>JAMXBD010000111.1:1200000-1946331 GCA_024138025.1 Combretum micranthum | reverse complement strand
GCTAGCTCAGAGGAGCGCCATCCTCTCTTCAAGAACATGAATCATTTCTATTCGAGAAATAACTTCATCTCTGCTCAAGAAACAATTCTATCTCCGTTCAGAAAACGACCTCTTTTCAAAAAGGACTCATACATGTACCTGAATCAAGGATGGTTCAGTATATAAACATCCTTGCCCAAGAAGTGATTCAATAAGCATATCAGAACATGAAAAGCTCTCATCCCGCTCAAGAAGTGGAATTCCAAACGAGGGGTAAAGTCAAAATGAGGTTACTTTATCTTTGTGATAAGTTTTGACAAACCTCATCACAAAGAGGGCAGCTGTAGACATCTCATTTTGACATTTTTTTGTCAAAATAAATACTTAGGTTATATACATAATTTAAAATAATTGAATTTTGTAAATTATAATGTTAAAGCTAGGAATAAAAAAAAATAAATAGAAAATATAATAATAATGAATCAATTTAATAGAAATAAATACAATAGATGTAATATGGATAATTAATAGTATAATGTAATTTTGAAAAATTCGTAAAAAAAAAAAAAAAAAAAACACTGTTCATCGTCTCCTACCTCCGGCCGCCGATGGGGCGTTTTCAAGTCTATTTTTGACCCTTTTCAAACCCCTTTTTTACAAAAAAATACATATTTTGAAAATAGGCGCGGAGTATTTATATTGGTATAGAATTTAGTTGTTTTCATCAAGAAAAAGGATTTCAAATTTGAATTCGAAAATTAAAAAAAATTCGTTTTTTAGCTTCCGAAAAAAAAACAAAATCCGAGATTTTCGTTGTTTAACGTTCAAAATCTAACGGTAATGACAGCTATTTTCATGTTAATGACAACTAATTAATAGTTGTAATTTGTTTTTCGGATTAGAATAAAAAGCCCTAATTTTAGATCTATAATAGAGAAGAAAAAACGAAACGGAGGACAGAAAAAAGAAAAGAAAAATAAATAAAAAAACATTTGATAGACCAAAAAACCACTCTGAATCGCGACGCTCTGGGACTCGAGATTCCAACCATCTTCTACCAATCGGCGTCTGCTCCGCGTGATACTTCCCAGGCTAGTTGAGGAAATTAGATGGTGCAGAAGTTTCGGTGGGTTGGAATTCATAGGGAAGGTCATCGGCGTCCTCAATTCTCCCAGTCCAAACACCATCCATAGACTGCACCGTCGTCGAACCCAACCCACCGTTCCCTCTGCTTCTTCGTGCACTTCAGTAAGCATAATAACAACATTACAATAATTGCCTTATAATAGTGATAATTGTGAAAGTTTGATTGTTATAATAATAAAAAAAAACTGCTACAATAATATTACGTGATCAATTTTTCTTGAAAATTTTAAAAAACATGTATAATTAATGAATATGATAATATGCTTTAAAGATTGAATTTGTTTTTTTTTTTAAATTAACAATTGCTCTTTTATATTGTAATGCATTATTTTATAAATTCTTGATATTCATCATGATGAATGTTGCCCTGATATGTATGTGCCTTCTTGATATCTTTTTGACATGAGAATTTTGATTAGACCATGATTAATGTTTTGCTCTAATAGTGTAATATGAGATTTTTAATAGTAAATGTATTCTAAAATTTTAAATTTGTAATGGATAGGTGATAGTCCATTATTTTTAAAACATTGAACCTTGTGAATATTTTATTTCATCATCGCATATATGTTCATAATAGTCTAAATTGAAATTGATATTAAGATGATGTGTGAGAATAAAATTGTGTGAGTTTGTCTTGATTAACATATTGAAAATCGATGTTCCTTTTGACGATTTGATTTGGATACTCAAAACTCTTTTGTCACTTAGAAAAGTTAATTCTTATAAATTTGTTAAAACATAACTTGATGGTCCTTTTTGCATTAATATAGTAATGATTTTGTTTTCTTGTGATAAAATTGAATTTTTTTTTTTTTTATATATCATGTTAGGTATGTGTTCGTAGAATTACATTAAGATCTTGTTATTGATAATATACCTATAATCATGCCCTAATCATAAAGAATATATAAATTTTTTTTTTTAGTTTTAAGTTTGCAATATTTGAATTGTGTGATCGTGTATGATGATTAGTCATCAATATTCCTTTTAGGCCATGATGTAGTAATGACTTTGATTGAAGTAATGTTGAATTTTATGATTTCACCATATATGAAACCATATTAAAATCTTGCCCTTCATAATGTAATGTCAATGATGTATAAATCTTGATTATGCCATGATATTGCTTTGTTGAAATTAGCTTGTTGAATATTGACATTCCTTATAATATTTTTATTCTTGATGATATGTATGATCAATATATATGTATGATATGTGGTTATGATTTATTGTTCAAAATTTTTGTCACCTAGAAAAATCCGATTTTCCAAAAAATTGCTAAAACCTAAATTGATAGATTTAGGGTACATGTTAAAAGATATGTATATATTTTTCATAAAATCAACAAACTTAGTGAACTTAAAGCGAAAAGATTTCGAAAAATTTTAAAATTAACCAACAAACTAAATTTTTCTAAAAGAACTACGTGTGGTCTGATCCCGATTAGCGGGTACGTAGGCACCTAAATGGGCGACTTAAAATATGTAAAAAAATTATTTTTGTGAAGTTGTTTGATTTTTTAGTTTAGTTTAGAATATATGAATATTGATAAAATTTAATAAGATTTGATTAATTTGAATATTTTGAGTTTTTAGATTATATATGATTATCGATGAAATTTGATTAGTATTTTTAGGCATATTAGACATATGTTTAGTTAGTTAGATTTGATAAATAGTTTAGATTTTGAAATTAGGGTTTAAAAGAAAGCAATTTAAATATGGAAAGTTAAAGTGGTAACCGTTTAGGTTTTAATAGGTTAGCCTCCGAACTCAAGTTAATTTCTGGTTCTCGTTTTAAAAAAAAAAACGATTTTTTTCGCAGATCAGTAGCAAAACCAAAATCAAACTACCCATTGGTTTTGGTTTATTTTTTTCTCGACTTTAGTCGAGTGGCGACTCCAAAATATTTTTAAAATTAAAAATTTCCTTTAATTCTTAGTCGAGGATTCGTATTGAATGGGTTAGGGTTTAGTACGAATCGGATTGAAGGAAATCGAAAAAAACCAGGCTCGACATTTTGTGCATGAATTTGTGTTTGTGTGGTGTGTAGCTTCTTGGGAACAATTTATGTTATTGTTAATAAAGTTCTTGTAAAGTCCTCCATTATAAGAAATTTGTAGAATCATGGAGACTAGGGTCGAACTAAACTCCACATTAAAACCTGACTTGTGTCTCTATCTCTATCTCTTTTATTTATCACAATTTACATTGTTATTATTCTTATACATTCTAATTTAGTAAATTGCCTCGTTTAAGCATTGAATTGTAAAAAAGATAAAATAGTTATAAAATTCAATTCATACCCCTTGATTTTACCCTAGGTGTTAGATAGATTTTAACATTATTTCCCATAGATTCCCTTGATCACTTATTCAAGAGGTTCAACCATGAACAATATGGGTTCATATATAAAAAAATAGTATTAAAGAAAAGAATGCTCTTTGTCTCATGCACACACATAGACACACATAAAAAACTTTCTTAACAAAACCTAACAATTCAAGGTAGTCATGATCTTCATATTTCCTCAATTATCCTAAGACTACAAATTCATACTATTGATTTCAATATTCATAGATATTTTTTTTTTTTATTTCAATGAGAATCTTAAATCAACCTCCTATTGTTTTCATCATCATTGATCCATCCTAATCCAAAATCAAAAGTTTTACTTGCACAAATCCAACAAATTTGAAGAGATCGTGACAATTAAGATATCTGTTCGTTGATAGATTTTTTAAATAAACAGCTTTCACTTTATGTATTTATATATATATTTTTTATTTTATTATTATCACCTTATGTGAGATTATGTCATTATTTTTAAGTAATTTATTATGCTTGCCAGTTGGATGATTTTTGTTTGTATAGGAGATATAGTTGAATAATTTGACTTTGAAAGGATATGTCGATTTATCTTATTAGGATCTTATACCTTCAACCATCTATTTATGAATCTTTTCCTATTGATTTATTTGATTGATGTGTCATTTCTTTATTAAATGAAATTCATCTTTATTGCCACAATATATATATATATATATATTGAAATAGGCTACTTGTGTCTCATCAAAATCTAACTTGCGGTGAGCTTTAGCTCATCTTTCAAACCCAAAATTGTAAATAGTTCACTTTGGCCTACATATTCTTACACTTACCATAGATTTTCATAGTTATTATCATGACCCTAATATGGGGTTTAGTAGGATGGCCTAAAATCACCATAAGATGAGTGCACCACAACATGAGGATTGTTTTGTAAATCAAGTTTGCAAAGACTAATTATTATTCTCTCTTTGTATTATATATATTTATTTATTATGAAAAAAGCAAAAATTAGAGAGGCTGGTGTTCTAAAGTCCAGCAAGACCATAAAGAATAAGATACTTTACCAAAAGTTAAAGTAAGGTAAACCTAAGTTTTTCTATTTACTATTAAGTGAAATCACTAAAGGGTAAAAGGAAGTTTTAAGAAAGAGTAATAAAGTTTTAAATCTTTCTTCTCAACTAAGCTTAACCTATTGGCTTCCTAATCCTCTATCTAACCTTGCTAGATTTTTGGTATGCTCTGCACTCGGATCCCATCCTCATCTCAGCTTTTGATTTTACCTACAAAAGCAAAGTGTTAGGGATCAACTACATCTATCTAAGTGAAGTTTCCCTCTTACTATGCTTTCAAGCATGGTTATCAATAATAAGTAAATTACATCAGAATGTCACAGCGTTTGGGGTTAAGTTCATTTTAGGTCATAATGTTTAGAGAAGTTAGTCAATTGAGGTTGCCATTGACACGTATCAATAAAATAAATATTTAATTAAAACTTAAGAAACCCTACTTTTAAGGCCCCATTGACATGTATCAATAAAAGAAATATTTAATTAAATCATAAGATACTTTTCTAAATGTTATGACCTTTTTTAACTTTTCAAATGCCATGACCTAAAATGAACTTACCCCCTTCCGGTACCCTATCAATAAAATTAACATGGCATTTGCAATGAAACAACAACATGAGCAAACATATACAATCAATTGGATAGATTGTATATGGTGCGGATTTATGCCCTCCATGACTTGGGTTAGAGAATACATTGCGAAGGTCTACACAATCAAAGCAAACCTACCATGTTCGGGTGCTTGAATCCTAAGCTAACTGTAAGACCATTCAAAAAGGATTTTTGTATTTGAAAATAAATTCCTCAAAAATGATTATAAAAAGCTGAGATGCTAAATAATATAAAACCTGCAATAAGGTCCTCAACATGACTCTACAGAGGAAATCGTCTTCCTTGAACAATTTACTCTAACTCTACAAAGCACGGCCTATGAACATTATCATGTGAGTAGCTCATCCACATTTAGAGCTGGAAATAGTGGTAAACACGGCCTGCTTTGGCCCACAAGTTAAACAAGCCTTTTAAACAGGCTAAGTCTTCTCGGCACGGGTCTGGCCCGCGGGCCAAAATTATTTTTTTTTTATTTTAAATTTTTAATGTTAGTTTATGTGAAAAATAAAATATTTATATATTTTAGATTTGATATATTAACGACTAATTTTATTGCTATTTGATTATTTATATATAAAAACAAGCTTTTAAAATGATTTATTTAATATCATATTGTTTAAATCAATAAATACATATTTTAAAAAGTGTTATAATACTTGTGGTTCATGTATCAATTTATTTTTTTCTATAACATACATAAATAATCACTAAGATGTTATATTATTTTATTTTTAAAGTTCTCCTTTTTGTTGTTGTTGTTTTTTTTTTTTTTTTAGTGGCTCGCAGGCCAACCCGGCCCAACCTGCTTTAGTCTGTAGGTTAAATGGGCTGGGCCAATTTGACTTGCTTTCAACAGGCCAAAAAATTTTAGCCTCAACCTGCTTTTTAAGCGGGTTGGTGGGCCGGCCTACGGCCCATATTTCCAGCTCTATCCACATTCCTTGCGTGACACAAGCTAATCTCCAAATAGGATGCATGATATGCATGACCGATTGATTAATTGAGCCAAATAGTTTATAATCAATTTTAAAAGATTAACTAATTTTTGCAAACCTCAAGCACGGTAATTCATCTACATTACTCAAGCAATGGCATTATCACCTTTATGAAGGATTTTTCACAACAAATTAATAGATAGCAAACATATGCAAGTCAAACCCAATCTACATTACGCACCATGGATTTCATGCTTTTATATCTATTTTAAGTAGCCCAATATGATTACAATCACAAATCAATACAATAGCCATTAGAAAACCTACTTTGCCATGTCATGTCATGAGTCAAAATAAACTTTGGGATACTCCGACTCCAAATCAATTTAAAAGAACTAAAATTGAAAAATTATGTGATATGGTATAATGAGAAGTGAAAATTGGTATATTGGTATTGTCGAGTATGGATTTTTCATTTCTGATTTGATTTCTTTTAATCCGATTTGTACCAAACCCTAACCCATTTGATATAAACATTCGACTAGGAATTAAAAAAAATTACTTTTAATAAAATTTAAGGAGTCACCACCTAATCAAAATTGGGAGAAAAAAATTATAAGTTATGATCAATGGGTTGATTGACTTAACTTAGCCACTAATTTGCAAAAAAAAAAAAAAAAAAAAAAAAATTAAAATCAACTTTGATAAACCAAAATTTTTGGATTCAAGGGCTACCCAATTAAACCTTATGGTTACCACCTTGAATTCTTTAATCAAATTGTCATTCCTTTAATGTTCTAAAATGTGTTGAAATTTACAATATTTACAAAGTGGCAAAACAATATACAATTACATATACATTATGGTTAACAATTGTGTTTATTTTGTTGCAAAGTTTTAGTATTGATGAGACTAAAATTTACAAGGTATAATATTTACAAATGGCTAGATTAAATTTATAAAGATATAATTATTAATATTTATAATGAATTGCGAATCGAATTAATATTTACAAGATAAGAAAAAAAGAAAAGCTATTTTATTTTTAAAGTCGCCTTCTAGGTACCTACGAACCTGCATATCAGAATCAAACATTACGTGGTTTTTTAAACAAAATTGGTGGGTTGGTTTGTTTTAAATTGCTAATTCTTTCACTTTAAGTTGATTAATTTTTATAATTTTTTGTCAAGAGAAGAATTTTTACTTGTCATGAAACCTATAGACCTATCCATTTCTCATCTTTTTTTTTTCTTTTATTTTAGAAAATAGGTTTTTCTAAGTGATAAAAAATCATATCATTATTTTTTCATTTATTTATTCTTTTACCCTTTTGTATTACCTTTCTATTTCTTTTATTATTTCTTTTTTTCCCTTATATTTCTTTTACATTAATTTTTCAAAAAATAGCAGCTTACCTGGATGAAAAGCACGAGCATGGGTCTAGATTTCGAGTCGAATGGCATAGATTCGAACTTGAGTAACTCGAACTAAGAGCAGCAGCCAGCTAGATTAAGAACCATCAACCTAACAGTGAGGGCTAATGAATGTGTCGAACAAAGGCTTTAGGATATGCTGTAGACTCTTGTACTATTTATTTGGTCTAAGTATGGTCAGAAGATGGTGTTTTGAAGCTTCTAATGGTGGTGCACAATGGTCCTTCTCATTGAAGCATATCCTAATGACTTCAAGGGTTGCTCAAGCTATCAGTTCAAAAGCTTGCACTACTAAAAATCCTTCAGCGACCTCCTAATTCCTCAAAATTGCTTGCAAAAATAAAATTTTAAAAAAAAATTCGAAACCCTAAAAGTTAATAGAATCTTGACTTCAACTAGTATGAGTGGATTTCTAAGTAATTCTTAATGTTGGAAGCATTGTGCGAGCTCCTATTTATATTGTAGGAGCTCCAATCGAAGTTGGAATGTATCAAAGATTGCGATCTCAAATATCTTTAAATTAGGGCTTAAATCCTCAATTGTTGGAAAAAAAAAATCAAGATTTCAAATATTTTATGGATAAAATTAAATGATATGATGATTTTGATCAATCTTAAACACTCAAGAAGCTTGGAAAACATCTGAATTTGCCCAAATTTGAGTAAGATTGTACGGAGAAAAATTCGAGTGACATATTTTCCCTAAATTTCTTGCTTCATTTTCATACTTGAAATCTATGAATTGAGACCAAAATTCATAATGCTCCAGAAATGCTTTGTGATTTCATCATTAATTTGGTGAAATCACAAAAAAATATTTGCAAAAAATGGCCCAGAAGTGGTTGCTATGAACGTGGAAGGCGTGGGTGTTGTGCTAAGGAAGAAGATGAAGTGTTGTCCTCCACGATGTTATTGACTTTGCCCAATCTCAAACTACCACGTGGCACTATGCTAGATGAAAAAATAAAATGCTTCTTCTACCTTCACCATGGTTTGAACTCCTGACCTTTTTCGTGCATAACGGTGACTCATTCATATAAGTTATTGGCTTGTGTCTTAATTTTTTTTTTTTTTTAGCAAGTCAATTATCTATAAAGCTTTGCATCTAAGCTCAATCAAATAAGCCAACTTATTATGACCCATTTAATTGGGTCCATGATTAAAATCCATATTTTGTTAAGCCCAAAATTAATCTTTTTATTATAAACTTTCTCTCTCTCTTTTTGTTTTGAAAAATCTTTAAAATTTTAATCTTAATATAATATTTATTTTATTCATGTTTAAACCTTATTGCGCCTCTAATTAAACCTTTCAAGTCTTACAATGTATCAACCTATATTCTATTTCTTAATCGATTGACAGACAAATGTACTTATCATTTATTAATATGAACAATTATTAATATGAATAAGTATGACAACTTCAACAAGTTTGATAGGTATGACTGCTTTAATTTATTAGATTTTGAGCCCAAACTTGTCATGCAAAACAATCTCACGGGGAGAAACACGCGCTGTGGAAGAGCGTGAGGAACAGAGGGAGGCAACATTTAAGAAAAGGAGCAATAGATGAGCCAATAGCAAGATGTAATATATGAGGCCTAAACAGTGGGGTAGATTCGGTCTCTCGTGGAATCCGATTTTCTCTCTCTGTTTTTTTTTTTTTTTTGTTTTAAATATTATAATAATTTTTATATTTTTACTTTTTCAGCTGAAATCCTGAGGATGCTCGTGCGTTGGCTAGATGATAGCATCTAAAGTGTGCCAATAGGAAGTGGCCACGTTCGGGACCCACAAGCTTTCAAATAATGTTTTGGCTGCTAGTGTGTGGTGCTTGGCAGGTGGGGAACAAATCATTATTTTATGTAATCTACGGCTACGGTTTCCCCTTTTTATTAAATTTATTTTCCTGTTGGGGGTGTCAGTTAAATTTCTGGTGACCAATAAGTCATTTGAATATTATTATGATTATTATTATGTATTTCATCGGATGGAATAAGCGGTTGGATCAAGTATGCTGTAATTCTATAAAGGTGGTAACTGGGCTTTGTCAATCTGTGTATTTGCCAATCTGTGTAATTGTCTATCTAGAATTTAAAATTGTTAGTTTAATATTTAAATTTTGCCTATATTTATAATTAAATACTTGAATTTTGTTAAATTTTACAGTTAACTATATGAATTTTACTTATATTTGTAATTAACTAATTTATCAATGTACTGGAAATGAACTAATAATGTTTATAAACAATAAATTGACACTTTTAAACATAAATTAGCAAAATTATAGTATCATTTATGACATTTCTCTATCATAAACAACCATATTCATATGAACTGATTTGTATGATTTTTAAATAAGTATTTTATTAGAATCCATTTTTTCTGGTTGTTTTGTTTTTCTATGCCTTGAAGTAGTATGCTATAAGGGATTGATTTGAAATTTCCTAATCTTACCATAGACATTAATATGATCTTGTAATTATGGAAGGGCAAAAGAACAACAAAATAGCAAACTAAACCAAATCATACTGGGTATGTAATTTCTTTCTTTTGGTTACGAGAAGTTTTCATATCAAAGCAATATAATAGGTTTGATAAGGAGAAGTAAATTAAGCGAAAAATTTGAACCAAAATTTTCATTGAGAAGATATATATTCTATAATTGAAGAAATAATAGATTAACATAAAAGTTTTGTCATTATATAATGTACAATCATTTCCATCTTTCTATCAATATGTGAATACCCAAAAAGCTTATCTCTTTGCAATATGGGATAATAATAAAAATAGTATTTGAACTTTCACAAAAAGAATAATTAGGTATCTGAAGTTTGTTTTTGAATAATTTGATACCTAAATAAAGTTTTCATTAATCTTTTTTATACTTGAAGTTTGGTTTTAATAATTTTGGTACCTAAATAAACTTTTTATGCACTTTTTTCATATATCATTTCACTTGCTTTAGGTATGAAAAAGTCAACGAAAACTTTATTTAAGAATCAAATTTGTTAAAATCAAATTTTAGATATAAAAAATCAATGAAAACTTTGTTCAGGTACCAAATTATTACAAACAAAACTTCATGTACCTAATTACTCTTTTTGCGAAAGTTTATGTACTATTTTTATCATTAACCCTTATAATAATCATGCTTAAAGCTTTATTAAAAGAAAAAAAGCTTTATGTTGTGAATTTACCTTGTATTTATGTTGACTTGATTTTTCATTTATCTTATATATACATGACATGACTAAGTTACTTAATTTGTGGATAAATACTATTTCTTTAGGTTAATGTCACAAATGGTACTTGAACTTTAAAAAAATATGCAATTAGATACCTGAAGTTGAAATCGATCAATATGCTATATGAATTTTGAGATTAATTAATTTAGTACCTCAAAGAACTTTTTATACATATCAACAATACCTCTATCAAATTCTTTTAGGTATTAAATTAATCAATTTCAAAGCTCACAAACTAAATTGATCAATTTCAAAGTTTAGGTACCTAATTGCATACTTTACTAAAGTTCTTGTATCATTTTTTATATTATCCCTATTTCTTTTCTTGTCCTTCTTATGGTTGTTTAATTCCAAAACAATCATATCACTATAAGAAAACTGGCCTTTATAGACAAAAATTTTGTGATAGAAAATAGATAAAACAAATTATATTTTTGCAAATAGAATCAGCAACGATGATTTTTGTGACGAAAATTTAGGTTTAGAAATAGAATTTTTATCTTTAAAGCCTAATGTTCTTGTAATGATATTGTCCTTTTCAATTGGTTCATGCTTTTGGAACTATATTTATGATGCCGACCATGAATCAAACTAGGTTTTAAAAAATCAAATTATAATAATCTATTTATAGTAATAAATAAAAAGGTTATTGTTGCAAATAAGACCTAAATTTGGGCAAAATATACAAGGGTTAATGACAAAAATTGTACTTGAACTTTCGTGAAATTTTCAATCAAGTATCTAAAATTTCATTTTGAATAATTTAATATCTGAACAAAGTTTTCATGGACTTTTTTCATACCCAAAGTTTGGTTTTAATAATTTTAGTACATAAACAATGTTTTCGCAAACTTTTTTCATACTTGAAGTAAGTTCAATCAAATATAAAAGAAATTCATCAAAAGCCTTATTTACATATCAAAATTGTAAAAATTAAACTTTAAGTAGGAAAAATATCTACGAAAACTAGTTTTAGATACTAAATTGTTCAATACCAAATTTCAAGTACTTAATTGAACTTTTTTGCAAAAATTCAAGTACCATTTTTTACATTATCCTAATGGAAAATTAGGTACTTAAGTTTCAAAATTAATTAATCTAGTACTTGGACGTTAAAGCTGATCGATTTATTTCCTAAAAGAACTTTTATACATATCAATAGTACCTTTGTGATATTAGTTAGTGTAGATGAAAAGTTTTTTTAGATATTAAATTGATTAATTTAATCAATTCAAAGTTCACATATGAAATTAATTAATTTTAAAGTTCAAATACCCAATTACATATTTTGACAAAGTTCAAATCCTAGTTGTAAACATTTACCCAAAAAGAAAGAAAAAACTAGATCTTTTCTAGTTACTTTTGGCTTAAAGAGACATCGATTACTTGAATCAAATTGAATATGCCCACTCATAGTATTGAGTTTGTTGTTTATAGAAAAAACACATTACTACATGGAAAGTTGTTAAGACTCAAGATAAGAAAACATGTTGCTTAATGAGTCACAGACCCTAATTGCCAAAGCCTTTAGTACACTCATGATTATCCTGTAGAGAGTAGACCTAATCTGAAACTACTTCAGAAATGGATTTGTTTCATTTTAGAAGTATATTTTCCTCGTCTTCCACCTCGTCGTCGATCCCATATTATTAACTTAACAAGCTTCCTATTGTACAGTCATTTCGTAAACACCGAACTAAGATAAGAATTTGTCGGAATCAGAGAGTTAATGGTAATGGGGTCAACATCCTTTGACCAGATAAACTTCACGATTTATCCCAATCAATATAAATCTACCAATAAACAACCATTCAGCTAATGGCGGTGGCAGTTAGACGTACTTTCCTAATTTAAGCAAATAAAAGATCTAGTACTTACCTAAACGGGAAACTATTCCGACCACTTGCTTGACCTTCAGCTTTGTCTTCAACCTTCAATCCAGTGAATTCCTGAAAGGATTTATTCATATTAATTATTACGTATTATTATGTATATGTGATTTATAAATTTAAATAAGATTTTAACATGCATAGCATTTTACAAAATGTGGATGATAGTTATTTTAAAAATTAGTCACTTTAATAATGTATTTTAAACTTAAAAAATTTTATGACCTCATCACATTTATTAATGAGTTGAGTCTTATTAGTTATTTAATGACTTGGATTCATGTTCAATCGTGATCTCGCCATCAAAATATTTAATATATTACTCACTATATTTATTTTAATGGTCAAATATAGTTAATTAAATAATAACAGTGATAAGACCATAAAAGTTTTCCTTCAAATTTTTCATGTTTGGATTGTCTCATTTTTATCTTTATTTATATTTGTATCTATTTTATTTGATTTATTTATAAATAAAAATATTTATTTTTTATTTATAAATATTTTTTAATCAAAACAACGGCGTCCCATTGGCATGCGAATGAACCAAATCAACCCTCGTATCTAGATTTTTTTTTTTTTTTTATTTCCAATGAAGTGAAAAAATACCAAGAAAGGTCGTCGTATCATATCTTAGTAAAATTCGTGCAACATCTTATCGTAAAAGAAGAAACAACTTACTTAAGTCATGTCATTCGGAAAGAAAAGGTATCTTAGGCGGTTGCTACACCCAGGATAGGGATGTAGGTTTGGATATAGGAGAAAACTCATTTTTATGGGAATATTCGAAATGCTATTACAGAATACAGAGTTCTTCATCGCAAAGGAAGTAAAGACGAAAGGTCGGCCAAGTATACATATGAAAGAGATATTACATTTAAAAAAATAAAATAAAATAAAATACATGTGCTTTCACAGTCCTGCATGTATGTGGATAGATATTTTTATACGCTTTGCATACTTGAATTTAGTTAGGCATAACTTTTGGGTTCTGTTTTATTTTTACCTTTCTGTTTTTTTTTCCCCCTTCATATAAATTTTACATATCTCAATTTTTATGAAGAATTTAAACCATTACTGGCAATTGAAAGTACCCAAATCCCAATTTTATATTTCTATTTTTACATTTTTTTTCCCTTAAATGGCTGAAAATACGATGGGCAAAAGTTTGGTTTAAAACTAACATAGATACATAAAATTTTAAACTCAAAAAAAAAAAAAGGGTACATAAGTGTATAGTTAGCCCAAACATATAATTATCTGGAAACTCTAATCGAGTGTGATTTCAAAATTGTACTCAAGCTCCTAATGAAATAACTAATATATAATAAGAAGCCAAATAACAAGTACACTAGTTTTATACGAAAAATCCTCTTCTCCGGCTTAAAGATAAGGTTCTTATAAAATCATAGCCCTTTTTTCCTAACGAAATCATATATAAAATTTCAAAGAAATTAGCATCTGAATATTAGTGTGTGTATATATATATATATATATATACATACAAATATATAGATATATGGGGTGTAATAAATGTTTACTATTTTTATAAAAAAAAACTAAAATACAAATTATTAAAACTCATATTACCAATACAAAGAGTACAAAACTTGCATTCATGACATCCGATTGAAAAAATGATATCTATTAGTTGCCTTTTCTAAATATTCAAAATCACATTTAGTACATGGGATTTTAGATCCATATACGAACCTTAAATTATAATTATATATGTCATTTTTTTATGTAAAATTTAAAATTGTGATTTTATGATGGTATTGATGTAATTATTTCTATATGATATTTGTGTAAATAAATTTATAATGATTAATAATCAGAAAAACACACATATATCTATATATTTATATTTATATTTCACAACGTGGCCATTTTGTGTTAAGCTAGCATACATATGCACCGACTCCTCGTTAATGTGCCCTGTGTCTCTTTCACCTTATCACGTCAATTGGATCTTACAAGATTGTTACCAGTAAGGTGAATTTCGAGCAATTTCCGTGATTATTGACATGCACACACAATAACCATCGAAATTTCTTGATTAACTTATGCTTAGTGATCCGCCGTAAAATGGATACGTAATTTTCTTAATGTCCTTTCAGACTAAACCTTAATTTATAGGATTTAGTTTTCCCATCATTATATGATATTCCTGTCCAAGTATCTCCAATTATTATATATTACCAAACGAAGCATTTTTAATGCATATAGCTTTTTTACTTAAATATAAGGATTAATGACGAAAATGGTACCTAAACTTTAACAAAATGACCAACTAGGTACCTAGCTTTGGTTTTGAATAATTTGGTACCTAAATAAAGTTTTTGTTGATATTTTTTGTACCTGATGTTTGGTTTGATAATTTTGGTACTTGAACAAAATTTTTTTACTTTTTTCATATTTGAAGCAAGTAAAATAAAATATGAAAAAAGTCTACGAAAAGTATGTTAAAGTATCAAAATTGTCAAAACCGAACTTCAGATATGAAAAAAGTTAATAAAAACTTTATTTATGTACCAAATTATTAAAAACCAAACTTTAGATATCTTTTTTTTTTTTTTTGGTGAAAGTTCAGGTATTATTTTTGTTATTATCCCTAAATATAAAATAGCATGTTAATTAGAGGAGAAAAAGATCTTAGAACGTGTTTGGAGATATCATTGTCTATTCTAAGCTATATTCAAAACGGGATTTGTTTAGTTGATCTATTTCCAGATATGGCATGTGCACACTTTCCATTTTGAAAATCCAAGTTGATAAACAACTCTAAACGAGGCCTCCAACAAACATATATGACTATAATTGGCTGTGTATTTTATTATTCTGATATTGTCCAATAAAAAAAGTCATAGCTTGCAATCTTCGTCTAACGCATCTAAGCTGATGTAAACTTTATGCTCAAACCTACTCGTGAAAAATATCAATTCCCTCAAATGAAGGTAATCAAATAATTATTATTAAAGTTAATGTCATAAATGGTACTTTAATTTTAGTAAAATATATAATTAGATATTTAAAGTTTGAAATTGATCAATTTAGTACGTAAACTTTGAAATTAATCGATTTAGTATCTAAAAACTTTTTGTACACGCTAATAATATCTTCATCAAGTTTTTCCAAGTACTAAATTTGTCAACTTTAAAGTTTTTCATATACCAAATTGATCAATTTCAAAATTTACTTATTAAAATTGATCATTTTTCAAGTTTAAGTACCTGATTACATATTTTATTAAGGTTCAAGTACCATTTATGACATCGTCGTCATCATCATCATCATTATGCTAAGATCTAGATAATAAAAATTTTAATTATTAAAACTTAAGTTACAAAGTTTTTCTTTTTTATTTCTTTTTTTTTTATTATTATAATGAGAAGAGATATCAAATCCGATACTTTTTACTTAAGAGTCTGAGATAATACCAACAGTTCACAAGCCCATTGACTAAGTTAAAAAGCTTTTACATAATAATCCAGGCTCCTTAAATAGCTATTAGTGTTTAGGTTTGATATTTACTATACTATTTATTACTTGTCTAAAAATGGTTAAAGTTAGTTATTATTACACTCAGAAGACATAATGGACCCTCTAGAGACGAAGACTATAAGAATCTATTAGTGGGAGCTTTTAGACCTTAAAAGGAAACTCCACTCGATGATGTAGAGGCCGATATTCCAATGGTAATGTTAATAAAGTATCCCATCACTTAAGACATCGCTCATTGTTAGGAGTGTTGATGATATGAATGCATGATCAATGTGAATTGATTATGGTTCAGCATTATTAAATATAGGGTAAATTATAACGACATCCCTAGAAACTTTTGAAATTGCACGGATCATCAGCGTTTACACTTTTGAAAGGAATTTGGGATCTAATTTTTTAGTGATTTGACTAATGTCTCTCTTATGTTATGTGTATAATAAAATATGAAAAAATAAATGCTTTTGCCTTTTTTTTTCCATCAATAAATGCTATGTCATATATTTATATTGTTGTGGAAAAATAAATAAAAAAATTAATTTAACCAAACACGCAAAACATAATTTTTGCAAATGATTTATGTTTATTCAAATCAACAACAACAACAATAATAATACAAGCAAACGTATCTTCATTGTAGAACCATGAATGAAAGTCAAAGTCATATCCTCTAAAAACTTCCTTTCTCTAGTCCTTCATGCATCCAAATCTCTGGAGTAAATAACAATCTAAGACCGTAATAAACATTCACAACTCAATTATCCATAACTAGCATATAGCTACACAAAGCTATTAATTCTCTAATTTATGTAGTTAACAATATGACACTTTCAATAATAGTAGGGTAAAACCACCATCAATAAAAGTTTAATGCATAATTATAAATTCACATTACCATTGAAATAAGTGATCATAAACCATTATATTTTCCACTTATCTCTTAGCTTCACCATATTAAGCTTTTCCCCTTAACTAAGGTTTCACTTTTAGCATAATTTCTTTTTCTATCTTATGAGCATTCTACTCTCGCTAATTTTTTTTAAAGGATGCATTTAAAACAAGTTGAAAGATAAGGAGGCAAATTGCACTAAACTTTATATTTGTCACTATATTACCTTGTGGTAGCTTGTGATGCATGTTGGACTTTACCAGAGATTGTCTAACTAGTCAAAACTCCGCTAACCTTTTTATATTCTTGTATAGTCATTCACTTGTTCATGGTCCATCCTCTACTTTTCTCGCTTTGGTACCTTTGCTTGTATGGAATATGTTTGTTGATTCAAATTATTCACTATATTTTGTTTTTAGCCTAAATAATATTAGTTTAATTTTTTTAATGTTTTACATATTTGGTTATGCTAATTTTTTTATATATTATTCCATAGCAATATTAAAATACGACATGTCATTTTTTTATATTTATAATAATAATAATAATAATAATAATATCATCATCATCATCATCATTTATGGAAATTATATTTTACATATTTTTTTAAATTAATATAAATATATGACACAACATTTATTAATGACAAAAAAAAAGGCATAGCATTTATTTTTTATATTTTATTGTATATGACGTTAACCAACTCATTAAAGAAGTGGGTCCAAAATCTTTTTCAAGGGTGTAAGTGTTGTCTTTTCAAAAAGTAGAGAGTTCGTGCAATTTTAAAAGTTTTCAAGGGGTGTCTATATAATTTAACATTAGATATATTAGGACATCATATTGTGTCCTTGTATAAGAGTTTGGACACAAAGTCTATTGGGATATAAAATATTTGTGTTCTACAGGTGGCCATAGTAATAACTTATTAATAGATAATATGGGCCCAAAAAACAAGTATTTATTATGATGGATTAAAGCGTCCCAATATATTTAGTGATACAACAACATATCGTGTTGCAATATCTCATTTAATTGCTTTTTGTTTATAATTAATTACACAATTTTGACACATTTTCATACGGTAATGGCTTGTGTGTGTTATTTCTTAAACATTTCTATATTAGTAATAATACATAAAATCATAAGTAATTTAGGAACCTATAGTATCCATACCTTACATAAGACAATTAAAAAAAAATGAATTCATAAAACCTATAATATATTAAATGTTTGCGATATAGTCATGTATTCAAATTCATAGTAACAATAATAGAAAAGTTTTAACAATAAAAGTTGAAACTAAATAGGAGAATTATCATTTTAATAAAAAGACATTCTAGTAACACTTAATAGATCCGATAAAGACGTATTAACTAAGTAATTGCTAATTTGCATGTTTCATAAATTGTCCAATCATCTTCAAGCAAGTTCAGATCATATTTAACTACAATCCTTATCTTCATTCAACACAAGTTCCAAACACAAGCTACAAAATGACCTAAAATTTTATATAGGCCAATGTGTATAGAATTCTTTTCTTGCAAAAACTTGGACAAAAAATGAAAATGCTAATAAACCCTTCCATGTTTTGATGAGTGTGCATATAACAACATGCGCATAGAATACTTTCAACAATTAAAGTTTGATAATTATACCTTGAGAACCAAACTTAACTAATCGACACATCAAATTGTTTAATAAAAAAATGACATACTAATTTTATAAAATCAAGTAGCGACTTTTATCAAACACAAACAATGCAACTTACAAAGGTTAGGTAATTAAGAAAAATTATGTCAGGTTTCTAAGTCTAGGGTTTTTCCTTTATGAAGTATCATCATACCATGACATGGGAAACAAACACATAATAGAAACACTCCTTTATCAAAATCTTCAAAATGTTAACCAAAACATCACATTCATCACCACCCCTTTTGGTAAATATAAGTAAGACCAAACTTACCAATTTAATTGATAATGGCGATGGAAATGATTCGCATTGGGGAAACAAAAAAAAATATATTCACTATGGTAAATCTAATAATTCATTGTGGAGAGAAAGCATTTGCCGAAGTATGTTGTTGTCGACTAGGATTCTATCATGTTTTCCCATATATATCAAACCATGCTATTCTATCTTAGATTTCTTGCTGTGATATTATAGATAGTGAAAGAAGACTCCACCTTTAGTGTTAAGGTTTATCTTGTTAGGGCTTCCACAAAGATCTACATCTTCATTGTTTAGAGAGATTATGGAGTTGGAACTAATGGTTTCTATTCAAACTTTTAGGGTTTGAATATCCAAATTTTTATTTGAATTTGTGTCATTTATGATTTATACTGCTCTTGAAGTTATATATATATATATATATATAGAGAGAGAGAGAGAGAGAAAGTAAAGCAAGGGCATGATATTGCATAAAAATTTAATAGTAATAGAGGGAGAGGTTTAGAAGGAAACAAAAAATAAAAGAGAGCGAAAAATTGAAAAGGTGCAGGATGTAATTTTATTTATTATGTGTCCCAACAAAATAGATGTGTCAACACCATTTTAATTGCATCTCGTTATCCTCTTTAATGCTATAATTAATTATAATGTGTCATTTTAGAGTTGCCATAATAAGTGGTAATTGTTGTAGTGTATGCTCAATGTATGAGGCTTCTTAAGGACTACTCAAGCACAAAAGGACTTAGTCATATTTAAAAGTTTAGTTTTCTTAAGAAAAAAGTATAGATCATAAGATTCATGCATTTTTAGACACTTGATTCTTGGAAATGGTTTAAGTAACTTAATATTAATGATCTTAAGAAGAGTTGCTAAAGCCTGCTTAACATACACATACACATACATATGTTATGTCTTTTTTTTTTTTTTTTTTTTTTTTTTTTTTTGTAAGAAACCCAAAATCACTCACTATCCTCATCTACATGCCACTAAGTGCTCACACATACATACACCTACTTTAGTTACAAGCTACTAAGTATCACTCAAGCATTCATTATATATATGTGTATCTTCTATTAGAGCAACTAAGTGTTGCTTAATTATAATATTAGTAATAACATGTACCATGTACTTAAACATAACATACTGTTTTATAAGTGTTCATAAATTGCTACGATGCTGATAAATTATTTTTAAAATTCCTTTACAAATTTTATTTATAGTGAATATATGAAAATAATAAGTTTTATTTATTTCATGAAATCATATCATAAGATAGGTACAAGGTGTCATATGGTAGATTTCGAGTATAAAATTTAACATCATAAACCTTACATGGCAAGATATAGATAATGATTCATACACTATCCATCTTATACACGCTCACCTCTAATATTGTAACGTCCTAATCTTAATGCAGTATCAGCCCGTCACGTGTCATCATAAAATTATGACACGTAAAGGCTTAGAAACCTATTAATATACTCAAAATACATTTAATAACTCCAACTCACATTAATGATAGTTTCATCAATATTTAAAATTTTCAAAATAAACTTCAGAATAAACTATAGCCATTCGATAACTATCTTAAAAGAAAAATCAACTTAGTCTATTTCAAAGAAGCAAAATACAACAGCTTCATATCTTTAAAATAAAAATCATCTATCTTCAAATAAGACAACTTATCAAAACTCTGCATAATCTGGTCCACTATCATCATCCCCGCGATCCACAAAAAACACCGTACCCAAATAGATCGAACACTATAGGCTTCTCACCTATTCTTAAAAAGATTAAAATAGGTTAAGTCGAAGCGTAATATGCCAAAACCATAAGCACACATGTATGAACATTAATAAAATATATTCACATGCATCATGAAAATAAATGCAACAACCACAATTTATTATTTTAAATTAACTAAGTAACCAATATAGTTCAGAACCATTTGCAACTAGATATAAACTTAAAGTAACTTACGACTCCATAACAAATGTATACTATTATATAGATATATATATATATATATATATTTGGTATTAGGCACTCCCTAATATTAAAAAAACAAAACAAAACAAAAAACCACAACTGTTTTCACTTAGTCTATTGGAATCCTTTCCAGGTTCAATTCCACAATTGAGACAATGTCACACAAGGATCATCAAGGTACCACTCTAGCATTACTTGTACTCTTGATCCACTAGGCCCTAGTAAACACAAGCAACAAAACATGAATTAGAGTCCGATGAAAGAATAGTCCATTTCCAATATTAATATCTAACATGCACAAAAAACAACTAATGTAGTGATTTACCTGGATCAACTTCTAAAACGGTTAACTCAAATCTAATTGAAGCACATGGTACATGACAATACCAACTTATTACTTGATAAAGAAGGAAATATACCCCTAAAGTTATCTAATTTTCCTAAGTTCTTAAGAACCACTACTATTCTAGGTCTAAGATATATTCCTACCTAGATTTAGGTGTACTTGGTGTTAAACTAAAAGTTTAAATGTTTAGGAAAGTCAAAACAACAATAAAAACAATATTATATGATATTCATGTTGATCATGCCCATGATGGAGGGCATGATAGGCTCAAGAGGGAGAAAACATATTAAAACACCCTGTCATACCTAGAGGGGTGAGAAAGGGGTCATGTGAGGGGGCATGACGGCCATCACAGCCTCTATCATGGCCGTGATCGGCCTAAACTTGCGACTCCCAAGGAGATCGCAACTCGTGTTACGTTCGTGACCCTTGTCATACCCTATTTCACTCCAAAACAAGAAAAACTCCAAAAACATCACTTTTCTCAATTTTAAATTAGACGAAAACTCCAAATATACCTTAGCAATGCATAAACTTTGTTTTCTTTGATCCTTAAACATATAAGACTCCAAGATCATACTTTACAACATATAAATATCATTTTTCTAATCAATATACCTACAATAAATTAATTTTCCTCTTCCTTCACAAACCTACAACCAAAAGATCAACAACTTTCTCCCAAACACGAGAACCTTTACATCGAAAGCATAGGTTAAGAAAGAAATCATCTTTGGAACATCAAAAAACCACAAAAGGAACGGATCACCTTACCTTCCTAGTCGTTGATTGTTTCTTTAATGGAAATTCTTTTAAGAAGATAAAACTAGGTTTGGTACTTTAAGAAACTGATGTATAAAAGAAAAGACATCAGTTTAGGTGGAAGGGTTTTATTTATATAAATACTTAATTAAGATTGATAAAATTGCCCCTATTGAAATTGGTGAAGTACACTTTTTGCCCTTCTTTGTGTTATATTTTATTTCATCTTACAAATATCAATGCTATAACTTTTACATTTAATTACTTTAGTTCTGTCACTCATAATCACCTCTAAATATCAATTCCATGACTTTTACATTTAGTTATTTTCATTACATCACTTATAAATTATTTCATGTAAATTAAAGTAAAAGTAAGAATATTAGTACCGCATGGTTTCACTTCCTACATTATAACAAATTTGTAATGCTTGCATTTATCCCATAATCTTGTGTATGTAAGCATTATTATATAAATTCATATATTTTGTCTTCTTTTATGTTATTGATTTACTACTTAAAAATAATTAGGTAAGGTCACATTTAAAAATTATAAAATGGTGAAGTGATATTAAGGAGAGGGAAGCCTTGACTAGAGAGAAATTCTATAAGTAGACCATGTGAAGGAATATACTAATGAGCTTAATACCACATATAACTTGAAATCTTAAGGTATTAATCTTCACATAATATACGTATTTTCCAATTAAGACTTTTCTGACCACACATTTGTATCTCAATAATATCTCAATAATTTCCCCATCAAGTATCTCCACAATAGGTTTTAGATCTTACTTCTCCTTGAGTAAAAATTATGCAGCCCCATTATTAGCATATCAAATTGACTTCTAACTAAGCTCATTTTTATTAACAACTTACAGTCAATCTGCTCACCTTACATCATGGGCTTTACATGAGTCATCATCATATAGCTTTTCTTTCCATATGGAAAGAGCCAACCACAAGAGCATTCTAATCGAACCATATGCTATGATACAACTTGTTAAGGAGAGTGAAGCCTTAAATAGAAAGAATTCTATACACGGATCTTGTGAAAGAAATCCCGAATACACTTCACACAATATATAACCGAAAACCTTAAGGTATTAAGTTAATGAATCTTACTTGAAATAAGTTATTCACATAATGTATATATTTTTTATGTTTGACTTTTTTAACCTTACACTTGTATTTCAACAAGCAAAAATTTAGGGTGAAAAATGAACAAGTTGGTTAACATCTAGAAGCACTTACAAAATTTTAAATTTATTTAAACAAAAAGAATGGAAAAAGGAAAAAACAAAAGAGGAAAAAGATCTTGAACTTTTGCTGATTCATAGAATCGTAAGTCAACGATTGATAAAAAGAAGCTAAGGTTTCTAAGAGCCAGTCCATCACTAGTCTTATTGAATCGATGGCAGCAGTTCCCACATTTCCAAATTGATTGAAGCCACTTCAAGTCAATTCCTAAACCCGTAGAGGTCTACATAGGAGCAGTCGTAATCTCAATTTCAAGTAACAGGGAATAATTTCAATTTGTCCTATCTGAAATATTTTGGCAACATTGTGATGGATTTCACAGTGATGATTTTTTTTCCCCTTTAATGTGTGTGTTATATTTCATATCTGCTATTTATATTTTACTTATTCTTATGATTAATTATTTAAAATTTAAAGATATCAATTTATCACGTATAAACTTTTTTAGATCATTTATAATACTTAAACTAATTTCATATAAATTATTTTATGACAAAAATGAGCAAAATTAATTATAAAAATAGATAAAGTTTCAAAACTATTAGCACATTTAAAGTTTAAATAGTTTATTTTAAAAATGAGTAAAGTTGGATTGGATATGACTTTATCCTCTTTGATTTACAAACTTCAATTTGCATTTTATTGACTCTTTGCTAAAGTGGAAAATATTATTTACATATATAACAAGTTGGTAAGGATAGACTACAATCTGCTAAAAAGTATGATTTGATTGTCACTATTAACTTAAAGACCAACATAATAAATAACTAGTGAATACCCAAGAGAGGCCTGTAATTTTGGGGACTCGTCTAGCCAATATTGGTTGCCCATGCCCAACCAAAACTTTTGATCACCATGCAAAATGGATCACGCAACAAATCTTCCCCCCCCCCCATAAAAAAGTTCATGCTGTGGAGTTACCACCTTAGCAAGGTGACTCCATTTTCATCCGATAAAACTATTAAATTCCATACATTGCGACAAAGGTAAATTTACAATATTACATGTGCCAAGTGTCCTAATGTTTTTTGTTTACGAATCCAGACAATTTGAAAAAGGGACGCGTGAAAGTGGATATTTCCCTAAAAATTATTGCCCCGGGAAGAGTCTCCTATGATATGCAGCCATATGTTCTGTATGGAAAACTTCACACATAGGGCATGAAATTAACAATTCATTGGACGGAAAAAGATTGCTTTAAACATTTGTAGGACCTATTTTCCCCAGAGGTGGCATGACATATTCTGAGAGTCATGATCGTGTGAAAATTGTTTGATGTTGAGATGAAGAAACTTTCTTTCTTTTCCTTTATTATTTTGGTCGAATTAGAGGACAATAACATCGACTTAGGTGTGTAAATTTGGGCCGTGAAGCTGGGTCCATTTGGGTTTTGTCCTTGAGCTAGATATTTGGCCAATGAAATTTGGCAAACCCCATGTTGTTAGAGCAACCGTTGGACATACGAGGAAAGGGTGGCTAAATGAACGTTAGAGACTAGAGCCTTCAAGATAGTCATCCGTTTCATATTTACTGAATCCATTTATTAATCACAATCTATAGGATTGAGACTTTCAAAAAAATCTGGTTGATTTGATATGTTTTTAAGATTTTTAAAGTAAATCCATTTCCTATATAGTTAGAGCTTGTTTCTATTTTTTTTTTTCTCTTTTTCTTTTTTCCTTATAAATGTCGGTTAGAATTAATGGACTCTTCTATACTATTGAAGTGTAAGCAACTTTGGTGTCATATATTTCTATAATAGTATATTAACTATACAAATGAAAAATTGAAAAGAAGTTGCAATAAGTGAGAGTAGGGGTGAATAGGTTACTATTAAGGATGAATTACATACATCTTCCTGAAAACTTTTAAAATTATGCAACCCTAATTCTCTTGATAGTCAATAATTATTCCCTAAAAAAATTTAGATCCTACTTTTTATTTGAGTCTTTGGTTACGTGACGTTCCATCTTACGTGTATAACAAATTATAAAAATAAATGTCATATCTTTTCTTTTATGTGGCAGTATTACCCTTTTTTTTTCAGGAAAAAAAAAAGCCAAATACATCCAAAAATAAATAAATAGTATCTTTTAACATGTCCAAGATTTCTTTTAAAAGAATATTTCTATAATATGTCTTGTTCAATAATATTTTTATAGTTATTAACAATCATCTTTACTATGCAATGGCTCGTCGATTATTAGTATTACTACAATAACATTTGAAAAGCACATAACTTTTAGTGCAACAAAGTATAAAAAGTGAGTCAATGGCATTATAGTTTAGTGACATCTCCCTAGTCTCTCAAGTAAGTGGTTCCAAGTCCAAATCCCGTCCCCTATTATAATAGCAAAAAAAAAAAAAAAGTAAAAAAAGTGAAAAAAAAAATAAACAAATACATCTAATCCCCAATCGCTCAATTTGAATGTGCACTAGTTCTAATTAATTTTATGATGTATTTGGCATATTTTTTAAGAAGTGATATTGCCGTCAGCTATAAAATATGGCATGGCATTTACTTTTTTGTATTTTATTATATATACACATATAATGGAAGTACATGTAATCAACCAACTCAAATAAAAAGTAAGACTCATAAATTTTTCGAGAGGTGATTATTGAATTTTTAGAAAGCTGGGTCTGTGTAGTTTTAAAAATTTTTAACAAGGTTTGTGTAATTTACTCTAGTATTTTATGTAGAGACATTTCTAATTCTTAATAATTACCTAATATATAAACCTCTCATGTACTTTCTTTTTAATATACAAGCCCAATAAGTTAATTATTTATCCTTTCTTAATTTATGCATCATAATATTGGTGTATAGTCCTCTTGATTAAGAAAAGGCACGAACAAACTTTTCTTTTCCTCGGTCGACAAAAGCAGTTGATATATGCAGTGTATAGAATAGCTTCCATCAAAATTTCTTCTTTGCCTGGCTGGCTTAGTTCAGATAATCCGCATCTTAACTACTATCTTCTACCTCTGTTTACATTTTATCTGGTTAGACTAAGCAGAATATTGGTCAAAAGTTGATGACTAAAACTAGGTTTATCCTATTTGATACGTATAAGTAAGGTTATTATCATTCGCTCCAATGAAATTCAAGTTATAAATTTTGGATTAAGTATTAGGAAATAAGATGAAATTAAAATAAGAAAATTATATACTACAATTGGAACGTTTGGATTTTTTCAGTTGTTTAAATGATGATAAACATTCTTAAAGCAGTATAAGCAGAGAATGGACATTACTAAAATGATGCAAATAGAGGATCACTGTTATTAGGTGGTTTAAATAGAGAAGGACATTAATTTAAAAAATATGAGAGCATTAAATTAAAGTTATAATATTATTATGTATTGTACCACTTTGCATAACATTCGTACATTTTAATGACTGGAGTGTGGGAAAAATCCCTTAGGCTTCGGTTATACTGGGGGAGTGTGCATGACATGATGGCGGACCAGACTAGCTAGAAGGTTAAATTTTGCTATGGCTTAAGTCCTTAGCCCAATATTCGGAAGCTCGTTATTAGGAGTAGAAGCAATCCATCTTCTTGGATGGGGCACGCAGAACTTGTTTTCCGAGGCTTTCTTTATGCTGTGTTTGGTGATGATGAAATCGGCAGAAAGAGAAATAAACTGTAAAGTTTTGATGTTTGGATTCTCAAAATGTGAAGAAAACTAAAAGAAGTGGGATGAAATGGAGAGAAATGTTACGCTCTATTTCTGTTCAATTTTGGGTAGAAAGCGAAAAAAACGAAGAGAAACTGTGCAATATTACAAAAACACTCTTAAAAATAAAAAGTAAAAGTGAAAAAAAAAATATATTATATTTTATTCATACTAATATTTCATCATTTCCTTCCATTTCCATGCTAACTAGCCAAACAAAAATTATAATCTTCCTTCAATTTCATTTCTTTTTCATTCTTTTCTTTTCATCTGATTATATTTTTTCCGTTGATTTCCACATTAAACATGATTGCCAAAAGCAATGTTTATATACAAAAAAATAAAAATAAAAATAAACAAATAAACTGAAAAAAATGGAAAAAAACAAAATAAAAAGTTATTTTTAGGCTCAACATACATAAAAGTCACACCGACACATATTATATAAAAAATAAATCAAAGCTTAAATAAGCCTACATAGTCTATCAAAGCCATTAGGAGTTTATTTGGATTATCTGTTTTTATCCTTATCTATATTTGATTTGCATATGTATCTTATTTGTATCTGATATGTATCTAGTTTGTTTGATTTATTTATAAGTATAAATGTTTGTTTTTCTTCTATATTTGTTTCTTAACAAACCTAACAATCTGTTTGAAAATATCTGCGTATCATCTGCACGCCTATGAAACAAATACCCTCATGTCACGTTTGGTATGCATGAATCATTTAGAATGGAATTGATTGGAATGGGAAAAATGAATGGGAATGGAATGAGAGACAGAATGATAAATCAATTCCTTTATTTGAAAAAAAATCATAGATGGAGTGAAATTGATATGTTATTTATCAAAAATATCCCTAGTATTTAATGTGAATAATAAATAAGTAGGAGGATAAAAGGGTAATTCAATATTAATCGTTTATGAGTAAGAAATAGAGTCACAATTCTACCTTCTCAAAGCAGAATCAAATTATCCTTCAAAGTCGGAATAATTGATTTCTAATAATCGCAATTCCAGCTTTTAAAATGACAACCAAACATAGGAACGTGAATAGAATCCGAAATTATGATTCCATTCTGATTTCATTCCCTCATACTAAATGTGACATCTGTTGATTGAGAACATGTTTGCTTTTCTCTCGACCGGACAAATAGGTTTTAGCAATATGACACATCGGGAGAATAGAACTATTTGCCTAAAACTTAACAATACTTGACAAAGCTCTATTTTATTTTAAGTTACAACTTATTTTTTTACTACAATTTATAAATGCACTTCCTTTATATTTACTTGATATGCGTCTAAACTTCGTTTCTTTGGAACTAAATCCTTCAACCTCCAAACATTTTTTTTAAGTCTTTTTCCAACTTTATTCTTATTGATTCACATAAAGGTTTTCTTTTTTTTCTTTTTATGCCTTCTTAAAAAGCCAAAATAACCATTTAGGATAGGAAAAACCTCGAATGTGTAAACACATTTAAAAATAAGCAAACCAATTATATATAAAGAAAATATACGGAGGGTTTATGTTGAGAAAACTATCATTTCTAATGCTAAAAGCATATCCATTGTATGAGATAACTACATCGTCAAAGCATCAAGTTTAAGATATGATAGATATAAAACAACCGATTACTTGCATAAGAAAAAATTAATTGAAGAAGATACGCTAAAAGTCTAGAATTAATAAAAAATAAAGACATTAAATTTTTATGTGAAGCCATACTCTTGGAAGTGCATTACTTGGCATCTAAGTGTTGATAGTGGTTCCATGAAAAAGCCAAAAATTACACTACTTGGTACCACAGGTGGGTTAGGTGCTGGTGAGGAGTGCCCTAGAGTTGCCCTTTCAAGCATTTTAATAGCACTCCACCAGCCATTCAACGTGCTTCGCAAGTTCTCTTAAGCCGACAGTGCCTAAGAAATATGTTCAGTAGATTAGTAATCAGTAACTTAAATTTCATAAATCCAATATTAAAGCTAAGACCCTCTAACTACTTATGAAATGAGTGCGCTAACCATAGAAATAGATGTGTGTGGTCCTTTTGTAAATTTATGCATGCCTAAGTAAATCGAGTATTAGATTGCATCCATTAAAAATTGGCTATTCTGATCATTATAAGTTGTATCTTTCAATAATATATATATATATATATATATATTGTATGTAGTAATAATTTTATGTATGATTGAATTTCATTAACATTGACAAAGTTTAATATATAACCATATTATACATATATGAGATAACACGACTCTTAAATAATAATTGTCTCATATCATAACAAAGAAAAAAAGACAAAACTATCTACTGTATAAATGATAAATACATCCGTTTTCCCTTGCATCACATGATTGGACATTCCTGCACTCGTGAATTCGGTTATGTCCCTTCATCTGTCTTGATACATTCTATGTATCTAGTCATAAATTTTCTCTATCTAGCAGCTAGCATTTCCATGGTAACTCAATTGGTACCATAAAAGAAATTGTACTTTCTTCTACTTTCCGAGCTAACGTGATTAACCATCTAGTATCTTAAACATGGAGGCAATACCCAAATTTAGATATGGAAGGATGAATTATCCAGCCAAAGTTTTCGGTTACCTAATATAATAAGAATGGTCAATAAACCGGGTATAACTATAAATCAAATGCCAATGAGTCCAATCACTCATCTTTTAATATTTCACAGTCATTCCCATTATGGTCACGAAGTCCCGAATTTTATTGGGATGATGTCATATTAAAACCTGAACTTTAATCAATATTCAATTAACCATTAAAATTTTAAAATTGTTAATTTGGTTAACCATTTATATTTTTGAAATATTCCTACCGTGAAACATTTGAGAGTTTGAGAGATTTAGCTATTTTATTATCTCTCCTCTTTGTAATCTCTTCTTCAATAGTGATCATTCATTTTAGTTGTTTCTGGATTTTTTTTACTCCTATTGCAGTTTTTCTCATGTAAATCTCTAGTGTCGTTTTCTCTTGTCTGTCTTTTTTTTTTATTTAATTGTTTTATGCTATTATTATCAACAATCTTTAACGCTACCATTCCTAACAAACTGATATCAAAGTAAGGGTTCTCTTACGTTAGCATTTTTATTTTAAGATTGGATTTCTATTCAATTTTGATTTCAATGGCATCAACAAAATTTGCTATTGAGAAATATGACGAAAATTCCAATTTTAGTTTATGACAAGTGAGAATGTTAATCATATTGATACAAAATGAATTGAAAAAGGCTCTAGCAAAGAAGCCAAATTGGATGGAGGATGATGAGTGTACTGAGATTGATGAGAAGGCATTATCTGCTATTCAATTATGTCCATCCAATGATGTCCTATAGGAAGTGTCGTCTAAGAAAAGCACCACTAGATTATGATCAAAATTAGAGAATTTTTAGTTGATCAAATTTTTGGAAAATCAATTCATTTTGGAGCAAAGGCTTTGTACCTTTAAAAATGCAAAAAGGCGCTTCTCTTAGGGGCACATCACTGAGTTCACCACCATTATAAAGGATTTGAAGAATATTAGCATTAAGGTGGAGATAAGGATAAAAGGTTGCTTTTATTGTAATATACCTAGGAATTTAATCACTAGTGTATCTATTGGTCAATTAACAATCAACCCAAAGAAAGCCCTAAGAGTTGACACAAGTATTAGGGTTTCTTGAATAATAAGACAGAATAGGATGTGATCGGCATTATTTAAGGATATTATGCCCCAAGAACAACTCGAATTACACTCTTGCTAATTTGATATGACTCATAAATTAACTAAAGTATTTGTTCGCCACAATCAATAAGATTGACAAGAACGGGAATTTCTAGAGAAAGATCTCAAGAAATGAAGTTTACTTAAATTTCAATAATTTGTGTTTTAATGTTTACAAATAAATCCTATATATATGATCATGGCCTGACATCTAAAAAAATAGTAAGTAGTTAAACTAGGAAAGATATCAGTACCTAAAACACTAAAGATTTCTGAAAGGTAGAATAGGAAAGTTATAAATAAAAGATTGAAGTCTCTCATAAAGATTTCCTTTAATCGTACACAAAGTTACATGGTTAGAATCATAGGAAAAACGCCTTTGATCGCAAGTGCGGGTAAAGCTGCAATCTCTATTATTATTAACTTCTTCAAACAATTCATGGCTGCAACAAATTTCATTAGAACATATCACGGGTACAACCGCGAGCGCTACTTAAAGCGTGGTTGGCATTGTAACTTCAATTGCATCTTCATATTTCACCTTAAGTTGAAACTCAGAGAAGATCGTGGGCGCTGCCAGACCACAATTTCCAATATCTCCTATACTTTCCTCATCCTTACACAAATTGATGCATAATCACTTCTAAGATGGATTCCAAAGTTGCAAAGGAAGTTAAAATCATCTTCATAGGTTTTATTTCATAATCCTTTGCATCAAGTTTTGCAATCTTTTAGCTCTAACTCTTGTTATCGAGCCCTTGGTTCGATTCCCATCATATTGTGTTCTTTACCTCAGCCATATAATATGTTTCATAAGACCATGATATGGTCGTGATACCCTCATGTTTAATGATGTGAAAGGCAACCTATTGAGCAAAAATAAACTTGATAATGGGCTTAGTTTGTAAAGTGGTTCCACTGAGAATAGTGCATTGACGTCTCAAGGCAGAGAGCAAAGTAGGAGAGACTCAAATTACATAAACAAGTTATGTTCTAAGTCGAAGGGTAAAGAAAAATTTTGCAGATATTGTAAGAAAAGAGGACATATGGTCAAAGACTTTTTCAAACTGCGTAATAAAGAAAACAAGAAACATGTTAAGAGTAGAAAATCTAATGAAGAGGCCGATGCCAATTTTGAAGAGTTGAATATTCATTATGATTAGTTGCTTGTATCGATTGATGATTAAAGAACACAATCAAAGTGGATTTTGGATTCGATTGCTCTTATCATATGATGCCAACAAAGATTGGATCACCAATCTCAAATATTTTAATGGTGGGATAGTCTCTATGGACAATTCAAGCTTTTGCAAAGTGCAAAGCATTAGTTCAATTCATGCAAAGATGCACGATGGTGTTGTCAAAATGCTTAGGAATGTCTCCTATGTTCTAGGTTTGTCTAAGAATCTTAACTCTATTAGTAGCCTTGATAAGATTGATGTCATTGTACTGTTGAAATGGTGTGATGAGGGTTTTTCATGATTCTCTTTCATGAAGGCATGTTACATGGAACTTTGTATGCTCTTCAAGGTTCTACGGTTGCTCAGTCTGCCGCAATTTCTATTAAGTTTGAAAACATAAATTTATGGCATATGAGGTTAGGTCGTATGTCAGAGAAATGGATACACCGCTTGTGTGGCATAGGTTTATTACTAGAGAAGTTAGCTAGTTTTGATTTGTACGAGCGTTGTGTATATGATGAGCAGAAATGTTGTTAGTTTTAGCACAGCAGAGTATTAAACCATAGCATCTTTAGGCTACATTCATTCATATCTCTAGGGGTTAACTCCAGTCGCTTCTTTGGGTTCTGCTAGGTATTTTCTCACCCTCACTAATGACTTTTCGTAAAAACTCTAGGTCTATTTTCTGCAAAATAAATCAAATGTTTTCAGAACCTTTAAAGAATGGAGGAGCATGGTTAAGAAGTAAACTCAAAAGTGTCTTAAGCGGCTCTAAACTAATAATGGTCTCAAATTTATTATTAGGATTTTAATCAATTTTGTACCACTAATGGGATTGTGCATCACAGGACTGTTGTCCATACTCCACTACAGAATGGACTTGGAAAGAGGAAGAACGGCTCATGCTTGTCTTGGTGAGGAGTTTTAGGTAGAAGCAATTGATACTACCTATCATCTTATTAATTGCTCTAGTCATTTGATACATGATGGAAAGACTTTTATATGTATGGTTTGGTAATCCACTAAAGTATTCAGATTTAAAAATATTTGGTTCTCCTACATAAACTCATGTAACTACTGGTAAGCTTGATTTCTGTTTAATCAAACGCATTTTTATCAGGTATACTATAGGGTTTATAGGCTACAAATTATAAAATCCAAAGACCAAGAAAATTAATCTCACCAGAGTTATAGTATTTGATGAGTCTACACTTTTTCAGTCTAATGTTAAGTAGCCTATTATTCAAAGTTAGTCTAATGGTCCTTAGGATAAGGTGGAGGTTCTTATCATCAAATCTCGTTGGTAGTTTAATTCGTTGTCTCGTTGACTTCAAGTCAGATTGACAGTCGTACAAGTATTGTTGGTACATCTCAATAACCGTCTATAATGAGGGACAAATAGATTGACAGTCGTACAAGTATTGTTGGTACATCTCAATAACCGTCTATATTGAGGGACAAATAGAGACAACGAATTAAACTACCAACGAGATTTGATGATATGGTGGGTTATGCACTTATGGCTTGTTCTCTTCACTGTATAATATAAAGGGGGAATTCCAATTCAATAGAAATATAATAGGGTTGTAATAACTATTACAATATTCACTTGATGTTAAAAAATAAAATAAGGAATTATTGGAGTAAAAGATAAAATATTTATAATGCCTCTTATGTTTTTTACCGAGCGAGGATAAATGTATAGGTGATTTTTTCAAGATAGGAGTATTTATGAAAAAGTTGGAAAATAAACTATTGAATGGCTATTCATGAGTGTGGGGACATATATTACTATTCATCATTTTACATAATAGCAATTCAATTCATTATGAATTTCCATTCCTTCAAATGAACACTATAATAGCAGTTTTACGTAGAACGAAGATGGAATAAATAGCTATTTATGTCAAGTGAACAGGTTCTTAGTGTTATAAATGAGACAGAGTGTAGTGGTCCTATTTCCTATCGGGAGGCAATTGAAGCCTCAAACTCTAATAAGTGGCCCATTGCCATGAAAGAAGAGATGGAGTCACTTTGTAAGAATGGTAAATGGAAACTTGTACCACCTCTAGCAGAGAAAAAGATGTTGGCTCCAAATGGGTATCTACAAAGAAAGAACAAGAAATCCAAATGATACTCGCTATAAAGCTCACCTTGTATCCAAAGGCTACAATTAGGTAGAAGGTGTAGATTATACTGATATTTTTCTCATCTACTATTAAACGCACTACTATTCGTGCTTTATTATCATTTTTAGCTATGGAGAATTTAGAACTCGAGCATATAGATGTTAAGATTGCTTTTCTTCAAGGTGATTTGGAGGAAGAGAGTGTTATGAGTCAACCTCAAGGTTTATTGTTGAAGGAAAGGAGGATCATGTTTGTTTACTAAAGAATTCTTGTATGAGTTAAGTAATCTCTTAAGAAATGGTATAAATGTTTTGATGGTTTTTTTTTTTTTTTCAAGAGCATTGGGTCTTATAAGGAGTAGTTATGCATTTGTCTTTATTTTCAAAACCTCTCTAATGGATTTTTATATATGTTCTTTTTTATATGTGGATGACATGTTGATTGTTGCATTTGACATGGCAGATATTTCTATTCTTGAATCCCAATTCAATTCTGGATTTGATATGAAAGACATGGGAGCAACCAAGAAGATTTTGGATATAGAAATCCATTGAGATAAAGACTTAGGAAAGTTATGGTTGTCACAAAAACAGTATATTCAAAGAATCCTTAAGTGTTTTAATATGTCCGATTCTAAACAATCTCCACATCTTTAGCTTCTCATTTAAAACTTTCTATTGTTGCATCACCATAATTTGATGATGAATCCAGGTACATGACTAAAGTCTCATACTCTAGTACAATAGGTGGTTTAATGTATGCAACTGTTTGTACTCGTTCTGATTTAGCATATGTTAGTGTTGTGAGTTGATGTATGGCTAATCCAAGCAAAATTCATTGCATGGTGTAGAATGGATATTTATATATGAAAGGAACGAGTGATGTATGCTTGGAGTTTGGGTAGAACGCCAGCATTTTAGTAGGATATGTTAATTATGATTTTGTTGATGATTTAGATAAAAAGCTATCTCTTACAAGTTATGTTTTCTCACTAGTAAGCCATGCTATAAGCTAGAAAGTTTCATTGTAGCCAACTATAGCTTTGTCTACTGCTATGGCTAAATATATGGTAGTAACTGAAGCAATCAAAAAGGCTTTCTGGTTGAAAGGTTTATTGTCTAAGTTCAGATCCTCAAGTGATAGCACTATTATACTGTGATAGTCAAAGTGCTATTCATCTCACCAAGGATCCCATGCATCATAAGTGCACAAATCACATCGATGTGTGTTACTATTTTTATGTAGGATATATAACCGAGATGATATTCAGGTGAAGAAGATTAGTACCTACAACAATCAACAAATATGTTGTCGAAGATATCTAAGTGACTTGGTTCCAATTTCGAAAAAGATAGATATAGGCCAAGGTGGCCTATTTGGCAAGTGAAGACTTGTTGTTTATTTGTTGCTTTGATCACTATTTTGTTTTTTGTACTTTTACTCCTTTTTATGTATTTATGGGGGGCCTATTTGACAAGTGAAGACTTGTTGTTTATTTGTTGCTTTGATCATTTTTTTGTATTTTTACTCATTTCTTACGTATTTATGAGAGGTTATTGCCCATTCGATACGTTGTGTTTTAGATAGAGTTATGCTACCGGGTCATGAAGCAAAAAGGTAGAGATTGTTAAAATATCTTTGATGTTGTTCTCACATATTATATATATATAGATATATATATATAATATATATATTTCCTAGGTTTTCATAAGAGAAAAACTTAAAGCACTTTTGATAGACTTTTTCTATAAGAAACACTTGACGTAGAGATTGGGACAATTTTATGATCTCTATTTTTTGTATACTCTTCTTCAGATGTGATCGTTCTCTTCGCTTGTCTAGAGGTTTTATCACTCCTATTACTGTTCTTTCCATGTAATCTCTTAAATCTCTTGTGCTTTTTCTCTTTCTATCTCTTTTATTTAATTGTTTATATATAGATTATTATATCTTTAACCCTATTGTTTCGACATATTAAAGTTTAACGATATTACTTGAGCTAACTGTACCAATTGCACTTTACATGGTGTGAGGTTATTTGTGAATATTATTTTATAATGTGTCCTCATATATTAGAAAAAACATCTTAAAAGTTAACTTACTGTCATATATGTTTTTTTATTTAATTAAAATTAACCTGAAATAGAATTTAATTACTATTTAATACTTTTTTTTCTCTTGTTTCAATGGTCTTCTCCTTCACGGCAAATATCATAGAGCTCCTACCATGCTCTTGTTTGTTTTATCTTTTTCAGGTCAGTTTGATATATTATTTTTATCTTCTTTAAATAGATGTTTATCAAGAAATTTTAGATAAAATAAATATTTTTCATCTATAAACAAATCAAACAAATAAAATATAAATACAGATCAAACACGAATAAATACAGATAAAAATCAATATTCCATGCATAACATAGCACCGTAGCAAACCAACCTCATTCTTGGCAGCCCAAGCGCAGGTTAGCCAACGGAAAACAACTATCTTATCTATTAAATTTTAAAATTTTGCTAAGGATTGTCTCCTATGCTATCAATAATGATCGGACCATTGTTATAGATGATGTCTAACCATCCATAGGGCCCATATAGAGGAGACATATATTAGCATCGTCCTTTTGTTTCCATCTTCTCATAATTAAGTTCATTCATTAGCAATTTAGCATCGTCCTTTTGTTTCTATCTTCTCCGAATTAAGTTCATTGTTGTTACTTCCAAGAGTAGTATATTTGTTATTTAGCTGTTAAATTACATCAAAATACATCAAGATTTTATAATAAGTTTATCTATTTAAGATATTAATATTTTGATGGTCAAATAGAAAAATAAACTTTAGGTATTTAAGGATTATCATTCTGAAATGATTAGACAGAGTAATCAATATCTTATAAAATAAGACAAATAATTTATCCATAATTAATCATTAAGAAAAATTAATTAAAAAGTTACTCAATCATTAATATCTAAAAAAAAAACACATTGATAAGACAATAAATAAATTATACTGAAAAATATCAACATTTAAATCCTTTATTATTTATTTATCGTGCTTTTATTAGCAAGCACCTTCATGTGAAAACTATCCAAAACAAAACAACAACATGTGACTCTGATCAATATATTGCCGTCAGATAGCTCGACTTGTCCCGTCACATCTTATAAATTATGCTTATTGATGCAATTATTGAGATTGAGTTTATCACCAATTATCCAACCCTGATCATGTTAATCTGAACACAGTTCATCACGTGTCAATATTCTCGGATAATATCATCAATGAGAACAAGAAAGCAATTCTTTAATGAAATGTGTCCTGCGACTCACGGGGACAGCAAACACGATAATCAAGTAAGACAAGTGCTCTGTGCGACCCAGCTTTTGAGTACAATAAAAGCATGCCAGACGAGAAATGAGGACGTTTGTGTGGGACCAATTTCCTCTGTTTCCAAATACTATTCATGTTCACTCCGACGTTTGTTTTCATAGCCATATATGGTAACATGTGATCGGAACGAATGCTGACACAAATATTATCTAGGAATGGAAGCCTTTGCCCTTGTGTGTAATAGACAATATACATTAGTTTTGAATAAGTTGCACCGTAAGTAACTAGTAGATATCATCGTTAGACATCAATATTAAGGAAGGAACCAAGACGCCACCACTTGTGATGTGCACCAAATTTGGGATCATCTTAATGGGGAGCGACTGCTGTTGGAGCAAATATCACCAACCAGGAATTCATCCAAGATGCTCTTGATAATGCACGATTTTGGGTTTATCTAGCGACTGCTTCTGACAACTTTTTATAAATTAGAAATGCTAATATGTTTTGTTCGTTAAGATGTCTTTGAAATTGAGCAAGCGAGTTTGCAGTTCCAGAATTCGTACTGCCTTCTGAGTTAGATAGCATTCAACTTGAAAATGTAGTCATCCTGGTTTGTCAGCTTCACTTAGTAAATCCATCTCCTACAGAAGATTCATATCATCAGGGTCAGAAGTATTAACTAACATATATATAAAACAAATTAGATCTAATAGGTATTAGACTCTTAGACGGTTTGGTTATGGATATGAAAGTTATCCTGGTATCAAAGTAAGAAATCTCGAGTTCAAAACCATTGTAAACTCATTACCTCACATTTGACTGAACTGCTATATTTGATGAGCTTCAATTAAGCCCATAGTATATCAAATTGGTTTAAGTATATAGATCAGTTGGTTATTGATCTAAAATTTATCTAGAAGAAGGCAAGAGAAAAAGGGAACAAAAGTCAAGCTAATTGATACTTACCTCTCTAACAATGTCTAAGGTTTCTTCCACTTGCCTTTCATGAGCTTTGATAAGGTCATCCTCTTCCTATTACAAAATGTCATGAAGTTATCTAATTAATCAAACAAGTGGGAAAGATATTGTAATTAAGTGAGGAAGATAATCCTCAGCAAAAAATTTAGATCTTCTGATTGCATATCAGAGACTAAGATTTCATCAAGTTCTTTCTTAACTGTCCGCTCATTTTTCTTCACCACCATGCTTTTCTCCTCAGTGGGAACAGAACTAGCATCTGCCTTAATATCATCAAAACTAGTGTGATGACTTGAAAGTGGCATTGTTGGGAAGTTGCTTTTGGTTCTTCTCTAGGATGGTAACTGAACATGGTGGAGAGGTTTCTCTGACAAGCCCATCGATTTCCCAAGGAATGTCTTTCTCATTGAGCATTTCCTTGGCTGCTATGCCTCTCCTTGAGGTGCTTCCTTTCGTTAGGCTCTTCACCCTAGGAACGCCATATGAAAGGGAAAAAAAAAACATAGACAAAATCAGATTTATGATGGAAACTAAAGTGCAAAATAGTTGTCGACTGGTTGTACCATGATACGTACCGGTCTGCATATCTTAGCGTGTTGAGAGTATGTTCACATGATGCGGAGCTAGGAGAAATGCATGATATCATAACTGGCCTGGAGTCACCAATGAAAGAGTCCCTTAGAACTTCAGTGAGCTTACTCCCTCTAAATGGGATATGCACTTGATCATTGTCAAGAGCTCTAATACATTCTTTTAGAGCAAGCAGACTTTTGTTGATCTCAGCACCATCCACCCTACAAAGATCACTTCTTCAAATTAAACATGGTATGGTCCTGACATAAGTCGTGGCAGCTTGTCATTTCTGGCATGACATCTATAATGAGACCGTTCTAAATTCTTTCTTAGTTCATCTTTTTTTTACGGATTATTAACAAATGCTCTTAGAGCTATCTAAACTTTACTCAATATGGAAGAAGACATAATTTCAGAACTACTAATTACTTATTTTCATGAAATATCACTCTGCCAAAATAAGTGGAGTTTCTTATACCGTCTTAGTAAGTGCACAAAGGGCATTTGAGTTCAACTAACCTGGTTTGTTTATCATTGTCATAAGTATCTGCACCCCGTTCACTTCCAGCAAGGTCTATGAAAGACAACTTCCCAACAGGTTTCACAGGCTTCAATTCATATCCATGTGCTGATTTCTTAATTGCCAGCTGAAGAATAGAATGGGAATGAGAAGACTCCTCATGCGCACCTGTTGTACCCATACTTCTTGCGGCATTTCCTTTTTCAATCAAAACTCTTATAGTTTCGACATCCGACACCTCATACTGTTGCAAGCCAACAATGCATACGTTTTGTTTTCCATCCTCTCTGGTGCAAAGTTTTCTACATGAATGGTATTCAATTCATTGACACACCATTGATACTTAATGTTGCTATTTGTATGATAGCTGAGGAGTAGAGTAGATTACCTCCAACCATTGAGGAGATCAAACAGTTTTCCTCCATATATCTCAAAGAAACTGACGTATAGTTTGAAACCATGGTTTTGGTACTTATGAAGTATCAACCGTAGCATATCCTGGGATGCTCTGAGGGGAAGTGGCTGCATGGTGTATGTCTTGCCACTCCCTAGAAAAAGAAAACTTCTCTTATGCGGTCTCACAGAACCCATAATGCATAAATCGAATTCAGGAGGTTAGCACGCACCTGTCTGCCCATATGCAAAGCAAGTGGCTTTTGTTCGATGGAAAATTAATGGGACTATTGGCTCCACAGTTTGAGAATAAACCTACAATATAATCAAAGAAGTAGAAATTTAGTGCCAAATTGCAATAAAGAATCAATGAACATCGGCAAATGCATGCTAACTTCTTCATTCGAAAGAGTTTAATCCAGCACCCCATCAAAAACAAATTCATGTTTTTCCACATACTTTGTCAGATCAACCTGCAAGTATAAAATGCAAGGTGAATTTCAGGAAAAGCCAACCCCATAGCAGAAACACTTCCTAGAGTTACATCAATGCAACATATCTAGCCGTGATTGCGCATCATGGCAAGGACAGTGATTGGTGACTACCTTCAGTTTTGTTTCATTAACGGTTAGAAAACAAGAATTTGGCTCAACTGTGACAATATCTTCTCTTTCCTGCCTCTTTCCTTCTTATTTAGCGGTCTCTTGCGCACCTACATTGCCATGAGCATGAATGTGCATTCTTTCACAAAACATACATAATGTATACAGAACAGGGCAGATATTTTATTTCAATAACAACACCAATTGTAACTTACTAATGATAATTTAATTTCTCACTGCCTAAAGAACTAGAATCAAGGATTTATAAAGCCAAAGGAAAACATACCACTACTTTTATCTTTGCCACATTACTAGATTCAAGGTTTGAGTTTTCCAACGGGTTTCTCAGGAGGTCTGGTATCTTTTAGAAGATCCATATGAGATACGGGGAAGGATAATCAGAACAGTTGCTCCGAGGCTGCCAGAAATTGCCTATCAAAGATTACACCACAAAACATTTAAGTAAGTATATATTGACCTGTGCAGACTCAGAGAAGAGCTAATAATCAATGTCAGAAAGCATTCAACACTAGTTTCCAATTTCCATCTCTTCTTGTGGGGGAAAAAAGGTGTAGCATAACTATATAAACGTGGATATAAATCATTGAAGTTCTAGCAGAAAGTAAAAACATTTTACTACAGAAAATCATCTTTAAAATAGTCTGATAGATCTGCTTCATTAGTTATAATGCCATTACATGCCACTAAGAAAGCATAATCTAAAATATAAATGAAAAATCTTAAAAGTATGTAAGATTGCAATGTAAATACAAATTATAATATTTTTCCATGTAAGATTGCAATGTAAATACAAATTATAATATTTTTCCCCTTTTGATTTGTGACACAATTAACTTTGATAAACTTCATATGCATGTAAATAAAACATACTCTAAGCTGCTTAACAAAAACCATCCATGGTCTTCAAATATAGATGATGACAATTCAATAATAAACAAGCAATTTCAATTTTCATAGTGGATTTTGATCCGATAAATGTTAAACTAAGATAGTTCTAAAAGCAGAGCAAGCACGTAACATGTTAAGCTTTTTCCTGCATAAATGAACTGCTTTCCAATTTATAATATATAAGCTACTAAAACTACTGAGGCAGCAACTCGGTATCAAAAGAAAGGAAATTTTAGCAAACCAGAATTAGGCCAACTGGGAGAAAATCGTCACAATCACTTCCACTTCGCAGGCTGTAAAACCTGGAATAAAATGGAGTTGCAGAACTTGATAGCAGGTTTCTTCTCGATCTTGAACCTACTCCATAATCCTGTAACACAATCCCAATGCTTCAAACCATGAATATAACCATAAATCAGCAATTGTACCTACTAAAAAATACCTCCTAAACAATGGCAAATACAATTTAAGCTTCTTAGATGTGATTGATTGTGCTGCAAATTGCAAATACAACCCCTAAAATACTCCTAAACCATTGCTCATGTGCAAGTAATCCTTAAACTCCAAAGGTATGCTTTATAATTTTTATAATTATGCATATTATCTCCAAACTGTCATTAAATTCTCATGCAACTGTTAATTATAATTATTCTTGTTGAATGTGTGACTCAAATTTAATGAAAGCTGGCAGCCTTAGGATCTACACGTTAGCTTTGTACTATACACAACTGGTCTTGGGACCGACCTTATATTTCTTCAATTTGGGAATTAATTTTTGAGAGCAAGCATTTGTGGAGGCCGGCTCAAAGCTGCCAACCTACTCCTTCAAGCCTGCCGGCCAAATATGCCAAACACTGATTTTTCAGCTGCTAGCCTATGTATGCATATATATGTTGTGTGTTGTTTTTAGGATTTATGTGATTCCAGAATGATTTTAGTCTGTTGTATACACGTCCTCTATACTCCTTCTTCAACACTAGTGAATTTCTCTCTCCTTTGGTCATGGTTTTTTGTGCAAGAGTTTCCACATAAATCTTGTGTATGCTTTACTTTATCGCTTTGTTTTTGTTTTTGTTTTTGTTTTTGTTTTTACCATTGTTTGTTAGATCTGTTTATAACAAACTAGTATTAGAGGGTTTTGGTTTTGTTTTCTCTACAATGGCAACAATGAAGTATGATATCTCGTTGTTAGATCGCAATATAAGATTTTCTTTATGACAGGTCAAGATACAAGCAATTCTCGCACAAATAGATTTGGATGATGTTTTGTTAGGGTTTGATAAAATGCCTGCATCATGGTTATCAGGAAAAAAAAAACAACATAACGATCAAAAAGCACTTTCTCAAATCCATCTTCATTTATTAAATCAGATATTACAAAATGTATTGAAAGAGAAGACAGCTGCTGGGTTATGGTTAAAATTGAAGCAAGTCTGTATGACAAAGAGTTTGACCAAAAAATTGTATTTAAAACAATGACTATATTCACACCGTTTGACTAAAGATAGGTCTCTATAAGATCACTTGACCATCTTTAAGAAATTGTTTTCGATTTATAAACTTTAGAGGTTGAGTATAATGAGGAGGATTTAGCTTTAATTTTATTGTGTTCACTACCTCCCTCTTATTCGAATTTTAGAGACACAATTTTGTATAATCATGATTCTCTTACCATGGAGGAAGTTTATAAGCTTTGGCCTTTTTTGAGAAGGTGAAACATCTTGTGATTGACCAGAGCCTCAGGCAGAGGTGCTTGTTGCTGTGGTAGGAGTCAGGAACACAATTCTGGTAGTAATTCACGAGGAAGATCAAAATCAGCAAATAAGGATAAGGTCTGTAGATATTGCAAGAAGAAATGACACACCAAATCTGAACGTTATAAGTTACAAAATAAAAATAATAGAACTTCTGAGAATCAAAAGGGGAAACAACAAAAAAAATCCGTTGAAGTAGATGTAGTTGAAGACTACATTGGTGGAGAACTTCTTGTTACTTCTAATGATGATTCTTATACCAGTGAGGAGTGGATTATGGATTCTAGTTATACCATTTATATGTGTCCTAATCAGGACTGGTTTTCAACGTATGAAAAGGTATCCAAGGGTGTTGTCCTGTTAGGTAGTAACGCTTCTTGCAGCTTTGCAAGTATTGGTACCATCAAAATCAAATTATTTGATGGTGTTATCAAGATTCTTGGTGATGTGAGACATGTATTTAACTTGAAGAGAAATTTGATTTCAGTGAGTACTCTTGATATAAATTATACTAGTGAAGGTGGAGTTTTAAAAATTAGTAAAGGATCTCTTGTGGTCATGAAAGGATAGAAAAGGAATGCTAGCCTATATGTTTTGCAGGGTTCTGTGATTCTAGATGATGCAGTCGTCACTTCTTCTTCTTTGTCAAATAGAGATGCTACTAAACTTTGGTATATGCGTTTAAGGCATATAAGTGAAGCTGGTATGGCTGTATTGAGTAGAAGAGGACTCCTTGATGGGCAAGGCATCAAGAAATTAAAATTCTATGAATACTGCGTCTTTAGAGAGCAAAAGAGAGTCAGATTCACCATAGATACTCATAATACAAAAGGTACTCTTGATTACATCCATTCTAATTTGTAGGGGCCATCTAGAGTGCCTTCAAGTGGAGGTATTGTCTACATGCTGACCATCATTGATGATTTCTCTAGAAGAATTTAGGTATTTTTCTTGAAACAGAAGAATAATGTTCTACCCATTTTAAGGAGTGGAAGATGATGATTATGAAACAGATAGGAAACAGTAAAACGTCTACACACTAATAATAGTTTAAAGTTCTGTTCTCATGATTTTAATGTTCTGTGTAAGTCAGAGAGAATTGTGAGGTATCTAACAGTTCCTAGTACACCTTAACAATATGTGGTAGCAAAACAGATGAATAAAACTATTATAAAGAAAGTTAGATATATGCTTTCTAATGTTCAGTTATCGAAGTCATTCTGGGCGGAATTAGCTCCTATAGCATGTTATTTGATTAACATGTCTCCATTAACTGCAATTAAGAAGAAGACTCCATAAGAGGTATGGTCTAGTACTCCTGCTAGTTATTTTGAGTTAAAGATTTTTGGACGTCTTACCTATGCTCATATAGATAATGGGAAACTTGAGCCTAGATCTCTTATATGTATATTCCTTGGTTTTAAGGTGTCAAGGGATATAAGTTGTGGTGTCCTAAATTGAAAAAAAAAAAAATCATTGTCAGTAGAGATGTGATTTTTGATGAAACAACTATGTTGCATGACTTGTCTTCTAATACTTCATCTAATAAAGCACAGCAGAATTCAAGCATGTAGGTGGAGTCTGAGATGGGTTCAAGTTCTACACCAAAGCTTACTTCTCAGCTTGTTTTTTCACCACCACAGCCACAGTACTCTATTACTAAAGATAGACTTAGGAAAGAAGTTAGGCCTCATCAAAGATATGCAAAGGTTGATTTGGTAACTTATGCTTTGAATGTTGCAGAGGACATAGATTCTCATCTGGAGCCATCTACTTCCTTAGAGGTTGTTACTTGTGATGATTCTGGTAAGTGAATGATTGTTATGCAGGAGGAGATGGAATCCCTTCAAAAGAGTTGTACATAGGATTTGGTGAAGCTTCCTAAAAGGAAGAAGACTATTCGATGTAATTGGGTATTCAAGAAGAAAGAAGGAACACCAAGAGTTGAAGAACCTAGATATAAGATAAGACTTATTGCAAAGGGCTACAATCAGATGCTACATATTGATTTTATTGATGTATTTTCTCCTATTGTAAAACACAGTTCGATTAAAGCATTGATGGGTATTGTAGCTTTACAAGATCTTAAGTAGGAGTAATTGGATGTGAAGACAGCTTTCTTATATGAAGAGCTTGATGAAGATATTTATAAGCAACAGTCAAAGGGATTTATGGTCTTAGGAAAAGAGGATGCATGTTAAGGAAGTCTCTTTATGGCCTGAAGCAGTCGCCAAGGTAATCGTACAAGAGGTTTGACTCATATACGACTTCTTATGATTTCAAGAGAAGTAATTTTGATAGATGTATATATTTCAAGAAATGTGATGATGGGTTTTTTGTATATCTACTCTTGTATGTTGATGACATGTTAATAGCAGCCAGGGATAGAGGAGAGATTCAAAAGATTAAACTTCAGTTGAGTAGAGAGTTTGAGATGAAAGACTTGGGAGCAATAAAGAAGATATTTGGAAAGAAAATTATAAGAGATAGAAAAGTTGGTTTGTTGCTACTAAGTCAGAAGGGATTTATTGAGAAAATCCTTCGCAGGTTTAATATGAAGAATGCTAAGCCTGTCAGTACTCCTTTAGCAGCTCATTCTAGACTTTCATCTGCTTTGTCTCCACAATCAAATGATGAGATTGGCTATATATCTAAGGTTCCATATTCCAGTGCGGCAAGATCTCTTATATATGGTATGGTCTGTATACGACCTGATTTGTCATATGTTGTGATTGTTGTCAACAAGTATATAGCAAACCTTAGTAAGGAACATTAGAGAGTTGTTCGGTGGATTTTCAGATACTTAAGAGCTACTACTAATGTTTGTCTATAGTTTGGTAGAACTAGAGATGGAATTATTGGGTTATTGATTCTAATTTTGCAAGAGATTTTGATAAGAAAAGATCTCTCACAGGGTATATTTTTACTCTTGGTGGTTATGCTATCAATTGGAAAGCAACATTGCAAGGGACGACGAAATGGATTTTGAAATTTATTAACATTCTCCAAAAAGTGAACTGTTAATAATCCCGCGGGTACTGAAACCATTCAAAAAAACACCCAATACTGTCCACTACTAAAACTGAATATATGATTATTACAGAAGCCTTTAAAAAGCCATTTAGCTGAAAGGTTATTTGGTGAGCTCAGCAATGATTGAAGATCGCTACAATTTATTGCGACAATTACAGTACAATCTACCTCGCTAAGGATCAGATGTATATGAGAGGACCAAGCATATTGATGTCAAGTTCACTTTGTTCATGATGTAATTACTAATGGTGATTTATGTGAGCAAAGTCAGCACTCAGGATAACCTTGCTGATATGATAACCAAGACACTTCCTAAAGCCAAGTTTAAGCACTATCTGGAGTTAATTAGTGTTTGTTGCTGATTGATTTTCCTTGGGTTTGTAGAAGAGGATGATAATGTTTTTGTTGTTGTTTATGTTGAAGATTGGAGTTTTTGTTGATTTTGCTCCTGAATTTGTGTCAAGTTGGAGATTGTTGGATGTGTGACTCAAATTCAATGAAAGCTGGCAACCTTGGGATCTACATCGCTAGCCTTTGTACTGTATACCGCCGACCTTGGATTTCTTCAATTTAGGAATTAATTTACGAGAGCAAACATTTGTGAACGCCGAATCAAAGCCGTCGATCTTAATCCAGTACATCACCAGCATATTCCTTAAAGCCAAACGTTGCTTTTTCAACTACCAACCTTGGGCTGGCCTATGCATGCAAGTTGTGTGTGTATGTGTTGCGTGCTGTTTTTAGGATTTATGTGATTTCAAATTGATTTGGGTCTCTTATATACACATCCTCTATAGTCCTTCTTCAACACTAATGAATTCTTCTCTCCTTAGCCCATGGTTTTTGTTACAAAAGTTTCCACATAAATCTTAAGTGTACTTTATTTTATTGCTTTGCTTTTGTTTTTATCATTGTTTGTTAGATCCATTTATAACAATTCTAGCAACAGTTTTTAGCTGTTAGCGAGAGCATGGATTGAATGTCCATATTATCAATAATTATTGGAACACAAAGTCATGCTGACTGGTAGAATAGAGAAGAGTGTTCATTGAAATACTCACTCGGAAAACATAAATATAAGATACTCCTAATACATCATGCACAGATATTCGACTTCTTATATAGTAAATACAGATAAAATACAGTCAAAATACAAACCAAATAAGGTCTTAGGACTCTTTTAACGTAATGTTAAGCTGTAAGAAAGTTGTTTTAATATTAAATTGTAACAACGAATTATAACAAAAAAGAGAAAATGGGAAAAGAAATTCAAAGGCAATATATCAATTAAAAGGCAAAATATTACTCCCTAACTACTAAGCTTGATAGTCAAATAACATGAAGAGCGGTATTAGAGAAGAATAAACAATACATACATGAAGGATATTAGAAGAGTGAGGCCCCTTGTTATGTATAGAGACATCAACAAAGTTATTGGAGTGTTGGCGATGGCGGTGGTGGTGAATTATAGTGCTAGACCTAGTCAACTGTCTTCCATGATGTTCATGATCATGGAAACTTTAACTCAAGTTGGCTAATGACATGATTTATAGTAAGTAAGCAACCTCATTTCCATGCTTCTGTTCTTTCTTCTTTGTCTGTTTGTGTGATAAAATTAGCAACTATCTACCGTCTAAACACTAGAGAAGGTGGTTGTTGAGAAGATTTCACCAATGTTTAGTAGAATAAAAGTGAGGAAGAATGCAGCTTTCAAATGATTTAGCAGAATTATTAAAAAAAAATGGGAGAAGACCCGGGCAATCATCTTTGGTAGGAAATTTTATATGTAAATATGATGTTCAAATATAGTATTTATTTGTATTTTGACTTGGAGAAAACTTAAAAATTGAACTCAAAAGTATGGCTTGTAGATGGCGAAGGATGATTTTGGTTTTGTTTTATGTGACCTTGTCCAATGAACATAAATAAGTTCTAGTTTTATAGTGAACATTTTTCTAACCGTTTTTAATGTTTCCTATAATTTAAATTTCATTATTGACAAATATTAGAGGGTAGAATCGATTCCAAAAGGTTGGTATAAGTTATGATTTTAATATGTAGTTAGTGGTCAAACGCAATAGTTATTGACATTCACACGGCTACTAAAGAAAAAAAATAATGATATTAATACATAATGTGTTCAAGTGAAAGATGGATAAATACTAATATTTTCTTTAATAAGATCAGAGTAGTGTATTATTTTTATAAAATTATTCATATGATAAATTTTAATAGTATTTGCATGCTCTTAATGAATCCACATGATGTGTTGTCTCATTAAAGCTTTCTCAATATGATGGTGGCCCTTACTATAAAATAATAATAACAAATTAAAGAAAATTTTAGTTTAAAATTTTATTTTTCTTATATTTTATTTACATTTTTCATTTTAGCATTTTAGCTTAGCTCTATTACTAACATCTAAAAGCTGCCATTGCCTCAAACCTCTAAGGAATACTTAGCACTAGAACTTGATAATTCGAATCGAACCTTCTTGAAGTTACAATAATTGAATAGAAGTATTGTAAATGTGAGGTAACATATGTATTAAAATGGGATTGGAAAATATTTTCCCTATAACCAACACAGCTAAAATATATATAGATATAGATACAACCAAATTAATTATAAATGAATGAAAAAGCGATTAAAGGTAAACTCAAAAATAAGTTGTCTTATAAATAATTAAGTGTACCTTTTAATGATTATATCAAGTTAAAAAGTGAAATTGTAATCAATTAAATAATAGGTTTGACTTTTTTTCTTTTCTTTTTTGTTCATTACAATGGAGATGAGGATTCAAACTTAAAAACTCTTATTTGAGATATTAGGATCGATGTCACTAGATTATATCGCTATTAGCAATGATCTTATATTTAGGTACTTAAGAGCTACTCACCATATATATAAAAGTATCATGACTGATTATAAAAATTATAAAAATAAATTGATCAATTTTAAAATTCAGATACTTAATTCTATATTTTGTCAAAGTTCAAGTACCATTTGTGATAGTAACCCTATTTTTTATTGGAATTTTAATTTAATCCATAATCCGAACTGAACCAAACCACTATAATGGTTTGGAAATTTTCTAATCCAAACCAAACTATTATTAATTGGTTTGGTTTAGGCAAGAAGAAAAAAAAAATAAATTATGATTTGGTTTGATTTTAGTAAAAACTGGACCATATCGATCCATGCCTACCCTACCATGAGATTATATGTTGTGAGTCTTGTCAATCAAGTCAATTTGATAAAGCCAAAGGCCCAATGTCCACAAGTCCAATCCACCAACACTTAATCCATAGAAAAAAAAAAAAAAAACCCTAATGCTCAATCACCCACTCTCGCTTGCAGAATGCTTCTCGACTCAAAGAACCAGGTATTCTTTTCTGTTTCTCCTATGTGTTTTATCTACTTGTAAAACTAGGGTTTGATTTCTATTGATAGATCTAACTTCTAAGTTTTATATCTATTCTAATCTTCGTGTTCTTATAATATCTCACTCTTGTTTATTGTTTATTGTGAGAAAATGTTGGAGAAAAATGAAAGGAACTATTAAGCTTGGTTAAGATATGGAATTCGAGCTTCCAGTAGCTCCTAGACTTTACTAATTTTGGGTAAAAGTTGTATCACCTGTTCTTGCTGTATCTTTCTATTTATAATAGTTGTGATTTACACAACATGCAAGCGGTTACAAAACCTATCTGTATCTATTCACTACTCGCCAGCTATTCTACTATTATCTATGTTTGATTACATCATGTCAATTGTTCTACTGCTTGCTGTGAATGAAGATAGTCATTACATGTGTGATTTATGCTATAAATTATTACGATCGAGACTCCTATTTTATGTGAAACATAGTCGTTTAGAAACTAAGGCTTCCTTAACTGTCTTTATTGTTGTTCATAACATGTTGCTCCTAGGTTGAAAAACTCACCTTGTCCTCAAGTGATAGTGGATAATCGCGCTTAAAATCCGAGAGATCTATCCATGATGCATCTTCTGTAGGAACAGATTCCCATTGAATTAAAAGTTGGGGCATATTAGCTCTGTGTCGCACCAAAATTCTTGTATCCAAGATAGCCAAAGGCCTTAAAATAGGATGATTCTCTAAAGAATCTTGAGGAAGTGGTATCTTCTTGAATGAGTCTCCATAAGCCTTTTTCAATAATGACACATGAAAAACTAGATGAATTTTTGAATAGTTGGGCAAATCCAACAAATATGCTACACTTCCAATCTTCCTTACTATTTTAAAAGGCCCAAAATATCGTCGTGATAGTTTGCAAGAAAGCCTATTGGCTAAAGAAGTTTGCCGATATGGTTGCCGCTTCACATATACAAAATCCCCAATATCAAAAGATCTGTCCACCCTATTATTATCAGCTAAATTCCTCATATGAAGCTGGGCTTGAGCCAAAGTAGCTTTCAAATTCTTCAAAAAGTATCTCTAGAAAGCAACTCATGATCCACAACCTTTGGAGAAGAGTTGACCTTGTATATAATGGGGAATATTGGGAAGAACTCTACCATATAGAGCTTGAAATGGTGTCATGTTAGCACTTGTGTGATAGCTCATATTAAAGCAATATTCAGCCTAGGGCAAAAATGTAGGCCAAGCAGTAGGAAAGTCCATCATATGCCCGTAAATATTATTCCAAACATCAATTCATCACCTCAGTCTGACCATCAGATTGAGGATGATAAGCAGAACTCATCTTCAATGTTGTTCCACTAAATCTGAACAGCTCCTTCTAGAACGACTCATAAAACCTTGTCCCTATCTGACAATGGATTTAGGAAATCCATGCAATTTAATAACAATGTCCACAAACAATGATGCTACTGAAGTAGCTGAGTAAGAAGCTGTAAGTGGACCCACATGACAATACTTGGTTAAACAATCAACGACAACCATGATAACTGAATAACCCTTCGAAACTAGAAGTCTAGTAATAAAATCCATAGTCAAATCCTCAAAAACTTGTTGAGGAATAAGCAAAGGTTGAAGTAAGCCTGCTGAACTCATTGTCAAATATTTTATTTGTTGACAAACGTGGCAGCACTTCACAAATTCATCCACATCCTTCCTCATATTATTCCAAAAAAAAGACTCATTGAGTCGTTTAAAAGTTTTCAATGCTTCCAGGTGTCCACTCATATGGGAAGTATGAAACTCTAATATCAATGAATTGATAATAGAGGAATGAGGAGGAATAAAAATCTTATCCTTAAGAAATAGCAAACTGTCTTTAATGTGAAGAGGCCAATGCAAAGTGACTCCTTGCTCACAATCAGACATCCATTTCTGCCATTCCTTATTATCTTGAAACTCTATTTTAAGTAGTGTAACAAAGTCAAAAGATAGTAAGGATAAAGTAAAACATTGAGCCTCTTTCGAAAAGCTACGAAATAAGGCATCAGCAACCTTATTCTCTGGTCCAGGCTTATATACCACTTCATAATCATACCCTAACAACTTCACCAAGTATTGTTGTTGTTCGGGTGTTTGAATCACCTGAGTAAGGATCTCCTTAAGACTCTTCCGATCTGTTTTAATAATAAAATGTCTCCCTAAAAGATAGTGCATCCATTTCTTAATAGCTTTAACAATGGCTACCATTTCGCGAACATAAGCCCCAGCTTTGCGAAGTTGCAAAGAAATTTTTTTACTAAAAAAAGCAATAGGTTGGGAATTCTAATGTAAAACTGCTCCCATTCCATCTCCTAATGCATTAGACTCTATAACAAAGGTCTGAGAAAAATTAAGAAGAGTGAGGATAGAGGTTATCATTAAAGCATTCTTTAATTTAGAAAAAGCCACAATAGCACTTTCCATCCCATTGAAAGCATATTTCTTTAACAAATTTGTTAATGAGCTGCAATACTAGCACAATGACGAACAAAATATCGATAATAACCCGTGAGCCCCAAAAAACCCCTTAACTGTTTAGGAGTGATAGGAATCTTCTAGTCATGAATAGCATGAACCTTACTGGGATCTGGCATGACCCCTTCAGCTGACACTATATGACCAAGATAATCAATCTTGGTTTGAGTAAAAGAACACTTAGGTTGCTTTACATAAAACTGATGTTCTTCTAAACAAGTAAAGACCTGTGTCAAATGTATAATATGATCCTCCATACCTTTGCTATAAACCAAAATATCATAAAAAAAAAAAAAAACAATGACAAATTTTCTGAGATAAGGACAAAAAATAATATTCATAATAGCTTGAAAAGTACAAGTGCATTAGTAAGGCCAAAGGGCATGATCGGAAATTCATAATGGCCTTCATGAGTCCTAAAGGCCGTTTTATGAATATTTATAGGAGACATACAAATCTGGTGATAACCTGATCGTAAATCAAGCTTAGAAAAAATATGTGCACCGTGTAATTCATCAAGCAACTCGTCAATATTGGTATGGGAAACTTATCTAAACACTGTGGCTTGGTTCAATGCTCTATAGTTTACACAAAAACACCAAGCCCATCTTTTTCTCTTCACCAAAAGTACTGGGGAAGAAAAGGGACTGGTACTAGGGCAAATAACTCCAAAATCCAACATCTCTTGAACTAATTTCTCAATCTCGCCTTTTGAAAATAAAGATATCGATAAGGCTTGACATTAATTGGTTGAGACTCATTATGCAAATGAATATGGTGCTGCACATTCCTTAAAGGTGGCAATGATGAAGGAGTCTCAAAAATCTTGTGAAATTTGCCCAATAGTGCTGTTATAGCACTATTATTGGTGGTATCATGACAATAATCCTCCCTCGGCCCATAAGACTAAAAAAACAAGACACATTATCATACTTCAACAATTTATGAAACTGATGTGGTGCAATTGGTTTAGGACCAATAACCAAATTGCCTTGAAGGATAATGTGTCGATCATCCAACATAAACTGCATAGTGAGTGTAGAATAATCAATAGTAATAGGCCCCAAAGTAGTAAGCCATTGAATTCCCAATACCATATCTACCCCTTGAATAGGAAGAACATAAAGATCGACCGAAAATTCACTATCATGCAACATAATAGGCACATTGCGACAAATACCAGAACAAGTAAGATATTCACCATTACAAATCATTACTTGAAAAGAATTAGATGCAAGGATGGGTAAACGTAATTGTTTAGCTACTTGTGCTTGAACAAAATTGTGAGTACTGCCCGAATCTACAAGAATAGACACTCCTTTCCACCAACTGTGCCCAACAATTTCAAAGTTTTAGGAGCATGAAAACCAGATAAGGCATGATAGCTAATTTTAACCTTATTTAAATCATCTGAGCACTCTTCCAAATAATTGATAGTGGTAATATCACAGTCTAGTTCATCATCAGGTTGAATTATCATAAAAAACTTAGCTTTACAAATATAGCCCTTGTTAAATTTTTCATCACAATTGAAACACAAGCCTTTTTCTCTTTGCATGGCCATTTCAGTAGGGGTAAGTCTTTTAAAAGGAAGTGGTTTTTTTTTTTTTGGAGAATGGAAGAAGAAATAGAGGAAGTAGAAACAAAGGTTTTAGGTTTGAAAAATATAGATGAAGGTGGTGTATAAGAAGATTGAAGAGTGGATTTATAAGAAGAGTGAGGGGAGATTGAGGAAGTAGGGTATTTAGAAGTAGTAAACTAGTGAAATTTAGATTCATGCAGCTTAACTAGACTAATTTCATGCAAAAGGGAAGTAAGTTGACAAGCTAAAACTTCTTGTTGCAATAAGGGTTTAAGACCTGAAATAAAGCAACTCTTTAGAAAATCCACAAAAAGGCCATTCACATGATCAGAAAGAGATTCAAAAGTATGTTGGTATTCAATAATCGACCCTGTTTGAACCAATTTTGATAATTTTCCCTGATAATCCTCAAACAAAGAAGGACCAAATCTGGTCTCTAAAGCTTTAATGAAAGCAGGCTATGTAGACAATAAACCATTTCAAAAAACCCACTGATACCAATCTAAAGCCTCATCCTCCATGGCAAATGAAGCCAATTTCAATCGTTCAGATTCAGGAACATTATGAAAATCAAAGAATTGATTAGCTTGAAATGTCCATGAAAGGGGATTAGAACCAGAAAATTTCGGAAGTTCCAATTTAATGTTCTTGATGTATGAAAAATGATGATCATCATTATGACATGAAGAAAAGGATGAGGTACTACTATTATTACTGTGAGCAGTTTGATTCTCCATTTGCAATTTAACAAATTGTAGTACTTAAGTCATATCTGATAACAATCTATCAGTTTTCACTTCTAATGAAGAAATCTTACTATCATGTTGTTGCAAATCCTCTTGCAAACAAGTTCCTTTGGCCATGGTGAGATCAACAAAAGTCAATGAAAGCACCAATGATAAAGCCAAAGGCCCAATGTCCACAAGTCCAATCCACCAACACTTAATCCATAGAAAAAAAAAAAAAAAAAAAACCTAATACTCAATCACCCACTCTCGCTTGCAGAATGCTTCTCGACTCAAAGAACCAGGTATTCTCTTTTCTGTTTCTCTCTATGTGTTTTATCTACTTGTAAAACTAGGGTTTGATTTCTATTGATAGATCTAACTTCTAAGTTTTATATCTATTCTAATCTTCGTGTTCTTATAATATCTCACTCTTGTTTATTGTTTATTGTGAGAAAATGTTGGAGAAAAACGAAAGGAAATATTAAGCTTGGTTGAGATTTCGAATTCAAGCTTCCAGTGGCTCCTAGACTTTACTAATTTTGGGTAAAAGTTGTATCCCCTATTCTTGTTGTATCTTTCTATTTATAATAGTTGTGATTTACACAACATGCAAGCGGTTACAAAACCTATCTGTATCTATTCACTACTCGCCAGCTATTCTACCGTATCCATGTTTGATTACATCATGCCAACTGTTCTACTGCTTACATGTAAATGAAGACAGTTATTACATGTGTGATTTGTGCTGTAAATTGTTACGATTGAGACTCCTATTTTATGTGACAAACATAGTCGTTTAGAAACTAAGGCTTCCTTAGCTATCTTCTATTGTTGTTCATAACACAATTCTACTTAAAAAAGTTAAATAAATAATAAAAGAAGTTTCGGTAGAAGTTTTAGGACCTTTACACTCTCTGTGTAGTCCGTAGAAAAGCCAAATTTATTGATTCAACTTTTTGTCATCAAAGCCGAGCCCAGAGGTGACTGGTGGGCGAACCAAGTTGGCTTGGAATTTTTTTTAACCTTCTGTCCATGTTCACAGGCCCAACGATAAGGCTTAAAAACTCTTAATAAGCTCCCTCTTAGCAGGCCTTATAGGGTCCAGCTACCTATTATTAAATTTTAATACATATAAAAGAGAATTAAAAAAAAAAAAGAAGAAGAAGAAAAAACTTATGGAATAAAGTAAAAGGCATAAATAAAATAACTATACAATTATATTCTAACATTTTCATTATAAAGATCAATAGATCAAATTGACCATAAATCAATCTAATAGAAATATGAAAGCCCTTCTCACTTTAGAGTCTAGATGTGTCTTAATACCATAATTAACTCCGAATGGATGGTAAAATCCAATTTTTTCTATCAATCGATCATTCAATTAATTTAACCAAAGCTATTCTTACTGATAGCTCACTAGAATCTCATATCTTGAGATTCATATAATTTTCTCTTTATATTTTACCTTGAATTCCATTTTGGTGCATTTTATATAACTTTTAGAATTTATAATGAGTGTTTAATTTGGAATTTACACAGCATGGATTTCCGTAGTGATATCTAAGAATAACTCTTTTGACATGATGAATTTTATGATTCCACTTGTTATTTCTTGCCCTAATTCAACTAGATTATCCATTTCAAATCCAATACATTTCTTTTTAACAGGATCATCTCATCAAACTCCACCGCTTATTACCCAATTCATCTAGTTTTTGAGTTCATAAATATCTTTAATGCATTATTTTGGTTTTCTCATAGCTACTTTTCCCAAATCCCAGCCGCATGTGAAATCCGAAGAGGATAAAGAGCATTTATCTCTATGCCCAAACGTGGATGGAAAACTTTCCTTGTATACACATATCTAAAGATTTTCTTGTCGCTATAGTTAAAATCACGTGAGTAGGTCTCAATTCCACAAATACAGCTGGATATTTAACTCGACTTGCGATTTGAAAAGGAAAGCTCTTAACTTGTACTTTACGTGGTCAAAAACTTCAAAAAATGATTGGTCGCGCATTGCACGTCACCTTTATATATCTCTATATAATTAAAAGGAAAGGACGGTGTTTGGCATTTTTTATGGTTTATAATATTTCCTTATTTTGTTATAAATTTTCAAATTCACCGTTTCTTCCATGCCTTTAGAATAGTTTTTATATAATATTTCAGAATTAATGTTTTATCATATCTCATATTCTCCTAATATTTCTGCACCATGCTTATGTAGCTATTCATAACCTTTTATTATACATATCTCTCTCTTAATATCCATAGTCATCAATTCAATTTCCATTATAAATCTAATTATAAGAATATTTTATGATATTAAACATTTTATCATTTTAAATATGCACCAATATTATGGGTGTCGCATTTGCTATGTACATATAAAATATAAATAATGATAAAATTGTTATATACATATGAAAGTAGAAAGGATAGTTTTAAAAAATTATTAGCACTTATTTTAAAAAACAAATATTAAATTATTATTAGTATTTATATAGCACATATATGTAATACAATGAGTTTTTCTATAGTCTACCATTCTCAGGAAAGTCAAACAAATATGGTTGGTAGAACAACATTAAAACACATGTGGATTGGTCTACTGTTATATTGCTATAAACACACTATAGCAATAGCACTCCTGTGTCTCCAGTGCTCATTGTTATTAGATACAAGGACGGTTAGGTTTGACTGTTTGTTGAATCACAGAATCGCCCCGCAAAGTACTAATAATCCTCCATTCTCGTTGGACCCAATCCTTATCCATCTCTCTCTCTCTCTCTTCTCTCTGTGGCGTCCAGCTAGGGCGTGTTCAAGTTGAAGATCCCAAAATATTCCAGCCAGGCATGGTATGTTCCAAGTTTAATACCATGTACTTCAATTTTATGAGTTCATTTTACAAAATTCATTACTTCTTAATACCATATTACTTGTATTATTTTGATCATTAAATAAAGTTTAGTGAGCATATATATTACAATTTACAATGGTGGGTTATGATAGTTTTTGGAGTGAAAAGAAAGTTAATAAAAAGGTGGATGTGTTTAATTTTTTTTTTTTTTGTGGATGTTTGTGTGTGCAGTCTCTAACACCTTTGATGTTGCGATCACTGGTCAGGCTAGTGACAATGTTGGTAGGAGAACCAGCAACCTCGGTCTCAACAATCTTGTTTTACAGCGATCTTTTGCCACAAAATGTTGTGTTGGAGAGATTAGTCAGACATGATATGCTTGATCATCGAGACAATTACTTGTTCCATTTTGTCATCAACTTCTTGAGATGTTTTTGGTAGCCTAGCTGGGCCTCATTATCTGATCACATTTTGACTTGGTCAACTTTTTGTTATTGAATTATTTATCATCTTCGAGGGTTTATAATAATAAATCCTGGTTTAATATAAGGATGAATCGTTTATTTGGTTTTTCATGTCTGATTTTGATGAGCTATTGCCAGTTATGGTCTTCAAGCAAGAGACTGATTGTAACCTTTAATTTACTTCCGGGCTTGTTTCTTCTTGTAAATTATGTAATTATACATAAGATAGTGAAAGATTTGGATTGTATAGATTTGGTCGTTTCAATTTATTGTTTTAGATTTTTACAGCCTATGGAGTAATTTAAAGTTATGTCCTAAATTGCTTGAGTGTTGCAACTGGCCACACAATCTACTGGTGTAAGCTCGTCTGTTATTATATTCCTCTTTGGTTTTTTTATCTGTTTTAGATCCTTATTAAAAAAGATTTAGGTAAATTTAATTACCAATTGCTATTACCAACCAAAATGCACAGTGAGATTTAGAAATCAAAAAAAAAAAAAAAAAAAAAAAAAGCAAGAATAACATCCGATTTACCTAGATGTAAATCACATGTTATGAGATGTGATTTAACAATCGTATCAAAACTTAAAATATCAATTGATAATTGTGACTTATTTGTTTTACCAGCGATTTTTAATGGATTTAGGGTTTTTTTTTTTTATACGGCTTATATTTGATAATTTTCTTTTATAGCAATGATACACGCTTCGTCATTGTCTTTTAATAGAAGTCAACCCCCATGTAGCATCACATTATTACTGTCAAAACGAGTTGTGTATAGCCATTACAGCAACTACATTGCATATAGAGCCCAACTCCGGCAAATGCCCAAGAAATCAGATTCATCAAGTTAAGAAAATTTAAAAGAGTGCAACTGTATACCTCAAGAGTCAAGATCAAAGCATATTTAAGCAAAATTCTTAACATGCCTTCCTATGCATCTATCATTACCCATCCCTACGTCTCGAAATCATAGTCAAGCTAGCAGGTTCTCTAATTTACAAACCATGGATCCACAATAACGTATTGTTAACTGAATCCTTCAACTAAGAACGCACTCATAAGTGATGTTATTCTCCGAGACTCTTTGCTTTTACAAATTCCTACATGGGCCAGCTAACGCTATCGTTTACTGCTTCTAGAATTTCAGAACTCAAGTCTGTATGTTGTGCCCTATACGAGAAAAGTAACACCAGGCCGAAGGATCTTTCTGCATACTTCGCATTTCTAGACGTGTAGACGTATAGATTTGGGTGAATTGCGTTTGTAATGTGTAAATTTGTAGTACTACACGTAATCTATAAGAAGTGGCACGGAATGACACTTAAAAAATATTTTAAAAGTAGTAGAATGAATCGAGGAGAAGAAAATTTTAATTGTCTTGTATCAAGTGAAGGAATTATCAAGTATCAATCTCTATTATAGTGGTGATCAAGTCTTTAATCTCTCAAGATAAAAATTTGACAATACACATTATTTTTACTAAGGTTTTTTGGTTCATTGGCATATTGATACAAACCCATCTTATTTTTATTATTTTCAAACAGATGTTTGTCAAAAAAATAAATACAAATAAAAAATAAATATTTTTACTCTAAATAATTAAATACAATGTATTAGATACAGATGAAAACTAGACAATCCAAATAATCATGTATTTGGAGTTTGAAATTAATCAATTTAATACCTGAAAAACTTTAAAATTATCTAATTTGATACCTAAAAAAACTTGATGGAGGTACGGTTGCCATATACAAAAAGTTCTTTCAGGTATTAAATTTATCAATTTCAAAATTCAGGTACTAAATTAATCAATTTCAAAGTTCAGATATTTAATTACATATTTTATCAAAATTTAGATATTCATGATATTAACAAATAAAATAATAACTTTTAGCCCCCACAATGTGCACCTACACCCAAAAAAATACATTGCATCTTCTATTTTAATTTGGAATAACGTCAGTTTCACTTGTCTGAACTTCGTGACTTTTTATTAATTATACAGATGAAATTTAAAGTTGTCAAGTATCATATCTAATCAAAATTTTATATATCAAATTTGTTACTTAAAATTGCTCTATGTTATCTTAAGAAACTTTTTATATCGTCCCCTTTTTTTTGTGAAGACCTAATTGCTTTATTTAAAAAATTATTGGACAACTCGGCCAGCACTATTTCTTTCACTAAACCAAATTAAGCCCATTACTCCAAAAACCCCAGCCCACAATTTCCAATTCATAGCCTTCTCATAAATTCTTCCTCCGATATATACCAACTACATTAAGCCATTAATCCTATCAAATAAGGTATTTATCCATATCATACCCAACTGAAAAGGGTATGGATGGATATTAAGTCATAAAGTAATAACATACGTATACAAATATTCTAAAATTTACTTTTATAGGATAGAATACAAATATTAGATCTTCATATCCTGTACTTACTTTGAAACTTGTATTGTAATATAAATAGTATATGTTTTAGGGTACATATTGTTGGGATTAAATCTTACACACCCAAATTAAATAACACGTGCGCAAGATTAGAGCATAAACATATAGAAGTAATTGTGAAAGGGTATCTGAATAGATAATATGGAAGACGCATAAAACCCTATTGATTTTAGATGGTTTTGATCTCCCAATCAATACACAGCCTTAAAGATTTTTGAGTCTCTCTCTCTCTCTCTTTTCTTGGATGATGGAATGTCAGAAGAGCAAAATGTGGTGCGTATAAGTTGAGGACCATAACTATAATATTTATAGAAGTCCACATTTATTATTTCCCATTCCGCCCATTATAAAATAGGAAGCAATATATACAGTCTCCACACATAATATTTTATACTAAATATATTAACATATTTAAAGTCTATAACTTTACTAGATCACTTTATTTAAACTTTATATTTTTTTAATAGTCTTACACAATTAGTTTAATTCAAACATAAAAGCCCACAACATTGTTTATTAAAAATAAACCTAACACATATACCTACAGTATTAATAATTGTAAAATTATGTCAATATTTATAAATAATAATACTACTACTCCATTTTTTTTTATTTTGTGATCATTTTTGTTCAACATTATTATTTATAGACTATCTTATTTGGAAATTTTTATTATAAAAGCACTTGTACTATTTATTTTCAAAGTGCATTTTTTTTTATTGTAGAAGAACTTCAATTATATGAATGTACTTGAACTTTAAATTATACAAATGATTTGTTTATCTTCAAAGGCTAATTAATGCAAAACTAGCTAAAGGTTTTAATTTTTGAATTTATTACAAGTTTTATAATTTTGTTTAATATCATATTAACAAGTTTACATATAATTATTACAAGTTTTAATTTTCATACTTAAACAAATTATACATATTGTAGAACTTGTGACCATAACAAATTATTCAATAAATTACTTTCACATGTTTGAATATATGACAATAAGGTGGTTTAACATATTATATGAAAATATATATAATATTATAAACTTGAATTTAAAATATGTGAAAAAAAAAACATAGAGATTTCATTAAAAAAAATTTCATAAACTTCATAAGGTACTTTATAGCTTTTTAGCATAAAGAGAAAGAGAATGGCAGAAGGTACCATATAATAGGTTTCCAATACAAAATTTATTAGTTCCTGCACTTTTCAAATAGGTATCAATAACTTCACGCCTATCCACCATGAATAGGACACCTATCTTTTTTTTTCGCCAAATTCTCTTTCTCTGGTTGAAATGATGTGATTGGATTGAAGGAGAATTCACATAGGACATATATGATTCGTTTTAATCCAAGAACTAACCACATTTTGTTTCAAATTGGCTCTCGTCATCTCAAAGACCATTGGATTTAAATAAATAAATAACCGGTGAATTCATATTATTCAATTTATTTATTGTTCCACCAAAATTTCAATTTAAGCATAACCTTGTGAAATGCTCCTTTGGCTTTGGCTTTGATTTATTGAACTTATATTAAAGTTTTTTTTTCCATCGATTTTTTGGCAAGTCAACTAAATATAATATAATCATCAAAATTTTCATTACATTAACTTTTATTATTATTTTTACAATTAAATAATTAGCTAGATAGTTAATTTCACCAAATAAATAAAATTATAATAGAATTGCTTGTAGTTGGATTTTGATTTGTTAATCTTTTATTTGATAGAGAGTATGTATTCTAGGAAAAAAAAATCAATTATAGTATTAAATTGTTATTCATAGGTTTAAGAAATGATTGGTTATTCAATATTTCTTATAATAGAAATTATTTATAGAATCGATATTCTAGTAAACTAAATATGATAATAGATCTTTATAAAGAATAATACTATAATAGAATTGCTATTACAGCAGAATGAACGAGGAGTAAAATTTATAAAGGTATATCCTTTTCATATTAAAAACAAAAAGTAAAATTAACAATATCTAAGCTTGGATGAAAATTATATTTTAAAATAATTATAATTTAATTTTCATTAACTCCACTCTCAATTCATATGTATGGACTTTTCCATGGTGATTATAATCTTAGCCTTATAGGGAATTTTCCTTGTTTTTCTTTGTAGAGACCTTTGCAATAATTTTTTTTACCCTAATTTAACATATTGGATCAATTTATTGAATTAGCAATAGAGTCTAAGAAATTAGTCGATTGAAGATGTTTTAAGGAGATTCAGCTTGATAGGCTCAAAATAAGAATCTTTAGATCAGTTTTTTCGGTTCTTGACATTACTCTATTGTCTCGTGCATGGAAAAAAAATAGTCTTATGAAGTTTATGTGGGCTTTATTTAGCTTAAAAAGGGATTAAATTGGCTAATATGAGGTTGTGGCTTTTCTTTTATATGAAGGTGGGCTTTCTTTCTTTCTTTCTTTTATTCTTTTTTTATTAAGCCCAACCATCATGTCTAAGAGCCCATGTCCATAAAAAGAAAAGGAATAAATATATACCTTTAGATCATCATGGTCGATGTAATTGCTATTAACAACATCAAATCTCAATTATCCATCTCCAAATGATCTTACGGCTAAGATCAATTTCCAAGATAAATAGGGGGGATGAATTCTCTTTAGAGACTTCTTCCATATTACTAATTAAGAGCGACAAAAGCTCTACAAAAGTACCACCACAAAATATCAAAGCAACTATCGTATGAAGAATGGAATAAGAAATATTTCAGTCTATTGATTTTAATCTTTTATTGCACGTGCACACATGAGATATTGAGTTTGCATGTTTTTCCTTCCATGTCTTCCTATTACACCCTTACACGTGTCATCATTTCAAGGATTCTCAAAGGTCGAGAACACGTTTGCAGTACGTGATCAGCCGTCTGTTGTGATCCCACTATACATTCTCAATTGTGATTTTTTTTTCCTTTAGGAATTTTAGTTATTGTTTAAACGAAATGCCATTAAAGTACTTTTTAAAACGGTGATCGAATAGGGAGAGCTGTAAGATCAATGTAAAGTAACTATCATGAGTGACTCGAAAGTAACCACAAAAAGGATAAGAGAGCAAGTAAGGAATTGGAAGTCAAAAATGACTTTTAACATTAACGTAGCAATAAAATAAAAACAAAAAAAAAGCAAAAAAAGGAAAAAAAAAGATAAGGATTATTAAGTTTGAAATACTTGAACTAAAGATAAAACTGCCAACAATTATTTCTTAATATGATCATTCCATGATTGTTATTTTTTTTTTTTCCTTATCATTGGATATATGTAATAAATTTGTGTTTTGTTGCATGGGATTTTAAATGCATGTATCATGAGTGTACAGCCACCAATTTTATCTCATTGAAAAAAAATAATTGGGTTTTAAACTCCCGAGTTTAAATGTTCAATTTTAAAATGCGTCATCAGCTCCCATGAAGCCTGAAGCATAATACATCAGAAGTTTGCAACATATGGAACGGAAATGGATTCTAGTTACTTACTTTAAATTTTTCTAAAAGTAACGCTTAAACTACTGTCGTGTATAATTAATAATGATTAAGGTTCTAAGAAAAAAAGACATATCATAATGGTATCACGTAATATTTAACAGTCTACTTTATAAAATTTGAAAGAAAGTAACTTTGAAGGATTCGAATACACATATGAATCAAACTTGTAATAACATATAACTTTATTTAGTTGTTTAAAAATTGGGAGTATAGAAAATTCATGAGAAAATTGTTGGTTTATTAATCCATTTAAAAATTATTTACATAAATACTAATTATATAAAAATAATTATTAAAATGATGATATAAAATTACATATAGAAGATGTGGTTGTACTTTTTTTATGAATGTTACATATTCTATATGCGATTTTGTGATTTTTATAAAAAATAATGAAACTTTTCATTTATAGCATATTACATATTAAACACGCGATTTTACTTTTTATTTATAAATAAATCGCATTTAAACAATGGATTTCTTTATTAAAACCAAAGTTTTATGTTTTAGATATGATTTGTTATTGATATTTTTAATAATTTTATATGATTTATATTTAGGTAATTTTCTTTTTATAAGATTAATAGGCATATAATACACCCAAAAATTTCAAAATACTATAATATTCTAATCACAAACATACCAGCAGCAAGCACACATGACATACTATGATGATGATGAGGATGCCACATCCACGGATATGCCATAAATTATGCTGACGGCCATAATTAAATCCGGCAACATTAGTACAAAACCACGTCGGTGACATAAGCCCCCATCGCGGTAATTTTGTCTGTTCGTAGTTGCTGGCACTGGCAGGTTTCACGTGGGGCTCGCTTTTATCATTATGGATCAATACTGCCTTGGTCCCTTGGTGTTCAAGTTTGTTGTCGGTCGGTAGGATTTCGGTGAGTTAGTTGCCGCTTGCTGGGCTCGCATCGATTTAGCTCGGTTCGAGGTGGTTCTTAGGCTTGCCTGGGTTCTTTAGATGGTTAGGCTTGCCATGACGTAGGCTTGTGTATGCAAGTGCAGTGGGTTGGGTTGGGTTGGGTTGGGTTTCGTTCATATGGGTTTGTGGTACGATTATGGTTCCAGCGGTTGTCAAGTTTGGTGGTGGGTCCAGCAGCTGGTGGGTGCGATCAGAAACGCGCCAGACAGGTTGTAGTTTGCGATCGTGGTGGGTCCATTCTGATTGTAATGGCTATAGAGTCAAAGGACAATGATGGAAAGTACCATAATTAGGTAAGAAATAGCCATTAACTGGGTCGTTGGAAGAAGTTGCAATTCATATTTTCTTAACTTTGTGATCGAACATTTGTTAATAAGTTGAAGGGGAACGTAGATTTTGATGTTTAAAAGGGAATACAGGAGAATAAAAAGATTAATGATTGGTCATCGCGACTGTTATATCCAAATTTGTTACCCTAGTAAGTGTGAATAAGAAAAGTACATAGTAAATATGACAGAAAAATCGGGCACCCATTTTATTAAATAAATAAATGGGATTTTTTACTCTACTGTAACTGTACCTGTTATCATACTAGACTAATCAATACAAATGAAGATATTACATATATAATATAGTTTTAAAATTATAAAAAAAATTACAAAAATAGTATTATTGTATCGTATCTTGATAGTATAATACAAATTCTTTTTAAAATTACATGTGTATCGCATCTTGATTGTGCAATATACTTTGAACATGTATCGTATGACCAAGGAACGATACACGCATATCTCTATCTGTACAAGTATAAATATTTATATATTCACTTTAAAATGTAACATAGCAACACTATTTTGATAATTTTTTTTATAATTTGTATTTGTGTATTTTTTTCAAAAAAACCTAGACATATGTTCCACCCCAATACAAATCATGTATTATAATAATCTAACTTCAAAATATCGAAGAGCAAAATGAAATTAACTTTCTTTCCATTACCTATTAACTCTTTTACGCTATTTTTTATGTTATATACATGCTAAATTTGTTGTTCAACAAATTCTATCTCCTTAATTTTACATATATAGGATAAATTATGAGACAGACATCTTTTCTACTTTTTGAATCTCGATTTGTTTGATTTATCATATTCTAATCATTTTGGCATTATGTTTTTATTATTTTTAAACAGATGTTTGTTAATAGATACCGATAAAAAACTAATATTTTTACTTATAAATTGATCAAACAAATACAATATAAATATGATATGATACATTACAAATATAGATCTAATACAAATACAACATAGATAAAAATTTGAAAATCCAAACAGATCCCATGGTATATTTATTTCATTATATTATGGTTATTTTGGCATCACATTTTTATCATTTTTAAATGGGTATTTGTCAAAAAATGTGCCGATAAAAAACTAATGGTTTTACTCATCAACTGAACATATACTATACAAATATAATATAGATATTATATGAATAAATTATAAATATAGATCAGATACTAAAAACCCTATCACGACCTACGAAGCCCCACCGTACACAATATTAAAGCTTATGAATGACTACCTTAGTCAGGTAAAGGTTTTCATATAGTGCACAAGACGTACTTTCACAAAGGAGGGAATTTCAATGGAGTTTCGCAGTTTGTAAGTATTCAAATGGCATGCAAGAGAAACTAACCTAGTAATTTTAAACAAAATAAGTTACAAGTCTTAGGGGCATTGCCCTGCTAAATCCACAAGGCTTCAAAAGTTATCACATTTTTGGAATCTCCAAAATGACATAAGTCTTTCTACAAAAGATAAAAAAAAGTCTAGCAAAGAGATTTTAGAATAAATCTACTCCAAGTATTCTTATACATTTCCTCCAAAGGTTCCTCAAAATCATCATCATTGCCTCGGGTTTCACTATCTTAGGGTAGAGCCACAGCCTGAGGTAACAAAAATCTATATGAGTATAAGCGACAACATACTTAGTGAGTATATTCCTACAAACTTATCATAAGAAAATAGAACAAGTAAGTTTGTTTATACAAACATATGACATGCATCTAACACGTGGTGCAAACAAATATACACAGGTATCCAGAAATCATGTATAGTATGGATTTACACCCTCCGTAACACAGGTTAGGAATGCTTTTGTAGGTCTTCATGACCTCTGCTACTGGTTCTCAAGCAACTACCCATAGCGATTGATCCAACATGCCTTTCTCGTAAGGCCGTATTCCTGAGCGAAGTAGTTCCTCAGGAAGGAGCAGGACCCACATTTCATATGCGGTTTGCAATCTACTCGATCCCACGCATGGAAGTAGTAGCCTTCAAATATGACTCAACGGAATGCAATGTGTAATCAGTTATTAAGTTATACTAATCTCATTAAGCTCATTGAAGAGTAATCAATAAATTTAACATTGCACTGACATTATGGCAAATATAATATTAACATATTTAACCAATCAATCCATATTTTGATATGCTTACAAGCTGTTGATCACACAACATAAGTCATAAATATAATCCGACGTTATCCCCAAAACAAGTCCAATTTGATCTTTTTCCTATCAACTAGTTGTAATTCCCTTAATTTTACATTATCTGATTATAATAATTATTAAAAATATAATATATAATCATAAAAACTATAGTAAAAGGTAGCAAAAATCACTCCTAATTTTTTACGATTTAAAAATTACTAACGTGCAAATAAATTTGATTTTAGTTAGTAAAAAAATTGAAACTTTTACCATTAAAATTTCAAAACACAAAATTTAATTTTCATAACCCTGGACAATTAGTGATTGATGATAAATCGATCATTACTATAAACTTTAAAATCTTTTTACCTTAAGTTTAGTGATTAGAAAATAAATTCTATACTAGTTACCATGATTTTTAAGTTATCTCTAATAAATTTAAAACTCTACAGTACCATTAGAAAAATTTATTATTATCAATTATCAAAATAATTAATTCTTAGGGTAAGATTCCATAACTGGTATAGAAAACTAAATATGTGAATATAATCAACCTTAATTGTCAAGAACAATATAAAGCAATTAACTAATAAAGCTTGTTAGCTAAAAACGATAACTTAGAGATAAACTGCTACAATTATAAATAGCGATAAGAATGAAAACATATATATAATTAATAATTTAGATCTCAAATAAAAATTTGGATGGCACCATAATTCTAGTTAGAAAATTTGGAGTCTATAGGTGTTAAAATCTTAATTTAGCCTATCGGACCTAGAAAACCTTAACCGTATAAGATAAAACTCTAAAATTATTTAATTTTATAAATTTTAAACTCAAGATTTCAACTCATATATAATCGAGAGATTTCATAGAAGCTTTATATAAAGTTTTAGAGATAAAAACCCCTATAAACTAATATATAAATATGCAAAAGACTTAATACTTAACGAATTAACTCATGATATTAATTAAACAAATGTTAGATAAAGTAATATGCATACAGAGTGAAAAATTGCAGCTTTAAATCCTGCTGCTAATCTTGAAAGAAATCACATCAACAAATCTCTTCAATTTGTGCAAAATAATCAACTTAAAGTCAAAGTGAAAATAATCCAACAACAAATAACAAAAACCAACTAAGTTACTCATCAAATGAATATGTATTGAGCTCAAACCAATTTGTAAAACCAACCAAATTTCTCCTCAAACTTCCATGAGTTGCAGCAGTAATAGGAGACAACAATTTCTCCAGATGCTGCACTTATATCCCCACTTTCCATGACCTGTTGCAGCCGTAAAAGAAGACAAAAATTGGACCAACTAATTTATTCATCAAATGAATGTATGATGGCTCATTTCAACTTATTTAACAGGTATGAATTTTTCCCATAAATCCCATTGTTGTAGCCTGCTATAGAGGAGATAAATAACAAATTACAGCACACACACACGCACCCCATCGTATCTAGCTAAAGTAGAGTAGGAAAAACATGGTTAACAAAGTTTGAAAAATTAACTCAACAAGCTCAAATGAAAACTCCTTAAATGGACACCTAGATAGTTAATGATTGACTTAAGAAATCTACAAATATGAACACAAAACAAACCAACTTTGAAGCCACCAAAATTGTAGACATGAACCCCATTTCCAACCATAAAATTATAGCCCTAAACAGCCTCAATTCTCTTTCCATTCCTGTAAATTGTTGCAACTTTGGAGGAGATAAGTGTTGAATTAAATCGAAGCTAAATTTTGATGAGACAAATATTATAAAGTTTAATTTTATTAAAATATTGGATAATACAAAGTATATATATGATATATTCATTTGGATACATGGTTGCATGGCATTATAACAAAATGCTTTTGCAGACCTCACCGTCTAGACACTATAGGACTATCGTTCGAACGCTATTGTGTTTTATTTTGTGTCGAAAACATGTATGTTCCATTTTTGTTACTTCAGATCGGACAGTAATGCTTAGCATCTTACCGGTATATATTTTGCCTGTAGGTCTCCAAGTATGGTCCAAACGCAAAGAAGGATGCCACATATCGTTTGGACGGTACAAACATACCGTTCGGATAGTAATGCCCAGAAATATAGCCGTTGCAGCATTTATTGCACACGAAATTTTATGTTTTCAAGGCTCAATGGGCAAGACATTGAGAAGCCTATTTATACATAATTTTTGGTAGATGAAGACTAGTTTTTCAACTTAGAATTTGCTACTAAACCCTTGTACTCTCTCATATTATTGAATTCATCACTAGGTTTTTATTTTGTTCAAATTGAGAGTGACATTGATTATTTTATGATTAATAAAGAGTGTGAAGACTTCCTTGGGAGGCATTGGTGTGATTGTGGAGATTAGGAAGCAGGCCGAACTCCACATTAAAATCTCGGGCTTGTTTCTCTTTACCTTACTCTCTTTATTTATGACATTATATATTGTGATTTTGGTTGATTGTGTTTGATTGGTACATGCTCAATTTTAATTGTTGAAAAGAATTGTATAAATACTCAATTCACCCCACTTTTGAGTATTTTACCTAGTATATTAGGCGTTTTACAGTTGGTATCAGAGCTAGGTCTCTAATTTCTTGTGCTTAATCACATTTAGAGTAAAGATCATGATATCTAATACACTAAGATTTCTAGAAGGACAAGCTATTAATAGGCCATCACTTTTAAATGGGGGAAACTATCCCCTATTGGAAGTATATAATGAAAATCTTGTTGAAAGCTCAAAATAGATTAATTTGGAATGTTATAGAAAAAGGTCCTTTTAAGGTTGAAGGAAAAGAAGAATGAGAATATAATGATGAAGATTGGAAAAGACTAAATTTAAATGATATAGCTATGAATATCTTACATTGTGAATTGAATGAAAGTGACTTTAATAGAATTTGTACATGTAAATTCGCAAAAGAAATATGGGAGGAGTTGGAAAAAACCTATGAAGGTACATTTAGAGTAAGAGACACTAAAAGAAGTGTTTTTTGTGGTCAATTTGAAAATTTCAATATGCAACCAGATGAAACCATAGATGAGATGCATAATAGGTTCATAAATATTATAGATCCCTTGAGTGTGCTTGGAAAGAACTTCATTAATGTGGAAATCAACTCCAAACTTCTTAGGTCTTTACTAAAGGATTGGGAAGCCAAAAGAATCGCACTTGAGGAGGCAAGAGATCTAAACACAATGAGTAAAGAAGGGCTTCTTAGCATGATGATTATAAAAAATTACTCTTCATTTAATATGGGTTTCCTTTTTACTGAAAAGGTTGGTGATAAAAAAACGAACTACACCAACTTGTAACGAAACTCGATTATTAAAATCTGGAAACAAATTCCCTTGATCGTCTAAGAAACCTGATAGAAAACCGCGTCTTGCTGCCTATATTAAGGCAAGAACCTTAGTATAGTCGTAGATGCCACAACCGGCGATGGCAAACCGATTGATAAGTCAAAAGAGGTGAATGTCACGAGAAAATCCTGATAAGAGAAAACTCTCTAATTTTCATTTATCAAAAGATGTGTCATCTCTCGTTATGTTACAAGCAAAGGGTTTAAATAGGCTTTAATTAGCCTTAAAACTAAGCAACAAAAATATTAAACACAATGAAATATGAAAAGGCATAAAGAAAATTCGAAAAAGACATCAAATCATAATGAAGGCCAATGGTGAAGTTGTTGAAGGTCGATGGTGTATCTTGGGAAAGCTGACGGTGTAAGCAAGGATGGACTGCGGCGTTGAGGCCGGTGTACTTCAAGGATGATTGAAAACAAATCAAAGTCGGCGGCTTACTCTTTTATTGTAAGGACCCGCTATCACCCCTATAATAAAAACAGGTGATAACAGCTCCCCAACCACATATAACTTGCAGAATTATATGTAATGTTGTCCTAGATGAAGTGTTTGAAGAATTATTTTCCTAAACCCTCCTTACTCAACTAATAAATTTTAATACTATTTATTTTTAAAACTTGTAATAAAAACACAACATCACATTTATCATATATTACAAGGGGAACAAGTTCAAGATATACATATAGCTAAGTTTAAATATTATAAACAAAAGCTTCTTACAAGCCTTATACAAATGCCACAAAAGGTAATTCAAACTACAACCTTAAATATTAACATCAAAAGATTCAATAACTAGTCTATTACAAAATAGGAATTTCATCCTGGTCCATGGTCATATCTAGTCCGCCAGGTCATCTAGGAAATCCTCAAAGTCAGTACCATATCCCATTTTCGCATAGAACTCATCTGAGTCATCATCACCTAAAATTAATAAAATATGAGCCAAAGTCTCAGTACGCAAGTAACTAAAACACAAACTTAATGGCATACAAACTTAGACTACATGCAAATGCCACAATCATTAAGTTATTAGAAAATCTTTAGTTAATCAAAAAACACGGGAGTATTCAAACTCTGAACAACAGGGGTATATAGGGAACCTGAGTAACGACCACGACGCTCAAGGGGTTGATATAAATCTCTCAGATACTTATATCTCCTAAATAAATCTATCCATTAACAATTAAGTAGCTTCCTCTAAGGTTTTTAACCATTTCCAACTTTACTTAACTTAATCCATAATATCACATAATTCAAATGTTCCCATAAACAATTGAATTAAATCATATTATATCTCTTTAATAATAAGCAAATGTTATACCAATACTAAATACCCTATCAACTACCCGCTGAACCACTTACGAAAGTCATTGCATCATGGCATTGGTGGTTTAAGTCCCTAAACTACCATGTCATTGCATCATGACAAGGTGCCGCTCCCTGAACCGAATTCAATAGCGTAATAGACAACCAATTCAAACATAGTTTAAGTTTTCATAAATTAGAGTAAATTTAATTATGCCTATCCTAGGTAAGAAAGAAGCATGTTACTGCGTACCTGAAATAGCTCGGGAACTAATAGGGATAGCCGAGCGAGGATCTATCACTGTACAAATAAATTATTGCAATTCTCACTTAGTTCAAGCACAAACTCAACTAATTTCAATCATAATCAATCAAAGAAATTCAAATAAATCATCACAAGATTATATCATAGCATTTAGACTTTATAACATCATACAATACTCAAATGATTATATATGAAGCTTTGGAGAACATTTGAATCAATATACTCCTCATGTCATTCAAATGTCATTCTAACAAGTTAATCTAATCCAATTATTTATTAAATCTATAAATATACATAATTCATGCCTAAATATATCATTCTATCATCATTACATATCAAATATGATATATGTATCTCAATTTAGTCCAAAAAGATCAATTTTCCAAAGCAAACACACATAAAACAAACAAAAACAAGTTTTTAATTTTGTTTGGAAAATGCAACAGCTGAAAAGAAGTAAAATTTGAGCATTGATACTTTTAGAATTTGCAAAAACTTAAAACATGAAAGTTGTAGATCCCTTTTTAGGCTTTCTACAGCAACTTGAATCACCTCAATCAAAGATCAGATGAAAAAGTTATGGCTAATTTACAAAACAGTGTAGCAATAGGGGGATAAATCAAAATTTGCAACGAGCTTGGAAACGGGGGTGTTTGGACGCATGTTTCAATCCGAAAAGAAGAGTGTTTGAAGTTAGTGAAGGCAACGGGCATGCAAACATGGGTGTTTGAAGGGCTGTTTGAACTCAGGGAAGGCAAAATTGGAAATCAGTGGCCGTAACACCCCTTCAAACGGGGCCGTTTAAAGGGCTGTTTGCTCCATACACCCCCCAAAATGGGGGTGTTTGACAAATTTTTCAAAATTTTTTCCTTCTCCCTGCTTCCAAACATGAAAATTCTACAACTTTTACATTTTTAAGTCTTCTTCCAACACATTTTCAACTTCATACATCATCTTACTTATATCCTATAACCCTCTAACATTCATAAACTTCATTTCCAACTCAAATACAAATTCAACACAACATACTACAAAATCCACTTCTCAAAACCACTCCAACACTTCTCATATTCAAATTCAATTGCACCATCACTTTAAGTTATATGTTTAGCACATACAACAAGTTCTTTTATCATCAATATACTACTCAAACTACCATCAAAGCATAAAAATCATCCTATCACAATTTAGCATATAAACTCTATTCTAATAAAAGCACACTTCAAGTATACATAAAACAAGAGGAACACAATTACCATAAGAACTTTGTATCTTAGTTTAGGAGTCTTGTTGCAAGCCTTTGAGGGTTTAATTTATAGAAGATGAAGGATTTAATTATATATGGCCATGAGAGAGCTTTTGGGAGGAGAAAAATGGGGTTTTGAAGCTTCTTGGTGTGTGTTATGTTGGTCTGAAAATTTTGGACTAATTTAGCATTTTTAGAAGTTGATATTTATCCATTAGTTGACTTCAGTGGCTGCCAAAATTAAGGTCTTTAATTGGCTTGGCTTTGGCTAATTGATGAGCTTGCTTTTTGGCTAATTAAAGGTAGTCTTGGGCTTTATTTTTGTGACTAAATTTTCTGCTAAATATAGGATTAGATACATGCATAATTCAATTTGTTCTAATCATATTTCATACATTCTAATGCACTAAAAATTTATGAACTTAATATTTAACTATTCTAAGGTATTTAATTGTTTTTAAAACAACAACACAACTCATATTTCATGCATCAACATGAATCACATTTATCACATTTCAAAATCATATATATTTTAATAACACATTTATAAAATATAAATTGGGAAATTCATGGCGATTTCACTTATGGCTGGCAGGCTTGATTCTCCATGACTTGAACAATTAAATTTTTTTAATCTTTTATGTCCCATACTATTTTTATAGGCTTGCTTGATTCTTGTTTTTATCATTGGAACTCCAGTCATTAGTTCTTCAATTCCTTGATATGGATTGTTGATCTTGATCTTGGTCGGCTCTGAACCTGATGCTATCTGATTCCCATCAGTTGGGGTTTATGAAGGGTTTTTAGTGAACACAATGATCCGAAAGAAAAAGAAGAAAGAATAAGGAGAAGGTTTGTCTTATAGACGACACCAATTGCTGCACGGGTTATTCCTTTGGTAAAGATGGTCTCTTGTGAACATAGAGAAACGGTTAGAGGTACACGGAGGGTTGCCCAGCACGGCTACTTCGATGTTTAAGTTAGTCTATAGATCCTTATTTATTCAAAGAATATTCACTTATGTAAAACAGGTAGCTCTCTCTTTCTTAAAAGGGAAAGGTTATTTATAATTCTTAGGGCCATGTCAAAGTAGGTCCAGCAAATCCTTTTGGCTAGGCGAATATCCAAAGTAGTTGACCTAGCACCTAAGATGACGAGGTGCCCAACCTAGAGGAGATTGTGGTGATGCAGCATGTGACTAAGTTGATGATGTCCTCCTGGTCCCAATATAAGATGCAGGCGCATGCCTAGGCGAGTTCATGGAGATCCTTCGTCGGTGAGCTCTATTTTATAAGGATGCTTCAGAGCTCGACCTCTAAGGTGATATTGGGGGTCAGGCTTATGAGGAGGTCGTCTGTTAATCTCTGGTTGGTAAGGCTGCAAGTAAGCCAAACTATTTGTGAACTACTTGAGTTTGATTCAGTTTAAGCTCAGCTTGGCTCAACTTCGATTATTAAACAAGCCAAGCTTGAGCTCAAAGTGAATCTCATTTAGCTAAATGAACCAAGTTCGATAGTAGGTTTGCAAGTTAAGCTTGTTAACTGGCTCAATAATAAACTTGTGAGCTTGATATATATGAATAATGTTATTTTGTATATATTATATTAAATATTATATTTTTATACATTATAAAATAATATATTTCAATAAAATGAAAAGTGAATCCAAATATTCAAAATAGAAAAAAAAAATGATAGAAGTTCTTAAGGGGGGTAAAACAAAGAAAACTAGTTTCTAAACTCTATTAAGATTGCTAATAGGCTTGGTCCACCAACTAAAGTAAAGTTCTAGAACTCCCTTTTTCTTTCAACCCTAGTGAGTGAACAGAAATAGATGACATAACCAAGGTACGTCTTCTCTCCTCTCTTTCCTTTCTTTATTGGCACTATAGATCCCGAGTTAGGGTTTTGAAATATTGCCAAAAATTCCCTCAAAAGGGTAATTCGCTTAAAATACAACAAGTTTTACTTTTCGTTATGTAGACTAGTATGTTCAGTTGCCTCATTTAATTTGTTTCACAAGCCATTGCTCTTTACTATGACTATTATGATTGTTACACAAGTTACTGGCTCTGTTGAGATTCCTCACCTAATCGTAAGTTCATCCACTAGGCCATCGAAGCCTTTGAGGACCACTTGCTCTCTGGCAAACAGAATTAGAAGATCTTTAGAGCCAAGAGGAGAAAGAGAACCCATAAAACGATTCGTCGTGTACAACAATAGGAAGACATCGTCATTCCATCCTCGACGGAGGCTGAAACTGTAAGTTCGTTGTTGAAAATGGTTGAAAAGGCAAAAGAAACAAAATGTTTCGTCACCAATCATAAATGTTTATTAAGAAAAGTTTTGCTGGATGTGTTGGGGATATTAAATTCTTGTTTATGGAATCTTTGGAGTCCAAATGTATAGTTTATTTTGTGGAGTTTTTCAGTAAAAAAAAAATTATAGAAGTTTATTTTTTTTGTTTGTTGATTTCATCATTAATTTTGGATTTGTTAAAAACCAACACTTTGTTCTCATTTAACTTGGTGAGCTAACGAGCCGAGCTTAGGCTTGCCTATTTATAACGAGCTTGGGCTCGTGCCTACCTCTTTTAGGCTTGATTAAAGCCCAGCTCGGCTTAAGCTTGTTGATTTTTAATTGATTTGGGCTCGGGCCTTCAAAAGCTTTGCTCGGCCCAACTTGTTCACGACCCTATTGGTTGGTAGCATAAGTAATATCCTAACTTCTCCTTATAATGTCGCGACTCAAGGTCCATTCCTCTTGGGCTGATAAGGTTGACAACCTTCTAGGCTTCAGGGCCCATGTGTGATAGTTGTAACGCCCTAATCTGTTAGCATTACAACCCGCCACGTGTCCTCTCTTAATATGGCACGCTAAGGCTATAATTTCCACAATTAACCTGAATAACACATGTATAACTCACAAGGTATAGAAAAAGACATATGTTCCTCATAAATAAACATTCTGATAAGAATGAAATCTCTATAATCAGAAAACTAGACATTGTTGACATAACTGCAGGTCAACAAGTCAAACCATACCCTAAAACTATCACCACAAGAACAATCCAAATACAACTTAAAAATTCAATGAACAAAATATAAATTATACATAAAAAGTCTTCTGTGATCCATCCTATATCATCTATGACTATACAACTAGTCATCAGCAGGGTAGTCAGGACCGCTAACGCCATCCCCATCCTCATGGACAATATCAAAACCCGATAGATCATATATCACGCTATCATCACCTGTACCTGAAATATAATAGAATGAGCAGCGAGCCCAGTACGATAATATCTAATCCAGTTTAAGCAAGGTTATGCTCATACAGCATGAATAAATATATGCAGTTGAACTAAATGCATACAACAGATTATTACTATTTTAGTCCAGCCAAACAACACAGTTCAGAATCCAGTATACATAAATTCCGAACTCAGAGTAACTCGGACTCTACTTTAAAAACAACCAACTGATTTGAAAATAAGTAATCATATACATATATGGATGAGTGGGTACTCCCCAAACATCCCAATTCCTGAACACCTAAATTCTACCAGAATCATATCTTAGCACGAGTCCACTCGGGACAACCTCACACTAAGATCATCAGGGTGCCTCACCAGTATCACTGTCTGCCAGGTTTCTACTGGTCAAAGCCAACACAACTAGACAGGTAATTATTAAGCCGAATATTTATTAAGTTCATTATGCAATTCTGTTCCTACATCCATTCACAAAAATTCTAATCTATAAGCACATACATCAAATAATGGATTGGTCGTACCTTTCTAAATCTCAGGAATATAAATCAAATCCTCGAAATCTGATACTAACAACACAAAGTCAACCCAAACTCCACTAACTCCTGTATCAACAATAGTTTCACAAACTCCAAATGTCCTATTACAATATATATTATATATATATATATATCAATAGACATGATCGCATTATCTTAACAAACATGAATTCTCCAAAAATCCCTACCTGAAAAGAAATCTCCATTATCTACACCATCTATTCTGATCAAACTCCACAGTTATCCTCAAGAATAACAAGGAAACGCACAAAATTCCACAATCACCAAATATTTTCACCAAAACCCTAATTCGCATAACATAAAGAACATATAAGGATTGTTTATATCATATTTTGTTGGAATCTATAATAGAGGAAATTTACTTACTATTTTGAATCACGAAAACTCATCTTGCATTCATCAATTCACAGATCTCACACGTGCTAGGGTTTTTCTCCAAAAACCTTCATGTGAAAATTCAACCAAACCCTAAGAAACTTATATAAATTTATATATAATCCAAATGAGGAGGTTAAGATCACTTATTTTGGATCAAAAACACATGCCCGATGATTCTCTAAGCACGAATCTATAAGAATACTCCAAAACTCTCTTTCATGAAGGAGAAATGATATAAAGAAAAATCTGTCGAAAATGTTTTTTGCGTCTCGTATTTATAGAAATTTGGTCATACGCCGGCCCTAAGTCGGCGGCGTACCTGCAGATCTTGCCGGCTTACACCATACGCTGGCAATTTCACACGAACGCCGACAGCGTTCGTCGAGGCTTTGATCTCCAGAATTCAAATTCTCCCTTCATACGCAGGCAAATCTTTGACCTACGCCGTCGGCTTTCATGCTGGTGTTGAAAAAAAACCCTATGAACGCCAGCAGCTTTCCTCCCAACGTTAAGAAAAACACTACTGTTCCCATCCTACGCCGTCTCTTAGCCGGCGGCGTAGATTTTCCAGGAGGCGGCGTGCAGTCTATTACAAAGTACGCTGGCAAATTTAAAACCTAGGTCGGCGGCGTTTTTCATCAGAGATGCCAGCCTTCATTGCAGAAATTAATGGATTTGATCCAATTGATGTCAATGTGTTTCAACACATAATTGGTCAACCTTAACTTATTTTCTAACATCAATATAAAGGCCTCTTAATATATGGTAGCTTGTGAATACTTATCACTTATAATTACTTTGTATATTACAATAGTAGTGGGGCTAGTGGGCTATGACTTATAATTCACTATTAATAAAATCGTATAGTTAGGTTTGATAAAAAAAACAAAAATCAAACCATTATTTTTTGTTTGATTGGGTTTCGGGGCAAACCAAACCAAACCTTGCTGCTTCTACCCCTAAGCCTACAATTAATAAGTTGAAGTAAATATTAGAAAGGGTATTCTTGATAATAAAATTTTTGATAAAGTAAATGTTGGAATACAATATTTTGAGTTTATTACTAGTAACCCTACTCCTAAAGCATAATTATTGATTATAATAAAAAGATAATATATTCATTAGTTTAAAATATGATTCTTATTTTGTTGTTACTATCAATTATTATCCATTAATACCACGCTTATTCAATAATGCATCCAATCATATATTATACTTTCTTCTTTTTCAATTATAAATGAGCAATATATCATATATAATTTGTTAATGACTTCTACCTAATATATTACTATTTAAATACATTAACTTTCCATGATAATGCAAAATATTTAAATTCCAATGGAATCCATGTATTTTAATATGTTTTATTAATCAATAAACATGTTCACATAAGACATGGTATAAGAAGGTCAAATCATATGTTTAGGTTTTAATATGCGATTAATGTACAGATTGAGTCTTAAGTTAAGGTTTTTCAGAACCAAATTCATTTAGACATGAATACGAGATATGACATAATAATACAAATTGTTAGCACTAGTTTACCCTTTCTATATAAAAAAGTTACTAGTATATGATTGAGATCAAATTAATTGCCAAAATGGCTTTACAAAATCACATATTGAAAATACAGTTTAGACTTTTTAATTGGAAACCATACTTTCAACATGCGATTGTCTATTCGTGGAGATCCATGTTCAGCATGTGATTTTAAAGAGTCATTTTGGTAATTATTTTCATTCAAAAATTATCTTGGTCATTAATTTAAGTTAAAGCCTATTTCGATGATTATTTTAAATAGAGCTACTGAATTGAAAAAAAAAAATCAAATATAAAATGTAAATTAATATATGTGTGTGTATGTTTTCTTAAATTCTTACAATATATCAACTTTTAGTTTATAGGAACTTCTATTGTAAAATTACTTTAAAACGATTATATAATATAGTTAAACGATTCAATTCAACTTGTTTATTAAAAAAAATATTAGCCTATTACATGTTATGCATATTAATTTAAAAGTAACACAAATATACTAAGGAAAAATAATGTTGTCAGATCCAGCTCATGATCTTGACACGAACATATTAGATGGGTAAAATTAGATAGAACCAATGTTGAATCAAGTTGTTTTCAAGAAGGAATGAGTTTCAATCCAGTTCAATAAAATGAGTTAATTCAAGTTTGACAATACTAAAAAAAAAATACATGATTTATTTACTACCTTCGAAATGTAGTAAGACCTCCTATTCTCATTCTCTTGTAGAAACACGCTTTTACAAAAAAATCAAAGAACTTAATAATATAAGAGAGAAAAAATTGAAAATGTTGCACACGTTTTGAGTAAAATTTGTCCTCGAAGCCGGAGAATTCAGAATGAAGGAAAAACGGGGCACTTAAGCCACCACGACACGTTGATGGTGGTCCATTCGTCCGGCTTTTATGCCGCGCCAATCGCGCATGGAATGTGGATCAAATTATTTATTCTTGTGTGTTGACGGTCTACACGTGTCGGACCGGTTTCAATAATTCTGCCAAGCCGGCCGGTTCAGAACCTTTACTCGTAGGTTGCCACTTACCAGTTGGCACAACCTGACAATGACATAACGGCTCTGACTCATTTCTGGCTCTTGCCCTAAATTGTCGTGTACCGTGAGAGAGGACAATATAAAACACCAATTAAAAAATTAATACACTTTATTCCTTATAATTAAAATTAACATTTGGATACAGCTCACCTGTGATTAAAAAGCACATTCCACTAGGATTAAACTCCATCTTAACCATTTTAAAGTCTAAAGTAAGAATAAGTAATTCAGTTTCACCAGACCCACTCGCCAATCACCAGCCACTACCTCTCATGAGTCATGACCAACAAACCCACAAAAAGTCCCCACATCCAACGGCCACGACCACTTTAATCTTGCTATCCTGTCTCCCTCTTCCCAAACTGCCCCTCCAACGTTAACAATCGCTGTCGGGGCCCACTTTTTTTAATTCCTTCATTTATTTATTATATTAGTACCTTGTTTTTATCTGCGTGTATATTTATTTTCTATACCCAACTTGTTTCTGAGATGGAAATTCAACATCATGGTCAACCGAATCAAATGTGGCACTGTCATTAATGGATTTAATTGGACATATCTTCGTAGTTATAGTCAAATTGCGTCGTCTTGATTTGGAAAATAAGAATACATATTAACTATGATATAAAACACAACTACTATTAGTGCCCTTATTTTCAATTTATATCAATACATCCTTTACTAGGAATAATATAAGTTAGAGATTTTCCTTCTCCCATAATTATTAAAAGAACCACAATTGATTAAGGTGTTAAAATTAAACACGGATAGAAATTTTATGGATATTGAAATGAACTTGAATTTTTAATGGATCTATAATGTGGGTTTTTTTAACAACTTAAATTTATATATATTATTAATACTAAAATACTTAATATATTATTTTTAAATTTATTTTAATAATTGGGTTATTAATTGGACACATAACTAAAAGTCTTGCAAATCAAATAAGTTAGGATAGTGAATCCTACGCATCACATCAATTTTTTTTATATGTTTATTTAGTCTTAGTGTCTCCTCTATTTCCACTTACATCTATTATATTTTTTCCTTAAAAATCATATGCAATAGCTAATTTAGTTTAATGATATAAATGAACTACCTTTGGAAGGTGATTAAAAAAAAGTATTATATTTCTTCTTATTTGCAAGTAACTATAATGTAAGTTTGAAAGCTTTTATGGTCTCATCGATGGAACTATTTTATCATTAATCTAATAATTAAAATAAATATAATAAATAAAATATTAATTATTTTAATAATTCGAATGTTGTAAGATATAGCATAAGCCGTTGGATGATGATAAGATCGATTTTGTTAAAATTAATGGCTAAAGCATAAAGTTTTCTTGTAAGTTCAAAGTTGTATTATTATTTTAGCCGAAATAGTTGTATCATTTAAGTTCTATTTGTGTCATCTTTTTTTATTGTGATTTTGACATATTATTTTTATCAATTTTAAATAAATATTTATCAAAAAAATAAATATAAATAAAAACTATACATTATTAGTCGTAAAAATGTCAAATAATACAATCCAAACATATACCTGACCACCGAATCCGTACTAATGACATACGACAATATTCTTTTATTTTACATAGAGTGAAAACGGAAATAAAATGGAAAAGGCAAAAAAATTGTACGTTAGTAGATGCCATCTAAGCCTAATAGCTAAGCAGAGTGCAAACAAAAGTCTCCACGCAAGGACAGTTTGGTCACTACTGTGACTATCCGTTTTTTTTTTTTTTCCCCTTTCTGCCTCATCACACACAACTCAGTAGTTGAGCATGACTAGTTTTTAGAAACTCTCACTCTCTCTTTCTCTCTCTTCGAGGTGGTGGTGCTTCTTTCATGGCGTATTAACCAATCCAACGATTCTCTCTCCTCTCTCTTTTTCTCTCTCTTATTATTTCTTTCTTATATCGACTCATCTCTTTGTCCGGGTCGATGCGAATCACTCACTGAGTCACTCCGTCGGACAGATTCAAAATGCTGGACGGTCTCCTCGGTCGCGGCTTCTCTTCCAAAAGGTTTTTACCTCTCTCTATGCGTGTGTCACTCATGCATTTCACTGCGGACGCAGTATGATGTTCTTTTTTTTTTCCCTCTCGTTGTAGTAAATCGCTGATTAAGCTTACGAGATCGCGACTTGATATGATTCGAAGAAAGAGAAATGCTACGCAGAAGTTTCTGAAGAAAGATATGGCGGATCTGCTTGCCAATGGACTCGATACTAATGCCTTTGGACGGGTGATTACTAATTTTGGCCATGATTTATTGTTATTTTTTATTTTTATGTATGACTTTCTTGTTCTTAATCTGTTTCATGATCTGCTTTTTGAGCTGTCAAGTTGTTGAAATTATATCTAAAGGTGAACATCAATTTCTGTCTGTATTAGGGTTTTGTTTCTATGAAATATGTGAGAGAATGTTAGAATGAGATGGTGATTACTTTATTATTTTTTTGTGAAATACGGATGATTGATTTACCAAACAAAAACAACGCTTTAATGTTATAGAAAATTAAAATAGTAGAATGAGTCAACATGATAACTTGTGTAATTGAACATGTTACAAAGTTACATAATATGGAAATCGGATAATGTTGTCCTTTTTCTCTGTTAATGTGGTCCTGCATTTCCTTGTCAATTATGTGCTTCCACATATAAATAAAAGAAGTGAGGTCTACTTTAAATATGCAACCTTGAATTGTGTCCTATGTACACGAAGAATGTTAATGTGTTAATTTTTAATCAGTTCTATAGACTTTGAGCACTGACAGGAAAATACAAGCTCGTTTATGATTGAAACTGCAGCCCCTAGATGTTTCTTGATCACATTGTTTTATATTTCATAGCCATGGTGGAAATGATGGGACAACATGCTTTATTTTTTCTGTCAATGAGGACACTGTTGTGTCCTCAGATTAATTGCATTACTTTTATGCAGGATTTGTGTTTTAAAGTATTGCTACGTATAAGTTGGATGTAGAGTTTATGAATCTTTTTAGTATGACTGTTGCACCTTTGGGTATTAATGGAAGTATTTTACTTTTGCGAGATGGTTGAATAGGCTGAAGGGCTGCTAGTGGAGTTAAATCTGTCGGATTGTTATAATGTTGTGGATCATTTATGTGAATTTTTGTTGAAGAATATGTCCATGATGCAGAAACAGAGGTTTGAACTCTAACTTCATGAATATTGATGTTTGACTTGTCCATCAATGTGGATTTTCCAATGTTTCTGCGATGTCCTTTGTCAGATGGTTATGATTTGATAACGATGATTATGTTCTATTAAATGTTCTTATATTTTGAGCTTCCAATTACATTTTGTCACATGCTTCTAAAATTAATAGTATCAGGACCCGTATGGAAATATGGAGATTATGATGGACAAATCTGCCACACCTGAGATATAGTTTTTTTATATTGTCCTGATTACTGCATCTACTCCATGCTAATCACAACTAAGATAAAAAAAAAAAAATTACATAGTTGTACCTCTGGGAAGAAACATGCTTGGCAGATCTTCTTAACGCTGTATCAATGGATCTTCTTCAACTGACCCTGGTAAATGTAGTAGCAGCTAAGATCTTATGACTTGCATTAACCATATTGGCCTCTGTTTGTTAGACTGTTGCTGATAATAATCACATGCCCTAAAATGCATATTTCCTTGAATGGGTGAAGAATATCCTGCTTTCATATATGGCGTTGTTCCTTTTGTTTTAGTTGAAGTGGCTAATTCAGTATATATGCCACTACAAAGTTGTGCAACCACTAACGGATTTCCTTTTTAGAGATAGATCAACCATCAAGATTGTTCAGTATGCAAATGTTTATGTCCACGCATTGAATTATTGATAAAAAAAAAAGAAAGAAAGGACCCGATGTTTGGTGGGCTGCGAAAATAGACAAGTATGTCATCTTATCTATAGGACTGTTTCAACTAAGCTCATGGCATCTAAGATGTTTCAATTCGAGGGAAAGAAAATACGTAGGCTCTACATTTCTAGCAAAGCTTGTTTAGTCATGCTTCAGTTTATGATTTGACCCTTGACCATTCAATGTCTTGGGTTACATATTTATCTGTCAATTTAACAGTGTTTCTGTGTCATGAACCATGATGGTACATGCAAGTTTTATGGTGGTAAAACCTGCAGCACATTTTGCCTGTAACTGTACTTATGAGAGATCTGATGTTCTTGACATTTGACATGTACCTGGTCCAATAACTATGTTCATTTAATCTTACATTTTTCCCCCTTTTTTGGGAACACAGTGAATGTCCTGAAGAATGTCGGGAGGCTATAGCATCTCTGATGTTTGCTGCTGCTAGATTTTCTGATTTACCAGAGTTACGTGATCTTAGGAGCTTATTTCAAGAGAGATATGGAAATTCTATGGATTACTATGTGAATCAAGAGGTAATCATAAACTTGTTCGCACTTCATTGGACTATCAATTTGCAAACTCCTATCTGGTTTAACAATCTGAGTGATATTTGATCAGTTTTCTGAGAAATTAGCTGCGAAGCCTTCTACAATGGAAAGGAAAGTGAAGCTTATGCAGGACATAGCATCAGAATTTTCAATAAGATGGGACTCTAGAGGTTTCAAAGATAGGATATCTAAGCCTTCAGTAAATGTGCAGGTATGCTTCTGCCTTTCTTGGAACAGAAGTACGACACCAAAGCATGAAGATTATCCAATTTTTCATGCAAACAATTTTTACTGCATATGTAAACTTGTTTTAATCTGTTAACGCGTAATTTTGTTTGCTATCCTCCTGTGGATGGTTACCAAGTTGCTTTTGTATTTTAAGTGGTTTCATCTAGTTTTGATGTGTTTTGGGTTAACCCCTGGTACGTCTTGAGCAATTCTATTTTCCTCACTTTTTGTTATCAATGAAATTATTTATTTAACAAAAAAAAAAAATTTATTTTTGGGGTTAAGTGTTAAGAATGATTTTCTGGCATGCAGATCCATCCGATAGAGAGTGTGGGTAATCATGTTAGCAACAATGACATTTGCATGAAAGGAGACAAAGTGGGTTTTCCCGTGAAGGGAAGGTTGGAACGTGCTGCAACTGATGGGAAGATAGTCAATCGGGGAAATGACTACCCAAAAGAATATGGGGCGTTCCATGATAATAATCACAAATGCAAATCTCTTAACGAGGTCATCCTTGCAAAAGGAGATGAAGGATATTTTTCTTCAAAAGGAAAGTCAGAGCGGGTCAACGTTGGGCAGATGTACAAGCAGCAAAAGGACCTGCATGGCTTTAGGAGGAATGAAATTGATCGCCAGTCAGATGTGAATTTGGCTGACAATGTACAGTGGCCACTTTGGGAAAGGGAAGTTAGCCTGAAGAAACATGATCACAAGGTTTCTCTGCAAGAGAGGTTTGCCTCTAGTACAAGTGGAAAGGAGGCTAGTGATGTGAAAACAAGAGCAGCCACTGCATCTAATGAAGATGAGTTAAGAGGTACCAATAGTCGATCCAATCACCTCTATGACAGGGAGAGAACAAATGCAGAGAGTGAACTTGTTAATACTTTACCACAGCGGAACAAAAGAGGAGTCCCAAGCTTAATGGAAATGCATGTAAAAACTGAAGCTAAAGATCCCCTATTTGCTGGTGGGGATGATCGAGCTAAACATCCCATTGCTCAATCTCCATCAGTGGGGAAAGTTAAGGTTGAAGGAGCTGATAAATCTTATTATGGCAGCATGCTCCCCCCACCTTACTATAAACCGAAAACCAGACCTAAGGATACCCAAAATGGAGTCAGTGTTGAATCCACCCCTGCTGTTCTCAATAACATTAGGTTTGCAAAAGTGCCATCAGCTCCTCCTAGTGACAATCCTCATGGAAGGCCTGAAAAAAATGAACTACAATCGCTAAATACTGATGACGAGACAAGGGATGCAGGCATTGCTAGACTGGTGAATCATGGTATTGGGAGAGGTTACAATGAGGAAGATATGGCTAGTTATCCTGTTCCTAAGCCAAGATCAATAAGGAGAAAACATTCAAAATCACGATCCAGCCATCGCAATATTGACAGTTATGATGATGCTGCAGCAGAAAGAAGATCATCAAGAAGTAGGAGAAGAGATGATTCAAGACAGGGCCTGCAGATTCTGTTTGATGACGAGCGTCGAGAGAAAGATGAAGAGGAAAAAATTATTGATAAGCTGCTGATACACTACAGTAAAAAATCATCTACATTAGAACATGGAAAACCAAGAAGAAAACCCAGGAGCCACAATGTCCATGCTGTTGAAGGTGACGTAAATAGATTCCCACTTGACACTGGCAGAGATAGGGAAGATGAGGGTTTGGAAGCTGTACCACGGTCAGTTTCCCTTCCCAATGAGCAAACAACAGCCACTTCAGAGTCCACTAAGGTATATGCCCGTGCTGCCTCCTTTCAGCCAGATCGTTCCAATGCAGAGCGGCATGTGCATCCAAAATTACCAGACTATGATGATTTGGCTGCACGATTTGCTGCTCTAAGGGGAAGGTAAAGAGTTGGAGTGTCAGCATGCATGGGACAGTTTCCTTCCTTAAAATGAAAAAGAAAAATGAACAGTAGTGGGAAGACCAAGCACTGATTGCATAGCGCCTCAACAAAGTTGTTATCACATATTAGGCTGCTGCTGTTGCTACTATAATATATTTGTAACTGAAGCATCTAACCATACTTACTATTCTTTAAATAACTACGGAGACCACGAGATGTAGAACTTGTTTGTGTGTTGCTGCGATATGATGGGATTCCAATTATTCATAGCATTCGAATCTTATATTTACTAGAGCAAGAGCACACATTGTACTAAGTCACATTGTCAGAGGTAGAAACCTCCCTCATTTCAAGTGATATCACTAAAGTTTTGAGCTTGCTAGGAAAAAACTAGCCATTATTTGTTTTTAAAGCACATTGCACCATGGTCTTGTTACCTGAACCAAGACACTATTTGTATGTTAAAGCGTGTAGTTTTCTCAAATTTTTTTATGCGATTTGGTCCAAGTGGACGTGGACATTATCAATTTATCATGACACAGGAGCATCCGGAGTTACTGTGGGCCTTCTTTTATTATAAAGTTGCATGATTGTAGTCAAAATTATAAGTAAAACCTTCATGTCAGAAAAATACAGCAGTCAGTACAGTAGGCCTAAGCCTAACATTCCCAGCTCCAATGCTCTCTCTAAGATTCTTTTCTCACCAGTTGCATGTTATTGTTTCCTTCTCAATGCAGTTGACTCTTTCCCGCCAAAATTGTTTCTACCCTTACTCCCTATATATATATTGCAGCCTTCTGTTCTAACCCCACTATCTTACAGTACTTTATCCCTCACTCACACGCGTACAAAGATGAAGGGAACATCCAAGGTAATAATGGGAGCAACCCTTGTAATGGCAGCTAGCCTTGTCATAGTATTGGGACTGATTCTTGTTCTGCTAGCAGAGCTCTACTGCTCTCTTTTACTCCGCAGGCGACGTCAGTTACGCCGGTCCATTTCGGATCAAGTTGAAGCCACCCAAGTCTCAGCTACACCCAACAATAACTCTTGCAATGCTTTGCAAGTCTATCACCAAGCAAATACTTCTCCACTCAGTAGCTTCTATGCGCAGGGAGTTCTTGATGCACCCAGAAGTCTTCTCTTTCCCGATGTTGTTTCGGGTGACAGCGATGCAGCTCAGACTAAGAAGCAGCAGCGCAGCAGCTTTCTGTAGTACCATGCCTTGGAATTCAACTGTATTCTCAAGAAACAAACTCAACCCCCCACCAAATTGGTCTGTTGCCTGCTTCGTCGGCCTTAGTACCTGCTAATCCCTCACAGCATATTAAAACCGAAGATTCATTCCTAGGTGGCTCTGAAGGTTGTTACTATGAAAAAACTCATGCTAATGCTGAACATCTAGTTTACATATCCAATCCTATATATGACAACGAGGCCAGTGAACACAATCAAGTGAATACACCATTTGAAACACCGGACACATCGCCATCCCGGTTGGAAACTAATGGCTCTTCGGGTGGGGAAGACACGGTTCAGCCATCACCGTCCAGTCCTGATTCCCTTCCCTTGACACCTCCATTAACTCCAATGAAGAAACTCCCAGCTGAGGCTTGTTCTGTCTCTTTAAGGGTTGTTGGATCTCTTTGCTTTTCTTGTAGTGAATCTAATAGTAACAATCGTCTTTCCTCTTCATCCTCAGGAACTCCATGTACCTCAACTTCATGGTGATGCTTTAAGAGTTAAGGTAAACTCATTACAAAAATCTAAATTTTGCAAGTTTTGCAGTCTAGAATTGAAACTTTAGAGGGCTTTTTTTTTTTTCCCCTTTTTGTAAATTTATTTGCTCTAGTCTCTTTGTTTTGTAGCAATATTATCTTTTTCGAAAAGTACATTGCATTGCATGCGGCACGTTTCGCTATTTAATATTTGAATGGGGTAAGTGGCACAAAAATATTTGTAGTTTGCACGTTATGCTTAATATTTAAATTTTGCTTTTCTGAAAATTTAGCGGTTCAACTTAGTTAATTTGTCTGGTCAAGTCTCTTTGTCGTACTATAGCATCGTCTTTCTAGGAAATTACATGGACACCGCACAAATGGTTGGTTGATGAAAAAGACTTAGTCCAGCAATCATCCATGAGGTAGAACCATGCAATTGGAGAAGATTTACATTATTCAAATCAATATTATAAATCCAAAACAAAATATTACTTATTAAGAAACGATTAATGGTCTATGACACATTTCCTAAGTGGTTAGAATAGTAATTTTTTTACCTTTTTTTATTGTGGTGTATATATTAATTAAAAATTTATTATCGATGTATTAAAAAAATTAAAGTAATACATAATGGCCTAACTTTGATATGCTTGTCATTTTGACAAACACAATTGAAATTTAAAATCAAGTGTTAATTGTGATTACTAATTAGGGATATTATTAATGTATAACAAAATCGCAAGGAGTGAAAAAAAAAAAGGAAAGTAAGAAAAGAAAAAAAGAAATAAAGCCACCTAAAAATGTTGTGGTTTCTGATAGTTTATAAATTTAGTCAACCGCTATCCACTATTACAAGTGGGTTATATGATTCTATAATGATGGATGATCACTCACTATTCTTTCTATGGTCACTCGATTCTTATGAGTGGTGGATGTTGTTTCACCACCTTAACTACACAATTAACAATAATCCACAAGATTTATAGGGTGATTAGCGGCCATCAAGTCACATGACCTAAATACACAATTGGAACCTTTAAGTTAGATCTTGATCTTAGATAAATACATTGCCAATGTAGCCAGTGAAGTAACATTTGACTGAAATTTTCACGAGGACTATGATGCATAGATTCTTATTTCTCTTTATCCGTTTCATTTTTTTTTTGTATGAATATTCTAAATTCTAGCACGGATAGAGGATGAACATATTAAAAGATACGCGCGCAATAGTTAGAAAAAACAACCTTACCGAAAATAAAAAACAAACGTACACGTACCCAGTTACTTTTCTATGCATGGCACGCCTGTACTAACTCGTTCTTATTTTATCTATTTTCTTATCGAGAATCTGTTAGGTTGCAAAACTTACTTTCATGTATTGATTCGGTTGTGTGGTTGTTTTTGGAAATATGTGACTTGTCCTGAGATTTAACCACTAGTAAGAAGTAGCAAAACATGAGTGCAATGCCTTTGGGCTTTTTTAGTTATAAAATTTGCATGTGAACTGTAGACTGTGAAAAGCAGGTAAAAAGAAAGGGGCCACTATTCGGTTTTACAAAAGAGCTTTGTCGTGGTGGTTCCAATGCACTGAAGCCGAGAACCAGGGCTTCATATTGCTATCTGCGAGGATTTTGTCTACTTAGATAAGGACGACCATGGTTGGCTTGTATCGTCCCCATGGCTCAAGAAGCTTCAGTTCCTGCCAAAAGAAATAGTATTATCTACTTGTCGTGAGGTCCAAATTCTACTTTGACCCGGGTTTATGAAAACGGGAGTTGAAACCGGCTGATAGCTGTAAATATATCAATGTCCCTAACTATTGGTTTGTTATGCATTGATTACTTGATGCATATTGTAATTAGGGGTGAGGGGGTAATCCGGTCATATAGGATGTCTATCTGTATCCTGCTCGATTGGTAGGGTTTAGGTGACTATCGAGGGTTACAGAGTATGGTACGTATATTGATTTTTTAAAAACATTCTTTTACAAGATAGAATATGGGTATGGTCGTATGGGGTCTTTATATTTGTCAATCTTATCCTGCAACTTGTACTCTATCATATAAAATATATAGGTTCTAGGACAACTCATACTTAATATGTAACGCCCTAAATTTAATTAAGGTATTACTACTACGTATAATACTTTAAGTATTACATGCTCAGGCTTTCTAGAATAATATGTTTATGATGAACATTCACTATTTTATTTTAAATTATGAAATCATTCTATTAGATTCTCAAAACAACTTGGTTTACAATTGTAAAATAAACTTTACCAAAACGTATCATAAACTACTATCATGAGTAGATAATCTTCTCACAAATAGAACTTACCATCAGGTATGATCAATACCTTTCATGATGGTAAACAGAGCTTTAACAACTTATAAATTAAAAAACTCTGGCTCTAACAAGCCTCTTAAAAGAATATTACAATTCAAAATATAAATCCAGTTCTTTAATAAACAAATAATAACAAACTATCTACATTCTTCGATCTTAACTCAAATCCTTCATTCATAGTTTTTACACGAGCCAAGTTTGAGTCGATAGAGATTGCTCCTGCAAACATCAAAAAACATATCAGAGGGGCACCAACGATTGTTTGGCACAGTCACTTTGACACTCAAATCAATCTGTGGGTAAGGATAAAGATGGTGAAAACATAATGTCAGCTATGTTGTTTTTTTGTCTATACTCTGCTATTTTTCCTGTTCACTCTCTTGTCCCCTTACTCTCGATGTGGGAGCAGAGAGAGTGTATACTCGTGAGGTCGTTATCTTTAGGGAGTTCAAGTCAGGGCGAGCTAAGCTTTCCATTTGAGCTGCATCCCCCCTTAGTGATGCCTTGTTAAGAGAACCCTTAGATTTCCTAGTGGAGTGTTATACCAACACGCTTTGAAATGTCCAAGGGGGTACGTTATTTTCTAGGGGACCTATGGATTTGAAAAGTCCAGACAATAATTTCGTCTGGCTCTGTCAGTCATAGTGATTGGTCATGATGTCAGGGCCCTAAGGCCTGCTCACGAATCTCAAGGCTGTTGGGCCTCTCCACTTTCCTCATTATTCTATAAGTACCCTTTTTTTGTGAGGGTTTCTTCACAGTATCTTCTTTTTACAGTCCATTGAGAGATTTTCTGAATGTTTCTTTCATCTCCATAGGCGTTTTCTAAGCTCCATTAACAATATCGAGTTCAAGTACCTCTACTACCCAATCTTTCTTGCTCGACTCAGCTAACAGGGTTCAGCGGGTCGCCCATGAGGTGAGGAAAGAAGAGGGAGATACTGCGTCAAGGTCCCGTGGCTTGGAGTTGAGCGATAGGCATAGGTTGGAGAGTGGAGGCTTTGCTTTCATTAGTAGCCGTGAGGAGAGATCAGTTAAGTCTCTGAAGTCGATGCTGAGGTACCACGGTGCTTTTGATGTAGTTCCCTACGATGAGCTGGCTAGGAAGGTTTATCAGGGTCTCAGGGATGTGTATTCTTCTGACGGTCTGGAGAAGACACTGGTCATTCCTTTGTACTCGAAGGTGGTACGAGAAGATGGCCCCGGAGGTGTCCGCCTACATGGGATTCGCAGTAAGCTATTAAAGGGAAAGATCCAAGCTGTATTTGAGCAGGCGATACACGATGCTCCATAGGATTGGGTGATTGTGAAGCCTAGAAAGTTAGATTGCATGTGCCTCTTCGGTAGTCGGCAATTTGCTTTGTACAAGAAGTCATTCGAGTTTGGGCCGAGAGTGCCTTTCTCTCCTTTTCAAAAGGAGTTTTTAAATTTTCATCGTCTGTGCCCAGCTCCGTTGTTGCCTAATTCTTGGCGAATACTGGTAGCTTTTGAGGCCATTTGTCTTAGCATGTTGGTGCAACCTACTCCGACCTTGTTTCAACACTTTTTTGTTTACAAGAGGTCATTGGAAGGGTGGTGGTACTTCACCAAACAGCCTAAGTATCCTCAGCTACTTGCCGGGCTTATAAGTTCAAGTGGGTTTGACTAGAAGCATGAGTTCTAGATAGTCAGACTGGAAGACGGTATGCAATAGAGCTTTGATTTTTGGGTCGAATGGTGTAAGTCCATTCTTGAGAATTCCTCGTCCTTAATGACACATGATGCTAATAGGCTGATGTGTTAGAGGGTGCCTTATGAGAGCTATGTGAAATGTCATATGCCGCCGTGTTCGTTGTAAGGAACTTTGTGATCGTAAGGCCGATAACCGATGGAGGTATGACCTAGTTATTCGCAACATTAAGCTATCTCCTCTCTCTCTCTTTCCCTTCCCCTCCCTCGAATGGCTTGTTGAGTCGATCCCTGAGGAAAGGTTCTTTTTGTAGTCGAGGGGTGCAAGCTATTGAGCTCAGTTGGGCAGGTAGTTTTACGTCGATGCTGACTTAGTTATTTTTTGTTGTGCAGAGCCCATGATACCCATGGTAAATGTGGCCGATGTGGTGGTTGGTCCTTTGAAGAAACGAAAGAAGCCGTCGGTGAAGAGACTGAGAGTTAAGGAGTGACCTATTAAGGTTAGGGGTGCCATTGAGGTCGCCTTGCCTATGGTTTCCTTGCTTGTAATCGATGTTAACAAATAGGAGTGGAGAGCTGGAGAAGGTGATGTGGGAGCTAGGGTAAAAGTAATGCCAGTAGGGTCACTGTGGGGGATGCTGGAGCCAGTACTGGTGTTGGCATTGGTGAGAGAGGCATGAATCCGGCTCGTTTGGCTCTATCTCTAGAATAATGTGGTTCGACCCAGCTGTCCCCCATGTCGGTGCGGGTTCAAGCTCCTGTTGGTGCTAGTGGCTTTGGCTCTAGATTTCTCTACTTAGAAGACTTACGAGGTAATAGTGTCGTTAGGTTTGTTGAATTTCGTAGTTAAGTGAAATTGAGTTATGTTTGGCAAGCTATGTTAACTATTATTTATTGTAGGCTCTGGTAACCATTACTGAGGCCTTTCGATTGTTGAGGGAGAGTCGTGGGGTGGTACGTCGTATTTTATTGTTGCTTTTACTTTTATCTATTTCCTCCTTTTTTTTACACGTCTCATTTGCGCAAGGAGCTATGAGCTCGAGGCACAAAAGGCGAGCTTTGAGAAGGAGCTTGCCGAAGTGAAGCAAAGCGAGGTATGGCTGAAGAGCGACTTGATTGCTCTAACTGACGAGCATGATAAGCTACGTATTGAGATGGAGGATAAGATCATACGAGCGAGGTCTAACGAAGACGATGCGAGGAGGAGACAGGCATCCGCGAAGACAGTAACTAGCGAGTTTGAAGACAAATGGAAAAAATGCAAAGGAGGAACGAGACAAGTTTTCTCACCTGGTGAATGAGATGGAGACTGCCATGAGGAGGCAAAGATGGGAACTTAAGGTTACTGCCCAAAAAAGGGGAAGTTATTGGAGAGCTTGCACTCGCTAAAGGGAGACTGCGAGAAGTTGAAGGTAAAGCTATCTTGGTTTTTAGTTGCGTTGTTCATTGTTGTTGTAATGACTTCCTTTTGGCTAATTATCATTGTTTTTGTAAGGTTGTGTTGTAGATCTTCAAAGTGGTCAACTCATTCCTAAGGTGACCAAGAAGTGGGTGATCCATGAGCTATTTAAGAGCCGAGAGTGGGAGGATATACAAGTTAAACTCATCTGAGACATTGCGAAGTTGATAAAGAGCGACTTGTTGGAGAAGTATCCGGACCTGGAGGTTAGCTTCTTAGTAGCTCGCTTGGGGAAGTTTCCAAGGAAGGTTCTAGCGATGAGAGTGATGGTGAGGGTGATGGCAAACGTGGTGGAGAGGTTGTTGTTGAGGGCGCAATCAAGGCTACTGCGGAGGAGGCTACTGGGGTTGCTAAGGAAGTGGGGGTCATTGGTCGCCAAGGAACTGGCGATCCTGATGCTCAAGAAAGACATGGTGAGGGTGTAGTGATGACTCAGGAACCTGACCAGGAAGTTTCGTTGTCAGCGACCTCAGACGTCGGTGGTATGCCTCAGGTCATTTTGAGAGGCAGGTCAAAGCTAGGCCTGTTGAGGGGCCAAGTGGTGTTAGCGGTGCTCCCCAGCCCATCACGAGCTATGAGATCTTTAAGGCTTATGACGAGTGAACTGGGTGTTTAGGGTCTTTTCTTGTTGTACTGCAGATTGCGAAATTTTTTTTTTGAGTATTAATGTAATCTGGAATGATGTATTCCTTGCTTATAAATGAAATTTGTTTCTTTTTGACCTGATCTTTGTTCAATAATTAAAGTTTTCCTAATTTGTCCTATTGTTTTTGTTTGGTCTTCCTGACCTTGCTTTCTATTGGATTGCATCACCTAGGCTTTATCGCGTTTTCCCAAGACTAGTCATAGGTCTGCAGGTACGACTTTCCCGAATGAATGATGATCTTCTGCTACGGAGGTTACGTGTGCCAGAAAAACTTTCCATTTTGATGGTCGTGGATTCCCTATGCGTGATAGGATGGTTGGGGTGGTTTGTGCTCGAGATCCTTGAGGTTTGGTGGCATTGAATATCGTGCCCATGAGAGCTTTGTAGCTTTATAAATACCATTTGTGTGTGAATTTCCTTCTCTAAAACAACATTTTTGCTTGTTTTTATTGCCATCACCAAGCTCATACCAGTTATACTTGTAAGAAAATTGTGAGGAGTCATCGAAGTCATCTCTATCATATTTCGTTGGCTTGAGAGGTCAAGCCCATGTCTTCGCCAATCAAGGAGCTGAGGGGGTCTTGTTGTCTCTATTCAGATGGGTTGAGAGTCTTGCAGTCCCTGTTTACGCGAACCAGTCACCCAGGTCATGTAGTGAGCTGGGTATGTTACTCGAAGTGCATTTCTACCTGTCTTGGTGGTTGTCTCGTTCGAGACTGTGTTTCTCTTCTATAGTTATTTGAACGAGATGTCCACTGGCATGCACTCTTAGGGTTGGCCGTAGTGATTACGGGAGTTGCATACGCATGAATGGGGGCTGACTTAGTTGAACAGTTTGGGATGAAGTTGTCTTGAAGAGGTTGCCCGACCCCTTTTCCTCATTTCCAATCAATCTCGTGTGGAGTCCTTGATGGGAGGTAGAGGTTGTTAGAGATGAGGGGTGATGATCTGCTCTGTAAGCCCGGTTTCGTGTTGTCATGTTGATTGGGGGCTTACTGGTGAGGTGGCTCTTCATTTTTTGTTATCTAGTGGTGTTAAGTTTGAATCCAGCTGAGGTTCATTTTCGTTATTATATGGACAAGCTCGGGTCGATGGTCGAGGACACAGAGTCATGGTATTGCTCGAACTCGTAGGAGGGCTTCATCATGTATGCCCTGTTATGCACTCGACTTGATATCGCTTATGCATTAAGCATCACTAGTAGGTATCAGTCAAATTCAGGTGAAAGTCATTGGATAGCAGTAAAAAACATTCTAAAGTACTTGAGAAGGACTAAGGATGTTTTTTTGACATATGGAGGACGCGAAATTGATCTTATGGTAAATAGTTACATAGATGCTAGTTTCCAGTCCGATTCAGATGATTTCCGATCGCAATCAAGTTATGTATTTTGTTTGAATGGTGGTGTTGGAAGAGTTCCAAATAGGACACTATTGCAAATTCTATCATAGAGGCCGAGTATATAGCAGCATCGAATGCACCTAGGGAAGCAGTTTGGATCAAGAAGTTCATTACTTCTTTGGGAGTTGTTCTTAGCATTTCAAATCCGGTGGACCTATATTGTAACAACAATGGGGCCATTGCACATGCTAAGGAACCAAGATCACACCAGTGATCCAAACACATACTCAGATGTTATTATCTCATTCGAGAGATCATCGATAGAGGAGATGTTAAAGATATGCAGAGTACATACAGATGACAATGTAGCTAATCCATTGACTAAGCCTCTTCACAGTCTAAGCATGATAGTCATACTAGAGCAATAGGGGTTAAAGTTATGTTTAACTAAGCCATATGGATTCAATGTCATTTGAATGTTTATTATCTTTATAATATGAGTCATTTTCTTTAAAGTTGTTATTAGCCTTTTTGCAGCAAAAGTATTATTCCTTGAATAAATTGGTTATTCCTTATGTCATTAAATTATGTGACTTTAATAGTAAAACCATAAGGTGAGAAATAACTTTATTCTAAATTATATCTAGTCGTTCATTATACGGAATAATAATGAACTAAGACTAGTATGTTTGCTAGATGATGACAATGTTTTACTGATCATGGATATGAGATATCAATTCAGCACATGAATATATGCAAGGGTACATTGTATTAGAATGACCAAATACAAGAATGCTATATGGATCAATGCGATAAGTATTTCTCATTTGCAGTGTTGTTTATTCCTTAGACCTGAAATCATCATGGATTCTAATATGAGGAATATTGTGTTTTGACTCAATAAATGTTATCTTTAACCAGATAATTATAAAGGTTGAGATTGGGTATAATGTAAATCATGTAGAGGAAGTTGAGTGATTAAGATGTGATTTGTTCTTCTCATTAATTTGATAGAGATATCTTTTGGGCCTCTTGATGAGTAAGACAGAGAAATGCATGGCCATGCTTTAATGAATCGATAAGGAGTTATCAATATCATTTGTTTAAGTCAGTCATACTCTGCAATCAAGAAATGTGTGATTAAACAATATAAGAGTGTATTGATCCACACCTTATGTTTAATTATAAGATATCGTGTAACAAAAGGATTAAATAACTGATTGTTAATAGGTAAATTCGGATCACCGATCTTCACTTAATTTGGGTATGCATAATGTTTTGCTAGAGACCAATTATATCTTGTAGGTCTAAAAGGTGTTTTAGGGCTACTGCCAACATTAAGTGAACCTACATGGTCACACACAAAGAATGAATCAATTGGATCATGGGTTATTTTAATAAGCCCATAGAGAATTATCTAGGCTTAATGCAAGTGGGAGATTGCTAGTGATGTGCCTTAGGCTATATGGATACTATTTAATTATCTATTAATCTTAGTAAGATTATGATTAATAAATAATTATTAATTACAATCATTTTTTTTAAGAAGTATGTCATTTGGAATTCCTAATAACTTATGTGTGTCTTTTAGAATTCCTTATAACCTTTGAAATCCCTAATAAGATTAGAGTAGTTGACTATGGCACGGTTTCTTATAAATAGAATACAATGATCTCCCCTAGGGTTTTAACAGATGCTTGCTGCCACATTAGAATTACAGAGAAACTCTGTAACTTAAAAAGCGAGAAACCCTACTAAGAAAGATTCCCAAAATTAGGAATTGTTCCTATGTGCTAGCACACATAGATATTCGATTGGAAATTCATTCGTTTGGATACAGTGGAGGGTGTTCACATTTGTAACATTTTAGATCCGAATTTCCAGTATTTTGAAGCATCAAAAAGGTAATGCTATCCGTTTTAATTTGATTGAATCGCATGGATCCACAATTGAGGATTCAGGGTCCGTTTTATTTGAAAACGAAAATTTATTTCCACTGCTCATTGATCCTTAAATTCCCAAAAATAAGCTCGTGTCAAGCTGTGGTCGAGTGGTTATCGGAGAGTTTTCTCATTTGAGGTTCAGATCCTTATCGGGGCCCTTGAAGTTACGGTTGAGTTTAGCTCAAAGAACATCATGTTCGTGTCAATAATTTATTGTACTAGCTGGGATGCCAAGGAAAAAACTATCCTGACCGTGATGCAAGTCAAAACTACTATAACAATTTGCTTTAATGAAATCAATGAACATCGACCTTGATTTCTTGTGGGTTTGGTTGTACTTTCTTTTTGCTTAGTTTCTTTTATTTAGCCCTTGGGTTTATTTGCTTGATTGTGCAAGAGTAGTTATTTGAGGACAATTGTTTAAGGTGGCTAAGGGAGTTACTCGTAAGAGGAGTCGCCCGAGCTCTTTGGGGGAGTTACCCGTAAGAAGGAGTTACCCAAGCTCTTTTCTTTGAGTCACAAGAATTCGTTCAGAACATCGTCATGACACGATCTTTATAAGAAATCTTGATTTCATTCGCAAATGCTTTTCTTGTTACATTTTACACTGCAGGTTTCTTGCTACTCAGAGAACCTTCTTAAATTGTTGGCATTCCAGGTCCTAGGGATGAGCCCGCCTTCCAATCTTTCGAGCTTATAGGCTCCATTCCTTAAGACTTCCTTCACCCTTATTGGATCTTCTCAGTTTGGGACAAGTTTTCCATGAGCATCCTTCAAGCCCATCACTTCTAGTTTTCTGCAGATGAGGTCTTCGAGGAGAAAAACTTTGTGTCGAACCTTCTTGTTGTAGTACCACCCTGCTCTATTGATACGTAACGATTCTCTTACTTATAGTGTCGTAAGTTTCCTCGATGGTGTCGAGCTCGGCTTGGAGGCTGACCTCGTTAATCAATTTGTCGTATGATGCCACACGAATATTGTGTAATTCTAATTCGATGGGCAAAACAACATCGAAGCTAAAGGCAAGGCGAAAGGGAGTCTCATTGGTAGGAGTTCTTTGGGTAATACGGTACCCCCACAAAATATTGGGTAGTTCATCTACCCATTGTCTGCTTTGTCGACCTACTCGGGCCTTGAGAGACTGCATGATGGTCCTATTGATCGTATCGACCTGTCCGTTGGCATGGGGGTGCGTAACAGAGGTATAGCGAGGTGTTATGTCGTACTCGGTGCATAAATCCTTGATTTTCTTTAAGCTGAATTGCCTTTTGTTATCCATGATTATAGAGTGTGGGATCCCAAATCTGACGATAATGTTGTTGTAAATGAAGCGTTGTACATTTGTGTCTATGACCTTTGTGACCATTTCGACTTCTACTTCCACTATGATAAATTTTCTCTATCCTGTGGATGGCAGGAAGAGTCTGAGTATATCTAATTCCCACATGGCAAATGGCCAAGGGTTGGTGAAGCAGAGCAGGTCGGAACTCGGGCTATGGGTGATGGGAGCGATCTTTTGGCATCGCTCACAATGTTGGACAAATTATTTTGCATTGTTCTTCATGGTTGGCCAAAAATAACTAGCCTATATAAAACGGGTGTGCGATGATTGAGCTTGATGTGATTGCTGCATTCACTAGCATGGAGCTCTTCAAGGATTTGTTGTCCTTCCTGTGGCCGTAAACATCGAAGAAGGGGGAAACTGAAACCCCTTTTACACAGGTCTCCATTGATGAGGGTATAGTTTGCTGCTCGGCACATCAGTTTTTTGGCTTCGACTTTGCCCGAGGGTAAGGTGCCATCCTTGAGGTAACTTTTTATTGGCATAATCCAATTTGGGGGGTTGTGCCTTGCACTGAAGATCAAGCACTTCATGGGATCGTACCGTTGTAGACTTTTTAGGTAAATATTCTACGAATATCCTTTCTTCAACCTTTCCTAGGTTTGAGGATATCATTGATGCTAATTTCAAAAGTCTACCGGCGTCGATGTTGTCGGTTCATGGGATCTTTACTATATCCCACATGGGTAAGTTCTTCGTGAGGGATCGAACTGCTTTTAAGTATCTCACCATCTTTTCATTCTTAGCCTCATATAGGCCTTTGACCTGTTGGACCATGAGTTGAGAATCAAAGAAGATCTTGAGGTTCCCTGTGTCTACTTCGATGTCTGTGGCGAGCTTGAGGCCGACTAGCAAAGCCTCATATTCTGCTTCATTGTTGCTCGTAGGAAATCCGAACCCCAAGGCATAGTTTATTTTCACTCTGTGGGGTCCTTTGAGGACAAGGTCGGCTCTGCTTCCTCTTTATGTGGAGAAACCATCGATGTGGAGTGTCCATTCGAGTTTTTCCCCATCTTCCTCTTTTGGGGGAGTCAGTGTATTCGGCCACAAACTTTGCCAATACTTAGGCTTTAATGGTGTCTCGAGGTTGGTTCTGAATGCCATAGGTGCTTAGTTCGATATCATACTTCATCATTCTTCCGCCATGTTTGATTTTTATAAGATTGTTCTAATCAGTACATCGGTGAACACGATGACTTGGTGGGCTTCAAAGTAAAGGCGTAAGTGTTGTGCGAATATCACGATTGTAAGGCAAAATTTTCCAACTTGGTATACCTTAGTTCAGGACCTTGAAGGATGTAGCTGATGTAGTATATTGGCTGGTGTTGCTTTCCTTTAGCCCATGTCAAGATGGATGATAGAGCTCGAGCGCTGACTGCGAGGTAGAGGTACAATGTTTTGCCTTCTATCAGGGTTTTCAGTATTGGTGGCGAAGTGAGGTATTGTTTCAGTTCGTCAAAAGCCTACTGAGATTTCTTCATCCATTCAAACTTGTTGGGCTTCTTGAGAATCTTGAACAACTCAGAGCAACAGTCTACGCTTTTAGGGAGGAATCTACTTAACGCGGTTATTCTACCCACAAATTGCTACACCTCTTTTATCCATTTGGGTGGGCTCATGGCCAGTATGGCTTTGATCTTCCCAAGGTTTGCTTCGATGCACCTTTGAGATACTACGTATCCTAAAAACTTCCCTGTTAAGGCTCTAAACATAATCTTTTGAGGCTTTAGCTTCAATTTGTAGAAACTAAATTAGTTGAAGGTTTCCTGGAGGTCATGTAGATGGTCTTTGGCTTCTTTACTTTTTACTATCATGTTGTCAACATAGACTTCCACGTTTCGACCTATCTAAGGTTTGAACACCTCGGTGACTAATCTTTGAAATGTGGCGCTCGCATTCTTTAACTCGAAGGGCGTCATCTTGTAACAATATCTGCTGAATGTCGTAACAAATGAGGTATGGATCTCATCTGAATCCTTCATTTTGATCTGGTTGTAACAGGAGAAAGCATCCATGAAGCTTAATAGCTCGTGTTCCAAGGTGTTATCAATGAGCTAGTCGATTCGTGGTAAAGTAAAGCAGTCCTTCGAGCATGCTTTGTTGAGGTCGGTGTAATCCACACACATTCGCCATTTGCCACTGGACTTCTTGAAAGCACTACATTAGCCAGCTAAGTGGGGTACTTTCTTCCCTAATGACCTCAACTCGAAGCAACTTCTGAACTTCCTCTTCAATGGTGTCCTGACTCTCAAAGGCAAAGCGTCGAATTTTTTGTCATACCAGCCTAAGGGCTTTGTTAATGTTAAGCTGATGCATGATGACGCTGAGGTGTACACCTATCATGTCGGCTGGTGACCAGACAAACACATCTCTGTTTGCTTTCATAAAGGTAATTAAATCTTTTTTGACATCCGGGTGGAGGGTTGCCCCAACTTTAACTATGTGGTCGAGAGTACCATCGAGGGCAATCTCTTCCCCGAGCTCAGCTAGCTCACTGCGTTGGTCAGGTTTTGCCCAGGCTCTGCTTCGATTGTGCATATATGGTCTTCTTTTAAGGCTATGATATACAATTGTCGGGACTATTCTTGGTCTCCTTGGCATACGCCTACTCCTGCTGGGGTGGAGAATTTGGCTTTGAGGTGGGGCTGAGAGGCGATCATAAAGAATACGGGTTGCTTGCCTCTGCCTAATATCACGTTGTAGGGAGACCAGTAGTTAATTACGAGAAAATCAATCAAATGATTGACGCACTATGGCTCTTCACCAAGATCAAGAGGCAGCGTTATGATGCCTCATGGCTTAATAGGTCGGTTGTCGAATCCATATAGCTCGTGATCATACGGCCTTAATTTCGACTCAAACTCGTGTTTCATCCATTTGTAAGGCTGATTAAAGAGTATGTCCACGTTACTTCCAGTGTTAATCAGTATCCTTTTGACCTTCCATTGATATGTGGGTGGCGAAAACTAGGGTGTCTTGGTATGGGGCTTGGATTACCACATAATCCTCGTCGAAAAACGAGATGGTGGAATCCGTTCTTAACTTCTTCTGTTCCACATTCGTCAAAGTGATGGGTCTACTAATTATGGTGTTAATCTCACCGTGACACAACCGACAAGGACCGGGTGATCCGGGTGGTCTGAGGCAGCTGACGTCTTCTCGAATTCATCAATTTTCCTTTTTTATGCTGGAGGTTTTGGTTTCAGGTGGTGATCCACATACAGTTGTAGCCAATGTCGGCGTATGGTGTCTTCTATAGTGCTTTTGAGCTACCAACAATTACTTGTATCATGCTCGTGGTTACGGTGATACTTGTAGTATTCTTCAGAGTTTTTTCATTGTGGACTTTTCCGCATAAGAGATGGTGGGGGAAGGAGACCTTGGTTCTTTATTTCGAGGAACACGTCATGTACAAGTAGTTTAAGAGGAGTGAGCTCATCATACATTGGAAAGAGTCTTTGCTTGTCACCATCTTTTACTCCTTGGTTTTCATCTATCCGGCTGGAGTTGCGGTGATCCTTGGTCGATTCCTTTCCTGAGGAATATTGTCATGCGTTCGAATAAGAGCTGAGTGACTATCGGTCTCACTTCAGGAATTTCGAGTTTCTTCTTGTCAGATGTACTTTTAGGCTTTCTCCCTTACTTGCTCGAGTGTGGTAAGTTACATTTGGAAAAGAAGTCGAAGAATAGGCTCTCAACTAGTACCTCTTGCTTGATAGCTTCCAGGGCTACGCTCTGGTTAAGGTTCAAAATCTTTAAGCATACTTTGTTGAACCTTGCTAGATAATCTCGTAGGGGTTCGCTAAGCCTTTGTTGTACTGTGTAGAGGTAAGAGACATTCTTCTCTGGCAGTTTGCTCACCATAAAATGCGCAACAAAGAGGTTGATAAGCTGGGAAAACGAGCTCACTGTGTTTGGTTCGAGCTTGTTAAACCAATCCCTGGCCACTCCTCGGAAGGTGGTTGGGAAAGTCTTGCACCATATGGCATCTGAGAAGTGGTGTATTGCTATAGTAGATTGGAATTGAGCAATGTAAGCTTGTTGAACTAAATAAGCTCACCGTATGACTCTAGAGTGCCAACCTCCCTCCTGTTAGGACCACATCGGACTGGATCTCGAGCATAAAGGTGTCTTAGCCGGTAGTACCTTTACAGCTGGCTAGCCCTTGAAAACTTCTTTGATAGTAGACAATCTTCTCATCATATCGTGTATCTCTTCTAGTGGGCATTCCTTATTGGAGCCGAGCTATGTATTTTTTGGGACGGGGATGTTCCTCTCCTGGTCTCGACCTAGATGGGGGTTCATCATTCTCTCTTTATTGTGCTGATAGTTGTCGACCTCGTGTCATACGATGGCCTGATTCGACTATTGCGAGCTGGTACGTGCTCGTAATGCACTGTTTACCACCTTTGTAGGGCTTTGCGAGACATGGGTCCTGTGATGAACATTTTAGGATGATCCGGGACTGTGTGAGCTCTCCCTGTGGGAGGCTCTGGCCCTGTAGGAGTCCGCAACACCCTTAAGAGGGCGTACAGCTGGCTACTCTCCTTGTGTGAATGACATTGAGCTAGGGAGACACTTCTATGCATACTAGAGGTGTGGTCTTTCAAGTGTAGATCATTCAGGACATCTAGCTCCGTTATGTTAGCTTGTAAGAGAGCATTTGACCGCTCATTTTCTATGTTCTAGTGCACTAAGTGCCTGCACAGATGTTCCGATTCCAAAATGTGGCTCTTGTTGATGGGGCCAGCGTTTGTGACAATGGTTGGGCCATGATGCGATACTATAGAGGCTTCGCCAACGATGACGGGAGATATAGGTGGTAAAGGAGCAGAATCACCTTGGTTCCTGCTCCGTTAGGGCCTAGGCATTGTGAGAGGGTAGTTTTATTGCCTGAGATTCTAAGAGGGTTCTTTGGAAAGAAGAGGATAAGAAGTGACAAGGAAGTTTTTGTTGATGTTTAGTGGTTGTTTTCCTATAAACAACACCAAAATGTTGCACGAGCCAAGTTTGAGCCAGTAAAGATTGCTCCTACAAACATCATAAAACAGGTAAGATAGGCATCAAGGTTTGCTCAGTGCAATCACTTCAATACTCAAGTCAATCTGTGGGTAAGGATAGGGATGGTGCAAACAAAATGTCAGATATTTTGTTTTTCTGTCTGTACTCTATGCTATTTTTCCTATTCACCCTTTGTTCTTCTTGTCCCCTTACTAAGAAGGCAGAGCGAGGGAAAGAGGGTATTTATAGGGTTTTAGGATCATACCAGGATGCCTAGTATAAGGCTTTATACTAGGTACGAAAGTGGTATTTGGATAAGAGAGCTTGGCGTCGTAGAGCACGGCCGCGAGATGTGACTAGGTTGTAAGATAAGGATATGAGGTCGAGCTGGGTCGAGGACGAGTTGATCTACCTAGCAACCTGGTGAGCACAAAGATGTATTCTCAGGTGTGAGCTCAAGGTCGAGTCCCATACCAGATCGTATAGCTGAGGTGTTATGTTCTTCGAGATGAACTAAGCTATTTCTTCCATGGGCTGCTGAAGGCAAAGGTTCCTAGCCCCCTAAATGATCGAGTGGACCTAGGACTATATTTTACCATCAATAAAAGTCTTCTCCTAAGTCAACCCATGTCCAAAATAATCAATATCATCAACATCCATCATCATATCAACACTAGGAAAAAGAACAATAACAATAATAATGAGCTGAAGCTCAGTACACAATAACATAAATACACATAGAGTGACACACAAACCTAGCTAAATGCAATACAACAAATAACAATTTATTACTTTTATTATAATAAAACAAGCAGCACGTGAGCACTCATACTCCAGAACAAGCAATTGGGAATCGATTTACCATCCTTGACCCACTACCGCAGCAGTGGCGGAGCATGCCAGTAGCCCCTACAGGCGACTACCCTAGGGCAAGAATCTAGCGGTCCTGAGTAACACCTGTTGCTCAGGGGATTGATATAAATAGCTCGAATACTTATATCTCTAATATAACTGATAAAGAAAAAGTAATGTAATTTAGGGTTTACAGCTATTACTCAACTTTACTTAACTTAATCCATAATACCACCTAGTTTAATCATCCCCATAAAACGTGAATTAAATCATATTACATTATTTTAAGAAAAAGAAAAATATTACATTGATACCCTATTAATTACCCGCCGAGCCACCTATGAATATCATTGCATTATGATGGTGGTGGCCTAAGCGCCTAGACTATCATGCCTGCTCGGACAAGGTTGCCGCTCCCTGGACCAGATTCAATGGCACAAGCACAAGCAACATTCAATGATTAAGTTTTCTTTAAGTTTCAATTCATTTTAGTATGCCTATCCTAGTATCCAACACGCAAGTTATTACGTATCTTATCTAATTGAAAACTAATCAGAAATATAAGGTTGACCGAAGTCCCTCTCAAAAGATATAAATCAGAGAATCAGCTTGAAGTAAATATCTATTCAATAATTAAACTCATATAAACATTTAATTAAATACCCATTCATCTCAAACTTATTTTATTACCTTTTTTGATTATATACTAATTTGGAACCCCGCTATAGTTGCGGATATTGCCTCACTAAAATACAAACAGTTCTTTTCCGTTTGTCGAAGTATTTCTTTTCACTTTGTTTATAATCTGTTATTACAAAAGCATCGGCAAAGTATTCATATACAAAAACATTCATTTCATAAGCAAACACATATTTGAAACAATATTTTCCCCATATAATTCATAGTTTATCCTAATTTATCATTCTAATCCAATTATTAGCTATTAAACCCAATTTAACTTAATCTTAACCAAATCGATTAAAATTATTCATTTAATTTATTTACTAAGCTAAGTTGATTAATCTTAATCAATCTAATTCATTTTAACTTACTAAAGTCTATTTAATCAAGTCGGACTTAGATTGATTAACTAAGTTCATTTTATATCTAACTCTTTATTTAACTAAATTATTTATTAAATATATTACTTCACTAAACTCATGCTTAATTATATCAATTAACTACTATAACACATTAATCATCATTTATTCATTTCATTTCAGCTCAAAAAGATTCATTTTATACTTAATTTAGTAAAATAAGTTTTCAACTTTGTTGGATATAAAATAACCGGAAACAAGTGAAATTTAAGCCTTAATAATTTTATAATTTGCAAAAACTTACAACATGAAAGCTGTATATCTCTTCTTAAGCTTTCCATAACATTTTGATTCACCTCAATCCAAGGTTAGATGAAAAAGTTATGATTGAATACGAAATAGTGTCACAGTAGGGAAATTCAAGGCCGACGGTATAAAAAAGAAGGCTGGCGGTGTACAGGATCCAGAAAATTTTACATTAACTCAGAAAATGAAACACTCTTCCATACACCCCTGTTTGAACTTCCCCTGTTATGCACGCCCTCCTTTACTCTTTTTTACACACTTTTATCCATTATACACTTCCTATTTTAATTAAAGTATCATAGAAACAACATACAACTAAGTTTCATTAACATTAACACTCCATACTCATTCAACAGGATCAAACACCTCCAAAGCCTTCCACCAAACCCCATATCTACTATTCATCATCTTTTCCAATAATGTACAAACCACATATTCATCATTCACCAACTTCATCACAATTTCTACTTGGATCTAACTTCATTTCATCGTACATAAATAAAAACAACAATCGAAACACACAAAACAAATATACTTAGCTTATAACAAGAACATGCAATTGATTCTTCTTCTCTATACTTCATCCTCCTGTTCTTCTTGTTCTAACTTGATTTCCTTCTCTTATTTTATCTTCTAACTTTGATTTCTCTTCTTATCTTCTTTTGAAATTGAGATTTTAAGGATGATTTTGAGAGATGGAAGAAAGAAAAGAAGACGAAGAGAATGAGAAAGAAAAGGGAGAAAGAGAAACGAAAATACAAAGAGAAAGGAAGAGAAAAGAAGGCGGGGGGAGAGAAATAGAAAAAGGAAAGGTTAAGGATAAAAATTAGGATATTGTAGAATAAGGATATTAGATTAAGATGATCAATATCTTTAGTTCAAGAAATATTTAGAAGAAGGTTTCAGAATTAATAGATTAAAAATTAAGAACTTAAAATAAAAACGTAATTTAGAAATTTAATTCAATTCAAATTGACATTTAATTTGAGTTCGGGTTTAATAACTGATACTTTTATACAAACAAATAAACTCAAATTTTACAAGAATTAAAGAATTAGAATTTAAGTTAAAGTTTAAGGGTTTAGGAATCCTCTAAATATTTAAACAATATGTTTAGGGGTTTGAGAATTGAAATATCAAATTTCGACTTAATTAATTATTAATCTAATCATGTCAACTTATCTAATTATATCCTATAATTCATTTGACTTATTTAATCTATCTAAACTCAATTCTCACTTAGGTGAAGGTTGGGAATATTTGATAATATGAAATATGTACTTTATTTAAAAAATTATTATATAAAATAAATAAATAATAATACTCTATTTTTTATTTTGCAATAATTTTTCGTTAATGTTATCATCTGTAGACTAGTTTTTAGAATTTTTTATTTAGAAAAACTTTACTAATTTATTATGAAGCACTTGTAATTTTTATTTTGGAAGAATTTTGATGTGAATATTTTTATTAATAAGGTAATATTAATTTTTAGGGTTAAATAAAGAAAGAGAAAATAATAAAATATTAATAAAGAAAAAGGAAAAAAAAAACTATAATTATATTTGAGATTGGTTATAAAAGAGAATGTTAAAAGAGAGCATTAGGAGTCAATGTTGTTAGCATTTCTCGAACTTACAAGTTATAACGTTAAAAAAAAGAAGAAGAAAAACTAAACTAATTCTAATGTATGTCCATGAGTACTAATACTTATAGCAGATGAGTGGATAAGATTTATGTTATGCACAAGGGCGATATAATGGTAGAATAATTAATTGAATAATAACAGTTGAACAAATATGGCAATTAACCGAGAAAGCGAAAGACAAAAGGCACCAAAATTTATTTGGAAAAACATCATTGGAGGAGGATAGAAAATCGTCGACGAAAGTAAATTTACTATGAAAAAATGGCATTTTGAATTAGAATAGATAATGTCTCCTTAAGAGTAAAGATAATACTGAGTAGTTGTAAATGAGCTTAAAATATAAATATTATTATTTATTTATTTGGGCCTGACTTGTAGGTTAGGTGACAGGATCCGAAGAGTTTGGTTCATTCTTTGGAATGGCTTAGGAGATTTAGCTTGATGGGTTTGGAATAAAGATTGTTGAATTGATCCATTGTATCCAATCTTTCTTGAGAAGGCTCTTGAACGCAAGAAATAACTATTGGCCTTGCCCCATAAGGAGCTCAGTCAGGATAACCATGAATTGAGCTTGCTTCATCTCATTCGTCAATCACTAAGATGATCTGACGGTCGTTATCCATAACAATTTCTTGTAAATACTCAGTCATTCTTTTTCATTTCCAACTTTTGGAGAGAGGAGACAAACAACAATATATAGAGGAGGCTCTTTTCAGAAATATCAAACAAGGCAACTCAAGCTATTTTTACCTCAATTACTGTAAGGTTGATGCGCGAGGTCTTCTCAAACTTACTTACCTGTTACTTGTGTATTCGAGACACTAAAATTGCCTGTTCCTCATTCCCATCATACTCTGTAAACCATCCTGTCATCAAGTGTTATCTTCTTAGCACCACTCTAAAGTCACGTGCCAAGTGCGAGATGCAAGTGACATGTGCATGACTACCCTTAGAAGAACCCTGCATCTACACGAGTATATTTGCTCTTTTGTGAGAAAAGTTTTTACTTATACCTTCAATGTTATACATCTAATACACACACACATACAGGTCACTCATAAATATAAATGGAAATAAGAAATAAAGTAAAAGATAAAAACAACTCATAAGATGATTCTACTATCTTAAAAAATATCTCTAATAAAACATTATCTTTTTTATGTATGTGTATGAAACTTATTAATTTTTCAAGAGAGAAAATTAATTTTTAAAGACTTGAGGGTTCAAACTTGTTGATAGTCTAATATGAATGATAGACCTCTTAATTTTAGTCCAATCCATCAGTAACATGAGCTGATCCATTGGGTCTATGCCCGACCTTATCAATAGGACCTAGAACCCCATGAGAACGCCAGTCACTTTGGCTCGGAGTACTGATTAACCACCGTTGCACCTAGACGGCAAATGTCACTTTTTATGATCTCTCCACTTAGGCTTTATATGTATGGATGTGAAATAATGGGCTTGCCTCGCAACCATTGTAACCATCACCAACCTCCCACGATCCCACGAGACCCTCAATCGTTAGGGATCTATCCACTATCGTTATCTCCTTTCACTCCATAAGAACGGTTATGTCACATGGATTCTTTTTCATATCTGTTAATTATCCTCACTTCAACAAGTTTGTTAACGTAAGTATTGGAGTGACTACGCCAAGTTCAATCCTGACACATCATTAGTTGTGCTCTATTTTATAGGTCTATTATGCACTCAAATCCAATCTAGTAATACTAACTCTAACCCATATCGGATTAGAACTTCAAAAAAAAAAAAAAAAAAAAGAACTGACATTGGCTCAAGATTTCTGTTCGACCTAATCAGCGTAAGGGAGATTCAACTATAATCAGAGCCCAAACTAAACTAAAATCAAGTTTGTAAGCTCGTCCATAAGTTCTTGGTCTCTCTCTCTTTTTGTGTGGTGCATGGATCCAAATTTCTTTTTACCTCATCTTAATATATTATTTATCCAAGCCGAATGCACAAAAATTTATAGTGACAAAACTTGTTTAGGAAAAATTGAATGTTATCGAACCCCGAATTTCTTGGCTTTTTAAAAATTAGTGGCTAGTTTAAAATTATTCCACATCAGTGATAACGATAAAATAACTTTTAAATACTCTATTAAAATTATATAAAATTTTAATTCTTAGTCGAGCAATTTATATTAAATAAGCAATATTTCAATGTACATTAAAAATTCAAGGGAAAAAAGGAGAACCACGTGGCTATCTGGGATCTTTGACGACGTAGACGGACTGGGTTCGTAATTCGTATCCGTCCCATGCCTCAGCGGCTCGTAATTTGTGGTCTTCACATGCTCCGTAAACCACCTAGCTTGCGACATTTGCATGCTGTGCGCTCGCACCAACTGTCTCGCTAAGTCCGAGCACACCGAGAACAATCTCGCATGCAAAGATCAAGCGGGATTGGTGGTTTAGGCACTAGATAAGGAGGTGGTTGACTGTGGTGCTGTAAAGATTAGAGATAGGGTTTAAAAGATAAATTTATTTACTCATTTTAAAATTATTAATCTCCTACCACTATATTTAGGTGCTATTTGCAAGTCACTTGAGTCCGATTTACGTTGAGTTTGGCTTAGTTGAATTTCAATTTGTACCTAAAGTTCTTTTATTACAAAATAAAATTCTTATATTACAAATGGACTCATTTAACTTTGTGAGTTGAAGTCAGGGATAGGTTCATCAGTAATATATATTATATATTCTAATCCCTATAAAGTTGGGCTGGTGTACTTTTCATTTTGTTCATTTTTTTAAACACACCAAACACAATTTTATTTTCCAATATATACAATATAATTTTAAGATATTATTTTCATAAAAGTACGTGAACTTCTGCATTGCAATTCCCACTCTTCAGTTACTATCATTTATTATAGGATTAATGTCGCAAATGATATTTAAAATTTAATAAAATATATAATTAGGTATATGATGAAGGTACTATTGATGTATACATTTAAGTACTAAATTGATTAATTTTAAAATTTAGATATCTGATTGTATATTTTACCAAAGTTCAATTACTATTCGTAGTATTCCTATACAAAGGCGTAAAATGAGTCAAATTATTTACGACGATAATAACATTTGCTTAGATGGTTTGTTTTTTATCTATCTATATCAAAATGATTGTGTAAACATATTTCGATTTGCATCTATATTTGATCTAATTGATATTTTTATGACAACTATCAACCTTTTTTATCTATATCTATTTCTTAATAATTAATTTGTTAAAAAAAAATACCTGTATCTATTGAAAAAAGCTAACCAATAGATAAGTGATGAGTTCATTTTATTTAGGGGGAAAAACCTTAAATATAAGCCAAATTCCTAAGAGGGCGAAAGAACCAAGTACAATCTTATTGATAAGGAGTTTCAAAAATCTTAAAAAAAAAAATAATAATAATAATAAGAACATTAAATTTGGAGAGTCAGAAACTGTTCATCTTTAAAATTTTAGTGTACACATGGAAGATATTTATAAGCAATGATTCGCTTGATCACAGCATCTTTTAACTCCAAACATGACCCTGGTCTTACTCAACTTCAGTGAATTCCCTGCATAAAATTGTCCCAAAACAAAATGTTATGCAGAACAGAAGGTGAAGGCAAACTGGCAGGTTGGGATTATTATCTTACATGGGAAAGATAAAGGAAGCTGCTTACAAGAAACTAGTATCAGGTGTCAACCAGAGCAACAGAATAGACCCTCCGACTTTCTTCTTGCCTCTGAAGCTTCATTCCAGTTGGCCGTGAAGGGCTAGCTTTTGCTATTCTCTTTGCTGTACATATATATGCCATTCTATGCACATTAGCTCGAAATAATAAATCATATGTATACAGTTATGGCTAAAATCGATGAGGAAGTGGACAAAGATACAAGAAGTCCAATGTCTCGGATATCTTTGCAAGTGTGATACTACAACAGATAAGGTAATACAAATCAGTAAGCCTTTCGAATCTACTTGCATAGCTTTCTACGTGGTTGGAGGCTGATAAATTTAGATTTACAGCATGATTCAGAAGTAGGGAATTGAACTCGAATCTCTTGCTATGTGATAGATTTGGATCTATGTCCATTTGATTTAAAAATTACATGGCCAAAAAAAAAAAATAATAATAATGAAATAAAAACTACATTTCAACTTTGCATTAAAATCCCAAAGTTCCTAACATGGTGAATATTCAGTCAATCAAATGACAAACCGTGAATTGAACTAGAAATATATATAAATCAAGATGTCAAATACCTATTTCATAGAAGAGTTCATTCACATTCTGTGCAGTTTTTGCAGAAGTTTCAATAAAAGACATGCCATTTTCCTTGGCATATTGTTCTCCATCCTGTGACATAGCAATGCAAGGTAAGCACCCAACTTTACCACCAGAAAGAAAAATCATTAACAAAGAGACCTTAATTTGTCTGATACTGTTGAGGGGGGTGCCCGTTCGAAGGTATTGTCTTTATTCCAAGCATAATCATTATGGATAATAATGGTAATGGTGTTCATACTTCTGTATTACTTTATTCATCATGTCTCAACTCTAAGCATGCCTCTTAGTCTCGAAACCATTTGAAATACTTGGTGTTTCAAGGACATGTAGATCCATAATGACGAACTTTAAATAGAAGCAATGACAGGAAATAACGAATTCCTTTTCTAATTAGACCGAGTATTCCAATGCATGCATCCAAATATTGGAATACTAAAACAAACCTGAAATACTTTAAACATTATGCTTAATTTATTTTATATGTTCATACTGGTTTGCTTGAAATATGAGTTTGATATTAAATAATTAAATTAATAAAACATAAAAAATCAGCATGAATTATTAATTACGTTGCTATTTATATAGAATGCAAATTTTTATCAATATTGTATTATTTGTAGTATGTGAATTTAAAACTTATACTTTTATAAAATAAATTAGACTTAAAACATATTTTATTAAAAATTAAGCCTAAGCCCAAGCCAAGCCCAATATAAAAACAAATATTTTTAGTAGCCTCAAAAGTCAATATAGTACATAGTGGATAATTATAAAGTTTATTTGATGAAGTAAATAGTAGATAAGTACCAAGATTATTATCTAAAAGTGTCATTTCAAAATAGATCTTGAAAGAAAATTTGTTCTCTGGAGAAGAAGAAGAAGAAGAAAAAGTAAATTTTACCCAAGTTTACTTCAAATTTTCTCGTCAAAATTTCCAACAAATTTCATTTCTAAGTTAAATTCGTTTGAGGTAAGTTTTACATGCCAGTACAATTGTTTTTCGTTTGTTTTCTTTATGTTTATGAAAATCTTGTTTTAATAAGATGAAGTGATGCATTGATGATTTAAGAAGATTTATAAGGTTAAATAGATTATTAAAGTGTACGAGTAAATATTACCTGGCAAATGAAAGATAATGTTATAAGTTTAATATTGCGAGTATATATGTACATATATAAGTATGTGTGTGTGTTCTATTGAAAAAAAAAAAAAAAGGGAGAAAACAAGAGAAACGTAGGTGATGTTTTGGTTGTGTTTTGATATGAGTTTCATTATGAACTAAATATAAGCTATAGATGATAAGTTTCTTGTTGAAGATAAAAAGATGTTAGCAGTTATTATGATGGATAGTTTTTGCGTATGTTTTGACGTTAACTACGGTTTTTGAAGAAGTCTGTAATTGTACAAATTGTTTCTGTATTAAATTTTACAGTTAACTACAGTTCTGTATAAGTTTGTAAAGGTATAAAAGATAATCTGTACATTATATATATATATATATATATTCTGTTAAGGATTAGTTTTTAATCTCGAGACAAATTAAAGGTAAACCTAAAAGTAAGTGTTGAGGGGTAAAAAGTTAATATAAAGTATATGTCGAGGCCAAAATTTATACCTCAACATGCCCTCAACAATATAAATAATGTCGAGCGTTATGTCGTGAAACTTAGTACCCGTCGAGGCCTAAAGTCGATCCCTCGACGTACCCCACGATTATTAAGAATCATCAAAGCCAAAAATAAACAAGCTATATTGAGTACAGCTTATCGAGACCTAAAGTCGAGCTCTCGACATGTCCTTGACAAAAGCTGTAAAGCTTTTTATCAGCATTCGACCTATTATATAATGAGATTTGACATGATTTTCTTTTAACAATATATCCCATGATTCTTTCTAAGCTACCCTTAACCTTTAGTTTGATTCAAAATGTGGATTAATAGAAATGTGCTATATTTATGTGTGTATAAATGTTAAGCTATATTTTAATATGGAATATTTTCAAATTTTATATCGAATTCTTTTCTTATAGATTATTTGTGTCAGCTGAATGTGTCTTCTACTTTCTTAACAGACACATTAGATACGTAGTAATATTGATGTTGTTTGCTTAGGATAGACATATCATAAATTGATTTTAATTAAAAAAGGTCTTAAAAGTGGTTGAATTGGTTGTGCTTTCGTCGTTGAATCCAGTCTAAGGAGTAACAACCTTGTCTCAAACAGGACATGGTAGTTTAGGTACTTAGGCCACCTCTGTCATAGTACTATGGCAATTTATAAGTGGCTTAACGGATAGATGATAAGGGTGACAATATCGGCATAACGTCAACTTATTCTCAAGAGAAAATAATATGATTTAGTTCATGTTTATGGGACTGGTTAAGCTAAGTGATATTCTGAATTAAATTAAGTAAAGATGAGAAATGGCTATAAACCCAGATGAGGCTACTATACTTTTCAGTTATATCATCTAGAAGATGTAGGTATTCGGGCTGCCTATATCAACCCCTGAGCGTCGTGTCATTACTCAGGACCTCTAGCTTCCCAGTGACTTGTTCCAGAGTTTGAATACTCCTATATTACTTAACAAACTTAATTATTAAAATAAATTGGTGATTGTTGCATCGTATATAATCTAAGTATGCTTGTCACTTCATATTTGTTTGTGTTACCTGCGTATTGGGCCTTTGGCTCATGATTCTTCTATTTCATGTATTGATGAGGATGAGTTTTATTTTCAATCAAGTGATGGATCTAATTTCGAAGATTTTCTTGATGAATTGTTGGAAGATTATGAACCTCAACTATATGATGATCTTCTTGTAATAGATACAGAAATGTGTTTTCTGCATATGTATATTTTATTAAAAATTTTGTAAGGCTTTCGTATTTTGTAAAGGCTTGATCACAAGCCTTGGTAAGTAATAATTACGTATAAAGTTTTATACTTTTTCTAGTGAAAAGTTTTGATAAATGAATCTTATGATATATTTAGACAAACATTTACACAAATCATTTTTTTAAAGATAGCCTTACATGTAATATTGCAGTATTACATGTGGCTGGAGACTGTTCACGCTAGGATTCTTATGTCCAGCTGTGCCGGTCCTTACAAAACCAGTAGTACAATTCTAAGTATCATGATGCATATGCTTTGCAAGTCAGACTGCAGACTTTCCAATGGCAAATCGTAAACTCAGCACAGAAACTGAAGATACTAAATTTAAGAAGACCGTCAAACAGATTATCAGAGAATTCACAAAACAAAACTCCTAGATTGAAAATTTGCTAGTTATCAAAAATGTGTGTTCCAATTGTCAAGGAGTAAAATATTCTTTTGACAAATTAATCAGGTGAAAATTTTAATATAAGTTTCAATAAGATAATGCTATTTATGACGAGAATAACTTGGAAACTAAACAAGTATTTGGGTCCTTGTACTATTTTCAACTTACATGTCATAAATAACAACCTAAAAGAACAAAACCAACAGATACAAAGAGCTCTGTCGTAAATAGACATTTTGATTTAATTACCTCGCTGTTGACTTGCCTCTTGTCTGCCAAGTCAGCCTTGTTTGCTACCAAGAACATTATCAACTTGGGATTACCTGATAATAAGATTCAAAATAAGCACTAAACTTAAATAATCATGGACGTCTAACAGCTATTAAAGAAAGCATTTCTTGATGCAAGGACCAAGTTAAGCCTATTGTTCCATATTAATTCATGACTTGTCTCTCTGTAACTCACATATTTAAAGTGTGAAGCTTTGTGATTTGCAACATCAAATGACATGAAGAAACTACTGGCATAGGAATAGGAAATAAACAACATGCTCGGATTTTCACCAGGCATAAATTTTAACATATATCTTAGAATACTTAAAGCTCATCCTAGAAAAATGAAATTAAAATAGATATAAAAAAGAAGACAAAGATTTGTTACTAAGTCTTCTTAGTGCAAATGAGATGCCTTTAATGTATAATTGCTATGACAAAGAAAGGAAAACACATACAATATTTGCAAAAATGTTAGAAGGAACATTTCTGAACTTAAAATGACAGGGCCAGTTCATAGATAAACATCACAAGTGGGATTTCTAGGGCACAAATTAAAGGATATAACTGCAGAGAGAAATTACCACCATGTACTAGATGTATAAATATTTCAAAGGAACACAGGGGAAGAAATAGCAATAATTAACCAAACATTGCCACCTAATTTATAGATAAACAAGATACTGTACATGTTTTAAGTTCAGCCAGAGCAATGTAACTTGTACTTCTTAAGGAGTAAAAGTCACATGTAATGTATACTAGCGGACAAAAGCATCCGCGCTGTTGTGTGAAAAAAAAAAATATAAGATAAGGAAAAAATATAGGATAAAATATTAGATTAGATAATAATTTTCTACTGCAAATGTAATAAAATAGTTATTATAATTATTTAAAATTTGAATGTAATTTTTTGAAAAGAAAAGAGAATGAGAGTGGTTTTGTTAGAATCAAACATTAATGAAAGAGGGAGGCATGAGAGGTTATTATTTTCAAATAGTAGCAGTAGTTATTTTGAAAAATAATTGAGGAGGAAAAAAAATGAGAGGGAATATAAAAAGTGGTGGGAGTAGAAGAGAAAATGAAGGAAGAAAGAGAAAGTGGTGTGAGTGAAAGTTATTAAAAAATTTAAAAGGCTGTAAATGTTATCTTTTTAAGTCTTAATGTAATTAACAAACCAATTTTAATTGGAAGGCAATGATAGAAAATAGAAAAAGACACCAAATCCCATTGCTCCGGCTTAATGTAATGTATATAATGGTATCTACCTTGTCTCTGCAATTCCAAAACCCATTTTTTTGCACGTTGAAGGAGTCCTGAAACAGATGGAACAGTGATGTAAGAGTTTATACTTGATATAAGCTCCAAGTAAAGAAAATGCTAGTTAAAACGGGACAACAGGAGTTTGAGCTAATACTCTAAAGTGAAGTGCTGTCTTGTCCATTATTAGACCAAAACTTAAAAAATAACCATAATGTACAAGACAACAGAGTCAATGAGCCAAACTTAAAACATAAATGTGGCTGTGCACTCCTTTTCACATATAAAGCTCTTCTTGTCTAGGTGTCCTAAGAAGTTATAATGCATTAGTTATTTCCCTCTTGATGTAGTGGAAGTGCATACAATTATAGCCTCTCCAAGGAGTAAAATGCAATGCTAACTCTTGCAAGCCAAAGTTTAGCTCTGAAGGAAGGCTAATTAATCCTTACATGTTGAGGCATCCCGAAGTTGAATAAAGATCATTTCACATTTAGAAATAATCTTAATGACTAGTAAATTGAATATTTTGACATTCCTCCATATCACTTGAAATCTCATACAATTTAGCAAAAGACGGATAAAGCTTTAAAACTATCATTTATATGACTGGCACAATGCACTGAATATGCATGGAGCTCGATGGATGTGTACCGTGCTTGTGATGTCATATACAACAACAGCAGCGGCGGCACCACGGTAATACATTGGCGCTAAACTATGGTAGCGTTCCTGCCCTGCAGTGTCCCATATGTCAAACTTCACAGTGGCTTCATTTAATGATAAAACCTGGGTAAAAAAGGCTGCCCCAATTGTTGATTCCTGCATGTTAGAACTTCTGTGAGTGACCGATACACTTACGTGAAGACACAGAATGCAAAAAACTTATATATAAGCAAAACATATTTGATTGTGATATACCTGATATTCATGAAATTGACCTTTGACGAATCTGAGCACCAGACTTGTTTTTCCAGCTCCCATATCCCCAAGAAGTACCTATTATAGTCAACAATATTATTGCAAAATCTAACATTTTGAAAGTGAAGATAATTAACCATACAATCCACAATGTATATCTCAAAATCGATTCATGAAAACCCTTGGCCAACATTTCTCCTCTATCCAACTGCTGTACACATCAAGCATAGTGAATCAAACTGATCACAACATGCTGCACTAAGGGCAACTGTATGTTTGAAACATGCTAAACAGGAAAACTTGAACCTCTCAAGCAAATTTCACAACAAGGAATGTATAATTACAAGCATCAAACCATAATTTCAAACCAATCCATCAAAAATCAATCAGAAAGTATATAAATAGAACCACCATCAATTGAAAAACATTATAATCAGTCATGAAACATCTCAATTCTAAACAAAACATCTAATTAAACAATTGAATACATAAAACCTTCACAACACTGATGCAATACCTCAATTTGGCTAAAGATCACTCCTTTCTAAATCATAACGATTAAAGCTTCAATCTTTATCCCTCTAAACATTCACTACCAAACAAAAACTACAAAAAAAAAAAAAGAGAGAAAACAAAAAATTTAAAACATACCCACCAGCTTGGCTTGGATGTTCTTGTTGCCAGGACGGGCCATATCTTCACTTAATTAAAAATCTCTCAGAACCCAACAAACCTCAATCACATAGAAAACCCCCGCAAAATAAAAACCCGAGCACCACAAATCCACAACCAAATCAGGAGACCCTAATCAATGCATGCAATAAAAAAGGTAAAACCCCAGAAAAGGAGAGAGTTTTTCAAAAACAAAAAAAGGGCACATCAATCAATAACAAAGCCGTGAAGAGATACACCGAAAGTCACGAAAAGGTTTATATGTCCAGGTAATTGATATGATAATAATATTGATTAAAAATAGTTTTTAAAAAAATAAAAGATAAAAAAATACAAGAAGAAGATGTAAATCAGATATTGAGGGTGAAGACGGGATGTTGGAAATGAGTGAAAAATTTTAAAAATGGGAATATGACATGAAGTATGTATGGAAGTGGACTGGCAGTTGGGTTTTGACTGGTAAGTTTGGAGTTGATTATGGTTAGCACTTTACGTGGTTTTAAAATTTTGTCTGATTGTGTTCCAATTAGTAGAAATGTCGAGGTCGGCCCCCAGAAATTCGTTGCCATCATAATCCAGGGAAAGATTACCAAGTTTTTACCAAAAATTGAAATAATTTGTCGTTGAAGGGAATAATCGAAATTAATTATTTATTTAAAATAAAAATAAAAATAATCACTAATATACAGTTATAAAATCAGATATATAAATTAAATATACAAACATTATATAGCATATAACATACTATGTGTTATAATCACGATATTTATATGTATATCGCATCTATAACATATGATACCCTATATTGCGTCTAATAGCAACAATATATGATATTTTATTTTATTCTCGCGATTTATGTGATTTTACATATTCTGATTTATAGGCACGATGTAACAATAGTATATTGATAATTGTTTTCATCGATTTGTATATTGGTAATTTTTTTCATGAAACAGTAGACATTTAATCTATCTCAAAAAGATATATATTTCTTTTTTTTTTATAAAATTAAATGATTAAAATCACTATAAAATTAGATTTATTTATATCTTATTTTACGTAGAAATATTAAAATTCCTTTTATTTATTAATGTACAATATATACATATAATATTTTTCCTTTCGACTGTGCATCTCTTGGAACAATTTAATATACAAAATTTTAAAACTTTTAGTAATATTCTTTACATTACTTATACACACACGCACACGCAATATTAACATCCTTCATCAATATTTGATAACAGCTATTAAAATAACTTTGGCTTACAAATTTATATGTTAAAATTCATTTGAAATTTATTTGTGGATATAATTTATTTATTGAGATTATTTCTTATTTAACCATCAATTTAAAAAAAAATATAAATAAACTTGGATAAAAAAAAATAAACACTAATGTTAGGTTTTTTTTTAATATATATATATATATATATATCATGTTAACACGTCTAATTTTTAAATGTGTATCACATAAAAAACATGCCATATACATTCACACCTATTGATTGTCCAGACTGGAATATAGACCATCTAAATTGAATCCAACCACAAAGGAATATTGCTCAACTTGTCTCGGGCACTAACTATGATAACTACAATGTAAGCCTCACCTAAGCATCCATTACTCCAACTCGACACTTGATTGCTAACCCAAGTGCCTAGCCTGGCTTTATATGCCTCTTTGAGCTTGTCACTCAGTTGGATTTGACACATACAATAGTGGAGTAGTGGGCCTACTGTCACATCCCAAAAGGTACCTAAACGTCACAGTCCACCACACTTGATTTAAAGCTTAAGCATGAAAACCTTGGTCATTATCAAAAGCTTCGATATTAAGTGTAAGGCGTGCTCTCACAATTTTAGAGGACCATACGTGGAATTATGAAACTTAAGAAGATACGATAACAAATTAAGAAAAGAGGATTCATAATATTCATTCATTCATAATCATTGTCTTACAAGTCTTAGGGGCATTCCCCTATCAAAAGTAACTATAATCTAATACATGAAATTTCTATGAAATTTACATCTTATTCATTAGTAAACTTCATCTAAAAGTTCCTTAACCAAAAGGAAAATACCTGGCTGCAGGGTCCACATGGTCTTAACCACAAATAGGTAAACTGCAAAAGATATCTATAGGGGTATAAGCTACTAGGCTTAGTGAGAATTATTTCCATAAGTAAACTTCTTGTGTAGTAAAAGTCAAATGAGTTATTTAACCAATCAAGTGAAATGCAACATACACATGAGCAAACAAGGCATATAGTTTTCCAGGAACTATATGTTGAATGGATTTATGCCCTCCATTCAAGGTTTGGTGATGTATAATCTCAAAACGAGCAATCTTAGTTAAGTTATGCTTTCGACCATTACCGCTAAGCATTTAAGGTCTAATCGGGTTGAACCATGCTTCCTGACTTTTCGGCAAGCATTAGTTTGATTCCATGTTGCCAAGTAATCGCTTTCGATCATAACCGCCAAGTGTTGCTTTTGACCATGCTACTATCCTTTTCACCCAAGGATAATAACCCCATGCAATGTGACTCACTTCGTGGTATGCATGAATCAATTTATTTAAGATATTATAACATCATTATTATCAACTTGAAGGTGATCATAGAATTTCATACATATCAAGTGCTATACTAAAACAAGCATTTACTTACAATCAATTCCGGCCTCGATATTCTTAGAATCCTTTCAATAATTTTTCACATACATATCAATTTGTCTTTTCTTAATTCTAATACGATAAACTACAAGCATAGTCAAGTAAAGCTTTTTAAGGAAATAAACTCACGATGCCATGTCGACACTTCTTTTAAATGGATGAGTCGCTCAAACAATCCACTTAGTTAAAATAATCCTCGAGGTATGAGTATTCTTCCTTGAAATCACCTAGTCAAGGAAAATACGAAAAATGAGTATTTCTTGTTAACTTTCTTGAGACTTGTCTAAACTGTCATAAGAACGTCAAAGTTCGCATAAAAGACAATTACAATTTAAAATGGTCATAACTTAGTCATTTTAACTCGGAATTGTACATATAATATACCAATTTCTATCTATTCAAAAAGATCTATCCATTTCTAAAATTATTTTTCATCAAACTAGATCATTTAGGCTCTGAAATAGTGGCGATCAGATTCACCACGAATTTTCCCATCCCAAAAGCAATTTGTTTCAAACATTAAACCATCCAAAATTTGCTTTGATAAATATTTAGTTATCTATACATTTGAAAAATTCCTTTTTCATAGATATATAGCTCATATTTTATCCATGCTCAAGTATTTGTTGCCCATTCAAATTTCTTGAGTTAAAATAATGTTAATTAAAAGTTTATAAAACCGTAGTTTACAAGAAATCCATTTTTGTAACTCCTTTTAAAATGAGTATTTTGATTCTTTTGTTTTCAAAAAATTATTTCATGTTTATCTTACTATTATTCTCAAATGACTTTTGGTAAGAATAAATTTCTTCTTTTCTAAATTTTCAATATTAGGGTCATTTTTTCTATTTGTTCTTTATACAAGTTTTCTTGGACCATTCGTTTGAAAGATTTTATATAATGCCCCGATTTTTATAGCATATGAAATTCAACCTAAAGTAATATAAGAATGTTCATATGAACTAAAATAAGATAAAATATATATGTAATAGTAATAATATTAAGAATATGATCCTTCTAAAAGAAATCAAAAGAAATTATATAAAAATATAAGAATTTAGAATCCAAATCATTGACTATATAAATAATAACAAAGGTAGATAGTGAATAATCAAGGTTAATAGTAAATAGTGAAATGAATAGTAATATAAGTAAATTATGAAATAGTAAATTGTAATTAAGTAAAAGTAAGAATGAAAAGTAAATTAAGGTAAAATTAGATATAGTCAAATCAATGAATAGTGTAAAAGTTGGCTGAATTTGTCTAATAAAACCAAAATTAAAGTAGTAAAAAGACTAAAACCTCAAATTAACCTAAATATCTCTAAAAACCCCTATAAAACTCCAAAAAATGGGAAACAAGAATTGCTCAGCTCCTAAGAATGTCATAATCATTCTGAAACCATAAGAACTCTAAACTTTGGAAAAATTGAAGGAAAATTCCTAAAAAGCAACAATTTACCCAAAAAGTAACAAATTAACCAAACAAATTACCAAATGGAGACATAAACATCAATCAAGACTCTGAAAAAATCAGAAAAATTAGGAAAATTCGTGGGAACAGATGACAAATTTTTTTTACATTTAAATAAAAACAAAATAATTATGCATGTACTTAAATTAGGTGTCAAAATTCGGAGAAAATATCAAACAAATGTCAAAAATTACTGTAGCTTACAGAATGGACGTGTAAAATATAGGGATTACGTGGTAATTTTTGCATGGAAAATTTTTGACATCTGGTAATTTTTACCGATTTTAGAAAATCCAAAAATCCGCTATAAATACCGACCAGAAGTTCCAAAATTCACCAAACTCACACCCGAAATCAGAAAAGCACCAAACTTCACAGTTAGAATCCTAAAATTTCCCCCAAGCCGTCCGACAACTCTAGGAGGAGCAATTCCGCCGCTAAGTGGTGGCGCCGGCGAACCCCAGCCGATCTCCGTCGAGAAATAGTTACTACATCAAAACTTGTTCGTTCGGCTCCAAACTTTTACAGTAAGTACAATATAATATTAGTTACAACATATAAAATTTTCAGAATTTTTCGTGAAGTTTTGATATTTTTAAAAAATTACATGATTTTCATTATGATTATGCAAGAAATAGTGCAATCCGAACTTTTAAAATAAATACCTAAACGATTCCTAAAAATAAAAAAATATTATATTATTACTCCAAGGTATTTATACTAACATTTTTTTATAATTACAAATTTTTTCACATTTATTTGAATATATGCACTAATTTATTAATTATAGCTAGTAAATATCAACTATAGCTAGGGCATATTAAATTATAGTTAATAAATAAAGAAATTATGAGAATTTCACTAAATCATTCCTAACCACCTTTATACTTTACTTTATATATACTAGTTCCAATAATGCCATCCATACCATTGCTAAATATATGTAATAATAAAAGTTTAAAGATTAGCAACCAATAACCTTGAGATTATAAACTATAAATCATATACCATATAAATTAGAATAACTTTCCTAAACCAAGTAAGCTCATTAATTTCTTTTACTAACTTACCATTTTTTTAATGAAGTGATTTCATTCCTTAAGCCAACCTTATCATCATACTACAACTAAAACAAAATTTAGTATCATAACACTAATTCATTATTTTATCAAAATCATTCTTATAGGTGAAACCCACATCAATCTCTTCCACAAACAAAGCCCATTTTGGTAAGTGGTTCATTTATATGGTAATTGTAAAAAGGGATATTATTTACATTATAATTGTTTGTGCTTGTAAATTAGTTATAAACCGTGTGTGGTTGATTGATTTTGTTTGATATGGGATGTTTACTTATCCTATTGTTTTGGTGTGAGATACTTGTTTGATCACCCAAGAATGTATTATTAAGGATATAGTGAAAATAATAACCGATCATGCATAGCATAACACCTTTCGCATCCTTGCATCCATAAAACCGACCGTCCAGGTGAGAATGGATTTCTTCTTTTAACCTTTATTGAACTAAGTGACAAGAGAGGAGGTCACAGTAAAGGTTACAAGCTATCCGAGGGATAGTCCTGAACGGTTTTTGGGAGGACAGGAGACCCATTGCACATTCCCGGTTTTATGGAAAATGAATTTGTGTTAACTCCTCGAAACCCAGATTAGAGTGGGGTTAATTTCTCTAATCTCGTAATGAACCGGTCAACATTACGCGGATGGCATCCCGATTGACTGCATAACTCACTCTAATAACAATGATTGTGATTTGTACTATAATGTTTATAATTACCCTTTTTATATCCACTTACTGAGCACGTGGAATTATGCTCACCACCCTACAGCTTCTTTTGCAGGAAATCCATAAGAAATAAAAGAAAATGCCTGGAATAATACCCGTAAGTACCAAAGACTTAACTTTCATTTCTGTAAATATCTTTTAAGTGTGGTATCATTTAGTGAGCCTAGTGATTATCAGATGTTTATGGACCAGGAGTTGATCATAAACCTTTGATAATTACGGCGGGGCTGTACGGGATGTGACATTTTAATTTGAAAATTCTCATTCCCTTTTATGGGGTTTTCTTTATATTATGTTATTATAGAAATCATTTTAGTATAAAAATCATCTTCTTCTTCTTTTTTTTTTTTTTTGAAAATCAATAGAAATGATTAAAAGCCTTTCAAAACAAAAATAGCTTTTAAAATTGTAATGAGTTCTTCCTATAACTTGGAAAAGAATAAATTTACTTTTAAACCATAGATTTTATCTTTCATATAAACCATTCTTTAAGTGATAAAATCTCCTTTTTGTCAAAATATTATTCAACCTTTAAAGATTTGGACAATAATCTTTATGGGCATGATTATGAGAAATAATAACAAGTAAAGATAACATAACTAATAAATAAAGTCAAGTATTGGGAGTCTTAGCATCTTCAAGGCTCCCAAGACTAAGAAGTAGACTAGTTCCAAAAAGAAAGAAACAAAATAAGAGAAAGAAAATTGTTTTGACTTGATGAGGACAAGTCTAGGACTAGAGACTTAAAACAACATGAAATAAATAAATTACTTTGCATGAAAGTAAATAAATTGCAAATGAGCTTATATGCTCTAAAGAATATATATATATATATATATATGTAGATACATAATAATACTTAGATATAAAGAAGAAGAAAAAGAAAAAAATAAAAATGGGGGGGTAGGGGTGGTTTGCGGCGGCGGCTTTAACATGAGAGAGGGAGAGGAGAATTTTTATTTTGTATTTTTGTTGATTAGAAGTAATAATAAGTAAAGCAGATGTGAAATAAAGTTATGAGAAAGGTAAAAAGTAAAGATAATAGGTGTATAAGGTGTAAGAATAGGTGTTACAAAAAGTAGAGATAAAAAAATAGTGTAGAATAGTAGTGAATAGTGTAATGTAAAGTAGATATGACTAATAAAGTACCAGTAGTAAGAAAACACGCATATAATTGCGATATATGATATTTTCACTTATCGAAAAATTATAAAACTGATATTTTTGAAAACCTTATATTTTTACGAGTCTAATGGTATATCCAGAATATTTTTACTGTTCAGAGCCTCGGAACACGTTTTTCAATAATTGTATCCGTTCGGGTTCAAAATGATTCGCGGTTTTACTAACCTTATCATTTTAAGCTTTCTTATGTAATTACAAACTATTCTACATACTAATCTCTTACTTACTTCCTTAAGGTTGCGAATACGGGATTGTCAAACTTTAAACTATTACATCTATCTAAGGTTTTGTTGACTTTAGGATTTTCGGTTGACCTTCCAATTAGGGTTTAAACTAAACCGATCACAAAACTTTGGGGGTTTATACCTACCCCATGACTTCCATGATCGCTACTAATTACTCATTTGTTCACTCATCCACGATTCCATGATGCTCGCAATCACCGAATTGACTACCTATAAATATCTAATGCCCCCCATGGGGACGGTAATTGTAAGCCTCGGAAAATTTCAGTAAATAATTTCAAAATGAACTTAAAAAATAAACCCTAAAAATCACTCCAAATTAAAACCGAACTTCGACTAGTCCTAAATTACGAACGAATCCAGAAATTTCTTAATCTTGAGAAAAAAATAAGAATCCTTAAAAATAAAATAAGAACTCAACAAGTCTTCAAATTCAAAACTACTACGTACGAAAAATTCTATACGTAACTCTGACTTATAAAATTGGGTAATAAAGAGCCCAAAAACAAATTATTAAAAAGTAAATAATGATTAACTCTTGGAAATAAAACCCAATTCAATAATTCCGAAAACGTTAAGAGATATTAAGTACTTACAAAAATAAAATTTAAAATAAATTTCTCAAATTAAATATGTTGTATAAACATAAAATATCAATTTCCAAATTGGCAAAGATCTAAATGAGAAAATCACCCGGAAACCCTAAGTGGAATATAGTAGATTAAGTCCGGCAATCTCGTGCCCTTAACCATAGAGGCCGAGGTGTAAATTAAGTGTGTAGAATAGCTCGTAGTAATATAAGGTCGCTTAAAAATATCAGATTGATAAATTTTTGACCTAATTTGAACCCGTTCGGATACAGACTTTGAAAAGTATGTCTCGGGGCTCAAGATATCAAAAATATACCATTAGTACCGTTAAACTTGTATTTTCATAAGGATTTCTAAAATATCAATTTTATAATTTTTCGATAACTAGAAATATCTGATTTTGGCAATTGTATTCGTATTTCATTACTACCAGTAATTAACTAGTCTTGTCGTACTATTCACTTTTATTTCATTACATAATTTTATTATTCTTATAAACCCTTATATTTTTAGATAAATATTTTATATATTATAGAAAATTCTGTTTTTCTAAAATTTAGTTAGTTTCGGGTTTTTACTGGATTAGTGTTTAAGATCCGATACTAAAAATAAAATAAATTAATTTAATAATTTAAAATATTTGAAAAATATTTTATTTTCATAAAATAATTCTTTTATAATTTTTTCAAGTTATAAAAATATCATTTATAGCTCATATTTGCGTATTTTGATCATAGCAGTAACTAGAGATGTGCAAACGGGTCATGGCCCATGGGCTAGCCCATTTACCCGTTAAAAAAAACGGGTTAGGGCTAGCATTTTTTAGCCCTACCAAAAAAGCCCCGCCCATTTAACCCGAGGGCCAAAGAGGGCTGGCCCGCTTACTAAATAAAAAAATAAAAATTAAAACTTAAAAATATTGAAAAAAATTCAAAACAAAAAATAAAACTAACAAATTTAATCTGGAAAAAAAATATTGAAACATATTTTTTAATTGTTATCTTTTTTCCGCCTTCACAATAACACACACTATGACACTAACACTACTAGAGTCTGGACTCTCTGAAGTACACACTTTTCCTATATGTTTTTATTTACCCAATTTTCCTTTATTTTTAATTGTCGATACAGTAAGACAAATTTCCTTTATTTTTAATTTAAATTACATTTCCTTGTAACCTGTGAAGAAGAGGTCAAAATTACGAATGGGAAGAAGCAAGACTCAAGAGGCCTAGGGGTTCGGTTCGATCCCAAGCAAATCGCAATTTCCACTTACTTTAAATTACATTAACAAATATAAATGCTAATACAGTAAGTCAGTAGACAATAAGTACAAGTACTACGTATTGAATTTCTACTGACTAGTGAGTAATAACTAATAAGGATTTTAAGATCAAGGTTAAAACGTCAACTAAAAAAAAAAAAAAATGAAAATAAGAGGGCCGGCCCATTTAACCCATGGGCCAAAGAGGGTCGGGCTAGGGTCAAGAAATTATGGCCCGTTTATTAAACGGGTTAAGATTTCTTGGTCCGTTTAGCCCGCGAGCCAAAAATGGGCTGGCCTCAGTCCGGCCGGGCCCATTAGCCCTTTTGCCTAGCTCTAGCGGTAACATATTTGTTGAAATACTAAAATAATTCAAATAATTATTTAATTTTATTTATGAAAATGCTGCCATTCATTTAAAGATATTTTTCTTAATTTTATTTTATATTTTTTCTTAATAATTTTTTTTTCAACCCATACTTCAAGTACACTTTAATTGTTACTTTTACACATTAATCAAGTTTTCTTTCACTCATCTTACACTCCACTTCCCTATAAATGGCAGCTGACCACACTCATAAAAATAGCCATTTTTCTTTTATTTATTAATTTATTTAATGATTTAAAGTCTCTTTTAGTTAGCAAATGAAGAGACACAAGTTACACTTTCAAAAATTTAAGTTACAAACTTACTAAACCCCCTCTCTCTCCCTTGCATTTGACGTGCAACACTCCCCATTTGCTGCTCTTGTTTTATTTTTTTTCTTTCAATTAACACACTCCTCTCTCTCCATTTAATGCATCCCATTTACTTCTTTTCATTCCTTTGAAGCCCTACACCATTTACTCTCTCTTTTTCTCTCTTTAAACCTTTCTTAGCCTTGTTCTTGTAAAGGAAACAAGCTGCCCCAATCTAAAAAAATCACTTCCGCACTTCATTCTTAAAGATTCTCTATGCATAGCTTGTTCTTAAGCTTCCATAGATGGTAGAGGTAAAGTATAGTGAGAGTTTCATGCATTAAATGACTTTCCATAAGCTTAAAAGCTAAGGATGATGATGATGCCAAGTGAAACACTCCTCTTATCCATGATTATTTTCTTATATCATCATTATTTTCTTGCTAAAAGTAGTTATATTTTGTAAATCTAACTTTTTTTTTTGTAACTTTGATTTTGTTTATGTTTTAGATCTTGTCATATGAGTTATCATTTTGTTATTGCTAATAATTTATGTATATATTCACTATTCACATAACCATCATAGTATTCATGCATTTATAACTAGTATAGTAAACTAGATCTAGTTGTTTTAAGTTCATAAATGCATTAAACTTTTGATTTATTTTTAAATAACTTGTAATAGCTTAATGATAGTAGAAAAGTTTTAGAAAGCTCAAGATCTATTTTAGTTTCACCAAAAATCATTTTTGAAAATTCTTATAAAAAGGGAACCATATTTAGAAAAGCTATTTTTCAACTTCAAAATGTGTATTTTTCATTTAAAATGAAGGTCTTAGGGAATAGATATCATAAATGAATGATTCTAAGGAGTAAAGTTTAGATCTATGAGTTTATAGTTTACTACCATGCATTTCTTTTATATTCATGTTCATATTATGTGTAGATCTTGGTTTTGAACTTGAATAAAAATAGTGAAATTCGTATCTTGGCAAAACCTATATTTAAAAACCACTTTCCAAGTCTTAAAATGGAAGTTTTAGTTGAGAAAATGAAGGTTTAGTAGATGTATATCATCAAGACTTCTTTTTACAAGAATCAAATGTGATTTTCAAATAAAAATCTCATTTTCGGATTTAGGCCAAGGCATAGTTTAAAAACATATTTTCTAACTCAAAAATGAAGTTTTTATTTAAGAAATGGAAGGCTCTTAAGATATGATATGTAAAGGATGATTTTTCCTAAGCTTAGATGGATTTTATCAAAAGATATGTCCAAAAATAAATTTGATAAATTCGAATCTCAACCAAGACCAATTTTGAAAACCCATTTTTCAACACCAAAATGAGAGTTTTGTTTAGAAAATGGAAGGCTTATGGAATAGTTATCAATATGAGATGTTTTTGATAAGTAAATGGTAGATCTACTAGTAGAGATTCTCAAAAATAGGAAGAGATTACAAAATATGAAATTTGAGTTTTATCCAAATTTTGTAAATTCGGATGGTTTCAAAACCATGCCTTAAAAACCCATTTATCATCTCCAAAACTTGTGTTTTATATGAAAAATGAGGAGTTTAGGTCATAGGTATCATCAAGTAATGATTTTTATAAATTAAGATGAGATTTGCTAAGAAAATTATGTAGGACAAGGAGTAGAAATAAAGTAGAAAAATTTGAGTTGTTGTCATTTTAAGAAATTCGTAATAATGGAGTAATGGTATGAAAACCCCTATTTTTCAAACTCAAAATGAAAGTTTTATTAAAGAAATAGTCCTTAGTGGCTAGGTATGGTTGAGCCTTAATTTTCTAAGTATCAAATGATTTTTACTTAAAGGAATCACCACAAAAACAAGCTTTACAAAATTCGGATTTTGGGATGAACCAATTTTAAAAACATGTTTACAAAGTGTAAAATAAGAATTTTTATTAAAAAACAAAGGCCTTAGGGAATATACATAGTGAAGGCTTAATTTTAACAAGAATAAATAAATTTTATCAAGGAATTTTTCTAAAAGCAAGTGGGGATTGCCAAGAATACAAGACTAGCCTTCTAAGTTGATTTTTCATAAAGTCTTACAAAGAAAAAGTTTTCTAAAATTTTTTTTATTTAATATCATCTAGAACATGTATTATATATCTCATGACATATCATTTATGGTAGTAACTTGTTCATATTGCATGTATACTTGCTTTGGATAGTAGAAACATTGCAAACATTCATAAAACTACTTTTCGGAATTGAATTTCGCTACTGATCAGAACTGGTCAGGCCTTTTTGAAGCTTCAAAGTTTTCAAAACTTAAATATGATATTAGGATTAGATATATCTTTCAAAGTAGATAGAAATCGATATATAATTTGCCAAATTCCGAGTTAAAACGATCAAGTTATGGCCTTTTTAAGTTGGAATTCCCGCTTAGGACGAGAATTACGAATTTGATAGTTTGTATAAGATAGTTTGAATTAGTTAAGTGATGAAATAAAACTTAAATCTGTCACGCCCCGAGGGTATCCTAATAATAGCGATCAAGAAACACTTGATTTCCATTACTAGTTACCTTCTAGGAATGACATGATTTCATTAAACAGGATCTTTTACTTGCTTGGATAGGATGAACAAACATATATAAGGCATAAATTAATAAACAACTATCACAAAATAAGATATTACAAACCATATGCTTTATAGATTTTTACAATCTTTAGCTAATGATTCTAATGCACATTTCCTGCATCAAAAAGATTAATAGAGATACAGATATTCTAATCCTATACTATTCTTTAAGCTTCTGGCTTCTAATCTCTTACCGGGACCATGCTTTTGCTAGTAATGAGCCAGGGTCGTAGAGTAAACCTGAAAGGGCTGTTGGAGTGTGAGCTAAAACACAAGCTCAGTGAATAACTAGAACTTACCACATCTCACATACAAGTTATTTATCAATCGTATGAAACGCACCAATCAAACATATGAATATTACAAGCTTGGATAACCCGGAATCCAAACAGGATGAAGATTTACGCCCTCTCATCGGGATTGAAGGATCACAATCTATGGTCCACCTACCCAGGAGAGACTAAGCTTTCAGGAAATAATAATATTCAATTTAGTTAGCACTTTAAACTTATCATGTTTCATCATTTATTTCCTATTTTAGCTTTAGAAACTCCACTAAGTGTTAGCTATTTCTACATAATACCATAAGCGGTGTCCTTCATTTACCATTTAGTTCCTATGGTATTAACAGAACAAAGGTAATCTTGCAATTAACTAATAGCTCTCTTGCCTAAATAATTCAAGCATTACTAGAGATCCGAAAGACTAACACGTAGTAGGTTACCACTTACTCAAATGCTATTTATGTAAAATATGGAATGCATGACAAATTTGCTTTATGGTATCAGTAGTTTTTTATCAATTTGGAGGTGATCAAGCATTGCAAACACTCAATTATATTATATAGGCAATACAGAAATATACAACTTTGTTATCACTTATAATAGAGTGACTTGGCAATCAATGTAATATCATACACAGTTTTCACAAACCAAACAATACACCAAATTTTTTATCTTTTATTTGAGATTCACTAATTCTACAAGCACAACCAATGTAATAAGACTGAGTTACTCACCTGCTCATGCTATTCAGTCGTAGTAATCGTCAGGAAAATCCTCTCCAACACCTGAGTTACCTATTGAGATAAGTAATATAGTCATTAATTATACAAGACTATATAACCTAGCTCCTATGATTACTTAGGTGTCCTAATGGTTGGCCGGGCTTCTGTTTTGTTGTTAACTAATTCTTTAAGGATAATCTTAAGTTCTAAATCATTGTTATCTCAGTTTACTTAATTGATTTTGGTTTGATACTTGAATCTATTGATTGGGTACTCGGAAAGTTTAATAATTTAGTTAATTCATTTTTATTGTCTAAAACTATTAGTTTTTTTTATTTACTTAATAAATTTTTCTTGTAAAATATAAATATCTCTATATCCACAAATTTGGATTATTTAAATTTTCATTGTTATCTAATCGTCTACAATTATTTATTTAAATACATATTTAGTACTCCATAAGCTCGTAAAATTTTCCTATAAACTAATTAAATATACTCTTAATGAAAATAAATTTATTAATATAAGGATTTATTAATTTAATTACAATTATTTTCGAAAATTTTCTTCTTACCGTGATTAGTAAGAATATTAATAACTATTATCCATAATATATAATAATAATAATAATAATAATAATAATAATAAGCAACAATAATAATTCTAAATAAAATAAAGTAAAATAATTACTTTTCATAATATTAGTATTTGTATTAATTGTCTTATACTTTAATTCATACTATTTGTAAGTTCTTTTTAAATAATATTACTAAAATAACTTTAATCTTAAATTCATTATAATATTATTTCATAAAAGATATTTTCAAAAATTCTAAAAATTATTTTAATAATATTAAGAATATTATAATTAGAAAACTTATTATACGTAAGTTAATTAATAAAGGTAATTTATATCTCTAAAAATTCTTTTCTGATTAATATTAATAGGTTAAATATTTAAATATCATATATTTAATAATACTAGAAAATAATTTATTTTTAAATTTAATTAATAAAAAAATTCTGAAATTATATTACTAAATACTAATATTACTTATATTTCTTTCAGAAAAATAAATAAATACTGGAATAATAATAATAATTCAAAATTATTTATATTATTAATTATTCTATAATTAATTTAATAACTTCTTTTTTTTTTCGGATTTTTCGAGAGGTACATGGGTGGAACACGTCCCGTGTTCCTCCCCGTGCTCATCGGGGAATACTGTTCATCGTCTTCCCGATGAGATCCGATCGATTCCGACGTTAGAAAGTGGTTTTCTTGCTCCATTCAGCTCCTATACATCAATCTACTTAAATATCTACTTAAAACAACAAAACAACAACATGTTACAAGCTTTTTCGAATCATCAAAGTCGGTTAGGGTTTTCGAAAATCACCTTCGCCGTGGCTCCTCGATGAAATGAAGCTTCTAATGGGCTTGGTTAGGTTCCTAAGATGTTAGAAGTCAATACCAATCCTTAGATTCGAAAGAAAACACACGGAATTAGATCAACTTACCTTGAGCTCCTTTTTAAGCGTTTTTCCAGTTTTTGTTCTTAATTTCGAACTGGGTTGGTTGATGCGTTTAAAAATCGTTTCCAGGTGATTCGACTACTAATAGGGAGTGGTTCGATTCTGGAAAGTTTGGGAGGAGTTGAGGTCCGTTTGCTTAATCTTTTCTTGATCTTAGTATGTATATATATATAGAGTAAAATGTAAATGTTCGGCGCGTTTTCTCCTCCATAATTGCTACGAATTGCTTAAATTGTTGCTGTTTTCTCTGTTTGTTTTGTTGTCATAAATGTGAGGATGATTTGGCATGTTTATATTGGTTTAGGATAGATTTGGTATTGACTTTGTTTGCATTATTGGAAAAATTCGGCTCACAATTTTTAAGAAGATCAAAGCCCTTAAAACAATTGGAAACGTCTCCTGCAAGTTGATTATATGTATATATTATTTAGATATTAATTAGTATTATTTAGTTAAATTTTCGGGTAATTTATTACACTAATAGGGTATAATTTAGCTTATATATGTAAGTTTATATACAAAAATATTTTTAATGAATCCTACAGATGTTTAGTTTATCAAACAGTACAAATTTAAGTTTTAATTGTACGTATCTATTTGTTTAAGAAAGATTTATCTCCCGCGATTTAGGTTTTCTAAGCTTGTTGGGTCAATTTTCGTTTCAGGCTCCAAGGGCTTAAGAAAACCCTAATTTGAATACTGGTATGATTCAAATCTTGTTTGAAGTCTAGATCTTGAGTTATATATCAGTTTATATTTTTATTGTGTATTTATAATTCTAACGGTTTTTTAAGTTGCCATTTCTAACTATAAACATATTGGGTCGTTTACTTAATATTACTACTGATATATAAGCTAAATTAGTTATATATATTAGATTTGGATACCCACTATGAAATCTTATCAATATAGTTTATTACTAACTAGGAATCTCGTTTTAGGGTTTAAATCCAAGTATAGGTTCATTACTATTCCTTGTTTTAATCTCAGGTCTTTGTTGTACAAAAGTGGTCACTTAATTTCTATATTTAGGTTTTCCTATTTAATCTGTCTGTTTGACAAGGATTCGGGTTTGGGATTTGAAGTTTCCTTTAATCATATCTTGAATTATCAATTCAGATACGAAATCTCGTTTTTGGTATCAGTTGAGGTCAAAGAAGTTCTTTATTTAATTTATGGATCCTAATCCGGCCAAATTTAAATTATGTATCTAATCTTGGGTTTTTGTTAACTTCTAGGTTTACTAGTTAGTTCATAACTTCTAATCTAGAGTCATCTCATACTGTGGAAATTTCCAGGGTTTACATTCTCCCCCCTTAAAATAAGCTTTGTCCTCAAAGCTTGAGGGCGTACCTGAATTTTCGAACAGATGTGGATAATTTTTCTTGATCTCTTCTTCCAACTCCCAAGTTACTTCTTCAGTCTGGAGATCCCATAGTACTTTGACGTAGTGGATTTCTTTATTTCTGAGAACTTGTACCTTTTTATCCAGGATTCTAATAGGATGCTTTTCATAAGTCAAATTCTCTTTCAGATCAATTGGTTCCAGTTCAACAACTTTATCTGGGTCTGGTACATACTTTCTTAGTACCGATACATGAAAAACATTATGTATACCAGATAGTTTGGGTGGCAATGCAAGGCGATATGCTAGATTTCCAACTCGTTCCAATATTTCAAATGGTCTACATATCTAGGACTCAGCTTTCCTTTTACTTGTCTGTTATGAAAACTTTTGATTGGACTTACTTTCAGGTAAACATGTTCTCCTTCTTTGAATTCCAATTCTCGTCTCTTCAAATCTGCCCAACTTTTCTGTCTATCTTGGCTTCTTTCATTCTTCGCTTTATCACTGAAACTTTGTTAATTGTTTCTTGAACCAGTTCGGGTCCAATCAATACTCTTTCCAAATTATCCCAAAATAATGGAGATCGACACTTTCTACCATATAAAGCTTCATATGGTGGCATTCCTATACTCGAATGGTAACTGTTATTATATGCAAATTCCACCAGTGGTAAATGTTGATCCCAATTTCCTTTAAATTCCAAGATACATGATCTTAACATATCTTCCATTGTCTGAATGGTTCTTTCTGTTTGTCCATCGGTTTGAGGATGATAGGCCGTACTAAACTTCAATTGAGTTCCCAATGCCTTTTGTAATCCTTGCCAGAATCTAGAAACAAACCGTGGATCTCGATCTAACACTATATTAGTTGATACCTCATATAGTCTCATAATTTCTTTCAAATACAACCGTGCCAACTTCTCCAAGGAATAGGTCATGTTGATTGGTAAGAAATGGGCTGACTTAGTGAGTCTATCCACAATAACCCAAATAGCGTCATGACCTGCACTTGTTTTAGGCAGCGAACTTACAAAATCCATAGATATTTGATCCCATTTCCATTCTGGAATAGGCAATGGTTTTAATAATCCACCTGGTCTTTTATGTTCCGCTTTTACTCTCTGGCATACCTCACATCTGGCCACAAATTGAGCAATATCACTTTTCATTCCATTCCACCAATATGCACTTCTCAGCTCTTGATAGGTCTTTGTTTCGCCTGGATGTATAATATATCCTGAATAATGTGCTTCATGCATTAATTCTTTCCTTAGACTTTCATCATGTGGTACACATAATCTTTTATTCATCTTTAATACTCCATCCTCATCTATTTGAAAATCCTTATATTTCCCTTGTGATGCTCTTTTGATGATTGCTTGGAATTCTTCATCCTTTCTTTGAGTTTCCTTTATCCGTTGTAGCAAAGTGGGTTCCAAGGTTAAACTGCCAAGTTCTGCGTCCAACCTTGTATTGAAAATTCCAGCTTTAGATTTTCAAATTCTTTGATGAGTTCTTTCTGCTCCGTCAATATTGAGGCTACTTCTCCGTAATTTTTATGGCTTAAAGCATCTGCTACAGCATTTACCTTGCCAGGATGATAATTGATGGTTAAATCGTAATCTTTAATTAATTCCAACCACCTACGTTGCCTCATGTTCAATTCCTTCTAGGTAAATATATATTTCAAGCTTTGGTGATTTGTATATATTTCACACTTCTGCTCGCACAAATAATGACGCCAAATTTTAACTGCAAAGACAATAGCAGCTAATTCCAGGTCATAGGTAGGATAGTTCATCTCATGGGTTTTAACTGTCTAGAAGCATAAGCTATCACTTTCCCATTCTGCATTAGTACACATCCTAAACCATTCCTGGATTCATCACTATAAATAGTGTAAGGATCCTGGTCATTGGGCAGAGCCAACATTGGTGCGGAAACTAATCTCGTTTTCAACTCCTGGAAACTCCGTTAATGTTTTTCATTCCACTCAAATTTTTCATTCTTTTTGGTCAGTGGTCGTGCAATTCTTGAAAAATCTTGTATGAATTTCCGATAATATCCTGCTAACCCTAAGAAGCTTCTTACTTCTGTAACAATTCCAGGTCTTTTCCATTCCACAATAGCCTTAACATTAGCAGGATCAACTGAGATTCCATCTCCTAACACAATGTGTCCTAGAAAGGATATACTTTTGAGCCAAAACTCACATTTAGACAATTTGGCATAAAGCTGTTGCTTTGTAATATTTGTAACACGGTTCTTAAATGTTCATCATGTTGTTCATCTGTAACCGAGTATACTAATATGTCGTCTATGAAACAATCACACAAACATCCAATAAAGGTTTAAAAATGCGGTTCATCAAATCCATGAAAACAGTAGGTGCTTTAGTTAATCTAAAAGGCATGGCTAGGAATTCATAATGGCCATACCTAGTCCGAAATGCTGTTTTTGGTATATCTCTGCCTTGATTCGGATTTGGTGGTAACCAGATGTAAGGACCCGCTATCACCCCTATATTTAAAATAAGTGATAACAGTTCCCCAACCACATATAATCTGCAGAATTATATGTAAGGTTGTCCGAGAAGAAATGTTTGATGAATTGTTTGTCTAATTTCACAACATAAGTCATTTTGAAAATTATTTACTTAATAGCTTACTTTCAAAACACAATACCATATATATACAAACATTATAAGAAAATAGCTCAGGTTATACAAGCTAGGTACATACATACATACATATATATATTACAACCAAAAGGCTTCTTACAAGCCTTAGCAAAACTAAAACATATAGTTCATCAAGAACTATATAAACAACTATCCAACCTATATATCTAGTCTATTACAAAAAGATTGGGCTCCAACCAGTCCAGGGCCATCTCTAGTCCTCAAACTCCTCCAGAAAATCCTCAAAATCAGGACCATAACCCAAGCTCGCATAAGACTCATCAAGATCCTCACCTGAAATAGATAAAATATGAACCAGAGGCCCAGTACACAAGTAACGAAAACAAAAGCGAGATGATTCACACAAGCCTGAACTAAATGCAAGATGCAACAACCATTCAATTATTATTTAGTCTTTAGTTAGTAATTCAACATGGGAGTATTCAAACTCCGGGCAATAAGGATAGTGGGGGATCCTGAGTAACAACCTTGACGCTCAGGGGGTTGATATAAGTAGCTCGGATACTTATACCGTTCTAGATAATTTTACAGAAAACACCTAAATCTACCATGCCCAATCTGAGCAGGGGCGCCGCTCCTGAACCGGATACCGATTCCACCCCAGGCACCCAATCTGTGGGGGGCGCCCCTAGGCACTCATGCTACCCTGGGCAGGGATTGGATTTAACGGCGTAAAACACAAATCAACACTCACAATTAAGTTTTTCTTAATATATATAGTTTTCATAAATGCCTATCCTAACACAGAGACAAGCTAGTTATGCGTACCTATACTAGATCGAGAGTCAATGGGAATAACCGAAGGGAATCACTCACTGTAAAAAGAAGTAATTACAACTACACTTAGTTCAAGTATATACATTCATCAAAATCTCAAGTATAATCATCCAAAGAAATTCAAATAAATCATTACAACATCATCACATAGCATTTGTATATCATATATTATCATACAATACTCAACAAATACTTAAATGATCATTTATCAAGCTTGGGAGAACTTTTAACAACCAATAATAAGTTTTAAACTTTGTTTGGAAAGTGTATCAGCTACAAAGAACTAAAATTTAAGCATTTTTACTTTTAAAATTTGTGAAAACTTAAAACATGAAAGTTATAGATCTCTTTTTTATCTTTCCAACGCAACTTGAATCACCTCAAACGGAGGTAGGATGAAAAAGTTATGGTTGATTTACAAACAAGCTGCAAAACAGGGGAAGTCTGCACGACCGTGTGCATGGCCGTGCATCGAGGCCGTGTTGGGTAAAAAAAATGACCCGAGACAAATTTTTAAGGATTTCAAGGCCTACACGGCCATGTGCACGCCCGTGTAGCAGGTTGTGTACACTGGAACAAAAAATGACGAAATCCTTTGTTCCTTAAATGCATTTTACACTTCTTAAAATTCTTTAAACTCATTCCAAAGTTTCCCAAAACTTGTTATATGATCATCCCATCATTCAAACAACACCAAACATCTCCAAAACTTCATCAACTCCAAATCACTATTCATCATCTTCTTCCAACTTCCATCAAACATTAATTACACTTCAAATTCACATCATCTTCAATATTAGGTCATCCAAGCACATGCACTCACCAACACTTCCAACACTTCAAAACTCATCCTAAGCACATAAAACTAACCACTCTAGTCCTATAACACATCATATACCATCAAAACATCATGGAGCATGAATTTAAACAAATATGGCATCAAGACTACATATTCATGCATAGAAAAGAAAGTTGAAGAACACACTTACCACAAGAACTTCAAGGCTTGGTTTAATGACTCTAGATCAAGTTTTTGATGGTGGATGTTGTAGAAAATTAAGTCTCAAACTTGGTTCACCTTGGGAGCCTTTTTGGAGTGAAGAAGAAGAGGTTTTAGGGCAAATGGAGGGCTTTTGGTTTGGTCTGGGATTTTTGGCCGAATTTTTAGAGGTTAAGTAGTTTAAGTTTATCCTATGTTGACTTTAAGGGCATGAGGACATTAAAGGCTTAATGACTTTGTTTTGGGTTAATTAATATCTTTGTCTTAAGGCACATAATGGAGGTTTAATGGCTAAGTTTTTAGCCTATTTTTCTGCTACCTAAGGATATTTATATATATACATTCCACTTATTCTAAGCATAAATAACACACTCTAAGGCATATTAATATCTTACAAACTCAATAAATAATTAATCTAACATATTTAAATAATTCTACACTTTCACACATCATAATACTCATCAAAATTAAACTCACTATCATATATATAATATATATATATCATGCTTAAATTCAACAATACACTTAAAATAAAAAAAATTAGGAATTTCATGGTATTTCACCAGATTTCAAATCAATTCGAGAAAATACTTTTGCTCCCTTTAATTGATCAAAAAGATCATCAATCTGGGTAAAGGGTATTTGTTCTTAATAGTCACTCGGTTTAATTCTCTGTAATCAATACAAAGCCTCATTGAACCGTCTTTCTTCTTAACAAACAATACCGGTGCTTCCCATGGTGAAACACTAGGTCTAACAAACCTTTTATCCATTAGTTCTTGTAATTGCACTTTTAATTCCACTGGTGCCATGCGGTACGGAGTTTTTGATATCGGTTTTGTTCCAGGCATCAAATCAATTGAAAACTCCACCTCTCTATGTGGGGGTAATTGGTAATTCATCAGGAAATACTTCTGGATAGTCGCATGCTGTTCTGATAGTATGAACATCTATCTCTTTGGATTCGTCCTCAATTGTCCCATGAATGTCTTCGTTCTGTTCCATGTCCATTTCATTTTCACCTTCTAGGGTCATTATTCGACCTCCAACTTTCTTGAGGACTTCCCCTTTAAATTATTTTCTTTCTCCTTGGTTATTCATAAAAGATATTATCTTAAGACGACAATCGACTTTTGCTTTTATAGTAGTCAACCATGTCATACCTAAAATTATATCATATTTTTGAATGTCTACCGAGATTAAGTCAACAAAGGATTTCTGTCCCCCAATTTCTAATGGATATCCCTTCATTATTTCACAAGTCTTCACTAGATCTCCTGTTGGTGTAGTAACTCCTAGTTCCTTGGTCATGATCTCAATGGAATATTCCGACTTTCTTACTAATCCAGTATGATAAAAGAATGTGTTGCTCCCGTATAAAATAAAGCATATGCAGGTTGACCATTCAGTTGGATTGTTCCTATTTATTAAATACAAGTTATTTTTCTTTACCAGAATGTTTGTTTATCTAAGTGTGGTTATATCGGCTAAACTACTCAAATAAATAGATTAGTTATCAGATTAAGTACCTGTAATGAGACCGTAGTCATCCGGATTAGCTTCATCCCATACATTTTCTTCATCCACCTCTTCTAATTCTACATCCTCAATTGGGGTTCCCTGCATAGCATATACCCTTGCTGCTGTCATAGCTTTGCTAATATTAACATTCCCATTTTTTGGTCCAGTTGTATTGGCAATGCCTTTAGAGTTGGAAGGACCAGCAACTGGGTTCACCCGTTGTGGACAATGAGTTGATATATGTCCAACCTTTTTACAAATGAAACAGGTTGCACCATTTTTCTTTGGGCATGTAGAAACCACATGTCCACTTTCACCACAGTAATAACATTTTTGTTGTAGTTGTGGACAATTTCTCGGGTAATGGGCTCCCTTGCATTTCTAGTACGAAACATTATTCCTTTCAACATTCCTATTTTTCATATTTCCCATGGGTTTAAAGAATCTCTTTTTCTTAGGGGCAAAACTTGTCCTGATCTCCTCAAATGTTCTTTTACCAAATGTCAGTCTACGTTTTCTATATCTTTCCACTTCATATTTCTTGGCACGTTCAATGGTTCTTGCTTTTTCAACATAGCTGCGAAATTTGCAATTTCAAACTCAGCCAGTCTCCTTTGGAAATTTGGTTCTAATCCTACCATGAAAGTTTGCCTCTTTAATTCATCACTGTCTCTGTAGGCATCTAGTGCAAATTGTAGCAACCGGTTGGAATTCCACCACAATCTTGCTCTTAGCCGAAGCAAATAAGTCCCATATGGTACTCTTAAAGCTTCTGGTACCTAGAAGACATCAAGAGATCGTTCAATTTGAGCTAGCTAATCCTCAGCTTCTTCTGGCTTTCCAGGTAATCCTTCAAAATACCTATTGCATTTGATAAATTCAGGCAATAAATTTCTTTGAGGACGCAATGGTGGTGGCGGTGGTAATTCTTGTTCATGTCGTATTGGTCCTTGTACTTCAGCAGCCGATTCATTTGGATTTACAAGTCCATTTTCTTGAAATTGAGCAGGTGTAGTATATCTTTCATTTCTTCCAGTATTTATAGGAGGAGCTTCTGGTACTCCCGCTGGTAGTCAACATGTGTTGCTCGCATATTTTGTAAAGCTTGTAAAATTAGTACATTTTGTTGTTGAAGGTTTTTCAACACATCCTCTAGTTGATTCTGAGGTGGTGCAGGAGTATTTGTTGGTGGATTTTCAGAGATTCTGGCATTTCTACTTCTGCCCCTTCCTCTTGGCATTCTATTATCATAGAACATATTATCCATATTAGTTCAAAATTCATACTTGATAAAAGACTACAAACAATCATACATATATCACACATATATGTTATAATCCCAACACACGTACAATTATATAGTTAGTGCTTTATATACATTCCAAAATTTGCACTAACACTAGTTCTATTTCTTCTATGATCACATCAAGGATCATCATTCTTCACACTACTTACCATATTCTACCCACATATAGTAGAAAGTCCATCAAAACATTACATTAGTTATATTATCTATCAAAACATTTCTTAATCCAAGATTAAGTTTAACTCTATGGGCTAGGGTACAAAGGTCCCTTGCCCTTTTCCCGAGGGCCTAACTGTGGATAATAATCCTCTTCCTCAGAGCTGCTGTCATCACTCTCAATTTTCCCCTTACACCCCGGTGGTGCTAAAGTCAGGTTGGTATCCATCATCCGAATACCCTTAAGAGCAGGTTTTTCCATTATACAAGGCGGTGGTATATCTTTCTCGATCCATCCACCCTGAGTAGTCCCAATCCAGTGGCCATAATTATAATTGGAGACAAAATTTTCAGCTTCCCTCCTCCTCTTTTTGCCTTCTTTTTCATCTATCATATCTGTAGTCACACTTTGCATAACAACTGTGGCTTGCATAGCTGCTTGTCTTCTTTTACCAGGTGGTCTCATGATGGGCTGAGTCTCGCTTTCTTCCTCTGGAATAATAGGAAGCCTGTTTGTCAAAACACTTCTAGGAAAACGGCTTCTGATCACATGTGTCAGCATCCAATCATCATCAGGAGTAGCATCCTCCCGAACTAAAGCATGATCATATCTAATGTCATGTGCATACACCCAATCACCTCCAATAGGAATCCAAATCCTAAAATCTGGAAGATCAGGTCTCACTGATCGGGCTGATACAATGAAGGCTATATTATCAATTTCTATGCCTCCACCCTTCTGGTTGACTAATCTTTCAAACCTGTATATGGTCTCTACTGCTGTGCCATTATTTGGAAAAGCTCCTTCTACCAAGAACAGCCAAGTTTTCAGCAATATGAGATGACTCTAGATTAGAAGTTATGAACTAACTAGTAAACCTAGAAGTTAACAAAAACCCAAGATTAGATACATAATTTAAATTTGGTCGGATTAGTATCCATAAACTGAATAAAGAACTTCTTTGACCTCGAGTGATACCAAAAACGAGATTTCGTATCTTGAATTGATAATTCAAGATATGATTAAAGGAAACTTCAAATCCCGAACTCGAATCCTTGTCAAACAGACAGATTAAACAGGAAAACCTAAGTATAGAAATTCAGTGACTACGTTTGTACCCAATAGAGACCTGAGATTAAAACAAGGAATAGTAATGAACCTATACTTGGATTTAAACCCTAAAATTTGAGATTCCTAGTTTGTAATAAACTATATTGATAAGATCTCATAGTGGGTATCAAAATCTAATATATATAACTAATTTAGCTTATATATCAGTAGTAATATTAAGTAATCGACCCAATATGTTTATAATTAGGAAATGGCAACTTTAAAATAAACCGTTAGAATTATAAATACACAATAAAAATATAAACTGATATATAACTCAAGATCTAGGCTTCAAACAAGGATTTGAATCATACCAGTATTCAAATTAGGGTTTTCTTAAGCCCTTGGAGCCTGAAACGAAAATTGACCCAACAAGCTTAGAAAACCTAAATCGCGGGAGATAAATCTTTCTTAAACAAATAGATCGTACAATTAAAACTTAAATTTGTACTGTTTGATAAACTAAACATCGTGTAGGATTCATTAAAAATATTTTTGTATATAAACTTACATATATAAGCTAAATTATACCCTATTAGTGTAATAAATTACCCGAAAAATTTAACTAAATAATACCTAATTAATATCTAAATAATATATACATATAATCAACTTGCAGGAGACGTTTCCAACTTGTTTTTAAGGGCTTTGATCTTCTTAAAATTGATGAGCCGAATTTTTCCAATAATGCAAACCAAAGTCAATACAAATCTACTCCTAAACCAATATAAACATGCAAAATCATCCTCACATTTATGACAACAAAACAAACAGAGAAAACAGCAACAATTTTAAGCAATTCGTAGCAATTATGGAGGAGAAAACACGGCCGAACATTTACATTTTACTCTATATATATATACATACTAAGACCAAGAAAAGATTAAGCAAACGGACCTCAACTCCTCCCAAACTTTCCAAATCGAACCACTCCCTATTAGTAGTCAAATCAACCTGGAAACCGATTTTTAAACGCATCAACCAACCCAGTTCGAAAATTAAGAACAAAAACTGGGAAAAACGCTTAAAAAGGAGCTCAAGGTAAGTTGATCTAATTCCGTGTGTTTTCTTTCGAATCTAAGGATTGGTATTGACTTCTGAACATCTTAGGAACCTAACCAAGCCCATTAGAAGCTTCGGATTTCATCGAGGAGCCACGACGAAGGTGATTTTCGAAAACCCTAACCGACTTTGATGATTCGAAAAAGCTTGTAACATGTTGTTGTTTTGTTGTTTTAAGTAGATATTTAAGTAGATTGATGTGATAGGAGCTGAATGGAGCAAGAAAACCAACTTTCTAATGTCGGAATAGATCGGAATCAATCGGATCTTATCAGGAAAGATGATGAACAGTATTCTCCGATGAGCACGGGGAGGAACATGGGACGTGTTTCACCCCTGTACCTCTCGGAAAAATTCGGAAAAAAAAAAAAAAAACGAAGTTAATTAAATCTAATTATAGAATAATTAATAATATAAATAATTTTGGAATTATTGTTATTCCTGTATTTATTTATTTTTCTAAAAGAAATATAAGCAATATTAGTATTTAGTAATATAATTTCAGAATTTTTTTATTAATTAAATTTAAAAATAAATTATTTTCTAGTATTATTAAATATATGATATTTAAATATTTAACCTATTAATATTAATCAGAAAAGAATTTTCAGAGATATAAATTACCTTTATTAATTAACTTACGTATAATAAGTTTTCTAATTATAATATTCTTAATATTATTAAAAGAATTTTTAGAATTTTGAAAATATCTTTTATGAAATAATATTATATATGAATTTAAGATTAAAGTTATTTTAGTAATATTATTTAAAAAGAACTTACAAATAGTATGAATTAAAGTATAAGACAATTAATACAAATACTAATATTATGAAAAGTAATTATTTTACTTTATTTTATTTCGGAATTATTATTGTTGCTTGTTATTATTATTATTATTATTATTATTATTATTATTATTATTATTATTATTATTATTATTATGGATAATAGTTATTAATATTCTTACAATCACGGTAAGAAGAAAATTTTTGAAAATAATTGTAATTAAATTAATAAATCCTTATATTAATAATTTTATTTTCATTAAGAGTATATTTAATTAGTTTATAGGAAAATATTACGAGCTTAGGGAGTACTAAATATGTATTTAAATAAATAATTGTAGACGATTAGATAACAATGGAAATTTAAATAATCCAAATTTGTGAATATAGAGATATCTATATTTTACAAGAAAAACTTATTAAGTAAATAAAAAAGAAAACTAATAGTTTTAGACAATAAAAATGAATTAACTGAATTATTAAACTTTCTGAGTACCCAATCAATAGATTCAAGTATTAAACCAAAATCAATTAAGTAAACTGAGATAACAATGATTTATAACTTAAGATTATCCTCAAAGAATTAGTTAATAACAAAACAGAAGCCCGGCCAACCATTAAGACACCTAAGTAATCATAGGAGCTAGGTTATATAGTCTTGTATAATTAATGACTATATTACTTATCTCAATAGGTAACTCAGGTGTTGGAGAGGATTTTCCTGACGATTACTACGACTGAATAGCATGGGCAGGTGAGTAACTCAGTCTTATTGCATTGGTTGTGCTTGTAGAATTAGTGAATCTCAAATAAAAGATAATAAATTTGGTGTACTGTTTGGTTTGTGAAAACTGTGTGTGATATTACATTGATTGCCAAGTCACTCTATTGTAAGTGATAACATAGTTGTATATGTCTGTATTGCCTATATAATATAATTGAGTGTCTGTAATGCTTGATCACCTCCAAATTGATTAAAAACTACTGATACCATAAGGCAAATTTGTCATGCATTCCATATTTTACATAAATAGCATTTGAGTAAGTAATAGCCTACTACGTGTTAGTCTTTCGGATCTCTAGTAATGCTTGAATTATTTAAGCAAGAGAGCTATTAGTTAATTGCAAGATTACCTTTGTTCTGTTAATACCATAGGAACTAAATGGTAAATGAAGGGCACCGCTTATGGTATTACATAGAAATAGCTAACACTTAGTGGAGTTTCTAAAGCTAAAACAGGAAATAAATGATGAAACATGATACGTTTAAAGAGATAACTAAATTGAATATTATTATTTCCTGAAAGCTTAGTCTCTCCTGGGTAGGTAGACCATAGATTGTGATCCTTCAACCCCGATGAGAGGGCGTAAATCTTCATCCTGTTTGGATTCCGGGTTATCCAAGCTTGTAATGTTCATATGTTTGATTGGTGCATTTCATATGATTGATAAATAACTTATATGTGAGATGTGGTAAGTTCTAGTTATTCACCGAGCTTGTGTTTTAGCTCACACTCCAACAGCCCTTTCAGGTTTACTCTATGACCCTGGCTCATTACTAGTAGGAGCATGGTCTCGGTAAGAGATTAGAAGCTAGAAGCTTAAAGAATAGTATAGGATTAGAATATTTGTATCTCTATTAATCTTTTTGATGCAGGAAATGTGCATTAGAATCATTAGCTAAAGATTGTAAAAATCTATAAAGCATATGGTTTGTAATATCTTATTTTGTGATAGTTGTTTACTAATTTATGCCTTATATATGTTTGTTTATCCTATCCAAGCAACTAAAAGATCATGTTTAATGAAATCATGTCATTCCTAGAAGGTAAACTAGTAATGGAAATAAAGTGTTTCTTGATTGCTATTATTAGGATACCCTCGGGGCATGACAGATTTAAGTTGGCCGAGTGAGTTTTCCTCTTATTTTGTTACATTGCTTATGCTTGTAGCTAGTTGCACTTGAATTAGGAAAAGATAAAATTGTGATGAGTTGTGGTATAATCTTGGTTGAATGAATGATAAGTATATCGAGGTGAGACTTGTTGTAAAATCATTGTATGAGTTAGCATAGACTTGAATTGTCTGAAATTCTCTATGATCGCTCTTAACCTACATAACTAATATGCCACGATTATATGAATAAACTGTGCATGCATATCACATGTTGAGTCACATTGCATTGCTGATATACCTTTGGTGGGACAAAAGTATATTAGCGGAAGGCGAGGGGGCCTTATTAACATCAAGGATGTGAGATTACTTAAGTTAACTGATGTGGGGTAGGCACATAAAACTACAATAAAACAACAAGGTTGTATAACTAAGAGAAAGAGATTCGGGTTATGGTTGCATGACTTATGGACCACCCCAATCAAGATTGGAATTTGTGGTTGCATGTCTTATGGACCATCCCAACCCTGAATGGAGGGCGTAAATCCATTCGTATATGGCTACTGGAAAGTCATATACTTGTTTGCTCATGTGTTTGTTCATGTATAGCATATGGATGAATTATAACTTGCTTGTTTGGTACGAAATTAAGAGAACTCTCACTAAGCTAGTGTAGCTTATACCCCAATAGATGTTTGAATAAATAGGTTGACGGAGAATGCTACTTAGGGATTGAGATGGTTGGAGCCGAATATAACTTCGGGATTTCGGCAGGAAGTAATAATGCTTGAAGATATTAGCTAGGTTTTGTAAATTTCTTTGTAATAGTTTTATGTAGTGAAATCTTTTGATGAATTAAAATTGAAGTATAGTGATTTGTATTTGAAATATAGTAACTTGTATTTGAAGTATAATGAATTTTATTTCTTTACATTGTTACTCAAGTTGTATCAATATAAAATATATCACTTCGAGGTGTCTCTTCTATGTGTTAGATGCCTTGTACATAGTATGGAAGCCTTCGCGTGATTGAGGCGATCATTCTTAGACTTTAATATTGTGTACGGCGGACTGCCACGTTTAGGATACCCTTCGGGGCATGACAGTAATGACACACCTAACCTATCATACACATTTAATCAATGAAATTACTACCATGGCTTCTAACTTAAGCATTGGAATGGCCGCAAAAAACCTATATCCAACATGCCAATAATCGAGTTTTTTATTTTGTAGGATCTCTATCATAGTGATTTAAGCCTAAAATTACTTTACCCAGCCTCTACTAGATTTGAGTAAGTGACATTGGCACTCTTTGTGGAAAAGAAATATACTTTGAATTTTCAAATGTGGTTTTTACATACTATGGTTGGCATCTCGGCCGGTAAGTTACGAAAAGAAACAAGAAAGGAAAGAAGAGAAAAAGAGATAGACACATTCAATCACCCCTTAAGGTTTCCTATAACTCCTTTATCAATAGGTTGACCTCTTGCCGACTCACTTCAGAAGGGCCAAAGCAACTAGTAGAACCTCATTTGGAACCCCGCAAAGGAGGACTTGTTTGCATTACTACCGCTTTGTCTCTCGGAGTGGGCATTGCATGTCTTACTGTCTCAACAATGGCAATGGCAAGATCTACCTAAAGGTTGGTAGGCATCCACTTGAGTTTTTGCACAATGTTCTTCTAAGCAAACACTAGATGCGGCTACGCCCAACTCAACTCCCTAAAAGCCTTTAGTTGACTCAACCTCTCTACTAACAACATTTAGGCTGCCCAACCTATCTTCATTAGCACTCTCATCTTCGTCCACATCAATCTCCTCTTCACCATGAAGGTAGGTGTAGGAATTATTCCGATCCACACTATTGCAAACATACTACCCATGGATGTAACAGACTACCTCATTAATTGCCACAAACTTGATCTTTAGCTTTTCACCCACCTAGACTTGACTACCTAAATATTCTTAAGGTGTGGACTGATAAATGTCTAAAGACCCTTATAATTCACATTGTTTTCATATGATAATATATATATCTTATGTGAATTTTAAAGGAAAATGATACTTATTTAGTTAAATTTTCAATTTCAAGAATGAAAGAAGATGATGAGCATTGATGAAGACTTCTAGATGAGTTAAGGAAGACTTTGATAAAGAGCTTAGGAAAGTGAAGATTTACAATATACATGACCTTTCTACACAAGCTGTGTAGAATACTGGTGTTGGAGACAAAAAGTGACCAGCAAGCATTTCTAAAGTGCATAAGGAACAAATACAGGTCATGTAAGATGCTCATGTAGACAATCGGAATTGGCAATAGCAGTCTTTAGAGTACACGGCCTGTCAACACGACCTGTGATTGAGGTCGTGTAGGTTTCCAATCATCAGATTTCATCAGTTTCCATCCACATGGCCTCGAACACATGTCGTGTAAGGTGGTCGTGCAAGAGCGTTTCGCCACTTTCCTATAAATAAGCCTTGGCTCGTTGTTTGGGTCATCATTCATTCTTAGAAAAACCCTAGAGAGAAAAATAGCACTTCAAAGAGAGAAAATGCCCAAGCTATTTCAAGATCACAAGACTTTGTTTTTTAGGGTTGTAATCATGTTTGTTGTCTATTTTTTCATGCTCTATCATTGTAATCATCTTCATATAGAAACTTAGATCATTATGCCCTATATCTTGAGAAACCTTAATCCTAATGTAGAGATTGAATTGTTTTATTGATGGAAGTTCATAGGTCTTGAATCTATTCATGTGTTTTTTTTTTTGTTTCTTGATCTAATATATGCGTAGTATTAGATTATTGTCTAATTCTTGTTGATTCAATCAACAGATTGATTGATAAGATAGATCTAGCATGGATAGAAGAGTTTGAATGTGATTCTAGAGATAGATTGCATAAACTTTTTGCATCAAGTTTTATTCTTGCTAGGGAATCATGATCTATAATGCAATTTTGTATGAATGTAATGATGAAAGAAATTTCAATCAAACATATAAGATTAGAATTTATCATCTTGAAAGAGAGGTTAATGAATCTAGGGCTCCTGCAACTTAAGAACATAACTTTCCATTAATGAATGTTTGTCAAGAAGTTTGATAGGGTTAGTGGCATCAAGATTTAGGCTATTATTTTGTGATTGATTATTATTAGAAGCGTGATCATCTTAATTCTAGGGTTAATCCTTTAGTTAGATGTTAATTATCATCATCATCATTTGATCTAGTTTAGCTAAATAGTACACAAAAGGGTATATACTAGTAATTATGAGTCCTTGGAGAAACGACCCTGATAAAGTCATAATTCATACACTTTTCATGGAACAAATGATGATCAATTCTTATTGATTTTATAGAAATCTAAGGAAATGGTACTTAATTATGCTTAAATTGTTTTTTTAGGCCAGGATGGACTTAAAATGCAAACATAGAAAAATCTGGAAGACTTTCGAGTAATTTTGAAGAAGAAAAGAAGGTACACCAGCCTTTATAGGAAGTGTACCGTTGGCCTTGAAAACATCAGCGTTGGAATTTTGAATGAACATTGGTAAAAAATTAAGTCTACACTGCTGCCATTGAGCCGGTGCTGCTTGTGATCAGAAGCAAAATTATTAAGGCTGGCATTAACACAGTCGGTCTTGAAATGGAATTGATCGGCTTCTGCAATTTTCATCCTATGTCGGCACATATGAAACTCTACGCCGCCAGTGTTGAAGCGGTGTAGCTAATCCACAATTTGCAATTCTTTGACACTGATGACAATGCTGCCAGTGTTTAAGTCGATGCACAATGTATGCCGTCCCTATGCCGCCGGCGTACCGATGAAACGACTCAAATTCCTTTGATTTTCGTTTATAAAACCTAGGGTTTCTTCATACTGAGACACACGAAATCTCATTACCTGCAATTTTCAAAAGGAAAAAAAAACAAAGTAATATATGCAATTTCCAAAAGTATATGCCATCCTTAAAATAGCATCTAAAAATAGCATCTAAAACATGCAATTTTTGTCAAATTCAAAAAGCTCACGTGTAATATATGATTTTAAGATGATATTTATATGATTATTTTTGGCTTCTTGGTATTTGGATGAAGGATTTGTGTTGGATTGGCAAACAAAAAATATCTTGGACTTCTATTGTGTAGCCTCTTAAAAATAATTATTAATATAGGCACCAGTTGATATCATATATTCAAAACAATTTAATTTGAGTCGTTTATTAAAAAGCACAATATTAACTATTATTTGATGTACGTGTAAATCCAAAAGTGACACAAATAGGAAAAAAGGAGAAAAAATGTATGAACACAATTTTTTTTTTAGTATTTTTACTCCTTCATTACTAAAGTAACAAAACCTAATATACTCTAGTAGAAACACATTTTTGCAGCGAATGCAAGGACTTCTTAAGTTTAAACACAACTTCCAAGATCAATCCAAAAATGTCATTTTTCGGTCAAAATATAATCTCAACAATACAAGAAAGTAAAAAGCGAATTTTTTTCATTATATAATCTACCTTTGGGCAATTATCAATAGATTTCATATTATGCTTATTTTTTTCCAAAATAGTTAATGGGTTTTGTATAATAAATTAATAATTGTGGGTTTGTTTTTACCAACATTTTGACATCTTTAAGGATAACCGTCAATAGATCACTTATTTACTAGGGGAAATTATAAATTATTCCCATCCAAATTTTTGCTTAGGTGCAAATTCATTCTCTAAACTTTTAAATTGAGCTTTTTAGCTTCTTAAACTTTAAAAAAATTAACATAGTAAAGAACATTTTAACATTTTTCTATTAAAACAAAATGAGTGAGTTGTAAAATACCCTCTTAAACTTTTATATGTGTACAAATTCATCCCTACACTTTCTTTTATATGCGGATTTACCTTCTAAATTCATTGAAAAATATTAACTATTCTTGTGTTAATTTTTTAAAGTTTTAGAGGTCAAAAAACTCATTTTGAAAGTTAAGAAGATGAATTTGCACCATAATAAAAGTTTAGGGTGATAATTTGCATGATCCCCTGTTTACTATTACTGCTTATGCCAATTGTTAGAGAGGTAATTTACCATAATACGAAGGTTTTTATTGAAACATGAAAGCTGCGCTACATGAACAACCTTTGGCTTCTTTTACTGTAACTGTAAGGTTAATATTGATATATTATTGAGCAACCACTGTCGGGGTAGGGTATATATTGTAATATAAATGATTTTATTTTAATAGACTATAACTTAGTTAAAATTCCTTCGGCAGCTCCATTAAATATGTCGACAAGATATTCTCTGGCATATACCCCGTCAATTTCGTTTACCATATTAAGGTTAAAATATATAATTTAGTGGACCACATAAAACAACATCGGGTCATAATAAATATATTATTAATAGCACAATATATAAATATACTCTATATTCTATATAGGGCTGCAACTGCAAATAAGTTGAGGTAAGTCAAGTTTCCTAAAATTCTAGATATTTTTGTTGGAAAAATTATCGAGTTTGAATTAAGTCAAGCTTTTTCCTAATATGAAAAATAGGCTCTACTTCTATCGTATAAATAAATAAGCTTTATCTTTGATTAGAACCCAACTAGTTTATAATCAATTTATATAATAGTTTATCAAAAAAAGAGTAGATACATATTTCTATAAAACCTGTTTAAATAACTTTTCATTTGAATAAATTTTCTCCTCAAATAATTTCTTCTAACCCACTAATTCAAAACCATCAAACTTTTAACATCCTAAAATAAATTCTCCAGTCAGCATTTTTCATAAATTTTATTTATATATGACATCGGTAAATTAAAAGAAAAACTAAAATAGACCTATCTCTTTAACACCGTAAACAAATAAATAGCACCATATGCCATACTAGTGGATCATCACACTACTGCGGTGCTTGCACTAAATATGTAAATATGTTAAATTCATTTAAGCCGAAATGTAAACTACTTAAATTAACTTAAGAAGAAAATAAATGAAAAGTTAGAGCTTAAAATAAGAATGAAAAAGAAGTAATGATGTTTGTCTCAAAATTTATTTTATATTGTAAAGATTAAGGAGATAGAAATTATTGAAAAATAAATTAAACATATAAATAAAGGAAAAAATAGCTTAAAATAGTTAATGGGTAGAGGAAAGAACTTTTTATGGTTGCATTCTGATTGAAAGAAATAATATAAGGAAATTTTGCTTTGTGTTTTAATAAATTTATGGATGGTATAGCATATTGTAAGTGTAGAAAATAATTATAAATTTTAATTAAAATTTTAAATAGAGGAGTTATATTCAAGTTATTCTATGTGCCTAACTGCAATTATGCACCGTTAGTGAAATACCCCAGACATTTACATTAGTTAGAAATTAAGTTTTGATAGATTAAATGAATCAAATGAAGTATAGGAAATAATTAGACAAGTTGGTATAATTAAATTAGTAATTAATTAAGTTGAAATTTGAGATTTCAATTCTTAAACCCCTAAACATGTTATTGAAATGTTTAGTGGATTCCTAAACCCTTAAACATTAGCTTAAATTCCAATTCCTTAATCCTTGTAGAATTTGAGTTCATCTGCTTGCCTAAATATATTAGTTCTTAAATCCGAACTCAAATAAAATATCAATTTGATCTAAACTAAATTCCTAAATTAAGTTCTTAATTTATAACCTATTGATTTTGAAATCATCTTATAAATATTTTTAGAACAAAAGATATTAATCTGAAAGTTCTAAACCCAATACCTTTATTTCAAAATATCTTAACTCAAGCCTTATCCTTTTCTTTTTCCTTTTATTTTTCCATCACTTGCCTTTTCTCTCTCTCTTTTCTCTTTATTATTCTCATATCTTGCTTCTCTTCTTATCTTTATCTTTATCTTTTTCTCTCTCAAATTCATCTTTCTAAATCTCAACTTCAAGAAGACAAAAAGAGAAATCAAGTTTAGAAGATGAATTTATAGATTTCATAAATAATTTGATTTCATATAGAGTTAGATATAGAATGAACTTAGTTAATAATCTAAGTTCAACTTGGCTTAATAGACTTGAATGAACTAAAATGAATTAGATTGATTAACTTTAATGAACTTGGCTAAGTTTAAGTTAACATAAGCTTAGGTAACATGAATCTTAGATATAAAACAAACTTAGTTAATTAATCTAAGTCCAATTTGACTAGATCAACTTCACTAAGTTAAAATGAATTATATTGTTTAAGTTTTTATTTAAAAATTATTTTATAAAATAGATTTTTACCGCTAAATCCAGTTATTTGAAAATCTAACTAAACGATTTCGTAACCTAAAAGTAATTAGAAATGTTCAACATAAATAAAATCTTTTAAAGGAAACCTGAGTATGTAATACTTTAGAGTATTATACATGGTGGTAGCACCTTAATTAATTTAATGTTTGATTAAATTCTTAGGGTATTATAGTTAGTAAGAGAGACATGTTAAATTATTTTAACAATTTTAGTGGCCATGTAACTTATTGTATTACTCTAATATAATAGGTTTAATATGATTGTCATTAGGCAAAACGGTAATTTTAACTTCAAAGGGTTTAAAATCCCTTCCTCCTCCCTAATTTAAAATATAGACAGTAAGCTACAGAAAAGTATCCATTGTATCTCTTTGCCAATATTGTTTTTCTTCACCATCAAAGAAAACAACAAGGAAAAGGGGCAGAGAGGGAGAAAAATCATCAAGAGAAGTCAATTTATATTTTCTTCTTCCGTGTGTGTGTGTAAATCAAACGCTATGGATAACAGTAGGTATCAAAACCATTTTGATTATTGCTATCACATTTAAAGATCCTAATTTAGGAAATTATATTTACATAAAGATCATATCTTTGGAAAATCTAAGAATGTATAACAAGGCGGTGCATGTGACTACCTTATAAAGAAGCGGATATTCGATTATATTTAATTAAAAAGTTATAATATTAATAATATGATTATTATATATAAGTATATACTTTACATATTCAGTTTTATTTTCAAAATAAAATATAACTTATGATAAATTATATAAAAGGTAATTCTAGTATTTTTATTAGTTATTCAAGCCTCTTTTCTCAAAATTATTCTTCTACTTAAACATATGAATAACAATTGTATCTTATTAGTCATAAAAAAGGGGGTAATGTCACAAATGGTGCTTGAACTTTGGTAAAATATGCAATTAGGTACCTGAACTTTGAATTTGATCAATTTAACACTTGAATTTTGAAATTAATCAATTTACTACTTAAAAAAAAATTTGAATTTGATCAATTTATTACTCAAAATAACTTGACAGAGGTACTGTTTGAAATACCCCAACTCTTCACCTAAAATAGAAGTTGGTTTTAGACAGATTTAAATGACTAAAATGAATTATGGGATTTAAATAGACAAGTTGATATAATTTAATTAGCTAATAATTAAGTTAGTTTGAGATTTGCATTTCAAATTCCCTAAACATGTCATCAAAGTGTTTAGAGGATTCCTAAACTCTTGATTCTTAGCCTAAACACTAATGCCTAAATCTCAGTAAAATCTGAGTTCATTTGCTAATCTTAAAATATCAGTTCTTAAACCCGAACTCAAATTAAATATCTTTGTATCGAAATTAAATTCCTAAATTAAGTTCTTATTTTAAGATCTTAATTTCTAACCTATCAGTTTAGAAATCATCTTTTAAATACTTCTAGAACTATAGATATTGATCTGATAGTTCTAAACCTATATCTTATTTCTTTTATCTAAATTTAACTTTACCCTTTCCTTTCCTTTTCTTTCTTTTGGGCTGCCCTTTTCTTCCCATTCATTTTTACGTTTCCTTTTTCTTCTTCTTCTTCTTCTTCTTCTTCTTTCTCTCTTCAAATTCAAGACTTGAATCTCAAGATCAAAGCCAACTAGAGGATGAATCAAGATTAGGAGATGAACTAGATAGAGAAAACCGAGCTAGAGGATGAAGCTTCAACTCCTTTTCTTCTCTAAAGCTAAGTATACTTTGTAAATTGTTATTTTCTTTATAAATTAGAACTTAAATGTTGTATTAATGTTATACATGAGTTGAGAAGTGTTGTTTAAGTTTGTATTTGTAAAGTTTATGGTTGATGGAGTTGGTTTATTGAGGAAGAAGATGAATAGTGAAATTGGGGTTTGAAGTTGTTTATGATTATTATAGTGATGTTTGATGGATTGAAGTGGGAGTTTGTGTTGATTAGATTGTATTGAGATCAAAATAACAAGTTTTAAGAAGCTTGAAATGAATTTGGAGGAGTTTGAAACATTTTGAACAAATGTTTTTCTTGAAATGAAAACAGGGGAAAATTTGACAGCAGCGTATTGCATGTACGCCGGCATTCAACGCTGCCGGTGTACATGCAAAATTTGGCGGTGTTGAGGAGTCAAATGGTGACCAGATTGGTTAAGCTCTAACGCTAGCAAATTTAAACTTTACGCCGTCGGCGTTGAACACCGGTGTTGGTTTTGTGAATTTTCCCAGTTTTGCAGCCTCTTCGTATTTTAGCCAAAACTTTTTCATCCGATCTCCGATTGAGGTGATTCAAGCTGAATTGGAAAGATAAGAAAGAGATATACAACTTTAATGTTTTGAGTTTTTGCAAATTATAAAAGTATCAGTGCTTAAATTTTAATTCTTTCCAACTGATACATTTTTCAAGCTAAGCTAAAAACTTGTTATAGATTGTTTTATATGTGTTTACTTTGACAAATGGACCTTTTTGACCTAAAATGAAATAGATTAATGATATTTGGTGTGTAATGATGATTGAGGGATATAATGAAGCATAATTTAAGTATATTTGTAGATTCATCAAATAATTGAATTTCCATAAGTATTAAACTAAAAGTAGTTATGTTGTATATATGATTTCCATTGCTTGATTTATGATGTTGTGATGACTTAGTGAAATTAAATGATCTTGGTAAGTGTATAAATGATGATTTATGTATTTATATGAATTTTATTTGAATTTCTTTCATTCTAAGTTTAAGATTTAGTATGTTTTAAGTGGTGTTTTTCTTCAATTGTTTTACCTTGTTTATTATTTGTTCTTATGATTAGCTATTGAACTTAAATGAACTTATTTAACAAACTTAAGTTCAACTTGATTAAATAGACTTGAATGAGTTAAAATGAATTAGATTGAGTTAGTTTAACCATCTTTGACTTAGTTTTTGAACTAAATGATTAAGGTTAATTAATTTAGCTAAGTTTAAGTTAAGGTGAGTTCAAGTTGACATAGATCCTATATGTATAATGAATTAGTAATGAATCTAAGTTCAACTTGACTAAATGAGTTTGAATTAGCTAAAAGGAATTAGATTACTTAAGTTAATCAACTTGAACTAGTTTTAGATTAAATGACTAACTCTAAATAATTTGGCTAAGGTTAAGCTGAAATGGGTTAATAGCTAATAATTAGCTTAGATGAATGAATTAGGATGATCTTTGATTAATATGGGGAATATGTTGTTTCAAAGGTGTGTTTGCTTAAGAAATAGATATTTTTGTGAATGAATGCCTTGATTAAGCTTTTGTTGATAAAAGACCATGACCAAAGTGAAAAGAAACACTTTGACAGACAAAGGAGAACTGTCCATATTTTGGCGGGGCGATATTCGCAGCCATAGTGGGGTTCCACATTAGTGTCTGATCAAATAGGATTTAATAATATGAGTTAGAGATTAGTGAATAATTGATATAAGTTCTTGTATGAGTTTGTTGAAGTGAATGTTGGTTTAGGTTCTTATAAGAGTTGTTTCTTGAACCAGTGGTAGATATAAGATATATCTTCTGAGATAGCTTCTACTCTACCTTCTGAGACTCTGTTCGGATTTCATATTTAAGGTACGCAATAACTTGCGTGATGATTGATAGGATAGGCATCCTAAATGGATTAAGAACTTAAAGATGGCTTAATAATTGATGAGTGTTGGTTGTGCTTTACGTCATTGAATCCGGATTCGGGAAGTGACAACCTTGTCATGATGCAATGACATGTTAGTTAAGCGCTTAACTAAGTCATGATGCAATGACTTTACCATGATGCAATGGTACGCTATGATGCAATAGCGATTCTTTTTGGTTAAGTGGGTAGCCGATAGGGGGAATAGTATCTGAGTAACGTTTATTTAAACTTATGGGGAAATATCATGGTTTAGTTCAAAGTTTATGGGAACTTGTGAACTAGGCTCATGTTATGGACTGAGTTTAAGTAGAGTCGGGCAACGACTTTTGAACCCTAAATGAAGCTATTTTCTTTATCGGTTAGATATAGGAGATATAGATATCCAGTCTATCTATATCAACACCCTGAGCAGTTGCTGTTACTCAGGACCCCCAGATTCCCATTGGCTTGTTCCGGAGTGTGAGTGTTCCATTGTTGATTTGTTTATTTTAATGAAAAGATAATAACTTGTGGATTGATGCATTGCATTTAGTTAAGCTCGCGTGTCACTCCGTGTATGATTGTGTTACTGTGTACTGGGCTTCGGCTCATCCTTGTTGTTGTTATTCTTTTTACAGGTTTTATTGATGATGATGACTTGATGATGATGTGGAGGTTGATGTTGTTGTTCTTATTATTGTTGTTGATGTTGATGTTGATGAGGATGGTGATGGTGATGATGATTGATGTGATGATGTTTATCCAGGGTTTTGGGCGATTCTGAAGATATGGGAGAATGAGTGAGGTGTGATGGGATCGAGATATTTCTTTTATTTTGTTTCTTCTTTTGTTTTGTTTTGTAAGAGGACTGGATATATTTATAAATTGTATTTTCTTTTAAGGGCTTGTTAATGCCCAATCGATTGTAAATGATTATCTACCCCTAAGAGTATATCATAAAGTGTTTTTATAAAGTTAGTTTCTTAGAAAACTGGTTTGCTCTGTAGGGAGTAGAAGTTTGTAAGTTGTTTTATAAAATTTGAGTTTCCGCTGCCGAATCCAGTTATTTAGAAATCTAACTAAACGATTTCATAAATTCTAAAATTGGTTTAGCAATGTTCAACATAAACACCTTCTTTTAAGACAACCTTACGTATAATTCGTAAGAGTTATATGTGGTTGGGGACTTGGTGTGCTTAATTTGAAAATTGAGCATGTTGGGTCTTTACACTGTTGGTATGTATGAAAATTTCTTTCAAATATTAAATTAATTAATTTCAAAGTTTAGGTATTAAATTACTCAATTTCAAAGTTTAGGTATTTATTTGCATATTTTGTTAAAATTTAGGTACTATTCATAACATTAAACTGTTGTCCTACTATTAAATGTTCTTTCGAATGCAGAAAAACAAGTTGTAATTGAGGAGCAATGTTTGTTTGTTTTTCATTAATTTTTTTAATGAGTCATCTCCCTTTGTATATATAGGAGAGATGCTCTGAAATACATGATATTTGTAATTCCTCAATAGTGACAGATGGCAAAAGGAGATGAAATTGTGTCTAACAACCTAGATACGTACAGAAAGATTCTAACAATTTCTAATAGAATCAGCTAACAAATTCTGCTAATAAACTTAACATATCAGCTAATAACTAACATGGCTTACTGACTTAAGCCTTTATTAATTTTTAGGCCCATCCAACATAAGCCCACTACCAGCCCAAGTATCATTTTCCTTTTCCCTTGCTTTGACCGACATGACCGACAGCTTGAACCCATCAGTTATCTTCTCTTCACTTCCTGTCACAAAATCCTCTTCACACACATGCGGAAACCTTAACTTCTTTACCCCGACACCATTATCCCTTCCTTCAAGAACCCTTGTCCACAAGGGTTCGTGTGTCTGAATTGAGTGATAGATCTGATGCAAATTCCCATGTTGCTTCACTAATTGGCTTATTCTTCCATTTTACTAACACTTGAGTGTCCGCTGCAGGTCCACGCTTCACTAGGCGACGTTCGAGGATGGCTTCGGGTTCCCAAGTATCAGAATCATGTAGAGTGGGTAGATCGGTGGTTGTTGAATACTTTCCAGGAATGAATTTCTTCAATTGCGAAACATGGAAGGTGGGATGGATAGTCGAACTCGCGGGCAGCTCCAATCTATAAGCAACTTCTCCAATTTTATCAGTAATTTTGTATGGTCTGTAATATTTAGGACTCAATTTCTGATTTGCATGTTGCTTGATGCTTTGTTGCTTGTATGGTTGGAGTTTAACTAAGACCCACTCACCGATCCGAAAAACCCTTTCTGATCTTTTCTTATCCGCCATTAGTTTCATCCTATTTTGAGTTTACTAAGTTGAAACTTTAGGGTTTGCAACGTTTTCTCTCGATCAGTTAACATCCTGTCCACCACATCATTCCTAGAATCGCCAGGCGTATAGGGTAAATGTATAGGTGGTGCGTACCCGTATACTACCTCAAACGGAGTAGTTTTAGCTCTTGAGTGATAGTTGGTGTTATACCACCACTCAGCAAGAGCTAAATACTCAACCCATCTCTTAGGTTCGTCACTGGTGACGCATCTCAGATAAGGCTCCAAGCACCTATTCACTACTTCTGTCTGACCATCTGATTGAGGATGGTAGGCAGAAGTAAGTCTCAATTCAACTCCCTGCAACTTAAAAAATTCACTCCAAAAATGGCTAATAAAGATTGGGTCCCTGTCGCTTACAATAGAGTTAGGAAGCCCATGTAGTTTAAACACATTGTCTAAGAATAATTTAGCCACTTGTGGAGTAGTATAAGGGTGTGCAAGGCTAATAAAATGAGCGTACTTACTGAGTCGATCAACAATTACCATGATTACATCCTTCCCATGTGATTTTGGTAATCCCTCTATGAAATCCATTGACAGATCAGTCCAATATCCATTGGGAATAGGAAGTGGCTGTAGTAACCCAGGCTGTGCCACATTCTCATATTTATGACATTGGCAAACGCCACACTCTCTCACATATTGCCTTACATCTTTTTCCATTCCCTTCCAATAATAAATGGCATGTATTCTTTTGAAAGTTGCTTGTGTGCCAGAATGCCCACCAATGGATCCATCATGATAAAGTGAAATCAACTTCTGTCTGAGCTCCATATTAGGACCCACAACAATCTTTCCTTTTCTTCTTAACAAGCCATCTGTCATAGTGAACCCTGGGACTGTGACACCTGCATTCAGTTGCTGAATGATCAAAGCGTATGGCTTGTGTGAATCCACACTGGAGCGGATGTCTCCCACCAATTCAGTTGCTAAGTCCAAAGTATAAACCATGGACTTTAAACCTGCAAAATTAGCACGAGAAAGTGCATCAGCTACCTTGTTGGTATTACCACTTTTATATTGTATCTCGTAATCCAACCCCAGTAGTTTAGTCAACCATTTCTGTTGGCTACTAGTGGTTAATCGTTGGTCCAATAAGTATTTAAGACTTTGATGATCAGTCTTAATGATAAAATGGCGACCAATCAAATAATGTCTCCATTTTTCTACAGCTTGCACCACGACCATCATCTCCTTTTCATATATGGACAGACCCCTTTGCTTCACTCCCAAAGCCTTACTAAGGTAAGCTATAGGGTGTCGGTCTTGCATTAAAACCGCCCCTATACCTTCATCACAAGCATCTGTCTCAATAGTGAATACCTTCGAAAAATCAGGTAGCTTCAACACAGGAGCCCTAGTCAATGCCTTTTTCACTAATTTAAAAGATTTTTCAGCTTCATGATTCCAATCAAAGTTATTTTTCTTCAGTAATTGAGTAAGGGGCCTAGTCATAACTCCATAGCCTTGTATAAACCTTCGATAGTAACCTGCTAGTCCCAAAAACCCTCTTAACTGTCGTACATTGACTGGTCTTTTCCATCCTTGCACTGCCTCAACCTTCTTAGGGTCAGTAGTTACCCTATGTATTGAAATCACATGCCCCAAGTACTCAATGTGAGTAACCCCAAACACACACTTACTACATTTCAAGTATAATGTCTCTTTTCTCAGAATTTCCAGAACCACTCTCAAATGCTTAGCATGCTCTTCTAAATTATAACTATACACCAATATGTCATCAAAAAATACCAGTACAAACTTCCTTAGATATTTACGAAACAAGTCATTCATCAAATTTTGGAAAGTAGAAGGAGCATTGGTTAAGCCAAAAGGCATAACCATGAATTCATAGTGGCCAGCATGGGTCTTAAAAGCAGTTTTGTAAACATCCCTTGGATCCATCAAAATTTGATGATATCCGGACCTCAAATCCAATTTACTAAAGTAACAACTACCAAATAACTCATCAAACAAATCATCAATTAAAGGTATAGGGTACCTCTCTTTCACTGTCAGTTTGTTGAGTTCGCGGTAGTCCACACACATCCTCCACGAGTTATCTTTTTTCTTCACTAGAACCACTGGTGAAGAGAAAGAACTGTGGCTGGGTCTGATGGTACCTTGTTCTAACATCTCTTTGACCATACTCTCCAACACATTTTTCTGAATAGTGGAATGTCTGTATGGCCTGAGATTGACCGGCTGTGCACCTTCAAATAGTTGAATTCTGTGCTCATGCCCCCTGGAAGGTGGTAGTGAATGTGGTGATTCAAAGAGGTCATGGAACTCTTCTAATAAATCCATAATGCATGGCTGAATGGACTTAAACTGTGGTTTATCAGAATCATTCTGTTTCGTGACCACCACCCAACACTGAAGATCAATTGGAGATTTGTCCTTGGTGAGTAATTTACCAAGATTTTCTCCATCGATAACCTTCAAAGGATCTCTCGTTCCTTGTAATTTGCAGGGCTTACCATTATAAGTAAATGCCATGGTAAGCTCACAAAAATTCCACACAATATTACCCAATTGTCTTAACCAAGGTATCCCCAACACAATATCCTCCCCATCCAAAGGTAAAACATGAAATTCTAATTCAAATGTATACCCCTGTATAACCAAGCTAAGTTGCTGTATGAACCCCTTAGTTAGCATAGGAGTCCCATCTGCCAATGCCACCTTCACAGCTTTATCATTCTCAACTTTACAATTCAACCCCTTAGCTGCTCTTTCATCCAAAAAATTCAAAGAACTCCCAGAATCAACAAATACGCCCAACTTCCTCTTCTTGTAGTAAGCCAACAACCTCATCATATCCACTTCTTTACCATGATTAACAGCACTTAACGTTAGCTTTGATAACTCACCCTCTAAAGCTGGTACATCCTCACTATCTTCCCCTAATAAATCCTCCTCCTCGTCATCTACTAATATCATTCTCAGGGGCTTGCTTTTACAACGATGGCCTGGTCCAAATGCCTCATCACACCAGAAGCATTGTCTTTTTCTCCTCTTCTCCTCCAACTCCTCTGGTGTTGGCCTCCTTGATTTGCGATTATTGTTCGCACTACTGGATAAAAGTAGGGGTGACTGGTGGGTTTGAGGAAAGGTTGAGTGTTTGGGTTTGGTAGTGTTTTGGTTAGTGTATGTGTTCTGGCTAGTGTGTATGTTTTTGGGATAGTTTAATGGTTTAATGGATGAGGTGTAGTTTGCAGCAGTGGTAGTGTTGCTGAAATATGTGGTTCGTGGTGGTTTCTGGGGAAATTTGGTGGCTTCCAACGTGCTTTCTTGGAGTTTGGCCAAGGTATAAGCATGTTGTAAGGTTTGTGGTTGAAACATTCTTACTGGATATTGTATTTCAGGTTTTAGGCCACTTAAGAAACAGCTGATCTTATAACCTTTAGTTAAATGAACCAAGGTTATTAGGTATTCAAAGTCCACCCAATACTCTTCCAAGGTTCCTTTCTGATTTAATTCCTTCAAGGAGGCCATAGGATCTTCAAACATTCCCGTACCAAACCTGTGTTGTAAACCAATAACCAAATCTTCCCAACTGATTGGGTTAGGATGTATCCAGTTTTGAACAAAAGCATGATACCAGTGTAAAGCCATTTCCTCAAAATGCATAGCTGCTACCTTAACTCTTAAAGCTACCGGGGTATCATTTAATTCAAAAAAATGCTCAGCTTTAATCAACCAGGATTTAAGATCATCACCTTTAAAAGTTGGAAATACCAGATGTGTAGCTCTAGTAGATAACTGGTGAGAAACTTCTTCCATCGCAAATGGATTGGATGTTATGGTTTTTGCCTTCTTTTGTTCTGAGTTCATTACGGATGTATCATCAGTTCCGTGCATACCAGTACTGCATTGCCCAGTGTTAACGTTTTCTTGAAATTTCTTTTGCAGGTCCAGGAGTGTGCTTCCAAATCGATCCAAGGTGGCTTGCTGCTGTTTGAGGATTTCGGAGAACGTCTGTGTCAACTTCTCCTCCATGGCCTTCATTGATTCCTCCATGCGTTCTACTTGTCTGGTTTTGACCATCCACCCAGAAGGGCTCTGATACCAATTGTTGTCCTACTATTAAATGTTCTTCCGAATGCAGAAAAACAAGTTGTAATTGAGGAGCAATGTTTGTTTGTTTTTCATTGATCTTTTTAATGAGTCATCTCCCTTTGTATATATAGGAGAGATGCTCTGAAATACATGATATTTGTAATTCCTCAATAGTGACAGATGGCAAAAGGAGATGAAATTGTGTCTAACAACCTAGACACGTACAGAAAGATTCTAACAATTTCTAACAGAATCAGCTAACAAATTCTGCTAATAAACTTAACATATCAGCTAATAACTAACATGGCTTACTGACTTAAGCCTTTATTAATTTTTAGGCCCATCCAACATAAGCCCACTACCAGCCCAAGTATCATTTTCCTTTTCCCTTGCTTTGACCGACATGACCGACAGCTTGAACCCATCAATTATCTTCTCTTCACTTCCTGTCACAAAATCCTCTTCACATACATGCGGAAACCCTAACTTCTTTACCCCGACACCATAAACCCAAAATAGAAGTCATTCATACCTAATAGTAGCTGTATTCTATTACTTATTCAACCTTTTTCCTTCCAAGTAATTAGATTGTTGTTCGAAAAAAAAAAGAAGAGTTTGCAAAAACAATGAAATACATTCCATATTTTTATAATAGTTTCTAAAAAGCTATTATTTTGTCGTGAGACAAAGATGCACCTTTAAATTGTAGTGCCTTTTATGGCATCTTGTAAAATTATATTATTATTTTTCTTCTACTTTGGCACCTTTTAATTCCCTTGTTATCTAAATAATAAACTCTCATTTACTTGGACATAAAGAATATAAAAGAATTAGAAAAGTTATGCCTTCAAAATAATATTACCGACAACGAACTAGGAATTTTGTATTGTGTTGTTTACTTTATCGAAAAAGTTATTATTGAAATATTTCATCATTTACTTTTACTAACAAATTGCACTATTAAACCATGAATATAATTTTTTTTTATTTGAAAACTAGAAATATAGTTATAAGTATACTTGTTCCTCTATTTAGTTATTTTAAAATAAATAACAAGTTACTTAAAGCTACCATCTATATATGTGCACATGCAGATATATATACATGTTATAATTATTTGTTAAGCATGTCATATAATATATATTACATATGTAATCAACACTATATAACATATTGATTATATATAACAAATGAATTATATTATGTACATTATATAAACATGTAATCTCTTGATTTATTATATTTATAATATATATAATACATAGATTATCTATTTATAATATATAGATTGGGTAGATTATAGTAGAATGTATCAACATTTGGGAGTACATTCATCAAAGGTATCAATGTTTCGAGTGGTTGAGAAGATGAATCGATGTTTTGCAAACTGAATCAAATGAGATATCAATGTTTTTGTGAAGTTTATTTAAGTTATCAATATTTGGATTAGTTGTCAATTAAGTTTCACTAACGTTTGTTAATAGTCATTTATTAATACCTTATTTGACTCACTTTGTAAAATGTTGATTCTTCTTTTTAACCAGTTGAAACATTGATATCATAAATGAATCTATCTTTAAAAGTTGATACCATAAGTGAACTTTGCCAAATGTTAATAATCCAAATGAAAGTACCCTCAAACATTGATACCTTTTGATATGTTTTGCTCTTAAACATTGATACCTTTCGATGTGTTTTGCCTTTACATTATGTATATTTTATTTATGGATCGTTATACATGTTATATAATATATATAACATATATTATGTTAGTTAAATATATCAATATAACACATGTTATATATAATTGACATTTTATGTATATTATTTAAATTTGTTATATATGTCACATGATATACACAATGATATATATCTATATGATATACATTATACATAATTTATATTTATATACCCTTTAGGTTATATATATGTATTTATATAATTTATACAATCGATAAATGTTATATATAGTCTATGGTTAGTGTTAAAAATGGTACCTGAACTTTTGCAAAATGTTCAATCAGGTATTTGAAGTTTCATTCTGAACAATTTGGTACTTGAACTTTCACAAAAAGTTTAATTAGATATTTGAAGTTTGGTTTTTAATTAGGTATGGAAAAAAGTTTGTGAAAACTTTGTTCAGGTACCAAATTGTTCGAAATAAAACTATAGGTAACTGATTGAACATTATACTAAAGTTTAGGCAGCATTTTTGTTATTAACCCTATAGTCCATAATTTAATGTACATATATATTCAATATAAAATGTTTATTATATACATATTAATATAATATATATTATATATCATTCACATTTAACTTATACTCTACAAATGATATGTATCTATTATATATAATCTAATCTGCACAATATATATGTTTTTATATAACGCATAATGATACAAATGGTATCTAAACTTTAACGATATATGCAATTAGGTACTTGAACTTTAAAATTGATCAATTTAGTACTGGAACTTTGAAAGTGATTAATTTAATACTTGAAAATTTTTGAAATTAATCAATTTAGTAATTCAAAGAGCTTGATGGGGGTACTATTAGCATGCAAGAAAAGTTCTTTCATGTACTAAATTGATTAATTTCAAACTTTAGGTACTAAATTAATCAATTCTAAAATTCAGATATCTAATGGCATATTTTGTCAAAGTTTATATAACATTTATGACATTAAACCTTTATATGATCTACATTACATATTACATGCACAGAGACATGTATAACTTATTCATTTTATGTAACAAGTGAATTATAACATCTACATGACATGGATAATATACATATGTTATATACATTCACGTATATATTATCAATATTTGTTATATATGCAATGTGATATGTTGACTATGATATACATTTGTATTATGTATATTATACATAATTTATATTATATACATATTATACATACTTTATAAGTTATAGGATTAATATCGAGAATGGTATCTAAACTTTGATAAAATATGCAATTATGAATCTAAACTTTGAAATTGATCAATTAAGTACTTGAACTTTAAAATTTTTTGTGCAAGCCAATAGTATTTCCATCAACTTCTTTTAGTTATCAAATTGATAAATTTTAAAGTTTAGGTATTTAATTATATATTTTACCAAAGTTTAGGTACTATTTGTGATATTATCCTTTTTTTTTTTTAGTTTAAGGTTTAGGGTTAAAGTTTAGGGCAAACGATGAAAAATCAAAAACCTTAACGACCCCATTGTAAGAGAGAGAGAGGCAAGGAGGGAGGTGGAGAGATGAGTTGAGAAACAAGAGAACCCAATAGCTTTTGACGTTGGTACCATTAATATTTTTCCCAAAGATAGAGGGAAGGGGTTTGACTGATGACCAGAAAGGGAGGGGGTAACGTTAGAGAGGTCGCCTATACAAAAACCTCCATGGGAGCAAAACCCACTCCTCATTTTTTTCCCTCTCAAATTAAACACAATAATTTTGGTATTTATGATTGTGCTCCATTTTATTTTGCCTTATCTTTATGCTGGTTTTTCGGATTTATACTCTATCGTGAAAAAGGCGGAAGGTGTCAGTGCATAATTAAGAAGTTTGTGACATTATCCTTAAGTTATATATGTGTGCATCCATATAATCTATACAATCTATAAATGTTATATGTAGAGTTAATTTATAGTTTAGTGAAAATATATAATATATATCAATATAATAATTATATATAACTAATGTCACGTCCTAGAGGGTACTCTATGCATGACTATTTGTTATACACTATATGGAAGCCTAAGAATGACACCATGTTACTCAAAGAGTTTCTATACAAAGTATAAGGCGCACTTACGACTAAGAATGCTGTTGATTTTATCAGTTCCACTCGGTGTAGATTTTTTTTTCTTTTAACTCACATTAATTTTAAAATGTATGCTTTTTCTCATGTAGTAATTTTTTTTTCAATTGGTTAATAATTTTTGTTGCTATTAAGGTTCTATAATAATCAAATATTAATGTTGCCATGCCCTGGTTATAGTCAAGGCATGTCTAGTTTCACTACTTATAGCGCTGGAGTGTTATACGCAAAGGCAAACTCAAATGACTAATTTATCTAATTTGTTTGCTAGCCAGTTTTATATTTAGAAATTATTTATTTAGTTTTAAAAGCTTTAAAAGATGTAATAGAAACATAAAATTGGACATAAATTTCTGATAAAAAGGCTGCTCCCATAAGTAAGCAAAACATAAACGTAATATTTGATCACATCGATTAAATGGTCTCCATAAGCATCTAAGGAGATAACAATAGTAAAAGTATCTAAAAAGTAATAAAACCTAATGCAAGTCCATGGCTCATATATAGGCCTAAAAAGATAAAAGTAAGTTTGAAAATAACCAAGAGTTTAAAGGAAAATAAAATATTAGCTTGGATCCTATTCATTAGGCTCTTTAAGAAGCTCCTTGAAGTCAGTCTCGTGCCTTAAATCATCATAATACTCATTATTAGTACCATTTATAATTGAAAAACAATAAAAATGAGTCAAAGCTTAGTATACAATAAAGCAAACACATGCGATATGGTGCAAACACCTAATCTATATGCAATATAATAGTGAATAGTTTAATTTATTATTAAGATGATTTAAGCAACACAAGAGTACTCATACTTCAGACAATAAGTCATGAAAATCTGAGAGTTTTGAGTATCAGCAACTACTTAGGGGATTGATTAAGGCAGGGTGAGCACCTTAACCTCCTAGAGGAACATCATAACACTCTAAATTTAAGGGTCATTTACAACATGCCACATGTCCATATTAAATATGAACGCACAAAGGCTCAAAACTTGCTATTATCTACCACAAACATCATAATTACATCCAAAATCTCTTTTGCATCAATTATTTTAAATCATATCAAAATACATACATGGATTTGTAATTTATCACATAATACCATCTTATAGTCTATGTAGATTCATCTATTAGAAGATCTAAAGAAATCCACCCTACCAATGCTACAAGAAATATACAATGAAACTAAATGTTATCAATAAACTCTAAATACATGTTACTACTTAGTCTAACTATAAATAATCTATTATATGTTCTTTACTCCTCAACTGAGAAGTTTCATGCTAGTAACATTCCCCAAACTCGCTAACTGGTTGTGTCTAGTGATATACATTCACTACCTGCACGTGAAAAAAATAAAAGAGTGAGCTAGAACCTAATACGGTATACCACAAAAACACACACACTTATACGTGACTAAGCAAATGCACATTCACAAGCTGACCTATTACTAATGTAATAACCGACATTTTATCATCTTTATTTAGCCAAGTAAGTAACTCAAAGATAACTTGGTATCCTGCCATACACATATATAATAATACATTTAATGGTATTTACCTTATATCTATAATTCATAAAACCTTTTTTTTTTATGCACGTTGAAAGGAGTCTTAAACTAGATGGAACGATGACTTAAGAGTTTACATAAGCTCCAAATAAAGAGTATGCTAGTTCAAATGGGACAAAAGGAGTTCAAGCTAACACTCTTAAGTACTATCTTATCTCAATTCAGGTTATATGCCCATAGAAATAATATAATGTACAAGACATAGCGTAACACTCGTAAGATGATGATGAGGAAATTTTTTTTAAGAGATAATAATATTGTAACCTCAAGGTCCCTGTATTTTCTTTGAAAAGAAAGAAACCCCTCATTCTCTTAGGTGACAAAACCTAAATCAATTGTTAAAAAGAAAATTTATGTTTCTTTAAAAAGAAAACCCTACCTACCATCAAAAGAAAAGAAACCTTCATTTTCTTGAAAAGAAAACCTTAGCTACCATTAAAAGAAAAGGATTTCAAATTCTTCGTCTCTTTTTCATTTCAAATTCTCTGTCTCTTCCAGGATGTCCTTCTTTGAAAAAGGTACTACTGTTAACATGTGAAGTTAATTTACATATCTATGGTTTTAGGGTTTAGTCATCATATTTGACATATAATAGATTTCAAACTAAAGTGATTTCATTATTTGATTATTGATAATATTACATATCTTTTATAGTTTGGATAAATCCTATTCAATAATATGATTATGAAAGGTTTGAATTGCTAGATTATTCATATGAAGGGGACAAACATTTTCTAGGTTTAATGAATATAAAGATTGGTTGTTTGACAGAATTTTGATTCAATGGCTGGGACAAAATTTGTAGGATGGAATTTTTTTTTTTTATGTTCAAATTTAGGTTTTTAATAGGCAAATTATATTTCACTTGAAATATTAGGATGTTTAGTTTCATATGCTTCAAATGGTTTGTAAATTAGAATTTTGTGTTGAAAGAAGTGATAAAATCGAAGGTAAAGATTTTTCATGAAATTCTGTGCAAGAATCCTGCATAGCTTGTGTACGAGGTCGTGTAGAACTTTATGACCTTTTTGACATTCTGCATAAGCACCCTACATAACTTGTATACGAGCTCATGCAGAATTCTCTTACCGTTTTTGGCATTCTGCATAAGCACCCTAGACAACTCGTGCTGGCAGGTTGTTTAGAAACAGGAAATACCAAAATTTTCATAATTAAATATCATAGAAGGAAATAACTTTTAATAAATTTTATAGTGCTTTTAAAGATATTGATTTTATGAATTATAAATTATTTTAGGCCGAAGAGATAGAATAGAGAATCAAGTGGGATCTTTAGCTAGTTAAATGACATTTAGGCATTGAGGTAAGTTTAGTTAATTATATATGTACATATAAATAAGTATATATATGAGAGTATGTGTGTGTATGTTGTTTTCTTGTTTAGAGGAGAAATTGTCGTATGGGTGACATGAAAATTGTCGATTGAGTATTTTGTGATTATTACATTATAAAGTATTTCTACTATCCTATGCTATGTGGTGATATGTTTGGAGATGTGATGCGGATGAGCATTGATCATTGGATGTTATTATTTAATTGTGTATTGATATTGATGGTTGGAAGCAGTAGCGTACTGAAACGACGTTGAATTGATAACTTACCTAAGACTGAGTATATTTAATGGTTCTTTTTGAAATGCAATGAAAAAGATAATGAGATGTGATATGTGATTTTTAAGCATACCTATGTAAGAGTGCTAGGATATTTTGGGTAGTGGGAAATATCTTGTGCTGTTATGTTAGACATTGGGGTGGTGTCAAGATACCTAATTGTAAGGATATCTTGTGCTAATTATGAGAAATGAAATGAACACTATGATTATGTTTGAAAAAGTCCGCGAAACCATTGAATATATTTCAGTTAGGCTAAGCGAGGTACAATAATTAATAAAACTATAAGTAGGACATGTTTTCTCAAATTTTAAGACATATGAATTTAGAGATTCTGTGTTTGAAAATTTAATATTCTCTTATTAATCAAATGTGTGATGTGTATATATATTAATGTAATTTGCTATCCATACTAAGTTGGCTTATCCCTTGCCATTTCTTTTCACGAGTTAGAACATTGTGAATTCACTCCTTTTGAATATACCACATGCTCTTAACAACTCTAAATATACATAAACTTCACATTCCCAACATCAAACAACTTCTTAATCAACTTTTCAGCACTTCACAGTTATCACCAACTCATTCACTAACTCAAACAACTGCTACACATATCACTATTTAGCTTTATTGATTAACATAAATCATCAAAACCATGTTCAAACCATTAAAATCCTATCAGAACAAGAACCATTCTTATGATGAAACCAAAGAAATAAATAACCATGGAAGCACATAATCTTACCTTGAGTGACTTTACATTGTAGATGATGAATGGAAAGGAGTTCTTGGTGAATTGATGAAGGAAATTTGAACCAAAAGGAGAGGATATGGAGGCTAAAAAAAAAAAAAAATCCATCGGTTTTAGGGTGTGTTTTGGCTTATGAAATTTGTCAAAAATGAGTTATGTTTATCTTTATTTAATTTGACTTTTGGGGTAGCTTCTTTGGAAAGGAAAAGGCTTGGGTTTGGGCTAAAATTTGATGCTAATTTGGGCTTGATTTTGGTCTCTAAAATCTGCTATGTTTGGTTTGGGTTAGGTCTTATTTAAATGCAAGTTTTGATCCAACATACACGAGACAAACGATTCTATACAATACAATTACTACATCACTCTAACGCATTAAATTCTATTGAACTAAATATTTAACAAAAATTTCATAATTTAAATAAATTAACATATATATATTAATTCTAATTATGCAAGAAAGTTAGGCTATTTCAAAAAAACATGTATTAAATAATAATATGTAATTAGTACATCTTAAATAAATATAATTTTTGAATTACTATCAAGAAATATATAAATATAAATTAAATATATAGTAATTAATAAATATATAACTACTAGCATTTAAATAGTTGTATTAAAATTATTATAAAAACTCAACTAACCTTTAGGTGATTGATGTACTCCAAGTATCCAATTTGAGCGAAATAATTTATCAAACACCTGTATAAAAATAAAAAAATATATTTAATAAGGCATCATATTACTAAAAAATTAATATAATTAAAAATATTACCAGATAAAATATTAAATTTATTTTAACAAACCAAAAATTTGAAAAATATATATAATCGAGTTTTTAATACCGGTAAGATATTGACACGTATCCTTCTAAAATTATTAAATAATATTGATACTTTATATATATATATATATTTTTATACAGGTGCCTAATAAATTATTTTTATTAAAATTATAACTATTGTTATAAAAAAATAGATGTATTAAAATTATTATAAAAACTCAACTAACCTTTAGGTTATTGTCGCACTCCAAGTATCTAATTTGAGCGAAATAATTTATCAGGTACCTATATAAAAATAAAAATATATTTAATAAGGCATCATATTACTAAAAAATTAATATAATTAAAAATATTTCTAGATAAAATATTTAATTTATTATAAAAAACCAAAAATTTGAAAAATATATATAATCGAGCTTTTAACATCGGTAAGATATTCACACGTGTCCTTCTAAAATTATTAAATAATATTGATATTTTGAATTAATCTCACATATTTGTAATATATAATATATATATATATAAGTAATGTATTTCTAACCATTTTTTTTATGCATGTTGAGAGTTATATTTGTTAACCACTGATATTTTTACAGTAGTTACTTTCTATTTTTTTTTTTAATCATGCATTTACATATTTTTATCCATTTATTGTTTTTTTTTATTTCTTAAATCATCCATTGTATTGATTGAATAGCAATGGTATATTAAAAAAGGAATCATATTAGTACATTTATTTTTGGATACCTATTCCTAGTGGATAGAGGATGATTTTTAATTTAATGAAAAGTATCTTTTTAACTTTTAGACATATGAGATTCGGATTTCTTTCCAATATCATATTTTCATACATTTATTTTTTTTCCTAAACCATCCATCATGTTTACTGAATAGTTATGTTATATTAAAAAATGTATTATATCACTACATTTTTCTTTACACATTCATTGCGAGTTGATATATGATAATTTTTAATTTAATGAAAAATATCTTTCCAATTTTTAGAAATGTGAGATTCGATTGATTCCTTTCAATTATCATATTTTGTCCATTTATCTTTTTTTTTTTCCCTTTTCTTCAATCATTCATCATGTTGACTAAATAGTTATTTTATATTAAAAAAGTATTATATCACCATATTTATCTTTGCAACTCATTGCTGGTGGATAGATGATAATTTTTAATTTAATGAAAATATCTTTTTAATTTTTAGACAAGTGAGATTCGGTCGTTTTCTTTCCATTGTCATATTTTTATCTGATTCTCATTTTTTCCGCTTTCTTAAATCACCCATCGGGTTGACTAAACAGTTATGTTATATTAAAAAATGTATTATATCACCACATTTATCTTTGCACACTCATTGGTGGTGGATAGATGATAGTTTTTAATTTAATGACAAATATCTTTACAATTTTTAGACATGTGAGATTTGATTGATTTCTTTCCATTGATCATTTTCCCCCTTTCTTAATAGTTATGTTATATTAAAAAAAGGTATTCTATCATTGCATTTATCTTTGCACACTAATTGCAGGTGGATAGATGATAGTTTTTAATTTAATGAAAAATATCTTTTCAATTTTTAGACATGTGAGATCTGGTCGATATCTTTCTATTGTCATATTTTTGTCCATTTATCATTTTTTCCCCTTTCTTAAATCATCCATCGTGTTGATGAAATAGTTATGTTATATTAAAAAAGGTATTATATCACCGCATTTATCTTTGCATACTCATTGCGGGTGGACAGATGATAATTTTAATTTAATAAAAAATATCTTTTCAATTTTTAGACATGTGAGATTCAGTCGATCTCTTTCCTATTGTCATGTTTTCGTCTATTTATCTTTTCTTTTTTCCCTTTTAAATCATCCATCATGTTGATTAAATGGTTATGTTATATTAAAAAGAGTATTATATCACCGCATTTATCTTTGCACACTCATTGATGTGGATAGATGATAATTTTTAATTTAATGAAAAATATCTTTTCAAATTTTAGACATGTGAGATTTAATGGATTTCTTTCCATTGTCATTTTTGTCCATTTATCTTTGTTTTCCCCTTTCTTAAATCATCCATCGTGTTGACTACATAGTTATGTTAAATTTAAAAAAGGGTACTATATTACTGCATTTCCCTTTGCACACTCATTGCTAGTGCATAGATGATAATTTTTAATTTAGTGAGAAATATCTTTTGAATTTTCAGACATGTGATATTCGATCAATATCTTTTCATTGTCATATATTTGTCCATTTATCATTTATCCGTTTTCTTAAATCATCCGTCATGTTGACTAAATAGTTATGTTATATTAAAAAAGGTATTACATCACCGCATTTATCTTTACACATTTATTGCTTATAGATAGATGATAATTTTTCATTTAATCAAAAATATCTTTTCAATTTTTAGACATGTGAGATTCAGTCGATTTCTTTCCATTTATAATGTTTTCATCCATTTATCACTTTTTCCCGTTTCTTTCCATCATTTTGACTAAATAGTCATGGTATATTAAAAAGGTATTATATCACCACATTTGTCTTTACACACTTATTGCTGGTGGATAGATGATAGTTGTTAATTTAATGAAAAATATCTTTACAATTTTTAGACATGTGAGATTCGATTGATTTCTTTCCATTGTCATGTTTTTGTAAATTTATTTTTCCCCCTTTCTTAAGTCATCCATCGTGTTGACCAAATAGTTATGTTATATTAAAAAAGATATTATATCACTGCATTTATCTTTGCACACTAATTGCAGGTGGATAGATGATAGTTTTTAATTTAATGAAAAATATTTTTTTATTCAATTTTTAGACATGTGAGATTCAGTCGATATCTTTCCATTGTCATATTTTTGTCCATTTATCATATTTCTCCTTTCTTAAATCATCAATCATGTTGATGAAATAGTTATGGTATATTAAAAAAGGTATTATATCACCGCATTTATCTTTGCACGCTCATTACAAGTGGATGGATGATAATTTTTAATTTAATGAAAAATATCTTTTTAATTTTTAGACATGTGAGATTCAATCGATTTCTTTCCATTGTCATGTTTTCGTCCATTTATCTTTTCTTTTTTCCCTTTTTAAATCATCCATCGTGTTGACTAAATAGTTATGTTATATTAAAAAGGGTATTATAACACCACAATTATCTTTGCACACTCATTGCTGGTGGATATATGATAATTTTTAATTTAATGAAAAATATCTTTTCAAATTTTAGACATGTGAGATTCGGTGGACTTCTTTCCATTGTCATATTTTTGTCCATTTATCTTTTTTTTCTCCTTTCTTAAATCATCCATCGTGTTGACTATATAGTTATGTTAATTAAAAAAAGGTATTATATCACTGCATTTATCTTTGCACACTCATTGCTGGTGGATAGATGATAACTTTTAATTTAGTAAGAAATATATTTGAATTTTTATACATGTGAGATTCAGTCGATATCTTTCCATTGTCATATTTTCGTCAATTTATCATTTTTTTCCTTTCTTAAATCATCCGTCATGTTGACTAAATAGTTATGTTATATTTAAAAAAGTATTACATGGCCGCATTTATCTTTGCACATTCATTGCTTGTGGATAGATGATAATTTTTAATTTAATGAAAAATATTTTTTCAAGTTTTAAGCATGTAGGATTTGGTCGATTTCTTTCCATCGTCATATTTTTGTCTATTTATCACTTTTTCCCCTTTCTTTTCATCATTTTGACTAAATAGTTATGTTATATTAAAAATATATTATATTACCACATTTATCTTTGTACACTCATTGCTGGTAGATAGATGATAGTTTTAAATTTAATGAAAAATATCTTTACAATTTTTAGACATATGAGATTCGATCGATTTCTTTCCATTGTCATGTTTTTGTCCATTTATCATTTTTTCCCTTTCTTAAATCATCCATCATGCTGATGGAATAGTTATGTTATATTAAAAAAGGTATTATATCACCGCATTTATCTTTGCACAATCATTGCAGGTGGACGGATGATAATTTTTAATTTAATGAAAAATATTTTTTTATTCAATTTTTAGACATGTAAGATTCGATCAATATTTTTCCATAGTCATATTTTTGTCCATTTATCATTTTTTCCCTTTCTTAAATTGTCAATCGTGTTGATGAAATAGTAATGCATATTAAAAAAGGTATTATATCACCACATTTATCTTTGCACACTCATTGCAGGTGGACGGATGATGATTTTTAATTTAATGAAAAATATCTTTTCAATTTTTAGACATGTGAGATTCAGTCAATTTCTTTCCATTTATCATGTTTTCGTTCATTTATCTTTTCTTTTTTCCCTTTTTAAATCATCCATCGTGTTGGCTAAATATTTATGTTATATTAAAAAGGGTATTATATCACCACATTTATCTTTGCACACTCATTGCTGGTGGATAGATGATAATTTTTAATTTAATGAAAAATATCTTTTCAAATTTTAGACATGTGAGATTCGGTGGATTTCTTTCCATCGTCATATTTTTGTCCATTTATCTTTTTTTCCCCCTTTCTTAAATCATCCATCGTGTTGACTACATAGTTATATTAAATTGAAAAAAAGGTATTATATCACTGCATTTATCTTTGCACACTCATTGCTGGTGGATAGATGATAATTTTTAATTTAGTAAGAAATATCTTTTGAATTTTTAGACATGTGAGATTCGGTCGATATCTTTCCATTGTCATATTTTTGTCCATTTATCATTTTTCCCCTTTCTTAAATCATCCATCATGTTGACTAAATAGTTATGTTATATTAAAAATGATATTACATCACCACATTTATCTTTGCACATTCATTGGTTGTGGATATATGATAATTTTTTATTTAATGAAAAATATTTTTTCAATTTTTAGACATGTGGGATTTGGTCGATTTCTTTCCATTATCATATTCTTGTCCATTTATCACTTTTTCCTCTTTCTTTCCATCATTTTGACTAAATAGTTATGTTATATTAAAAAGGTATTATATCACCACATTTATCTATAAGATTCGGTCGATTTCTTTCCATTATCATATTTTTGTCCATTTATGTTTTTTTTGCCCCTTTTTTAAATCATCCATTGTGTTGCCTAAATTGTTATGTTGTATTAAAAAAGGTATTATATCACCGCATTTATCTTTTCACACTCATTGCTGGTGGATGAATGAGATTCAGTTGATTTCTTTCAATTGTCATATTTTTGTCCATTTATCATTTTTTCCCCTTTCTTAAATCATCCATCGTATTGACTAGATAGTTATATTATATTAAATAGGGTATTATATTACCGCATTTATCTTTGCACACTCATTGCTACTGGATATATGATAATATTTAATTTAATGAAAACTATCTTTACAATTTTTAGACATGTGCGATTCAATGACTTTCTTTCTATTGTCATATTTTTGTTAATTTATCATTTTCCCCATTCTTAAATCATACATTGTATTGACTAAATAGTTATGTTATATTAAAGAAAGTATTATATCACCGCATTATTCTTTGTACACTTATTGTTGGTAGATAGATGATCATTTTTAATTTAATGAAAAACATCTTTTCAATTTTTAGGCATTTGAGATTCAGTCGATCTTTCCATTGTCCTATTTTGGTCCATTTATCATTCTTTCCCCTTTCTTAAATCATCGATCATATTGTCCAAAGAGTTATGTTATATTAAAAAATGTATTATATCATCCAATTTATATTTGCACATTCATTGTTGGTGGATAAATGATAATTTTTAATTTAATGAAAAATATCTTTTCAATTTTTAGTCTTATGAGATTCAATCGATTTCTTTCCATTATCACCGATTGTTGCCAAACCAGGCATCCTAGTTATCATTCTTCTGTGTATAAATAGCATATGACACTGAATGTCGTGTTACAAGTCCATCAAAAAGAAGTTGAAAGTTCAAACAAATTTGCCCATTGATATCTCACCACAAAAATTAACAATGGCATCTCCAATTCACTCTCCTAAAGACAAACAACACCCCACAATTTTAGATTTCTCGGGCCTTCAACACCTCACCAATGTACCTAAGGAATTTATATACCCACCTGAAGAAAGACCTTGTCTCAATGCTCCTGAACTACAAGTTCCTCTAATTGATCTCCGAGGTTTTTTATCTGGGGACCATGTTGCTGTTGAGAATGCCTTGAGACTCGTCAATGAAGCATGTCGAAAACACGGTTTTTTCATAGTGGTTAATCACGGTGTTGATACTAAACTCATGACTAAAATCCATAGCTATATGGATGAATTTTTTGAACTTCCTCTGAAGGAAAAGCAAAAAGCTCAAAAGAAACCTGGGGAAGCTATCGGATATGCTAACAGCTTTCTTGGCAGGTTTCATTCCAAGGTTCCTTGGAAAGAAACATTTACTTTTCGCTACTCTGCTGATGCATCCTCACGCAATGTGGTTGAAGAATATTTCAATAAATCATTGGGATCAGAGTATAATGCAATGGGGTAAGTAGAATATGCCCTTTGGTTGCAATGAAATCGTTTTATTTCATTGAAATAGAATAATTTGATTAGGCCCAAATCACTCTTCTAAGCAAGGATCTAATTTCACGATGCATGTGGTGTGCAAATATCAATTAAATTTTAACACTCATATTTAATAAAATGGCATTTTCCAAAATAATTATCATTCTTGATTTCCATAATTATGTATGTGAATCTATATGTTAAAGTTTAATGAGATTTATCCTTATTTATGCCAAAATTGTTTTAACTTTCCACATACAGGAGGGCATTCCAAGAATATTATGATGCCATGAGCAATCTGTCCTTAGAAATCATGGAGATTCTTGGAATGAGTCTCGGAGTAGGTAGAGACCATTTCAAGGAGTTTTTCTATGACAACGATTCCATCGCAAGGCTTAATTACTATCCACCCTGCCCCAGGCCTGATTTAACATTAGGAACTGGTGAGCATTCTGATCCAACATCCTTGACCATCCTTCTTCAAGATCAAGTTGATGGTCTCCAAGTGCTCGTCGATGGTCAGTGGCGTTCAATTAAGCCAAATTATGATGCTCTTGTTGTTAACATTGGCGACACTTTTATGGTAAGTAATATAGTTAGTGCCAATATAAGTCTATATGATCTGCGACAGTCCTTGCAATGTGAAGTTCTTCTCTGTTTATTTTTTAACGTTTTCCTACAATATTGGTCATTGTTTCGTTTGTCATTTTCTAATTCTTGTTCATCTAATTTCATTGTTTGATTCATTTTTGTTTTGCACACACCTATATGAGAACTATTCTATTTCGGTTTAAAGCAATATATCAACTTCGATTATGATTATGAAGTTTGATAACTCACTCTTTTCATTGGCATTTTTATAATAATATGGTGAAAACAATCGCTAGAATAAAAGTTTAGAAAAGTATAAGTTAGTTTACTTGAGGTGAGAAGAAGTTTGTTTTAATTGATTTCGTATAAATTAAAATGATGTATTATTATAAGGATTTCTTAAATATTGCTTTTATAATATTCGTCCAAACCTAACCAACGTTTTTTAGATGATTTTGTCATTTCTTTAAAAACGACATACAATTTCAAAAAACATATAATTCTGTTCACATGAGGTTTATTACATTGGAAACTCAATGTGTCAGGATGAATTTATATTAATATTTTGATGTTGAAGTGATATTATGGTGTTTATGTTTATGCTTTTAAAGGCTTTATCGAATGGCATATACAAGAGTTGCTTGCACAAAGGAGTGGTGAACAGCAATACCCCAAGGAAGTCTGTTGCATTCTTTCTGTGTCCAAGGGCAGACAAAGTAGTCACTCCACCTGCTGTACTTGTAAACTCTTCTTGCCCAAGATTGTATCCAGATTTTACATGGCCAATGTTCTGGAGTTCACGCAGAAGCATCATAGGTCCGATTGTGATACTCTAAAGGACTTCACGGAGTGGCTTAATGACTGTAATAGCATGTAAAAGCTGGGTGGTTAAAATAAAATAGAAAATGTGAGGATGGTCGTTTTAGTTTTGAATAAAAATTGAAGAAGAAATAATTTATAGGAAATGATGGAATGGAGTCCGATGTGGTTGGAAATGGAGAACTGTTGTGTATTCTTAGTTTTTGGCTTAGTAATAAATGGGTGAAGAATGTGTTTTCATAGGCTCTCTCTTTCTTAATGTATGATGAGATCAACTTAATTGAATGGTTATAAAGCACTACATCTAACTACCATCTAGAACATTTTATTTAAATATCTCAAACTAACGTATTGTAAAAGCTCTACCTATCACATATTCTAAAGTATAAAAGCTGTAATCGACTTGAGCTTAAGCCAAAGTGGATCAATTTTAAAACTCTTTCTTGATACGCTTTGCAAAACTCAAGCATATCTCGTGATATCTTGAACTTTGCTCGTTGGTGCCTTGGTACTTAAAATCTATGCCAATTGATCTTTGATGTTGTAATAAATCATAAAATTTTCCTATTGGCTGTAACCTCTCGTATAAAATGACTCTTAACACAACATGCAACATGCTTTGTTAGCTATGATGTGTTGGATTCTTAGCCATTGCAATAATTGTTTTGTTGTTACAAAACTTGCCCATGTCTTCTAGTGGTCTTTAAAGACATGTTGCTTGGCTGGCACTTCCTGTTGATTGCAAGCATCACAATATTTTCTATGCTACTCCGAAATGGACTTGGCTTGGATTTTGCATGACTCTGGATAGTAAACTTGTGGCGTACATAATATTTGGTTGTGTTGCCATAAGATATATAGCACCTTCTGATGTTGTTTCTATATCTTGATGCGTTCGCTACTTGTGAATCATCCTCTTTCTACATTTCCTCATTGTTTGCTAATAGTGTTGCCATAGTTATGTAATTGCTTGCGTAAAATTTCTTTAGTAAATTCATAGTGTAATTCTTCTAGGAGATAAAATATCTCTTCATCTTCTTTGTTAACAATATAATGTTAAGCAGATTTAAACCTAAGATAGCTATACAAAACATTTCTATGGCAAAATGAATGTTTATTTATGTAAAATTTAAATAAGGTTCAAGCTTATGGAAGAAACAAATATAATCTTGAGATCTTATTTTATAATTTTATGGAAAATTCTACGGTTGATGGTTTTTCTAATGGACTGATCTCATATTTTCATTGAAAGGCACGAACCTACTCTAACCATGATCAAACTTTAATATTTCTTTTACATCAATTTTTTATAATTAATATAATGAAAGTAAAATAGTGGAAAAATCCCATAACGAAAACAAATAAGTTCCATATATTTTAAAGATTAAAGCACCTAAAATTTATACTTTATCTTTTTAAATATTTAACTGCAATTTCATCTTTGGGTGATGGTGTCATAGAGGGAGAAGTCAACTTGGACCAACGTTACTCTTACGCATAGTTCTAGTGCTACACCAATTCTATTGTTGACTTACCCTGGACTGGACCTTAAAACTTGATTCAATTTTATTTCTGTGTATTATATCATGTGTTGTGTTTTCTATAATGATTCTATTTGGATTACAAATATTTTTCTGCTGTTTCTCTTTAATATCTAAAACGAACGTTCTTCTATCCAAGACAATGGAATTAAATGGAGGTGAAAAGGGTCAGGAAAGCTCAATGTTTAACATGTATCCTTAACTCGAACTATTAATATGAGAAGACGTAATTCTTTTAGGACACATACAACAGAGCACGAAATAGGTAGCTGTGTAAACCTCAATTAACAATAACTATGTATGTGACACTTTCATTATATGTGCAATCAATAAGCAATTAGGCATACATGTATAGAAGATAGCTAATGAAGACATTTTCGTTGACCTCCACCCCACACATACTCCGATTGATATATTTTTCACCGGAAGACCCCTGGTGCCCCTTTAGCGAACAAAGGCACCCTGTTGAGCCACCAGTTCCACCTCTAGCCTCTATGTCCCTTGCCACTCATGGTGGTGCACCAAGGTTGATGTTTGATGAACATCTCCAATTCTAGTTGATTGTAGAACAAGCCATATGTTTTGCCGAATTATGTCTTTAAAGGAAATCAATGAACATTTGAGGAAGGGTAGCACATATTCACCTACCGCCTCAAAAGCTCAATTATTGTAAATTTATGTCTTATGGAGGAGATAGTGCAAAAGAAAGGAATCAGTGTGCAAGAAAAAAAGAGAGGACCAACTAGCTAAGTAAGGTTTGGCATAAAGTGCTTTATGGTGTGATTCCTTCATCCATAAGTGATAAATAAGATCAGGTTTGGTTATTTATTCCCGCCTAAGCTCAGAGAGGTATGGGGTCTAAACGGAACTATTTTTTACCATTGAAACAACGAACTTTAGTTAATTGTAACATCTCTTAAACATATATTTTTACATAATTTCTTTATTAGTTCTTGCCAATTGTCAATATCACACGGAGCCCTATAATAATTGATAATCTAGAAATTGAAATCGAAAATAAGAAACATTGATTAGTGCCATACTCCATAAAGTATGAATCAACTCTAATTACTATGGTGTCCATAATAAATTGGAGTTTATTGAAACTTTAAAATTAAGCTTACTTAGAGGAAAGCCCTTATAAGATAAGTGAATTCCTCAAAAACAATTGACTCAAAAAATAAAATATGATTCTTCTCTCTTCTTTTTCTTTCTCAAAATCAAATCCAAATCTCAAATTCAAGGATCTTAGGAGAAGTTAAATTTAGAAAAGAATATGGGAGATGGAAAATAAGCTTAGGGTAACTTCAACAACAAGAAAGAAAGATAAAGTAGTTTAAGTTGATCAAACAAGTAAGTTAAGTTATTTTTTCTTGTTTTAATTGTTGTTTATACATGTATATGATGATTTAATACTAGATATAAGTAGGGTTTGTGATAAAACTAGTAAATAAATGATGTATGAACTTGAGTATCAAAATCTAAATATGTTTAAGTACATATAGGCTAGTTGTTTGATTACAAGATTTAAGGAAATGTGAAGTAAGAATATATGTTTAGGAATATTTAGTTATGGGTATGTTTAGTATATTGACTATAAGATGTTGTATGATGAGTTTGTGATACAAAACAAGTAGTTAAATAAGTGGAATTTTGGAAAAAAGATAGAGCCAAAATGTGGAAAAGTAATGCTGAGTCTTAATCACGGGCATGATCAAGCACTTGGTAGCCTTAGGTAATCAAAATTTGCTTGATCATATGCATGATAAGGACGTTGGTAGGCTTAGGTAGAAATTTTTGAGTGGATCACGGTTGTGACTTAGCATTTGCTAGCATTTGGTTGTTTTTAAAATTTCAAGATTTCAAAATCATAGGCGTGATCCAATCCATGATAATTTTTGTTTTAAAAGTTTTGTTGAATCAAGGGCATGGTTGATCCTTTAATAGCCTCGAATGTTTAACTTTTTATGATCATGGGTGTGATTCAACCTATGATCGCCTATGTTTGCCTTCCCTTCCTTGATCATGGGCATGATTGAGCGTGTGATTTGGAATCATGGCCTTAATCACATGCATGATTGATTAGATCCCTTGTTTTGCCTTATTTAAAAAAAAAGATTAAATAAAATAAAAGAGTGAAAGATGAAATAAAATAGATAAATGATAGATAATATGATATATCATTAGAAATGAGTTAAATAAATAAATAGGTTTAATAACTAATTAGACTTAACATAGAAGTTAAGTATAAAATGAATTTAGTAACTAAACTAGGTTTAATTCATAGATTTTAGATATGAAGTGAACTAGATAATTTACCTAAGTTTAATTTGAATCTTAGATTTAAAATGAACTTAATTAATAAACTTAAGATCAACTCGACTTAATAAACTTTAATGTGTTAAAATAAATTAGGTTGATTAAATCTAATCAACTTAAATAAGATTAATTTAACATAGACTTAAATAGAATTGACTTAAATAAATATGTTAGGTTAAACCTTAAATAATAAGGAGTGTAGTTTCTAAAATATGTTAGACTAAAGCTATGTTTATATTAAAGATAACTGACAGACAACATAAAATTGTTCGTATCTTGGTGTGATGATCGTCGTAGCCATGACAGGGTTTCTACTTCTAAGTCTGATAAAATGAAAACATAAAATAAGTTGTAATACAAGCTTGATGTAAAAGAATGAATAATTGAATTTTTTATATAGTTTATATTGTTAATAGATATTATGGATAGATGATCCATTCTCTAATTCTAATTGGGATTGTGGACCTCATAAAAGGCATATAGTGACGTACTTGTTGTTTGTTAAGATAAACATTCCTAACGAACTAACACTAAAAGATGACCTAATAATTGAGTGTTGCTTGTGCGTCTGTCATTTAATTTGGTCTGAAAAGAGATAACCTTGTTCGGAGTCGAGCACGGTAGTTAGGTGCTTAGACCACCCTATACCATGATGCAATGGTACATCATAGTGAAATGATAATTCATAAGTGGCTCCGTAGGTAGCTAATGAGGCAAATCAGTGTAACGTCTATCTTGATAATTAACCCAAATTTTATTAATATTAGACAATTATCCCTATGCATATGTAGCACTTAATATCCCATAAATTTTTTAATGTGGTTTGACGTAAAAAAGACGTTGAACCAATTATGAGGAAAAAATTTTCCATCAAGCAAAATTGTTTAACCTATTATTTAAACTTTATAATAATTATAAAAACTAATGTTATGTTTGGTACACTATAATAGATTCGGAATGGAATCGAGATTCTGACTTTAATTCCATTGCTTACGTTTGGATGCACTTTTAGAAGCCTAGAATCATGATTCATGGGATTCGATGATTCCGACTTCAAAGTGGAATTCGATTCATCTTCTTAAAGGTGAAACCTTGACTTCATTCTACCTTTATTAATTATGCAAAGTGTAATTATCATTTTATCCTATCACATACTTGATAAATATACTATATAGCAATTCCATTTCATATAATCATTCAAATATGTGAATGGATTTATTATTTCAAAACTTATTTTATTTCAATCTATTTAATTAGAAATGATATATAAAAAATGACATAATATAATAAATATTTTAATAGCTAAATTGTTAGTTGAACGGCCAAAACAGTTACGCCGTAAAAATAAAGCATTTACATTACCATTGAATCTATCAGATAATTGGAAGGTTTTGGAAAGTGAAGTGACAAGAACATGCCGATGATTGTCCACGTCAATCATCTTCTGTATCCACTGGAAAAGGAAAACCTTTCCGATGGTCACCAGAGAAAACCCATCATACTCTCTTCTCTAGTCTAACATAAGAGTGTGTAATTACAAGATAGATAGAATATGAATCTTTATCTATATCTTATTTTTATAAGTTATAAAATATTAAATTTTATATTTAAATCTGTTCAAGAAAATCTCATATCTAGCTCATACTGAGGTATAGATAGGGTATTGGATATTTCGTAGAATTTGTAAATTTTTTTGGGAAGTTATGAATTTTTTTCTCTTTCTTCAATTTCAATTATAGTAATATATAGAGTCTGAGTCATGTAGCATGTAAAATTATATTATTTTATATACCTTCAATAAATAGTTAGTTTTTTTTTTTTTTTCAACCAAAGAACTTATTTTATTCATTTATAAAAATTAGGAGGACGTGATTGCCAGCCTACAAAGAGAAAATGAAGCAATGAGATGGGATTCTATTTACTCAAAAACTACAACACATCCCTGCTTTACCTTTAGAAGCTATCCAATTAGCACACATATTTGCTGACCTAGATACTAAGTTACAAAAACAAGAGGAAAACAAACCCTTAAGGGATATAATATCCTCAATAATCCCTTTTATTTGCAATTGAATGGAGTTATTTAAACTTTAAGCATCAAAAACTAATTTGGAATCGATCTCTATAATAATGTTGCTCCATCCTCTTCTTCGTGTGATACAAAGACCATCTCTAATTGCCAAAGCTTCTACCACTAGACTATTCATACATTTGTAGTGATAAGCAGTTGCTTCCAATAAAGTTCAAGAAGAATTTTGATACACAACCCATGCTCTGGCATCATATGTGGCTATACTCCGAGCTTCGTCTCAATTGATCTTTACCCCATTATCCTTAGGAGCACACCATACTTGATTCAAGGTTCGATTATTGATTGAAGCGCAAGTGTTTGTAGTACATATTTCGTATGGTCTATCTTCTCAGATTAAAGCTTCAGGAGATTAAAATCCATTAAATTCAAAATTAATAGCTTTAATAACAACTTCAGGATCAGGAATTTTCTTTTCAAAAACACATTTACACCGGTGTTTCCACACCACCATCCGAGACAAGAGAGCTTTAATTTCCGAGATGGTTCTGTTGTTATAATGTACCTAAAGTTCCAACCATCTTCCAAGCCTTGATGTGTCCATATCATCAATTCTAAGCTGACAGCACACAAACCATATTGGATGAACCCAATGGCATTCTAATGGCATATGTTCCACAGTTTCTGAATAAGAACAATTGAACTAACAATCATTTCCAAGAACTTTCCTACAAAATATATTATGGCTAGTAGCTAAGGAGTTGTTACATAGCCTCCATAAGTGAAGTTTTTATTTAGGCTTGCAATCAAGACTCCAAATCAGCTTCTATATTCTTTTGTCAACCACATATGGAGAAGAAGCACCAGTAACATCATTTCTCGTATTAGAATTCAAAATGTGGTAGTTGGTTCCAACTGAGTATATGCCATCATTTGGTGATCGCAAAATCAAGCTGTCATCTTCTACATGAGTTGGTATAGGGATTTATCGAATGGCAAGCCGCTCATCTTTAGAAAGCAAATGTAAGACATTCCCAAAATTTCAAGAACAAGACTCCCTATCCATTACTTCATCTACTTTGAGGTTCACAAGACGAGCATCCACTAAAAGTTAATTTGGTTCTCTTTACCCACTAGCCACAAGAGATGCTCAGAGATTGCATCTTTGTTTGCTATAATACTATCCCAAATCCAATAATGTCTACTTCCTTTTCTAGCATTGAGGAAGTCCTCATTTGGAAAGTAAATACTTCTGATAAATTTAACATAGAGGTTATCAGGATTTTGAATTACTCTCTAAGAAATCTTACCAAGAAGAGAGAGGTTGAACATGTGTAAATCTTTAAAGCATAACCATCCATCTTTCTTGAAATTGGAAATGCAACCCTAATTCATCCATTGAATCTTACTCTTCACGCTGGAATCCGCCCACCAAAAGTTTGATATCAAACTGTAACTTCCCTGCACTGTCTTATTAGAAAGAGAAAAAAATTCATTAAGCAGGAATAGCATAAGCCATTGATTTTATTAGAATTTCTTTACCCCCTAGAGATAAAAAGCTTCCTTTCAAAACCCGCACTTTCTTGTCAATTTTATCTTTTAACAACTCTAGAACTTTATATTTTGATATTCCAAAACAGTTGGAATGCCTACTTGCCTGGCTGGTTTGCTAGATTTATATTAAAACAGTCACAACAACACAATTCAGTATACTCTGAAGTAGATTCACCAAAAAACATAGATGATTTATGAAAATTAGTTAACTATTCTGGGGCTGCACAATATGCATCTAAAATCCTTTTAACTTTTGCCACATTTAATTGAGACACTTCCATAAAAAATAAAGCATCGTCAATTAAAAAGAGATGAGTGAGAGTCGAACTGCTACTTTTAATTTAAATACCTTTGACAAACTCCTCCATATTAGCTTTATACATCATTTTGGACAGAGTATTAGCTATCAGAATAAATGAATAAGGAAAGATGGGATCTTCCTGTCTTAGGCTCCTAGATGGAGAAAACTATCCAATACTCCTACAATTGAATACAAGGCTAAATGATATTGAATTTACACAACACAATATCCAATTTATCCAAATATGTGATAAACCCATTTTACTCATCACAAGCTCTAAAAAATCCGATTCAACTCTATCATATGCCTTAGCCACGTCTATCTCTAGTGTATAAATTTTTTTTTACCTTTCCTTTTAAGTTTAGAAAGTGGAACATCTCATGGCCAGTTTAGACACCCAATTTTTACCCATTTAAGGTTTAATTTATAATAAAATTAGTATTATTTTAAGCCCGCAAAATAAAAAAAATCATAGAAAATTATTACAAAGTTTTTTAGCTTAAAATAATATTAATCTTCATTATAAATTAATGATGGGTTTAATTAAACAATTTGATTAATTAAGTTATTTAATTAAACTCATTTTTAGAAGACCTTAAATATAATTTAAATGCATAACTTGATTGAGGCACAGGCCAAGGGCCTGATAATTAAGGACACGCACATGCACAGCAAACGCCAAGGTTCGATTTTGCGTGAGGGAAGGAACATTTTTTTTTTTTTTTGCCAGGGCGTATGAGGAACATACGCTGCACGTTGCGTGCGTGCGCCACACGCACATCATCTTCCCCTGTGGATGCGCATGAGATTTACTTCCTAACTCACTTCTAGCCCATTTTTGATCCACTTTCAAGCTTTTTTTTTTTTATCAAATTGGTGGGGGGATCTGGAAGTACACATGGAATACTATGGATTGAAACCAAAAACCAACTCCAATGATCATGATTCAACCTTCAATTTTTGATCCAAAGTTCGCAAAAAACTTCCTTTTAGTGTAAATGGGTTTTCAAATTTGATTCGATCCGGCTTCTAGAATGGCATATTGGATAAATTTTATCCACGTTCTAGAAATCTAAATGGTTGTTAGTTACCTATATGTTTCTAGAAACTTGATTTGGCGTGCTTGACCAACTCCGGTCACCAACGACACCGACACCCACCACAAATTTGAGTCCTATTTCAAATCCATCAAAAAACACTCATGATCCTCTAAGAACGCGTTAGAAACATTAAAAACAATAGAAAATCTAGAAATTTTGAGATTAAAGCAATTTTCTTTTAAGAAAATGGGTTTCAAGGTTTTCTTTGAAATTTGAAGCTTTTGGGCCATTGTTGAAGTAATTAGACGTTTTGGCAAGCTTTCAATAGTGTTTGGCCACCATCTGGTGGTTCTTGTTGTCTCTAAGGAGCTCAACCACCCTCAGCTCAAGTTACGCCATCGGCCGCCCCATCTGGTTTAGTGTTGACCTTTGGTCTGCTAAATTTGAGGAACATTTAGAACCTATCCAATTGCATTCATGAACATGGGTAGCGATTAAATAATAATGGGGCATACTTTAAGGGTTTACAGTTTCAAATCCTTTTGAAAATTATTTATCTCATTAAAAAAAAAAAAGATTGGAACTGAAATGAAAATTTTCAAAATTGCCCCATTATTAATTAGTTGTTAACCCCTAAATCTGCATCTATGTGAATTGCATGTATAATGTGTAATGTGAATAATTTATCTTATATTGTTAGTATTATAGTCACTTGTATATAGTTCACAAAAGTAAAAAATAATAAAAAATGCTAAACTTGTAAATTGTCTTGAATAAAAAAAAAAGATTTTCTTTATTCATGTAAAATAGCATACAACATTGTGATATAAAAATCTGTATATAATATAATTATCATTAATTTTGTTTCCATTTTCTTTTTGTGTAAATAAATAGGTTCTTAAAAAAAAAGCTTGCAAATATTTTTTAAATTATAAAGATATAAATACAACAATTAAATATATAAATCATTATTAAGAAAGAAAAGTGTATAGTAGGCTTGTGAATATTCTATTAGATTGCTTCCTCTTTCAAATAGTGTTAGGTCTGTCTCAACTAAGATAGATTCCATCATAGATATTCCTTCCTTTTAGTATCATGTCTGTCTTTCTCCACGTGTAAATATTTCTTAAAAAAAATAAAAAATAAAAAATTCTTTTGACATGAAATGTTAATTCGTGAAATAAAGTTTAGCTAATTTTTTTAAAACAAAAAATAATAAAAAATATAAAAACTAATTTGCTAACAAGGACAGATTTTTATTAAGACATTGAAATTGTTTTTAAGTAGGCTCAGCTAATCCCTTAAGCATATTCATTCAAGATGGTTAACAGCACCAACAACAACAATGGTCTCGATTCAGCTACGGAGCAGAAAATCCAGTCTCTTGAGCAAGTGGTGCTTGAAATAGCTGAACGAATACAGAGTTTCACCTAAAGCATGTAGCGACTTCAGCCCCTTGACAATGATAAATTCCAACATGAGCTCAATGCTACTGAACTTAAGAAAGAGCTCGAGACTCAAGCTAAGGAAATAGAGGAAAAATTGTTTGAGAAAATGAAGACGTTAGATGGCTTTGATCAATCTGCGATCCTTAACTTACCACAATTCAAGGAATGTGCACTCCCTGAAAAGTTTAAGGCGCCCGAATTTGAGAAGTATGATGGGAACAGTGACCTTAACATACACATGAGATTATATGTATGAAGGATGGGGCAATGCATTAAATTTGATAAATTAATGGTGCAAACATTTCAAGATAGTCTCACTGGATCAGCACTGGCCTATACGCCCGATTGGATAATTAGGAAATTGATACCCGGGATAAATTGGCGAGGGCGTTCTTCAATCAATATAAGTTCAACATTGAAATGGCACCTTCAGTCTGGAATCTAAGCAACATGAAAATGAAAAAAAGATGAAGCATTTAAAGAGTATGCCCAACGGTGGAGAGCTTTAGCTGCCAAGAGCAACACCCCACTACTACAGAAAGACCTCACCGTCACTTTTATCAATACACTAGAAGAGCCATTCTTCTCCCATCTTGTTGGACATACCACAAAAAATTTTTCTGAAGTAGTAAAGGTAGGGTGCAGAGTTGAAAATGCCCTTACTTCTGGTAAACTTCAAATTTATGAAGGAACCAATTGAGAGCCTACGGTGAAAGAGGTCACAGTCAACACAATAAGCTGCAGCAATCCTACACAGACATTTAGGAGGAAATTCACTCAGATCCCCATTCCTATAATGTCTACCATAAACTAAAAGGGGACCAGTTGTTGTACCTTAGAGAGCCAATACTAGGGTATAAACAAAGAAGATATGACCCTAATGCACAATGTGAATACCATATGGGTCAGCAAGGGCACACTACTGATACTTGTTGGGAATTAAGGAACAAAATTCAAGATTTGATTGACTCAAAAGTGATCTAATTGCAATTTATTGAAGATTTATCATCTAACTTTAATGATATCCTGACGTATGAAGAGCCAACAATCAACATGCTTCATACACAAGAAATAGATGACACTTCAAATCGAAGTAGGCACTTGCAAGAGAAAGATCAAGTTCAAGGCATCCAGAAGGAAGAAGCGCATAAAAATCTGGAACAAAGCCTTGCAGTAATGGTAGGAAGGATTGAAACCCTATAGTAAGTTATGAAGTACGTGCTAGACAAACTCCAACATTTGGATCTTAATGGTAGCAAAATACCATCTCACGAGACTCAAGAACGATCATTAAGTTGTGAAATTAAGAATGGGCCGAAAGAGATGAAGCCTTTGACTTCAAAAGCATGGGGCCAAAATAGACAAGATTGCTCGACGCAGCAAAGGCGTTTCACACAATTCAAGATTCTGATGATTCAAGTTTTTAACCAATTAAGAAATCAGAACATGATAACATGTGAAATCCCAAAAGAAGGGTACAAGCCAAAGAAATACGATCCTAATGCCCAATGCAAATACCATATGAGAAAAATGGGCCATCTATAGAAAATTGTTGGAGGTTAAAGAACAAGGTCCAAGATTTAATTGATGCTAAGCTTATCCAACCTAAGCTCCTGGAATCTATTGAGCTAGCTAGTAATAGTAACTCTATCCCAACTCCGGTAGGGATTTCGAGTAAGGCCTCTTCAAGAATTGAGAGTTTACTATTACCATATGATAATATAGCACATCATCTACAGCAGTTGAGTTTATCTGCCAGCATCAGTCGAAGCAAGCATTTTATGAGAGGATCAGTAGAGACAAAGGAAGAGGATTGATAATGGTATTCATCTTTGTAATGAGAATGAATAAATAAATCCTCTATCTTTTCTTAAAATACTTAATCAAGGGGCAACTTGAATGAATGTTTATCTGTAGATATTTTATTGCTTGAGAATTTTAGGATGAAAAGAGGCAACCAAGTACCAAACACTAACCAGTAAACACTTGAGAGTTGAGCGATATTAAAGTGACTTAAGGCTCATTCCTTAAAAGAAGTCCATTTTGAACTTGGTATGTAGGTTAAAATGATACTAAGAATTCATTTTGGTAACCTAAATATACTTATCCTTTGCTGACCCCATTAGGCCCTTTTGAAAGAAGTGATTTAAAAAAAAAAATTAACCCTATCAAGGACTACCCCACAATAAGGCATCTATGATGTAAGGGTCGTTAATCAGGAGACATTGAATAACTAATTTGTGCTTACCATAGTTGCATCAATTCAAAAGTAAAATTTTGTTAATGCCAATTTAAATTTTTTGAAATAGAAAGAGAGCCTTAGCTTCATACACAAAGCCTACACTTCCAAGCCAAAAAAATAAGAAAAAAGGATACAAAAAAAAAGAAAAAAATAGAAAAGAAAAAAAGGGTGGAGAAGAAAAGTGTTTTAAGTCCGGGAATAAAGACGATGAAACCCAAATATGCTTGCAGCCTAAAAATTATAATCTCACTTGCTACCTTCTTACAAAAGGCTCTTTTGGTCATTGAAAATAAATCATCCTTGATAGAAGTTACTTTTGAAACTGGGGCAAGTTCGCTTTAGTTGTTTTGACAAAGTCCTTGACTTGTAAAACCTGAAGAGATATGAGTATAAAATTAGTTAAATAGCCTACACATGATATCTCTTTTATTGAAAGCCCATAACCAAAAACTTAAGTTATAACCCAATAAAAGTCTTAGTGGATTAATCAAAACGTATCATTTACAAAACGGACTGTAATTTTCAGAGTTCAAGCCACGTGTGAAAACAAGCCAAAGAAAGTGTAAGGAAGTCCTCTTTGACTTAATGCACCAAGCATAAGATAGCCAATTAAAAAAAAAAAGCATAAGAATTCAGTAGCCTTAAAGGCAAAGAGCGAAATTGAAGGTTGCTATCCCTTAAATGGAAAAAAAGGCCACCAAGAAATGATCTTCAAAATGAATGAATAATAAGGGAGAAGCTATTGCTTATTTGCAATTTTGAAACCAATAAGACTCTTTACTTGTTAGCAAATTACTTTAAATAAATAAAAAAAAGAAAAAAGGAAAAAGAAAATGAACTTTTTTTTTTCCAAGAAGAATCTTGAATCATGTTTGTTTTGAATCATCTTTCCTACTTTATAGTATTAGGATCGGCTCCTCAAAGGAGTGTTGTCCTACCTTTATAGTATTAAGATTACCTGCTCAAAGGAATCTTGTCCTACCTTTATAGTATTAAGATCCCTTACTCCAAGGAGTATTGTCCTACCTTTATAGTATTAGGATCGCCTACTCGAAGGAGCACTATTCTACATTTATAGTATTAAGATCGCCTGCTCGAAGGAGCGATGTCTTAGGCGTGTTGTCCTACATTTGTAGTATTAAGATCACCTACTCGAAGGAGCGTTGTCCTACCTTTAAAGTATTAGGATCGCCTGCTCGAAGGAGCGTTGTCTTACCTTTATGGTATTAGGATCACCTGCTCGAAGGAGCGCTATCCTACCTTTATAGTATTAGGATCACCTGCTCGAAGGAGCGCTATCCTACCTTTATAGTATTATGATCGCTTGCTCAAAGGAGCGTCATCTTATCTTTATAGTATTAGGATCGCCTGCTTAAAGGAGCATTGTCCTACCTTTATAGTATTAAGATCACCGACTCGAAGGAGCGTTGTCCTACCTTTATAGTATTAAGATCACCAACTCGAAGGAACGTTGTCCTACCTTTATTAGGATCGCCTGCTTGAAGGAGCGCTATCCTACCTTTATTAGGATCGCCTACTCGAAGGAGCACTATCCTACCTTTATAGTATTAGGATCGCCTACTCAAAGGCTATCCTACTTTTATAGTATTAGGATCACCTACTCAAAGGAGCACTGTCCTACCTTTATTAGGATCGCCTGCTCAAAGGAGCGCTGTCTCAAAAAAAAATGAATCCCATTTGAGTCTCCCTAAAAGAAAAAGAAAAGAAAAGACCCGAATCCCATAGGAGTATCCCATTCAAAAAAAAAAAAAAAGTCAAGGAAAATATTACCCTCCTATGTCATCTGACATGTCTTATTAAAACTCTAGTGCTCCTCGGATGTTCACTGTAACAAAACAGAAGTTGGACATTTTCACATCTGAGAAACAAGACATCCTCTCTAAAATTGAGCCAATCAGGCAAACACTAAGGAGAATAATGTATCATGCAGGGAAGGACCGATCTTATGCAATAGATAGCATGTTTAATAGACATAGTAACTTCACTGAAAGTCGTTACACCTGTCTAAAGATCGAGATCACAAGACTATCACTTTCTCATGATAAGCCTTCCCTAGTGAGTCTAAAAACTCCAAATGTCAAGTGAGTAATTAAAGGCAAAATTCGGGCATCTTATAGCTTAGTGGCGAAGTTTTACCCAAACTTTACCACAAAGAGAGGCAGCTGTAGACACCTAATTTTTGCCTATATAAGGTTTAAATTTATAATAAAATTACTATTATTTTAAGCCCGCATAATAAAAAAATTCATAGAAAATTATTACAAAGTTTTTGAGCTTAAAATAATATTAATCTTCGTTATAAATTAATTATGGGTTTAATTAAACAATTTGATTAATTAAGTTATTTAATTAAACTCATTTTTAGAAGACTTTAAATATAATTTAAATGCACAACTTGATTGAGGCACAGGCCAAGGGCCTAGTGGTTAAGGACACGCATATGCACAGCAAACACTAAGGCTCGATTCTGTGCAAGGGAAGGAACATTTTTTTTTTGCCAGAGCACGTGAGGGACACGTGTTGCGTGTCGCGCACGTGCTCCACATGCACATCATCTTCCCTAGTGGATTCACATGAGATCCACTCCCCAACTCACTTCTAGCCCATTTTTGATCTACTTTCAAGCGTTTTTTCATCAAATTGGTGGGGGGATCTAAACGTACACATGGAATACTATGGATTCAAACCAAAAACTAACTCCAACGATCATGATTCAACCTTCAATTTTTTATCCAAAGTTCGCAAAAAACTTACATTTTGCATATATGGGTTTTCGAATTCAATCTGATTGGCTTCTAGAATGGAAGATTGGATAAATTTTATCTACGTTCTAGAAATCTAAATGGTTGTTAGTTACCTATAGGCTTCCAGACACTTGATTTGGCGCACTTCACCAACTCCGACCACTATTCAAATCCAACAGAAAACACTCACGATCCTTTAAGAACCCTTTAGAAACATTCAAAACACTAGAAAATTCAGAAATTTCAAGATCAAATCAATTTTTTTGAAGAAAATGGGTTTCGAAGTTTTCTTTGAAATTTGAAGCTTTTGGGCCATTATTGAAGTAATTGGAGGTTTTAACAAGCTTTCAATAGTGTTTGGCCACCATCTGGTGGTTCTTGTTGTCTCCAAGGAGCTTAACCATCCTTAGCTCAAGTTACATTATCGGCCGCCCCCATCCAAGATTCGAAACCACCATTTAGGGTGGTTTTCAAGATTAGCCACCACTCCCAGACGATTTGCCACCACCCATTTGGTCTGTTCGACACCTCCGACGCCGCCAACAACCATTGGAACGTCATCAACCAACTCTGCCGATTGGAGTCATCTCCTTTGCCCAACAACCTGACCCAAACCCAGTCCAAGTCTAGATTCAACCCGCGCCCCGCTCCATATCCGACCCAGGTGAGTTGTATTATTATTATTATACGTAAGGAAAAAATATATTTAAAAAATAGATAAAAAAATTCTTCTTTGGGTATATATATATATATATATATATATAAGAAAAAAATAATAATTTTTTTATTATAAAAAAAATGTCTTTTGGCACATAGAAAATTTTATTTTCTAAAAAAATAATAATAATAACGAAATCAACTTGATAGTATGAATAGGCATACATAAAGTCTTTTCTTTTAAAAAAAAATATAACAAACTTAAAATGCAAAGAGTTCAAAAGGCTAAAAAGAATCAACAAATTAATTTTTTATTAAAAAAAAAACTATGTAACGTCTGATCCTGATTAGAGGATATGTAAGCACCTTCGAGGCGACATAAAACCCAAAAAAAAATATTTTTTGTTCCATCATATTATCTTGTAAATTTTGAGTTAATTAAGTTATTGTAAATATTAAACGGTATTATCATCAATTTGTATATAAAATTGTAAATTTAGAAATTTATAATATTTGATTCATTTTTTAGCATTAAAAGGATAAATTTTAAATTATAAATTTTAAGTGGTAATCGTATAGTTTTAATAGGGTAGCCTCCGAATCCAAAATTTCTAAGTTATAAAGTTTGGTTTTAAATCAAATTTTTTCACAGGCTAGTAGTTAAGTTAGGATTAACCAACACATTAATCTTAACTTATAATTTTTCCCGATTCTAATTGGGTGACGACTCCAAAATGTTTTTTCAAAAAATTAAATTTCTTTTAATTCCTAATCGAGGGTCTGTATTAAATAGGTTTGGGTTTAATACAAATTAAATTAAAAAAAATAAAATCAGAAATGAAAAATCCAAGCTCGACAGCCATAATTATATTATCTTAGACAGATCAACCCATAATAAAAGCGCTTTCAAAAGGTGTTATAATTTTTTCTAAAATGGGTTTAGTTCTATTGGCCAAGACTTTGGAGATGATCTTATAGACAAAATTATAGAGACTAATGGGCCGGAAATGTGTAACTTCTTGCGGGCATGAAACTTTAAGAATAAGGATCATGTTTGTAGAGTTAAGGTTAATAGGGAAAATACCTGTTTGCATGAAACTCTTATTGACCTTTGTCATAAAAGGTTCCATGATACCTCAATGTTCGCAGAAGAACAGACCATTAACACTGTCTGGATAAGGGGAACTTCGGTGCCCAAGTGGGAAAACAACCTCCCTTACTTCCTTTTCTTCAATATTACAAGTCGACCACTAATTCATTTCAGGAGTAATCACAATCTCTATACTTTCATCGACCTCCTCATCTATTACACAACTCTTGGACGTGAATAATTTAGAGAAAAAGTCCAAGAAGATTTTATTTATCTGCTCCTCATCTTCAGTTAATTCATCGTTGTATTCTTAATTTGCACTAGTTTGTTGCAATATATTCTTTTGGTAGAACATTGATGGAAAAAGCGAGTGCTCTTGTCCTCCTATTTAAGCCATTGAATTCTTGATTGCTATTGCTAGTGAAGTTCCTCTTGACTTTGATAGAAACTTAGCTTTTGGTGCAATAAAGCTTCTTCTTTAGAGTCATAATTGTTCACATCCTTCACTTGTCAGATAGATAACTGATGAAGTAGCTTATCGATCATCTTAGCACCATTTCAAGCATTTTTCCTACTCCATTCAATTCAAGCTCTTCGACATTCATCTAATTAGCTCATCAAGCCTGATATATTAAGCTGCAAACGTTTGTTTCTACCAGCTATGCTCTACAACTTCTTTATAACCTTCATTGTTGATCCATTTTTGCTCAAATTGGAATGGCTTGGGGCCTCTATCTGTAAACTTTTGAGTGTCTATTATGATGGGAGAATGATTGCTTCCATGAGCTAATAGGTTAATCACAAAGGTATTAGGGAATACCTCTAAGCAATTCATAGTGAAAAGTCATCTATCAAGCCTTTCCTTTACAATTTCGCCATTCAAATGTTTATTGCACCAAGTAAAAGGCACTATTTTACAGCTACTATCTATTAATTGGCAGTCTGATATCATACGCACGAAGTTTCTCATTTTCCAACTAGGTTTAGACTTTCCACTAGATTTTTCATCCTAGCATGTGACTTCATTTAAATCCCCGCATAGCATCCATGGCATATTAATTTCATAAGAGATAAATCTCACATGGTCCCATAATTGGATTCCTCCTAAATATTCTTGATTCCCATGACACCAAGTCACTCTCAATACTACCCTTTGATGCCATCCTTTTATAATAGTGTCGATAATATTTGAATAAGAGGATAACACGTCTACTTCAATTTCATCCCTCCACCACAACGTCAAACCACTACTAAGACCTGTTGGTTCAACATTCCAACCATGATCATATTTCATTTCTTTCTAACAAACTCAACATACCTGGATTTATTCCTAGTTTCCATAAGGAAGACTGAGAGGGGCTTATTTCTTATGATAATCCTTTTGAGCTCATTAATTGTTGAAGGCTGCTCCAAACCCTGACAGTTCCAACTTAAAGCTGTCCTTGTGACTTGGTGGCTTTTGGTGGCTAATTGAGGGCAACCACCTATGTCCATAGCAGTCACATCTTCTACCTGCATGACTTCAACTTCCATCAACTCCTTAGAAAATTCTAGTTTTCCTTTCACTTTGCTTCTTCTCTTAACAATAGCTTTATTACCCATTACCTTCTTATTCTGTTTTGATACAAGGTTACTTTCTCCTACATCAAACTTTAAAGATTCCTTTACCTCTTCTGCTCTACTTTTCTTCTGTTGGACGAGAGAAGGAGATTCTTCAGTAGCTATGTTGTCTCTTGGTCTCTTTATGGAAAGTGCTTGAAGGGCTTTAGTTAAAGGAGAACGAAAAACAAAAGGTTTAATAGGGCTAGGTAAAGGAGAAGGAAAGAAGTAGGAATGGATTCAGGCATTTTGACGACCATTTCTGGTTATGAGCTAGAATCCTTGTGTGTTTATGGAAAGTTTGGGTTAGTCGAGGAGGTTATAGGGTTTAGGATTAGATGGGAGAGAGTAGGACTTTGTAGCTCTTCAACAAAGTAGTGAGAGGAAGAACTATGTTCCTCTTCATGTATAAACTCGTGTGAGAGTGAGACAGAGGAGTCCTTCTCAAAAGTAATTTAAAAGTAAACTTTTCATATCACAAATTCTACAGTATGAAAATATGTTTTCGTATGAAAGTGAAATCTATAAGAAATACTTATAGAATCTATTTATGTGATATTAAATAAATTATATAATATATAACAAATTATAAAATCAAAAGCTATGAAAGTATTCAGTGTAATTAACCTTAATGGATTAACAACATTTCTATATGATTTAAGTTTAAGCACATACAATAAAAGTTTTTTAAAAATAAAATAGTATAAGTTTTTTCTTAAATAAAGTTTCGCAAAAACTAATTTATAAATGATCTTGACTAAAAATAATAAAAAAAAAAAAAATGAAATATTACATTTTATATCTTATATATGAAGTTTATTTTATAATTTTTAATATAATAAGTTTATGGTATATGAAAACATGTATCATTTATATATTAAGGTAAATGTCCAAGGTGTATATAAGATATAAAGACCCTATACTTATATCCTATAAAAGCAGATTCAAAAAATATGTACCAACATCTTATTTGTGACCTTTAATACCCACTCGAGTTCTATTCAGTCATTGATTGGATGGAGTAGAGGTTGATATCCTATAAGATAGGATCATCACTTATCCCTACTAATGTTGCTCTCATTATTAATTCCATCAAATTACTAGTTTTAAAAGCCAAGCTAGGAGAAAAAAACTAAGTCTAACTTATCATTCTTTCTTTCCGTTATAATAATTGAAATGTTATAGAAGAAGACAATAATGAAAAGAAATTAAATTACAAAGAAAAACTTTACGAAGAAAACATAAGAAAACAGCACTAATGGTACTTATACCATAGAAAATATATACGGTAAAAGAAGTCACATGTTACACTACATGAATTGCTCCTACTTTCATGCAATAATGATGGCAAAACTCGATATTTTCGTCTTGGGCCAGATACCTTTGGACCCACCTCCTCCAGGCCCATCCTTGAGTAGATGATAACTAATAAATAAATTTTAGAGAATTCTATATACATATTTTGTAAACAGCACTATGTGTTATAATTTATTTATAATTAACCACCCTTACCCACCTAAAATGTCTGAGAAAATCAAATTAAGAAGAGGTGTTACGAATGATATAATTTATTTTAGAAATTTTATCAAATTAGTTGTAAAATTAGTTTTCCGGTAAATAGTTATAATTATTATTATAATTAATTGGAAAATAGTGATTATAGAAAATATTATAAATAGTATTTTGTCAAAAAAATAAAAATATATCCATCCATTCAATCAATTTAAAAAATAAATTAAATTAATTATGCAGAAAGGTATCAATGTGTCATATGAGTTAGTTAAATTACCGGCAATAATCCATTACTGGCGCCATTAATGGAACTCCTTTATTTCGCAACGAAGCATTTGGTGCATTTGATATTGTGATTTAACAAAGCTAAAGTTTTGTGTTTTAAAATTGAAGGTACTTGAGCAAATTGTTTTTCCCAAATTTTAAGAGTTAGTGTTTCGGGATTAAACATAAAAAAGTTTAATTTGTATTTCAAAATTTCATCAAATTGCTTGAAATATTGATTTTCATGGATCTCAATCTTCTATATATTCAATATTTAAGTACATATATATAATATATATATATATAAATCCACGAACATCACCCTTGATCTATTTGTGTAATCTTTATTATGGATTCGTCCGCGTAATTACTTTGCGCCGATCTATGGAGCACCTAGGGATTTGGATCCAGGAAAGTAACAATTCCGGAACTTTAGCTTTTCGTCTGTTAAATCCACTGATTCAAATTGCGTGACTTCACTTTCCTTTGAAAAAGCAAATTGGAGATCAAGATCATGCCGTTACGAAATGGAAATCCGTGACCTTACTGTTCCTTGGAAAGCAAAGTGACTACACTATAATTCCTTGTTAACTTTTTATATATTAACATGGTAAGTCAGTTCGGAATTGTGCCATTATAAATTAAACGATTATGGAATAAAAAATCTATAACATAGTACCAAATTGATATAGATGCAATTGAATAAAATTTGGATGTTTTAATTTTTCAGTGAAATGTTACTAAATCGATATAGAAGAATATTTATCGTAACATTTAACTTTTCTTATTATAAAAAGGATATGGATATAACATTCCGATGAAATTTGCTTGTATTAAATATAAATTGATCTTAAAGATCATGTCAAAAATGAAATAAAAGTAATATTTTGCTTGCTTATCCAATGACAAATCTTGTCTAACTATTTTAAGATAAATTAAAATAATATGTTGCTAAAGTGAGATCTATATACTGTTTTGATTTATTTAAGGATATTTAGAATTCTAGCTAAAGATTTGCATAAAATGTCTGTATCCATGTAGATAATAATCGACTTAATGGAAGGTTATTTTTTGGTCAGATGATAGATATATGACAATTGCAATTTGATGTATGCAGTTTGTTAGCCCAAAGGAATGTATTGTTGACAAAATTATTTATCAACATTATTATTATTTTAGAGGACACTTGGTATTTTATCAAAAGACTACATATTAATGCTAAACTAGGTCTCATAAAGGCCTAATTAAAGTAATTAGGTTTATTTAGATTTTGCATTGAACTTATGATGCATTGAAGAATCAAATTATTGATAATGTGCATGTTATTTATTTTTCGTCATAACGTCCCAATTTCTACAATGTTCTTATGCTTAGTGAGACAAACTTCAATAAAAGGAAAAAGAATTATGAGAGGCTGGTCATGTGAAGAAGGATTGTCCTAAGTATATAAAGTAGCTTACAAAAAAAGGTAAACTTCTCAATTGTCATAAGTTAATTTGACTTTAATAACAACTCACATTGTAGATGGATATAGGTGCAACTATCCACATAAGTGTAGCTATGCAAGATTGTTTAAGGAGTCGAGCATCGAGTAATGTTGAAAGATTCATTTACGTGGGCAATGACAAAAATTCCTATTGAGGCTATTGGATGCTTTAGATTACAATTAGATTCTAGTTATTTTTTGGATTTTGAAGGGACTTATTATTTGCCATCATTTAGATGAAATTTGGTTTTTGTTTCTTGTTTAAACAAATTTGGTTATCTTTGTCATTTTGGAATAGAACATTTAGTCTTTTTTCAAAATTTGAATGTCATTGGTATTGGTACTCTGACTGACAATCTAAGAAGACTTGATTTGCTTGTCTCATATATGGAAGAAATCTTGCATACAAGTAATTATGGTATAAAGCATAAATTAATTAGTGGTAACTATTCCATGCTATGCCATAAGACATATTTCCAAACAAAGGATTCAAAGGCTTGTGTTAGAGGGAATTATTGATTCCCTTTATTTTTTAAATTTTGAAATATGCATTGAGTGTATCAAGGGAAAATGAATAAACATAAAGAAAAAGGGTTTCGAAATGAGTTCAAGTGCCATGAAAGTAATATATACTAACATATGTGGTCCAGTTCCTACAACTTCTCGTAATGACCAGTAGTATTTGATTAATTTCATATATGATTGTTCTTGTTATGGGTACCTGTATTTGATACAAGAGAAGTCTCAGTCTTTGGATGTTTAAGGACTACAAAGTAAAAGTTGAAAATCAACTTAATGAGAAAATTAAGGCAGTTAAATCTAATTGTGGTAGTGAATACCATGGCAAATTTGATGAATCAGGTGAACAATGTCCTGGACCCTTTGCCAAGCACTTAAAAGAATATGGAATTGTTCCTCAATACACCATAGCGAGACAAATAAGTCAAAATTGTGTAGCTGAGAGACATAATTGAACCCTAAAAGACATGGTTAGAAGTATGATTAGTCATTCTTCTTTACCATAATCTCTTTCAGAAAAGCATTAAAGACTATAGTGTATACCCTTAATCAAGTTCTAATGAAGCCTGTATCTAAAATCCATATGAATTATGGACTGATGAAATGCCAATTTTAGGCATTTTCATATTCAGTGTTGTCCAATTGAGGCTGGGCCATATAGGCCTAATGAGATGAAAATGGACCCAAGAATAGTTAGTTGCAACTTTATCGAATGCTCTTAATGATCTAAAGGATCAAATTTATGATCGTTTAAGTAGATCCTTTTTTTGAAGTAGAGAATGCTAAGTTTCTTTAGGATTTTAAATATGTGGATGCACACCAGTTAGGAATATTGGATTGAGGAGGTGTGTGTCAACATTCCAATAGTTTCAATTGAAAATGTCCTAGTGTTTACACTTGCAACTTTTCAAGAAGCAAATACCATTTTTCAAAATAATCTTGGGTTTCTTCTAATTCTGAGGGGGGATAACCTCCTATCCACATTGAGGAATTAATACAACTTCAAGCAGAAGTGTCATTTCATAAATCAACTAGAGATATAATATTTGCAATTCTACATGATTATGTCATATATCTTTAAGAGTATGGGTTTAATATGGGACTAGAAGATGATCCATCATCTGTCAGTCAAGTTAATGAAGCCAAACAGAGTGAAAATTCCCAAAAGTGGATTAATGCCATGAAGGAAGAGATGAAATGAAGGAAAGACAAAATTGTTTAGGATCTAGTCGGATTACCTAAAGTGTGAAACCAATTGGTTGCAAATGATATTTTAGGCTAAGAGAGATTCTACAAATAATGCCAAAAGACTTTAAGCACGTCTTGCAACCAAGGGTTTCACTTAAAAAAGAATGCATTGATTAAAAGGAGACTTTCTCTCTATGTCATAATAGACTCTTTTAGAGTTATTATGGCACTTGTTGCTCATTATGACTTAGAGCTCTATCAGATGGATCTAAAGACTTATTTCCCAATGGCAGCATTAGGAAAACGATATATATGGTACAATTGGGAAATTTTGAATCTAAAACATCCAAACGTTTGGTATGTAAATTAAAGAAGTCCATTTAAGTATTCCATTGATGGTGTTAAAAGTTTAATAGGTGATTTCCTCTTTTGGTTTTAAGGAAAACGCTATTGGTCAATGTGCATATCATAAGATTAGTGTGAGTAAATTGATTATTCATGTATTATATGTCTATGACATACTGCTTGCAGTAATGCTGCAGGTTTAATGCGTGACCAAGAGATTTTTTTAAAATAATTTTAAGATGAAAGATCTTTAGATTGCATCTTTTGTGTTGGGCATATAGAGCCATTGCGATCATTCATGACGTATATTGAGCTTATCACAAAGGGCATACATCAATAATGTAGTTAGCAGGTGTGGCATGAAAAGATTGTTCATTAGGAGATGCTCCTATTGCAAAAGGTGATGATTTTAGTTTACTTCAATGTCATAAGAGTGACTTATGTGGATTTTTCTTCATCGCAATCAATCAAATTAAATTAATTCCCTTTTCTTACCATGCGGCTAATCCTAGGTAAGCATACCTATTGGTTGTAGTACCAATGTAAGTATAGGGGTCGTTCCTCTAAGGACCTATAGCTACTTGTAATTACCCTAATTTTACTATTCAGCTGTTTGAATCGAATATAGCAAGAATGATTAATAACTACCCAACTAATTAACCCTAGAACAATTAATATTACATCTTCTAAAATATATCAATCACAAAACATACGCTAGCCTTGATTCACCACTAACCCTATCCAAACTTCTTATAAGATATTCGTTAATAGAGTGTTTAAGTTCTTGAACTGCAGGAACCCTAGATTCATCAATCTCTCTTTCAAGATGGTTGAATTCTAATTCTACATGTCTAAAGGAAATTTCTTTCTTCAATAGATTCATACAATATTGCATTGTAGATCATAATCCCTTAAAAAGATAGAATCTTGATGCGGAAAATTCATACAATCTATATCTAGAATTACATTCAAATTCCTCTACTCATGCTAGATCCATCTCATCAATCAATTTATAATTAAATCAACAATAATCAAACAAGATCTAATACTGCGCACATATTAAATAAAAAACAATAAGAAAACATGAATAGATTCAAGTAACATGAACTTCCATTAACAAAAACATTCTAATCCACATTAGGGTCAGTGTTTCTCAAGACCTAGGCTTAAAGATCTAAGTTTTCATATGAAGATGATTACAATGATAGAACATGGAAAAATAGATATAAAACATGATTACACCTTAAAAGATAAAGTCTTGTGATCTTTAATGAAGCCCTGTATGTTCTTCTCTTCAAGCACCTATTTTCTCTTCTAAGGTTCCTAAAGAATGATGAATAATAGTCAAAAGACGATTCATGATTGCTAAATATAGGAAAAGACAAAGTTGATGTTGTTGCAAGAAGGTTACCTTGAAATGCCGCCAGCCTTCACTTCCTAAGCTGTTGGCCTTGAGCTGGCGTTCCTTCAAAATTTGTCAAAATCTTTGAATTCCAATGCTTCACGACCACAAATATAGCTTGTGTAGATAAGCCATGTACTTTCAAAATAGGTTTTGGTCACTTTTGATCCTCTACTTGAGCACCCTACACGGCTTGTGTATGATCATTGTGTGCTTTTAAAATGCTTACTGGTCGTTTTTCACCCCCTATACCAGTGTTCTACATGGCTTATGTATAAAAGGCATGAATATTGTAAATCTTCACTTTTCTTATTTCTTCATCAAAGTCTTCATTAACTCATCTAATTACCTTCATTAAGCTCAAAACCTTCCTTTATTCGTGAAATTAACATTTTAGCCAAATAAGTATCCTTTTCTTTACTAATTCACATAAATTCTACATAATATCATATTAAAACAATGTGAATAATAAGGGCGTTTTGACACTTATTAGTGACATAGAGGGAAAAAAAAAAGCAATGGAGCAGATTCCTTATGCATCAACAGTAGGGAGTTTTATGTATACTCAAGTATGTACGCATCCAGATATTGTGAAAAGTGTTGGAATATTTCGCAGATTTTAAGCAATAATGGGGTGGATCATTGGAAGGTAGCAAAACATGTTATGCAATATCTATAGAAAACAAAGGATTATATCCTCACACATTGGGGATCTGATCATTTAAAGATCGTAAGGTATTTTGACTTAGATTTTGTTGGATGCCTTGATAGTAGAAAGTCAAGTTCAAGTTATATTTTTATAATGGTTGGTAGAGTTGTATCATAGAAAAGTATTAAATAAACACTTATGGCTTCTCTACCATGGGGGCTAAATTTGTTGCTACTTATAACGCATCGAATCAAGGAATATGGTTGTGAAATTTTATTATAAGCTTACAAATTGTAGATGATATTGAGAGACCATTAAAGATTAATTTTGAGAATAAAACTGCAAAACTATATTTCAAGAACAACAGGATTTCATTAAAGTCAAAGCATATTGAAAAAAAGTTTTTTTTTTTTTTTTTTGGTTAAAGAGAGAGTTCAAAGTTCTCAAGTGACGATTAAACATATTGGTACAAATCTTATGTAAGGACCTAACTTGCATAAGTTAAATGCTAAGCATGTCAAGCCCCCAACCATGCAAAATACATGAAGGTATTATATGTAAGGTTATCTGAAAAGGAAGATATTTATGCTGATCACTTGATTAACCTATTAAGATACAAAACTTAACAATGACTACTCATTTAAGAGTAGTTAACTTTACATAAACTAATATAACAATATCATCAATTTGGTACTTCAAGAGTTATAAAACCTTACTTATTACATACATAATAGAAAACTTAATTACTTTGTAGTACAAAACATGGGCTTATGAGTAAGCACTTATCATATACAATCACATTGCAAAATAAAGTCTTGCTTTGGTCTCTTTCCAAGAAAAACAATATTGGATGGTCCAAGAATCCTAGTCGTCCCATTCCTCAAGAAATCCTTTCTAATCTGTACCATATCCCAAATCATCATAGTACTCATCATCATTGATACCTGTAAAAGAAAAGTGAGCTAATGGCCCAACACATAACAACACATGCAAATATAAAGTGGCATACATTCATAGGCTAATGCAACGCAAATAGTAATAAATTATTCATCTTTATTTAAGTAAAATAAATCAACATTGGAGTATTCAAACTCTAATTATAATCCTAAGGAAACCTAGGGGTCCTGAGTAACAGTAGCTACTTAGGGGGTTAATATAAGCAGTCAAATACTTATGCCTCCTACATAACTTTAGAAATATAGTAGTTTCATCTAGGGTGTATAGTTGTTCCTCATCTTTACTTAACTTAATTCATAGTATTCACTTAGTTCAATCATTCCCATAAACGTGAACCAAATCATATTACTTCCTCTTAAGAATAAGCAAACATTATACCGATATTGATGCCTTTATTGACTACCTGTTGAGACACTTATAAAATGTCATTACATCATGACACGGAGGTGGCTTAAGTGCCTAAACTATCATGCTTGGCTCTAAGCGAGGATATCGCTCCCCAAACAATATTAAATGACACAAACACAACCAATTCAATCATTATTAAGCTATATTTGATTATAGTCAATTTAGGAATGTTTATTCTATCATCCAATAATCAAGTTACTGCGTACCTAGATGAATAGAATTATCTAACAAGGAATCTGTGTTCAAGTACAATTGATTATGAGGATCTGTTAGAGAAGATCATTTCATATAAAATAATCATTAATTCACAATAGAGTACTAAGTCATCAAGTCTTTATTAGACATAAGCAAAACTCAATTCATCACATAACTTAGTATTTATACATATATATAACACATTCTATTATTTTTAATGTTTAAATAAACAATATATATTTTTATATAAATAGTATCAGGGGATATGTTACACCCATGATAAAGGTCGTGATTGCCATTATAGGTACCATCACGGTTGTGATAGGCCATATCAAAGATTATGACAGTGATGAAACTTTATTAAAATTTTATAAAGTGCTTCGAGTAGATTATGTATGGTATCACAACTATTGGAGCTTGTGACCCGATTTCTATAACCAACTCTCGTAGTTAAATGTTAATGAATGAATATTTGACTATACATTTATTATTCATTCATTATAAATTTAATGATCATAATTTAGGTCTTTAAATGATATAATACATGATATTAGTTATTGGGTCAAATCATGTATTAATGATATTAATGGCAATTTATTTTTGTCATTAATATCCTACATCATTTTTTTATATGAATATGGTTTTAAGGTTGTTTGAAATTTAGAGTAGTCATTTGTGATTCTCTCAAGAACTATTGTATTCCTTCTTTTAACATATAGCGAATTCTCTCTCCTCTACCCATGATTTTTTCTTATTTGGGTTTTCCACGTAAATATGTGTGTATTCTTTACTTTCTTATTGTTTTGTTTTATCATTGTTTGTGTTATTTGTTAGATCTCATCATAAAAAATTGGTATAAAAGCCAAAGGCTTGGTTTTGTGTCTCTTCTGCAATGGCAACAGTGAAGTATGACATTCCTTTGTTGGATCGCAACACTAGATTTTCTTGGAAGAGGTGGAGAATGTTTTGTGTTGAAGGTTGGAATTTGTTGCTAATTTATGCCCTTTAGGGGTTTTGTGGAAGAGATGGAGAATGTTTGTTTTTATGTTGAAGATTGGAGTTTGTGTTTTTAACTCTAGAATTTGTATCAAGGTGGAGATTGTTGGAGTTTGTGACCTAATTTCTATAAACGATATACATTTATTAGTCATTCGTTATACAATTAACGGTCATAGTTAATCCTTTAAATGATATTAATACGTGATATTAGTTACTGGGTCAAATCATGTATTAATTATATTAATGGTAATTTATTTTCGCCATTAATATCCTGCATCATTTGTCATATAAATATGGGTTTTGGGGTTGTTTGAAATTTAGAGTAGCCATTTGTGGTTCTCTCAAGAACTATTCTACTACTTCTTTAACATATATTGAATTCTCTGTCCTCTATCTGTAATTTTTCCTGATTTGGGTTTTCTATGTAAATCTATGTGTGTTTTTTATTTTCTTGCTTTTTTGTTTTGTCATTGTTTGTATTATTTGTTAGATCTCATCCTAACAATAGCCATGATCTAGGCTATATCATTTGTGAAAAAAAAAGGTCAAAGGAGATCACACCTCACGTAAGGCCATGATCTTGGTTGTACTCGGTTACAAAAATATATAGAGGAGATCACGGGCCAGGTCATGGCCGTGATCAATAGGAAGTTAAATTTCGAGAGGATAACGGCCTTGAACACGCCCAAGAGGAATAGAGTATTGACCTTATGATATTTATTCCAAAATTTTCGAATCTTACATCCTTTAAATTGTTACTAACATCTTATTTTTAGTAGAAACATGTTAAGACCAACTTTAACCATAACATCAAACATCATTAAGTTCATTATGTACTTAAGATCTTATGGATTATGACTTAGAATGAGTTTTGATGTAGGAATTTATGCTTGTATTAGAGAAAACATCGACTGTGTTGAGTCTATTTTTGAAGTTGAAATTTTACAAATGTTGCTTTTTACTTATCTTAAAAAATCTACCTCTTTTTTACTTTCAATACATTCGAAAATTTTAGAAGGTTTCCATGGCTTGTATTGGGGTATATGGGCTTAGGTTTTATTTATTAAGAGTTGGGTTTAGGTTTTGGTAAGAGAATTAAATTTTCAAATGCATTAAACAAGGCTTAAAATTGGGCTTTAAAGAAAATTTATAGCAAAAAGGCCTTCTAACTCTAGAAAAGTAATATATATATATATATATATATATGACTACAATTACATAATTATACCAATATATATACAATTCAATTTTTTAACATATTTCAAGACCAATAGTTTATCATGCCAACAATTAAAATTCTTCTAATTTAAATTATCATAATTAATTTATAAAATAAAAAAACAAAATATATGTTAATTAATTTAGTGCCTTTAAGATATTTCATCTTATGATTGCGAATCCGCTTATCTAAGGTTTACCATCTAATGTATTTCACAAGCATATCGCTTGCAGAGGTGTTGTACATTTTTATGGTGTGGTAGATTAGTGAGAGATTTGTTGTTAGTTGAAGTTCAATTGTATTATGTTTTTTTTCTAATTCATTATAATTGGCACATATAGTTGTTCATTAAATTTTTTGAAATAAAGTAAAATGTTTCTATTGTGATTGTGCATAAACTAAGGAATATGTTATGAGTCATAAAGTAGGACTTATTGAAATAGGCATGCTAAGGATCACACTACATGAAATGTCCATGCTATATATGTACACTTGATCTATGTCATTAAATGTATTAATATTAGAGACCATTAATTGGTCCTGTCATAACAAAAGGATGATAAAGATCGCTTTGATCTTATATTGATATGATTGGACTAGGTTATTTCAAAGATGAAACTCATAACAGACTGAAAAGATTAAGCCCATAAGGTTTTGTACGATATACAATTATTAGGTGACATATAAGGCCCCAATGGAAGATTGTTGTTATTTTGTGGGTCAATATCATAATTAATGGTATAAAAGCAATGATTCAGTTATTAATGGGTAAGACTTTTGAAACTCATCTTTATGCACTTTTGAGTATGAGAATGTGTAGGAACCTATATATTTAATTTCACTTATTATGATATGCCATAGTAAAATAAAATAAAAAAAAGATTTAAAAAAAGGTTGAGGTTCCCCGATCTTAGTGTCAGGGTGATAGGATCCCAAGGGCATAAAATTGAAGATAAAAAAAAAAAAAAAGAAAGCTGTCAAAGTTGGACTACGAACGTGTATGCCAGCCATATGCGCAGTTGGCCTAAAGGCCTACACTACCAGCGTAGGAGCAAAAACAAGCCAACCTTCAACTAGATTTCATCAAGAAGTTGCAGAGACTTTGCATTATGATACACTGCCAGCCTTTCTTCTCACATCGCCGAGCGTTTTGCTTCAGTAAATATTTTAATTTTGTGATTTATTTTGAATGCCACTAGTGTTCCATTTAAGGCCACCAGCCTTTCTTGTACGGCTTTTGTAATTTTCTTTTGACCTTTTGTTTTCCCTAAGAGATTTTATGTGTTACTCATTATTATTTTTTTTTTTAGTGGATAGATAAGTTGAATGAGAATATTTTTTAGAGAGATTTCTCCAGATCTGAGAGAGCTTTAAGAACTTTATGATTGATAGCTTTGGTTCTATTCAATAGGTTTGATTAGGGTCAACCTCCGTATTAGATAACTTTAGTTCCAATTGATAGGTTTGGTTGGGGTTAGGTTACGTTGCACTTGTGATAACTGTAGATTGGCGAGTTCAATTGAGGTTCGGTTCTTTATTTGCTTGTTTCAAGATGATCTTAAGGTTCGTAATCCATTGTTGATCGCTTGGGTCTTAGGGTATCAATATCTAGGGTTAACGAGATCCCATCATTTGATATCAGAGCTTTCGATTTCTTGAATCATATGTTATCATATCCTTTATTCTTTTGTCGATTGATTTGTCATTAGTAAAAAAAAAAAAAAAAAGACAAGAGAAAATTTGTTTAAAAAGAGTTTTGATTTTTAGGGTTTGAACTATGTTGTTTGAGTTGTGGAGATTTTGATTTAAAAAAAAAAAAAAGAGTAGTGGAGGAGAGAATCTTGGAAGTTACATGGAATTATTCATGAATGTTATACAAGAACAGCTGGTGAGCTTAAATAGGAGAATAGATAATCTAGAGTCTCCATCCAAGCCTAGAATTTCCAAAAGGCATATGTTAGGGTAACTAAGCAGGTGTTAGTGACTTTTTCTATAGGAAGATATTTAAGATGAAGTCTTATGTGATGTTATGCATATACATGCGAGTCATATTTTTTAGGAAGACCATGGCAATATGACATAAGGTTTACACATGATGGCGCTCCCAGTGTTTATTCCTTTGTTATGAATGGAAGAACTGTGAAGCTTACTCCTTTAAATCTTAGTCAAGCTTATAAAGATTAGAAGGGGATCAAGCAGGTACATGAATAATAGAAAAAGAGTGAGAAGCAAATGAGTGAGAAAGAAAATGAGGGGAGAGACAAACATGAGAGTTTGTGAGAAGAAAAAGAGAGCCTACTTGCAAAAGAAAAGAATGTTAAGAGAGTTTTGTATGTAAAACAACCAATGATTATACCTATGTACAATGAGGCTATCTTTTATACTAATGATCTTAACCATAGTCTACCTAGTGTAGAAGTTTTTTGTTGCAAAAAACTTGAGGATATTCCAAACGAATCATCCCCTCAAAGAGGATTGTATTCAAGAGATGATCCCTCCCAATTGATTGCTAAGATTCAAGGATGAAACTTGCCAAAGAAGGAGGAATGATAGGATCCAAAAGGCATAAACATGGAAGATAAAAAAAAAAATAAAAAAGGATGTCAAATTTAAACTGCAGACCTATACACCGGCCATATACATCTCTAGTCCAAAGGTCTACGTTACTGGCGTAGGAGCAAAAACAAGCCAGCCTTTAACCAGCATTCATCATGGAGCTACAGAGTCTTCACAGTAGGATATGCTACCAGCATTTCTTCTCACGCCGCCAGCCTTTTTGCCTTGGCAAACATTTCAATTTTGTGATTTATTTTGAACATCGCCGGCATATTGTGATTTATTTTTATCGTCGCTAGCATTCCATTTAAGGTCGTCAGCCTTTCTTGTACAACATTTGTAATTTTCTTTTGACCTTTTGTTTTCCTTATGTGCTTTTATATATTGCTCATTCTTTTGTATTTTGAATGGATGGATAAGTTGAAAGAGAATATTTTTGAGAGACATTTCTCCAAATGTGAGAGAGCTTTCTTTAGTTCTTACGATAAGAACTTTGTAACTGATAGCTTTGGTTCCATGAAACAGGTTTGATTAAGGTCAAGCTCCATATTAGATAACTTTGGTTATAATCGACAGGTTTGGTGAGGTCAGGTAACGTTGCACATGTGATGACTATGGTTTCAATTGGTGGGTTCAATTGGGGTCTAGTTCTTTATTCGGTTGTTTCAAGGCAATCCTTGGTTTCGTAATCTATTGTTGATTGCTTGGGTCTTAGGGTTACAATACCTAAGGTTTGCGAGATCTCATTAGAAGGTTTTCCATTATGCCTTTTCCCTCATCCCATTAGAGAGAAAAATTAAGAGAGTAATCTATTCTAGGTTGGCGGAGTAGAACTCTTTCAAAAGAATTAGTTTTCTCCATAGATTCAAATATACTTTCGCACTTGTTTAATTTTATTGATTGGATTCTAGTTTCATACATGAGATCTTGGATTTTTTTTTTGTAAGTAAATATCAATAATGATATCATTTAATTTTGTAGTTAAGTTATAAAATTCTTCTTAATCATATGTTCAAATCCTAAAACTTTATAATATTTATATATTAATATAAGTTTGTAATTCTATATTTTTAGTAATTGTACTTGATGTGTCACATGAAAACTACATTATGGCATAAAATAATAGAAATACTATGAATCAACATTAATATTTCTTATAATTTATGTATATATTATTTGAATTCCTTCTTTTCCAATAGTTTTAAGAAACATGGATATGAATATAAGACAAAATAGGTGTTAGAAGTGCAATAATGGTGAAGTAATGTAGTTGACAGTTATAGCTATAGTGGAATAACATAAAAGGTATGTATTATAAAGTTAAAAATGCTAAATTATATAAAATATTCATATATCAAATGGGCAATTTGGATATTTCATAGCTAATGGCATCGTAGTATAGTAGCATTTTTCTAGGTCTCTCAAATAACAAGAATTAGATTCAAACCCCTCTCTTATTACAATGGCAAAAAAATTTGGATATCTTATAGAAGACACCAAAACCTTATCACTTACGCATAAATTTTATATACATAGAGAGAGATAGATGAAGAAGATGATATTGATATGATATATATTTTTTTATCTTTTCTTACTGAAGAATTAATATTTAACTTTGATAAATGTTCAAACCACCATTATCCCAAGAAAGCTAACACTGGTAAAAACCTGACCTTAAGAGGCGAAATTGTTCACCTTAGTAGCTCTAATTTTCGCCTCAAGAGTTCACATCTAGAGGGTGGCCATCTTAGGGAAACAAAGTTAATCGTCGGCTCACAAATTTAAGTTGAGGCAAAGATCACCTCATTGTGATCTCATTGTGAAAATGAGGTAAAACTTGCCCCATGTGTGTGATATGAGGCGAATTTCGCCTCACATGGTCAAGCTGCCATGTCAACTAGTGAGGAGAGTTTTACCTTAATTACATAACATGGTTGCCATATCAACTAGTGAGGAGAGTTTTACCTTATTGCATAACATGGTAGCACAGCCATGTCTAAGGCGAAATTCGCCTCATATCACACACATGGGGCCATTTTCACCTCATGATTTAAAAAAAAATAAAATGTAGTTACTTTTTTTTTTTTATAATGCGATCATCAAACTTTTACAAATTGGGGATTTAGACAATGCTTTAAATTTTGTGATTTATGATAATTTATATTATGATTTTGAAAAAAATTAATTATAAATGTTAATATTTTATTAGTAATATTATACTAATAATCTTTATTAATTACATTTTTTACTTAAATTTTATAAATAGTAAAAAATTATATTATCACAAATATATTTATATTTGTATATATACTACACATTTCTAATCACCATATACCTAAAACATTAAATAAAATTTATCGATCACTTAAGAAATATTGTGGAAATAGAAATTAAAAAAAAAAGAAAAAACCATACTCTAAATTAGATATTACCTTGATGTTGATGTTGGTGAATTTGTAATAATAAACTAATATAAGATGATTTAAACCTTGAATAATTAGATATGAAAATTAAATGGTTTGAAGGAAAGGAAAAATTGAATTGAGTAGAGAGTGCAAATTCGATAGAATGATCAGCGAGAAAAAAATTAGACGAAGTTGTTAAAGAGAAAAAAACAAATGAAAAGAGTGATCTGGGGAGAGAAAAAATGAAGAGAGTGATTTATAGTGGTAGTAGTATGATGCCAAATTTGCCTCAATAAGACAAGTGAGGTAAAATTTGCCTCATATTACTAAAAAATTAATTTAATTAAAAATATTACTAAATAAAATATGAAATTTATTTTTAAAAAACAAAAATTTGAAAAACATATATAATTGATTTTTTAAGACCAGTAAGATATTAACATGTGTCCTTCTAAAATTATTAAATAATATTGATACTTGTGAATTAATCTCACCTATTTGTCAAAAAAAATTAATATATGTAATGTATTTCTGACCATTTTTTTTATGCATGTTCAGAGTTATATTTATAGCAAACTTCTGATGTTGTTTCTATATCTTGATACATTCGTTGCTTGTGAATCATCCTCTTTCTACATTTTCTCATTGGTTGCTAATAGTGTAGCCATAGTTACGTAGTTGCTTGTATAAAATTTCTTTAGTAAATTCATAGTGTAATTCTTTTGGGAGATAAATATCTCTTCATCTTCTTTGTTAATAATATGATGTTAAGCAGATTTAAACCTAATATAGCAATACAAATCGCTTGTATGGCAAAATGAATGTGTATTTATATAAAATTTAAATAAGGTTTAAGCTTATAGAAGGAATACATATGATCTTGAGATTTGATTTTATATTTTTCTGGAAAATTCTATGATTTGTGCTTTTTTTAGTAGATCACTAGTCTCATATTATCATTGAATGGCATAGACCTATTCTAACCATGATTAAACCTATAATATTTCCTTCACATTGATTTTTTATAATTAATTCAATATTAGTATAATGGCAGAAGAATCCCATAGCGAGGCTGAATAAGTTCCATGTATTTTAAATATTAAAGCATCTAAAATTTATACTCAACCTTTTATATTTAACTGCAATTTCATCTTTGGGTGATGGTGTCATAGAGGAAGAAGTCAAAAGTGAAATCCATATTGAAAGTTCAAAAGAGATGGGACCTGCACATTCTCTGATCTCATACAAGATATGAGAATTCAATTAATAGCAAGGAAGAGGATTACCTATTTGATAAACATTTTAATAGATATTGTACATTATCTACAAAAATGTATAAATATTGGTAAAATTTCTATGTATAACCTATCTAAATTATTGATGGTAATGATTTCAAAAATTACCTTTTTTATTATGATACGATTGAAAAATTTAATAATATTTATAGATTACTACAACAATTAGATTGTCACAATGTTGATGATTTACTACTAACTTCTTCGTCTTTTTCATAAAGTATTAAAGAGGGCATTTGTTCAATCACACCTCCTACAGTGAGTAGAATGAGGAGAAGAGTAGAATGTCCATTTCATAAAGCCCTCAATCTCCATGATGACATTAGAGGATAGAATTTTGGTTGTTGTAAAAAATGGATAAAAGATGCTTATTGTTGGTCCTTACTCCAACCAAAGAAGGAATACAACTATTTTACTCATATGAATATGAAAAATTATATGATCTCATTATAATTTTTAATGAGATTCATCCAATTGATTATTTAATAGCTTAGATTTATACTAACTATGATAGTATCAATGAAATATTTAATATATTATTTATTATATTTATTTTAATCATCAGATGTTAACTATATGATCCATCGATGGGATAATAGAAATAATCATACTTAACTCAAAGAATATATTCATTCCTTCTATCATACCCTCTTAGAATGAGACTATAATGGACATTCTGCTTTTCATCTGTTTGTAAACCCAAATCAAGCAATCGTTTTCTATTTCCTTAGTCACTTTAGCACTAAGCTTTAACTCAAAACAAATCCATCGCTTAAACTTGGACCAACGTTATTCTTACGTATAGTTCTAGTGCTGCATAAATTCTATTGTTGACTTACCCTGGACTGGACCTTAAAACTTGATTTAATTTTAATTCTGTGTATTATATCATGTGTTGTGTTTTCTAAAATCATTCTATTTGGATTATAAATATTTTTTCTGCTGTTTCGATTCTCCTCAATATCTAGAACGAAAGTTCTTCTATCCAAGACGATGGAATTAAATGGAGTTGAAACATTTATCCTTATTTCAAAATATTAACATGACGAGACATAATTCTTTTAGGAAGCATACAACAGAGAACGAAATAGGTAACTATGTAAACTCAATAACAATAATTATGTATGTGACACCTTCATTGTATATGCAATCTACAAGCAATAGACATACATGAATAGGAGACAGCTAATGAAGACATTTTCGTCGACCTCCACCCCACACGTACTCCGATTGGTGAAGTCTACACCGGAAAGACCCTGGGTGCCCCGTTGGCGAACAAAGGCACTGCCTTGCTGAGCCACCAGTTCTACCTCTAGCCTCTATGTCCCCTGCCACTCGTGGTGGTGCACCAACGTTGGATGTTTGATGAACATCTCGAATTCTAGTTGATTGTAGAACGAGCCATATGTTTTGCCGAGTTATATCCTTAAAAGAAATCAATGGAACATTTGAGGAAGGGTAGCACATATTCACTTACCGGCTCAAAAGCTCAATTATTGTAAATTTATGTCTTATGGAGGAGATAGTGCAAAAGGAAGGAATCAGTGTGCTATTGGGTTATATAGCAACGCAAGAAAAGAAAAGAGAACCAACTAGCTAACTAAAGTTTTGGCATAAAGTGCTTTGTGGTGTGATTCCTTCATCCATAAGCGATAAATATGATAGGTATTAAAGTTTGGTTAAATTATTCTGGCCTAAGCTCAGATAGGTACGGGGTCAACGTGGAATTATTTTTTATCCTTGTGACAACGAACTTTAGTTGATTGCAAAACCTCTTAAACATATATTTTTACATAATCTCTTTACTGATTCTTGCCAATTGTCAATCTCAGACAGAGACTTATAATAATTAATAATCCAGAAATTGAAATCGAAAAGAAGAAACGTTGGTTTGTGCCATACTCTAATAAAGCATGAATCAACTTTAATTACTGTGGTGTCTAAAATAGGTTGGAGTTTACTAAAACTTTAAAATTTAGTTTACATAGACAAAAGCCCTTATAAGATGGGTGACTTCCTAAAGAATAATTGACAAAAAAAAATATATGGTTTTCCACACTAAAGTGGTTAACATATTGGTGTATAGAGTGACAGATCGTCACATAGTACACTAACTGAAAATGAAGGAACTAAGTGCTATATGTATAAAGTATAGAGGCACTCACTATGCATGTAAAAGAGAATCTTTAGAGTCTTTTTGTGTTATGTGACCCTATACCTGTATAACAAATTCCAGAGTTAGTCAGTTCTATAAATGGGGCATACAATAATACTCCTTAAATAATATGCAATAGAACTCTAAATATCTAGTGCAATGGCTCATAAGAAATTAGAAATTCAAAATACCATGTTTATTGGAGAATACTCTCAAAAATAGGTAATTTTAATAAAAGACTAATACCAAACATAAACTCACATAATATCTAACTAAAAATTTCACATAATATCTAACTAAAAGGCAATATTTAGGATAGTGAATGGAAAAAGATAAAAAAAAAAAAAGAAGCCTTTGCTATGATGAATCTTGTAGGATGAGCCACTACGGACCCTTATATTTTGTTGTTGTTTGCCCCTTGCTTTGCGGTACCTAGCCAAATCCTCTTTTTTTTTTTTTTTTTTTTCTTTTTCTTTAATTTTGTATCATCTTCTTTCTTTCATTCTTTGTAATTGTTACTTTATCTATTAAAATTATTTTATGATATAACTTTATTAAGTTAAAAATTACAAACCATTTAGAGTGCCTCATATCCAACCAATTTACAATGATTAATAGAGATAAAGGCATAGTCAGCAAAATGTTGAGAACATGAAAATAACCAAAATTATTTATTTCTTTTATAAGTGGATTGATTGAGTTAAAAGTAGTAGATTCATTATTATTTGGAAGATAGATAAACATGAAGAGATCTCTTGTTTGATTTTTTAACCTGAATCGAGCCTAAATCGTATATTAAAGAGGAAAAGGAGTTTGCTGTCCCAAACTTACTATCTCTATTATGTCCCCACGAATAAATATTTGACACATGTCAAATAAGTTAAATAAATAAATAATCTCTAAAATAAAAGAAACACTTTATAATACATGTTAGATGTTTATTTGTGGGGACATAATAGATACAACAAACCTAAGATAGCAAAAAAGAAAAATTTCTATTAAAGAGCACAACAATACCACAAACATCAAAGGGAAACCCTCTTGAGTGTAATACATGTTAAAATTTTATGGATTAATAACAAAAACTTTACATATGCTTTCACCAATTTACAAGCACATGACTTGTATTAATTTTCTTTACAAATAGGTAACACAAATTTTATATAAAATTGTTAATATTATTTACTAATTTTATAATAACACTATCCATATTTTATTGGTCATAAAAATTTTTCAATTTTCTCATTAAAAAAAAGTTTCAATATTTTGTTTAATTTTATTAAATTAATTTTTTCCAATAATGATATGTTTAATTCGTTAGAATGGAATAAATTTTGAAAGGAATAATAATTTTTTATTTTATAGTTAGAGGTATTTTTGGAACAAAACATTCCTTTAGGTCTTGAATAGCCATTACTATAATAAAGAAAGGGAATGGAGATGCTTTATCTTTTCCACATTACACATAATAGATATCTTTTTGATAATTTTTTTTATAACTAGACAAATGAATAGATATTCTGCGATAATAAAGCTGAAATACTATTTCCATTTCATTAGACCAAACACATAATAGGACTCTAATGGATATCCTCGTGATAGTAATTAATTATATTGATAATTTTATATAAATTTGAATTATCTATTTATTAAAAAGTTAATATAGATAATGTGTTTGTAAATTAACTAAAACACATCTAATACTTTTATAATTAACCCAAATTTTATTAATATTACTCAATCGTCATATGCGTATATAGCACTTAACATCCATAAATTTTTTGGGTGGTGTGACCTAAAAAAGAAGTTGAATCTATTATGGGGAAAATTTTTTCCTTCAAGAAAAACTGTTTAGTCTATTATTTAAACAATAAGATAATTTAAAAAATTAATATAATAAATATTTTAATAATTAAATTATAGGCTACATGGTCTATTAAAAATATATAAACAGTTACGCCGTGAAAATAAAGCCTTTACATTGCCATTGAACCTGTCTCTTTGGCCCTGCCATCCGTCCGTCTGCAAGCTGACGCTAGAGTACTCAAGAAGACAGGGTGCCACGTGTGCAATCCTTGATCAAATAACAGAGAGCTGGCCCCACTTGGTTGCCAAGAAACATCTTATCACTTACGTGGTACAAGTAAAAACTGAAAAACACTGCACATATCCTCCCGTATTGGACAACGGATTGACACTTGGACTCTATTAACTGATTTGCTTAAGCAGCTGAATTTATCTTGTCTTAAAGCAGAACAACCTTTAGTTTGTCTTGATGCTCTTTCTAGTTCCACCGACGAAAGACCGCCAATGTGGAAGAGATAGATTAAGATTATGTCCGGATGGTTTATATTTTATTTGTTTTTTTATTTATATTTAATTTATATTTATATTAATATATATTTAATTTTTTTTATATTTTTTTATGAGTAAAATTATTTATTATTTATTATTATTTATTTTTTGAAATAATTTATTTAAATTTTCTATATGTCATCTATATGCAAACCAAACAAACAGTGGATGCTTTTATGTTCAAAGTTTCACATCGTTCGCCTTTATTATTATTTTTTTTTCAGATTGCACGATAATTGATCTATTTCCACACAAACAATGGATGAGATTAGGCATAAGGCTCTATCGGATAATTGGAAGGTTTTGGAAAGTGACAATAACATGCAGATGATTGTCGAAGTCAAGCATCTTCTGCACCCACTGGAAATGGAAAAAAGATTGCCGTGGTGTGGCTTAAAGCCACGTTTGATTCGTTTCTAATGGTCACCAGAGGAAACCCATTATGTTTCTCTTCTCTAGTCTAACATGGGGATGTGCATATATAAGATAGATAGGGTATTAGATATTTTATGGAATTAAAATAAATTGTTTTATATTTCTATAATAAAAAATTATTGAAAAGTAATTTAAAAGTATATTTTTCATATCACAAATCCTAAAATATGAAAATTTGTTTATGTGTGAAAGTAAAATTCGTAATAAACACTTATTGAATTTGTTTATGTGATATCAAATAAAATTGTATAATATACAACAAATTCTCAAATTAAAAGCTTTGGCAGGACTTCATAGCAATTAACCTCAATGGATTAACAATACTTCTATATGACTTAATTTCAAAAGTTCTTCAAAAATTTAAAAAAAAAACAAGTTTTTCCAAAATAAAATAGTTTAAGTTTTTCCAAAATAAAAGTTTGTAAAAGGTAATTTATAAATGATATTGACTAAAAGTAATCACAAAATAAAAAATTAAGTGTTATATTTTATTTCTTTTTTATGAATTTTATTTTATAATTTTTAATACGATAAATTTATGGTAGATGAAATATGTACCATTTATGCATTAGAGTATATGTTCCAAGATGGACATAAGGTATAAAGACCCTATACTTATATTGTATAAAAGTATGTTTCGGAAAATCTAGATCAATACTTTACTTGTTGCCTTTAATACCACTCGTGTTTATTATCGGTTGATTAGAATACAGGTTGATACCTTATATGATGGGGTCATCACTCATCCCTACTACTGTAACTCTTATTATCAATATCATCAAACTACTAATTTTAAAAGCCAAGTAGAAAAAAGAAATTGAAGTCTAACTTATCATTCTTTCTTTCCCATCACTAAATTCATATAAATGGGAATTCATATTGATATGTAAGGGTGTTCATGGCTCAATTTGAATCGGTTCAATTCAGGGGTCGAATCAAATCAAGCCATATTTGAAACGGTTTGGTTCAAACCCTTAATGAGCCGAAACATTTTAATGGTTTCAGGTTTTGAAATTGCTTCAAATGTAATTCGGTTTGGTTTGGTTCAATTTGAACCGCTTTTAAAAACATTTAGTTCTAACAATCATCTGAGTTCCCAAGAAAACAAAAAAAATGTTTAGATCGACGAACGATGTGGAAGAAATAAAGTTACTTATCATTATATTTGGTCGTGTATTAAATAATTTCATATATATATTATCCCATTTTTAAATTATTTTTCAATGGAATTGAAAGTAACATATATTTTAAATAAATCTATATATACATTAACTAAAGAAAATATTTCTTTTACATTAATTTCATGTTTATTTATAATATTATTCTCTTATAACATATTTAAAATTCTATTGTACCAATTAAATAATTGTGCATGTTCTAAACTCAATTATACCACTTTATTTTAATTTGATGCATATCCACTAGTTTTAGGAAGAATTTAAAATTAATAAAGTAGGAAAACATATTGAAAAAATTTTTAGATAAGTAAAAGATTGCTTATTTAATATTATTAAATATATAATATATTTACTGGTGTATTATGTAAATTATATAATACGAAATATATATACAACATTTATATTTATAAATAACATTAATGTGGTTAAAAATGTAATTTACATTTCATAAATTGGAACAAAATCACAATTTCTCTTAATAATAAATCTACAGATTAAAATCTTACTCAATTTCCTTTCATAGATTTATCTAAACACAACAATGTTATTATAATCTAGAATTGTGATTCTATTTCAAGACTATTTTAACATAATACATGCATATGTGATATGTAATATAAAATAAAATAAATCATAACAAAGGGTAAAGAGAGTAATTTTTCCAATTAATAATAGGGCTAATTTAGTCACTCCAAATAAATATGTTATTAAATATAATAAAACCCTCCCACCTAAATATATATATATATATATATCTTATTACAATAGTTACATACTATCCTCAACCCTATAACTTCTTTGTTGCTAACACCTCCATTGAAGAAACAAACCTTAAAACTCTCTCTGTCTCCAGTATCTCTTTTCAAGGAACAATGCAGGTTAGGAGATATATGTAAGTTTCCTTCTTTTTTCAATCTTTTGATAATCTAAAGAAGTCATCTTCTCTAAATTGTGTTATAAGTGTTAAAGGTGCTCATGCATTGGAAAGAAAGATCCGAAAACGCTAAGCTTTCTTGTTGGTTGTTTGATCTTTAGTTTTGAAGGAAGGAGAGAACGGGAGATTATTTCCAAGTATATTGATTTAAGTAGTAATTATATGTCGTTGATTATGATTTGGAGTTTTATCTGTTCAAGAATCAAGGCAAACATGTTTTAGAAGATTAATTTCAAGAATATTGATTGAAAAGCGATTAGATGTTGTTAAAATTCATTTTTGGAGTTTTTATCTAGATAATGTTCAACGAGACAATTTTTTTGGAGATTTTCATGTTTTGGAAGTGTAGGAAATATGTGTAAGCTGTGACACGAGCTGTGATCTCCTTGGGTGCAAAATATTTTGGCCATCCCCAGTCGAATCACAGCCGTGATAGAGGCCATTATGGCCATCATGCCCTTCATCATGGGCGTGTCTGGCAATGTAATGTGGTGTTTTCGTCTCCCGAACCAATCACGCCTCCCATCACAGGCATGACCAACCGGATGATGTTGTAACAATGTTTTTACTCCTTTTAATGATTTTTATAAGCATATAAACCTTTGTCTTAACCTCAAGTGCACCTATGTGTGCCTTGACATAGGATAATAGTATTTCTCAATAACTTATGGAATCTAAATAACCTTAGGAATATGTTTTGTTTGATATAAATATTGAGATTGGTATTGTTATATATAGTCAGGTGTTCCTAGTAGAATTGAGTTATCTAATCTAGAAGTCGTGTCAGGTATGTCTTTAACCTAGTTGTTGTTTGGGAATGTAAGCTTAGAAACTACAAATGAACTTAATGCTATTCGGCTTTAAATTGGGTGTTGCTTGTGTTTGGCTGGATCTAGTGGATCGGGAGTATCGATGTTACTAGGACGACACTTTAATGATTTATGTGTGGCATTGCTCAGAGTGGAGTTGTATATAGAGATGATTTCGATAGTTTATGAGTGGTACGAGTACAGTACCCAAAGTGTGTGAGAAGTACCCAACACTAATATATATATATATATATATATATAAGTATCTAAGTATATATGTATCTGTTTTTTATGGAGTAATGAGTTACTCTGGGTTTAGGATTACTTGCAAATAGTTATACAATGTGTTGGCTATTTGGCTAATTAAAGATAATGACATGTGATTGCTACATATTTTATTATGTTGCATGTAGATTTGTATGATGTCTGTTCATGCTCATGTGATTGTGGTTTGGCATACGGGGCCTTTGTACTCATTTCTTTTTATATTTCAGGATAAGGTGAAGAAACTGCAGTGCTTGACTTAATGGCCTTGGTGTCTATGTTGATTACGAGGAGGACATTAGTGATGACAATTATCCAATAGACTACTAGATGGTTAGGATCAGGTGTTAGATTGAATTTTGTTGAATTTGAAAGACTCAAATTAATTGTTATGGTTTGGATTATGTTGTAAAATGATTTCATTCGTTTTATTAAATTAGAAATATATTAGCATATGGTTTGATGCTAATTGGCTTTATAGATTATTCCTGTTGAATCTATCATATTTAAATAAGATATCATTATTTGTGGAGTTTTTCTAATTATGAGAGCTCAGATTAAATACTAGATTTAATCATGGATTAATAGCAAGTTCCGAGCCTTTATATGTCTATATGTAATATGGACACATGGCACGTTATAAATGTTCCTAAATTTAGGACATTACATGATATTAGAGTGAAATATCATATGTGACCATAATATCTAATTTTTAAGAGTTATAAATAAATAAGATGGCTTTTTTTATTTCTTTTAATATGAAGCAGTTCAGTTCAGGTTCAAACGGTTTAGTTTAGTTTAACTCCTCGAACTGAATCATAACAATTTAGACTCTTCCTGATCCGAACCATAAACAAAAAAAATAAAAATATAAAAGAACCGCATTTTGTAGTTATGTTTGGTTCAGTTTAATGAATAGCTCTATATGATATGTGTTTAGCAATAATATTTTTAACATAATGTATGTTTAATTAAATAAATGTGCTATGACACTTTCATTTATTGAGTTTTTTAGTTATATTATATAATACAATGAATAACACATGATGTTATAGGAAAATATATATGATATATATGTACATGGTATATGTGTGTTATATAAGTTGTAATATATTGCGACTTGTATATATCTAATGTACATATTTTTATTTATAATTTATTATATTGTCTATCATATAAATTAAATAATATAAAATATAGATGATATCACCATAGTATTATGCAAAAGTTAGACGATATTTGACTATATGAGTTACAAACGTTATTATCATTTATACCGTTATAATAATTGATATGTTATAGAAGAAGAAAATAATGAAAAAAAATTAAATTACGAAGAAAAACTTTATGAAGAAAGAAAAGAAAAAAAAAAAACAACACTAATGGTACTCATAGAAAATATATATAAAAAAAAGTCACATGTTACACTGAATTGCTCCTTGTACTTTCATGCAATAATGATGGCAAAACTTGATATTTCAAAGTAAAAAGTTTTTATGACATTTGATTGTAGCTCTTAAACATGAAAAGAGTACTATTGCAATTCAATATGCAATTATCTAAACTTATGAACGCTACATTGTATTTATAATTGATTGTTTTGTATTAACAAAGAAAAGGAAATTATTGAATCAATAAAAAGATTATTCTCTTCAAAAAATTTAGTAGTTAAAGTTACAATTATCATATATATATTTTTTCATTTAAACTGGATTCCGATAAATTGAAATATGAAAAATTCGTTGGTTTTCATTCATAATAAGGAAGAGTGTTTTTATGGAATTTTATTTGAAAATTATCACTAAATGGAAAAACGAAAGGGAAAAAAATGAAAAAATGATGATAGAAAGGGGTAAAAATCATGTTACCCGCTGTCCTCTGGCGTGATAATATTAATTAATTGATCGGATGAATTGCAGGTTATTATCTTTCACTTATACTTTAATGGGACGTTAGGCTTTGGTCCAGGAAGTATTGGACATATTAGTCAGCCTCCGTTTTAGAAGGCCATTTTTCCCCCCCTCTTGGGTCAGCTTTAACCCACCTCCTCCAGACCCATCATTGAGTAGATTTTAGTGGTAATAACTATTACTAATAAATATAATTTGGAGAATTCTATATTAATATTTTGTAAACAGCACTATGTGTTGTATTTTATTTGTAATCAACCACCCTTACCCACCTAAAATGCCTGAGAAAATCAAATTAAGAAGAGGGTATTACGAATGAGATATTTTAGTTTAGAAATTTTATCAAATTTGTTGTAAAGTTAGTTTTCAGGTAAATAGTCATAATTATTATAATTAGTTGGAAACTAGTGATTATAGAAAAATATCATATCTAGTATTTTGTAAAAAAATAAAAATAAATCATTCAATTTGAAAAATAAATTAGATAAATTATGCGAAAAGGTATCAATGTTTAAAATAAGTTCATTTAATATATCAATTATTTGAATTGTTAAAAACATGTATCAAAATTATGTTATATGAGTTAATTAAGATATCTATGACAATCCGTTACTGACACCATTAATGGAACTCCTTTAACTACCACATCACGTTAAAAAATAACAAAATATTAAAAGAGCATGTGATCCAATTAGTTGTGTGTGTGTGAGAGAGTGAGAGAGAGAAAGAGAGAGAAGGGGAAAAGCCAATGAAAAGCTCCAAGAGGAGAAAATGAGTACAAATTAATCTCTCTCGAGAATTTAGAGAAAAAAAAATCAAAATCCCATGCAGTGAGAAAAGTTTGATTTGGGTTAATCACTTCATAAGGAGAGCTTTGTTTGCAGACAAATAATAGAATCTAATGCATCTCATTTATCTTGCACTGTTACAAGATTTTCAATCAACTAGCAAGGATGCAGCACGAGCAACATACCTAGCTCTACCACCAGCTTTGTCTTGTATCCCACATGAACACTTATGACATATCAAGTTTGCTAGTTGTGCTTCAAATTTGGGTGTGAAAGCACTTTCTAGTTTCTACAGTTGGCCCCATACACCGGCAGATCAGTATTACCATTTAGGGCTTGCTCATTTTGCTTCAAATTTAGGTTTAGCATTACTTCCTGCACATGCCCCCATACTTGAGTGGATCACTATTACCATTAAGGATCGACCACTTCTATTCTACTGGAAACGGATTTAAATGTGACCAAGCATGCTATACATAATTATCATCTAGTAGTATGATGTCTTCGATCGTTAGGTCCCTAATTAGGTATAATCTCTTATTTTATTATAATTTTCAATTGCACATGCCCTATTCAACTGTATGCTTGTTAACTTCTTAATAAACAAATCGTTTAGTAGCCATCTAGACATGATTCAGATACATTGTTAGCTTACTAACAAGTAGGCAATGATATATGGCATGTCTATGTACCTCTCATATGCTTCTATGTTGTCGAGCACTACTACTAAAATAGCCATGATTCCCAATTTATATTCTTCACATGTGTATTAATGCATATTTTTGCATGTTAGAATAACATTTAAAAGTTTAGCATATAAGTTGTGTTAGTGAATAGTATGTGTTTATGATTGTTTATTTGGATGTTAATATGTGTATTATTAGTGTTAATATTGTACTTATATTGATATATATGCTTTGAAGTGATTAAATATTTGTTAAACAATGTTTAGAAAATAACTAAACATAGTAGAAATTTTTAGACACAAAACAAGCCCAAATACATTGATTTTTGGCCCAAAATCAAGCCCAAACCCATGTAAATCAAAGCCCATAATATGGCAGCCCCCTAAAGTCAACTTTTGGATAAGAATAAGCCTCAATTTTTATCAAAAATGCACTTTCCAAAACGGACCCAAAAGCCATACGAATTTTCCTCTCATCTCTTACATATTGTCTCCTCTCTTGTTCCTCAAATATGTTGCACTCCAAGCTCTTAACAAAGTCAAGATCCAAAGTCAAAGTGATTCTCAATAAGACTTAAAGCTTCGTAAGGTATGTGTTTGTTATGATAAGAATATATTTGTTAGTTTGAGTTTTCTTGTGAAGTGGAGTTCATGCCATGAATTGAGTCACATGAGTTTTGATGATTTACATGTGTTAGTTATGTATTGAATGAATATCTTGATGGTTTATAAGTTGTTGTTTGTACTTAGTAAGTGACAAGAAGTAATAGAGTGAATGGAGTTGGGAATGAGTAGGGTTATGATAGTTTAGGGAAGAATGAATTAGCTAAATGAGGGTTGAATGTGGAATGATGTTTGAAATGATAGATTTGTGTGTTTGATGAGTTTGAAGTGAAGATTGTGTATGTTAAAGAAGTTATAATACACATAGGTTGAAGTTTGATAATAGAAATGTGTTTGAAGGAAGTTTGGAAGTAAAAAATTTGGTAAAAAGTTATGTTTTCGTAATAGGGGAAGTCTGCAATTTTTCTAAATCTGTGCTACAATGTACGCTGTTGGCATACACAGCAATATTGCTGGTCTTGGGAGTATTCACAAGCGTAGACCAACCCCGTAGAGCACTCGGATTTTTGGATAAATTTATTTTACACTCTACACTGGCTCAACGCTGCCGACGTAGACCATAATGTGGCCGGCATTTGGCTTAGCGCTGCCAACGTTGGCAGATGTAGAAAATTTGGTGTAGACTATGCTGCCTTAACACCGCTAGCGTTGGAGGCTGACATATTCTCTGCTGTTTTTCCATTTTCAAAACGTCTTTCCAAGCTTGAAATTTAACCTTTTGATGATTTTATAAGTTTGTATGATAATGTTTAATGTATAAATATTGAGTTAAGACTTTGTATGAATATTTATTTGAATTTTATGATCTTTCAACCTAGAGCTGTATATATATATATATATATATACATGGAATAGAGTTAAGGTTGTTAATATAAGTTGAAATTTTTTGTAATAGTGATAGGTCCTCAGTTGAATATCGCTTTTGACCTTCGATTTGTTTTAGGTATGCGGTAATGTATTTGGTTTCTTACCTAGTATAGGCAAGACTAGATTTACTTTAAATTGAGATAAAACATAAGTTGTTTGAATTGATTGTCTATTATGTCATTGAATATGGTTCGGAGAGCGACACCTTGCTCAGACTGGGGGCACAGTTGTTTAGGTGCTTAGGCCACCTCTGTCTTTATGATTAAACTTTTATAAGTGGCACGGTGAATAGTTGATAGGGTTATTGGTATCGGTATAACATTTGCTTATTGTTAAGGAGAAATAATATGATTTAATTCAATATTCATGGACACACTTGAATTAGGTGATATTATAGATTAAGTTAAGTAAAGTTGTGAAACGGCTGAAAACTCTAAAGGAAGCTACTTTTTCGTTTATTGATATATCATCTAGGATAATATAAGTACCTGAACAATTTATATCGACCCCCTGAGCATCGAGATCATTACTCAATACCCCCAGATATCCTTATTGTCCAGAGTTTGAATACTCCAGTATTGTTTGACTAATTAAAGATTTTCTAATAACTTGATGGTTGTTGCATTTGCATGTAGTTTAAGCTTGTATGCCACTTACCTTTATTTTCGTTATTTACGTATTGGGCCTTTGGCTCATATCGTATCTACTTTAGGTAGTGATGATCATGATGAGTTCTACACCAGTATGGGATATGACACCGATTTTGAGGATTTCCTAGAGGATTGAGAAGACTAGGAGTATGACCTTGACTTCGATGGAAACCTTTTGTAATAGACTAGTTTGAAGTTTTCTTGGAATCTATGTAATAGTTATGTTAGTTTTTGTTAAACTTACGTATTTTGTTTATGACTTGTTGATAAGCCTTTGTCTGTAATATCTATATGTATATATGTCTGTAGTGGAATTATATTTTATATGTAAATGTGAAATAAATGTTATGTTTTTCTAAAAAGTTTTAAGAATTAATAGTTCTCAAATTTGTTCTTATAAAAGATTTAGGTAAATAAATATCCAAACTAATCCTAGTAATCAACCTTGTATATAATACTGCAGGTTATATATGGTTGGAGATCTAGATTCACCTATTTTAACTATAGGGGTAAGTTCGGGTCTTTACAACTACCTTAGCTATATGCTTCGGTAGTTTGATGGATTATAAGGTTTGTTAACTCTAATGCTAGATATGAGAACATTGCATGAGGACAACCTGCATAGACGTGAAGAGTGAAATTGGGCAACCAAACATGCCAAGTGGATTGCTAAGTGCAACGCTTGACGAGATAACATTGTCAAAATGCAGGATATTCTGGTTGATGCTTCTCTTGACCACTTACCATAGTATCATGGCATTACTTGATGGTATGTTGGTCATACTAATGCCTTGCTAGAATATATGGTAAGTCCAATGTCGATCTTTTAAGTTATTTCTTTACTATTTATGCATTAAATTTTGATCTTAGTGGTACATTGTAAGATGGATTTTTTGACCAATTGCCTTATATGCCATACGTTGATATATTATTTGTGGCATCGATGGTTATTAGGATGGTGTAATAGTTTAGAGGTATCATCCTTTAGGAGCCACTAGCATCAGACACCCATTCCAATAATGATGCAGGGATTCTCCAGTTACAGCTAACATAGGGAGGTTGATGTAAGCTACTGGGACAACACCACGGTAGAGGGCAAAGACAAGGGCAAAGTCATGATCATGTGATAAGGATCATGGTTTAGTTGGACCAATAACTCAATCTAAAGCTAGGGGATTGGAGAACTCAGCTTAACAAACCAATATTGATGAGCTGAATGAAGATGAATAGGATTATTTACATGAATATATGATATACTTTGCTATTGGGCATAATCCATCGTGCTTAAGCATGGATGAAAGACAAAACTTGAAGAAAAACTCATCACTTTTGAAGATCATACCTATGGAAAAAGATGATGGTTGAAACTAAGCAAGCAAAGGAAGTCATAGATGCACATACCACTATCCCCATGCCTATGTCATAAACCATATTTGAAGATATAATCGCATGCAAGTCTACATGTCCATTATTCACAAAGATAGATAGGTCAAAGGGTGGCACGACCAGGCTCATGATTGTATTTTAACTTAACTTGAAGTATGATGGTGTATCAAAGAGGACACCGCCTTTGTTACAGCCGTACCTAAGCCAGTACCTAGATTAAGCAACCTTATTTTGGTTTAATTCAAGACCTGATTTTTCAACTAATGGAGGATACCCCTCAATGCATGGTCATATGGAGCAGCGTGCCTTCATGTTCTGTTTCCAAAACTTATTTTTTTTTAAGTTTTCTACTTTGTTTGTTTAGACTTTTATGTTTTGTTATTATCCTTGCCCAACTTGTGGGAGTATATAAGGGTCATTAGGATTATGTTAATGGAAGCTTACCTATATTTTGTCATTAATTGTGATCAATTGCCTTTGTTGGCTTTTTTGAAATTGTTTCCAAAACCTTATTGACTAATACTAAGTTTTTCTCAAGATTATTCTTTGTTATTTCTATTGATCGTGTGTCATATTGATGGAGTGAATCAACTGTTCGATTCTTCTTTTGGTGTGTTATATCTAAGAAGGATCGTTCAAATATTTTATTTTATTATGTTTGATTGTTGAAAACCTATAAAAACCCATAAAAATCATAGAAAATAACAATTACATATTTTATGCTGCATACTCATACGAGGAATCCACCATGTAATTCATACATGGATTTTATCCGTATCATCATGTAGCAGGAGACATCTGCGACAAGGCATTGCCTACTGCTAGTTCCAATTAGAAAGCTAGGCCAATCATCGTCATATTTTGCTCCTCTACAAATAGTCATGCCTCAGAGCTCCATAATAGTTATTGAGACTCCTCTAACTCCACGTAAGACAGAACTAATTGTATTGCAAAAATATAGGCAAGGGACTCACTCAAGTAAAGCCAAACCTCATCCCTATGCACCGAAGCCGTCGCTACAACCCATGAGGTATAGATTAAGATGACACATTGATTACTTAGTTGGATATAGAATCCACGGAGCATGTCTATCCTGATCTTTAACGAACATCCCACATTCAATTTGTTGGGGGGGGGGGGGGTTGGGGTTTGGGGGGTTTGGTTTGGGAAGAGAGAAAGCAAAGGCAATAGCTTCTTGTTATTGGATTCTTGTTAGGGATATGGTGTGGTTAAATGGGGAAGAGGATTTATGTTATGAAGTTGGTGGTATCTAATGGAGATTGGGTGGAGTAGCTAAAATTGGTGTCTAAAGTAGATGTGGATACTATATATTTTGTAATTAATTTTGTTTTAGCAAGCACATTTGAAAATGTTGTGATTGAGGGCAATAAATATATACAACATGTGCTACAAAATATCGTACTCAAGATTGTCAAACTCGCGATTCTAAAATGGAGATTATTTTGGTTGGAGAGATATTTTTAGTAATATTTTATTAATTTTTTTTCTTTTCCTTCATCGAATAAGTTATTCATTCATTTATTTAATTATTTACTAAATGTGAACAATATCTTATTGATATATCAATAAATGTCTCAGGTCTAGCAATTCAATTTTGAATTTGCTGTGGGGATTCAAAATTTGACCGAGAAAGAGATTCTCGAAACCATTTCTAGATGTAATGTAACCCAACCCTAGTTGTAAATTTCTTAGTCAAATAATGAAACCTAAAATCACCAGAAGGCAGTTCACGAAGCACCCGAACGACCCTTGAGTCAAGAAGCCGCCTCGTGGGTCAAACTTGTCGCGTTCATTGCGTTTCCTTCCAAGTTCCAACCCAAGCCCCACACTCCCTCTCTCTCTGTCCCCCTGATTTTCCTGGCAAGAACACGTTTTTCCCACATTCATCCAAACAACACGGTGTAACTTTATACCATGTATATATAAACACTGCTCAAGAAGTCCACCATATAACCCTAAAGCCCAAAAGACACATATTGTTCTTCGTTCTTCAGATTTCTCTTTCAATCAAACTTCTAAAATCTACCCTTTTCTACAATCTACAGATTTCGAATTTTCATCAAATTGTTAGGATTTGTTTGGGAATAATTCATTAATTCGAGGATGACAAACTCTCTGATCAGACCATACATTCTTCCAGTCGTTATGTTCATGTTTATGACACTTTTACAGATAAGCTTTGGGCAGAACATGGCTCCGTCCCCTGCTCCAGAGGGTCCTTCTAATGATGGTGAGTCTTGACTTTGCTTTTCCCTTTTTTATTATTGAGATAACTGCAAATTCCTATTCCAAATACTATAAGAAGATCAAACAGAAATTTTGCCACGAAAAATTGATAGAAGAAATTTTATCTATACAAAACAAAAATACACTTTTTTTTATAACCTAATCTTCTTGCATGATATCCATTAGTCGAGTATGAATAGATCATTACTCTTCCCAAACATGTTTTCATCTTCTATAATTTAAAAAAAAAAAAATTATTTCAAGTAATATATATATTTATACAAGTACTTAACTTCTAGGTAAAATTTCAAGTATTAAAATGATCTGTTATAGTTTATTTGGTTTATGGTTTAATGATTGGATTTTAATAATAATATTGCAGGCACAGCAATTGATCAAGGGATCGCTTACATTCTCCTTGCAGCGGCCTTGGTTATCACATATCTCGTACACTAAATTTCAATCAATTATTATGTATAAAAATTCTTTTTGTAATTTTCTCCTGACAGATGCTCATCTGGAGAAATTGCAGTAGTAGCCATTTTTTGTATCTACCTTCATTATGTATTATTTACATAATTTGAAGCTTATAAAATAATTATTCATTCCAATACATTGTTTGGGTGAATTATCATTTTATATGTTAAATAATCATTGTGAAGATGGTGATTAAGAAAATTTGTCATAACAAAGCTCTCACATTTTTAATTTTAAAAAATGATAAAGAGATATATTTCATTTACTAGGAAAAAAATAAATTGTTTTTAAATATTGTTTTGTAAAAGGGAAATAACAAATAAAAATTGCATTTGATCATTCCAACCCATTGTCGATTGTCCCAATTTGCATATAGTAACTCACAATAAATATATACACCAAAATGTAGGCTCAAAAGTATCGATCAATCGGTTGATTGTCTTTTATTTATTTATTTATTTTGGTGAAATGTCAGTTGTCGAAAGAGGCATAAACGCGTAACTTTATCCCGCGTTAACTTAACGGGGACGAAAACGCAAAGCCAATTCTACATCGAAGCTGTGTCGGCCATTACGGCCAATAATATTCGACCAAAACATAGGCGGACCGCGGACGTATAACCCAAGAGTTAACGCAACCTAGGCTGTTTCAAAAAATAAATAAATATAGGAAAAAATAAAAAATAAAAGAGGCAACCTAGGCTGGGGATAAGCTTAGGGTTGGATGAATAGTTGCTTATACTAAATTTCCTTTAACCGTAAGCCAGAAAATTTTCAATCGTCGATTTCCTTGATCGAAAATTTTAAAATATTGGTTTCATCGTAAATTTCGCGGCAACTCGATTATAATTTTAAATTTATATTATATTTTTAAATAGTAGTAATTAAAATTTTTAATTATAAATTTTTTAATTTAAATCTTATCTGATAAATTGATCGTGTAAGATAAAAATATGTCGTGATCAACAATTTAAAAATTTAAATCGTGTCATTTTATTTTATTTTGCTTCCTATTATTTTTACTTTTATTAGTATAAGACAAATTAATTTATCGACAAGTTAACAAGATCAAATTCAAGTATTTTTTGGCTTAGAATCTACATTCTAGGATTATCCTAAAGTCTGCTATGAGTGGATAAAGTCAAATGCAAGTTTTGACCAAAACTAAACAACTCATGTGCTTTTTGCCTTACCTATATATACACGCGCGCACACACACATCGGGGTAGCTCCGTCTTCCTTTATTCTCTCTTTCTTCCTTTCTCTTTCTTTCTTTTCTCTTCGTTTTCTTTTTGTTTTCTTGTTGGAGGAACAACAGCATCATCGATAACAACAGTCGCTACAGCAACAACAACAAGGCAACAATAGTGTCTATGATAACAACAATCCTAGGTAAGCCATGCTTTGTTTCATACCACACACACACATACACACACGCTCCACCAAACATCCATGAGCACAACCACTCACTCCAATACACACCGATCACACAAGTTCTATCACAATAGAGCATACACCCGCACCAACATATTACCAACACGCCACTCACTCCAGCACACACCGATCACACATAGCTGCCCACACTCAGCTTACACATACAGAGCTCCAACACCACACACACACCACAACAGAGCTTTTCTCTATCATGATCGCAAAGCACACACGCATAGCTTCCATAACACAGAGCACCTCCCACACACGCCCAACAGCAGCTGTTGTTGCTCCTTGCCATGCCCAGCACACCACACACATGTACAAACAAGAGCACGTTCTAGCACGCTCCTAAGTAGCCACACGCACACATGAACACACACACACACACACACACACACACATACACTGCTATGAAGCAGCAACAAACACACATAACACACACACACAAAATCAGAACACACACTCACACAACACACCTAGCAGCCATGATTGCTCATCAGAAGCGCTATGTGCGCTCCGTGAGCACACTAGGAGTACTCGGTGCAACGCTTAGTGGGCACTCGATGCGTGCCCTAGCGCCGCCCTTGTGATGCCCTTGTGCAATACCTTGGGCGGTCCATGTGAACTTGCAGCAACTATGCTATGAGTTGTATTATATACATGTATATGTGTTTATATATATAATATATATTATATAAATATGATTATATGTGCCTTATATTAATTCTTTTCTTATCATATATTATATATTTTTCTATAATATAAAGTTAAATATAGAAATAGATATATCCATAATTTAATAAATAATAAATATGTGTAAATCATTATATTTATATATTTTATATATATTGATAAATTAATTGTTTCAATTATTTTTCAATATTATTTTATTACTCATTTACTTTAATATATATATATATATATATTGCCTATTTAGAATTTGATTCTAACAAAAACAATACAATACCCGTAGAATACTCGCAAAACCATATCAAATCGACTATTTATACGTAAAAAACAGAAATTAAATCAAAATAAGTTATAGTCAATTAAAGATTTAGTACAAAAACTACAAAATAGTAGAACTTTTGTAGCTTGGATAGTCTATTAAACATTGATAGTTGATTTTTATACTATATTTCTATTTCCCTAATGTGTTCAGATGATTCTGACTCTGAGTGAGACATGTCTGTTGACTATTACGATTGACGGGAGATATGGACAGATGAGTACATTCCTATGATCTTTATACTTGCACAAGGTAGAAAATGATTAATAAATAAATATGTATAGGGATGGGAAATTGTTTGTGGTAAGTTTATATAATGTATAAGAATCCATCTCCAACTATCATATATACATTAAGGTAAGTTTATATGATGTATAAGATACTTTATTTCTCTCTTAATGCATGAAATTTCTATCAAATATAATGCATGTTGGATATATATGGGTATTGTTATATTGTGATGTTGAGATATCTTAGGATTTGTTATGGAAGTGTAATGATGGTGTTAAGTTGTAGTATAATGAGAAGTTGGTATAGTTAAGTTGTATTGGAGAGTGGATTCATGTTGAAGTAGTGGATGCGAATAAAATGAAATTATAGTGTAAAGTGTGTTTTAATGGTTGATGAGGAGTATTGTTTTTCAATGATGTTAGAGATTCATGTTGAAGTGTGTTTTATTATTGTGTATGTTTGATCATATAGAGTTCTTATACCATGTATTAGGAATGATATAATATGGTTTGGAAGAGGTTGGAAGAGTAAAGTGTAAAGATTTCGTGTTTGAAAAATAGAGGAAATTTACAACATGAACTGCAGTGTACGCTACCTCGAACGCCGTTGGCGTACTTGTAGGATTTAAAATCTAGCTACTAATAATTTGAAAGGCAGCGTGAACGCCGCTGGCTTACATCCCAACACTGTTGGCGTTGCGGTCTACGCAGCCGATGCACTGTCGATGTAATGATCCAAAATTTTGCACATAATGCATTTTTTTAATGACGGCTTCAACGTTGCCAACGTAAGACCCCTACACGACCGGTGTTGAGTCTTACACTACCGGTGTAAATTGCCAACTTAGGCCCTATAGATTTCAATTTTTCTAACATTTTTCCAACATCTTCCAATACATGATATATGACTTTTTTTATTAAGAATTTGAGTTGTATGATGTTATATGATATATATACATATATATATATATATGTCATGTGATGACTTTGGATGATTTTTAAATGAGATTCAATAACTTCCTAAGTTTTTAAACTAGTGAGTATAAGCTTGGCTTAGGATAATTATGTTGATATAGTTTGATTTGTGTGGAACAGAGATAGATACTTAGATTAAGATTTCCTTTGATTCCCAATCCGATCTAGGTACACAATAATTTGATTGATTATTGCTTAGGATAGGCATATTCCTGTTTGACCTTAATTAAAAACTAATGAAAAGTTTATTGAAATGATTTGTGGTTGAGTCGTATCTAGTCCAGGGAACAACAACCTTGTCATGATGCAATGGTATGGTAGTTTAAGCACTTAGTCCAAATCTTTGTCATGATGCAATGACTCAAATCCATAATGCAATGGTTCACCATGATGCAATGGTGGTTTCTTTTAATGGCTAAGTGGATAGCTAATGGGGTTAACAGTATCGGTATATTCTTTACTTAGGCTCAGGAGGAAATAATATGTTTTAGTTCACGGTTATGGGACCGTTGAACTAATTGATGTTAATGACCGTGATAAGTGGAGTGTATGAAGGAGTGTGAACCCTAGATGAAGCTATTACTAATCTTTATCGGTTAGATATAGGAGATATAGGTATCCGGTCTATCTATATCAACCCCCTGAGCAGCTGCTGTTACTCAGGACCCCCATATTCCTAAGCTTGAATCGGAGTTTGAATACTCCAGTGTTATTTTTTTTTACTCACTTAACTAAAGATAATGAAGTTACGGTGAATTGTTGCATTACATTTAGTTAAGTGTGCTTGGCATATGTATTTGTTGCACTATTATGTACTGGGCCTTTGGCTCATGCTGCTACCTTACAGGTGATCATGATAATGAGCTCTACGACAATATGGGTTATGGGACTAACTGGGAAACCTCTATGGATGATTAGGAGTGTGATCTAGTAGTAGTTTCTTAGGACCTTTTGATGATTTTTGTGAAACTTCTTGGCATATTTATTAAGCCTTGGAATGTAATTTTTATTTTAAGTTGTATATGTAATGTAGCTTGCTTGTATGTAAGCTTTATATGTTTGGTGTGATCCTTGGTAGATCCTCATGTAATGTATGTGATGTATGTTTTGTATATATGTGATGACCCACTACTTATGTAGTGGTAATATTTCTTAATTCAAATCATGCAAATGTTATATCTGTTTTAAGCAAACAATCATTACAAACACTTTTTTTAGATGAACTTACGTATAATAGTTGGGTATTTCCTAATACTTGGGTATTATACGTGGTCGGGGGATTTGGCATGCTTAATCTATGGGTTAAGTGGGCCGGGTCCTTACAGAGTGGTATAAAAGCTTTAGTTTGTATGACAGCCTATTTAAATGAGATTGCTAAGTATGATTTGATTGTAAGTGTAATGTGATTTGCTTAGAATAAACTTAAGTTGACTTGAGTGATATGATTGGTTCAAATATTGCTTTGATTGTTTGCTTGATTGTTAATCGAATGACATTTCATTAAGATTGCATATTCAACAAATGCCATGCATATATTATTTGTTGTTCATAGATGGATAGAACTCCAAGACAGACTAGACAATAGTCAGAAAGAAAGGACATGCCACCTCCTCCTTTACCGTCAACTGCTCAAACTTCTACTTCATCACCTATTCCGGCCTCTACTATTACTCCATCTCCTGCATCTGCTTCTACGGCTCAAGTACCACAGCCATCTCCGATGCCTCAAATGCCTTCTTTTCCTTCTATGCCACCAATGCCACAAATGACACAAATGCCAATGGGAGATTTGAGTGCTATGTGTGCAATATTTAAGGATAAGTTTGCTATGATGCAATAGTATCAACAAATGATGTACCAACACTAGCAACAGTTTATATAACAACATAATCCTCAAGCAATGGGACAAGGAGCAAATGTGCAAGGCAATGAGAGGAATGATCAAGTTAAATTACATGACTTTATCAAGATTGTGCCAGAGTTTGACGAAACAGTTTCAGACCCTACTACTGCTAAGCATTGGGTTAAGGAGTTAGAGAAAGCCTTCACGGCTAGTGAAGTTCCAGAGAAAAGAAAGGTTGATTTAGCGGTTTATATGCTCAAGAAGGAGGCGAATAATTGGTAGAGATTGATAAGTCAAAATATGGTGAGACCAATTCCATGGGTTAGGTTCAAGGAAGCCTTCTTTCTACAATATTTCCCCAACACAGTCCGAGAACAGATGATTTCATATTGGTTGAGTCTCAAGCTAGGTAATAGAACCGTTGAAGAATATTATGTAGAGTTTTGTAGCTTGCTCAAATTTGCTGGAGGAGTGTACAATGATGAAAGGATGAAAATTCAAAAGTTTCAAGACGGTTTGAATATGGAAATCAAGGGAAAGTCAAAATGTTTCAACTTCTGACCTTATTAGATGCTGTGAATAAGGTGAAGTTGGCAGAGCAGACTCAAAATGAGAATAAGACTCAAAGCGATAGGAGAGTTACATTTCTAGGAAAAAGACCTGCACCCTTCACTCCTTACAAGAAGTATGATAACTATGGCAAAGGGAAGAAACCATTTCCGAGAAAGAAATCGAATTTGGGATCTTCTACTAAGACTTTACGCCTTTCAACACATTTGAGAAGAGATGTCCTAGATGCTTCGGGCCTCATGATCAAATTCAATGTAAGTGGAACCCATGAGCATGTTTTGCTTGTGGGAAAGTAGGACACAAAGCTTCAGAGTGCAAGGATTTGGTGCTATAACCTGTTTTCTGTGCCTATTGTAAACAAAGAGGGCATCATGTAGCTAATTGTACCAATAAACCAAAGACTAATGGTCTTAACCCCGGAAAAGGAATGACAGTAGCTAGGATTTTTGCCTTACAGTAATGTGACAAAGCTCCATCAATAGATACTCTAGCAGGTACTATAATGATTACAAATCATCCAGCATATGCATTAATAGACAATGGTGCAACACTACATGTTTGGCTGAAAAGTTTGTGAATGAGTGTGGCTTAAAATTTGAAGTGTTGACTGATAGAGTAATGAGTATTAATATTTGCTTTGGGTGTGAAGTCCAGACAACCTTGTATTTGTAGAGAAGTTAATGTAAGAATTGCTAATTGTGATATGCCAATTGATATGATGGTTTTGCCTATGGTTGATTTTGATGCAGTTTTGGGTATAAATTGGCTAAATATGTATAAAGTGATTATATATTGTAATAAGGCGGAAATGAGTTTTGATCTAGAGAGTGGGAAAGTTATTTATGTCTTGGAGAGGAAAAGACCTAAAAGTATGTATACAATGAAGTTGTGGGAGAAGACTTCAGAAACAGTTGTAAGTGGTGAAGAGCTTGACGTTGGTATAGCACCCATGGTGAGAGACTTTATAGATGTTTTTCCTAAAGAATTACCTGGGTTACCACCAGATAGGGAGATTGAATTTGGTATTGAAGTGATTCCGGGAACCACTCTTATTTCAAAGGCTCCTTATAGAATGGCTCCTACGGAATTGAAAGTTCAGTTGGAAGAATTGCAAAAGATTGGTTTTATATGACCTAGTATTTCCCCCTGGGATGCTCCTGTTCTCTTTGTGAAGAAGAAGGATGGAAGTCTACGAATGTGTATCGATTACAGGGAGTTAAATCAATTCACAATTAAGCAAAAGTATCTGTTACCCCGTATTGATGACTTGTTTGATCAATTGAAAGGAGTGAATGTCTTTTCAAAGATTGATTTGAGGTCAGGTTATTATCAGCTTTGAATTAAATAGGAGGATGCACCAAAAACGACTTTTTGCACCCGATACAGACATTTTGAATTCTTCGTTATGTCATTCAGCTTAACGAATGCCCCGCCGCATTTATGGATCTTATGAATAGGATATTCAAGGACTATTTGGATTGGTTTGTGATTGTATTTATAGATGATATTCTAGTGTATTCAAGAAGTGAAGAAGAACATGAAAAGCATTTAAGTTTAGTTCTTCAAAGATTGAAAGAAAGGAAGTTATATGCCAAGTTCAGCAAATGTGAGTTTTGGGTGAAAGAAGTTGCATTCTTAGGGCATATTATTACAAAGGATGGGATATCTATTGACCTTGAAAAGGTTAAAGCAGTATTGGAATGGTCAAGACCCACTAATGTTACTAAAGTGAGAAGTTTCTTGGGTTTAGCGGGTTATTATCAAAGATTTGTTCGAGGATTCTCGAAAATTACAGCCTCATTGACAAGACTAACCCGAAAGCATATGAGATTTATGTGGGATGATTAATGTGAGAGAAGCTTTCAAGAATTGAAGAAAAGAATAATATCTGTACCTATCTTAGCCTCACTTGTTAGTCGGAAGGAATTCACAGTCTATAGTGATGCTTCAATACAAGGTCTTAGATGTGTTCTAATGCAAGACAACAAAGTGATCGCTTATGCATCTAGATAATTGAAGTCACATGAAAAGAATTATCCTCTACATGATTTAGAGCTTGCAGTAGTGGTCTTAGCTTTGAAATTGTGGAGATGTTTGGGGAGAAGTGTAAAATATTTACAGATCACAAAAGTATGAAGTATATTTTTACTCAGAAGGAATTGAATATACGCCAAAGAAGATTTCTTGAGTTGATCAAGGATTATGATATAAAGATTCTATATCATTCGGGAAAAGCCAATATTGTAGCCGATGCTTTGAGTAATAAGAAACAAATGAGTATGGCAACCATGATTACAAGCAAAAAAAGAAATACAAGAAGATCTACGAAGATTGGATATCGAAGTAACCTTAGACAAAGTGGAAGTGATGATCGCAAATTTGACATTCCGACCAACTTTTTATGGATTTGATTAAACAAAGACCACAAGAAGATCCAGAAAGTGTGAAAATAAAAAGTGCGATACAAGAAAGAAGAAGAAAAGAATTGAGACTTGATGAAGATGGTATTATCAGATTTAGAAACAGAATATATGTACCAGAAACGGGAGAATTGAGAAGAGAAATCTTGAAGGAAGCTCATACAACAGTGTATTCAATACATCCAGGGAGTACGAAGATGTACAAGGATTTGAAGAAGAATTATTGGTGGAACAATATGAAGAAAGACGTTGCGGAGTATGTATTCAAGTGTGTGACATGCCAGTAAGCAAAGATCAAACATAAAAGACCTAGCGATGAGTTGCAACCATTATTAATTCTGAAATGGAAGTGGGATGATATAAAAATGGATTTTGTGAGTGCACTACCTAAGACCACGGCCAAGAATGAAGTTATATGGGTCATTGTGGATAAGTTGACTAAATCATCGCATTTTATACCATCGAGAGTTGGGTGTTCATTGGAGAAAATGGCACGAACTTATATCCAAGAAATAGTGAGACTCCGTAGTATACCATTATCGATTACATCCGACAAGGATACTCACTTTGTGCGTCACTTTTGGAAGAGTTTACATGAAGCATTTGGTATGAAACTTCAATTTAGTGCGGATTTCGATCCCCAAACCGACGGGCAATCCGAGAGGACAATACATATTTTAGAAGATATGCTTAGAGCTTGTGCCCTGGATTTCGGAAGAAATTAGGATGATTATTTGCCTCTAGTCGAATTTGCTTATAATAATAGTTATCAGTTGGCAATACAAATGGCTTCGAATGAGGCATTATATGGAAGAAAATGTCGATCTCCTCTCCACTGGGATGAAGTAGGTGAGAAAGCTCTAATTGGTCTAGAATTGATTCAACAGGCAATAAACAAGATTCAACTTATTAAACAGAGATTAAAAGTTGCACAAGATCGATACAAAAGTTATGCCGGTGAAAGAAGAAGACCACTGGAATTTGAAGTCGAAGATCATGTTTTTCTTAGAGTCTCTTTGACCAAAGGAATAATTAGATTTGATGTTAGAGGAAAATTGAACCTCGAGATATATAGGTCCTTTTGAAATCTTGGAAAGAATTGGACCTTTGGCGTACCGGTTAGCATTGCCACCTAATTTGTTTGATGTACACAATGTATTCCATGTTTCACAATTGAGGAATGTATATCGGACCTAGATACTGTTATTGATACAAATCAACCGAAAATTCGACTTGATTTGACCATAGAGGAAAAGCCTGTTAAGATTTTGCAAAGAATAGATAAAGTCTTAAGAAACAAGAAAATTCCTATGGTGAAATTTTAATGGAGTAACCAATTTGAACATGAAGCGATTTGGGAAGTTAATAATATCCTGAGATAGAAATATCCTGAGCGATTTGAACAATGAATGAGGTAAGTTTTGGGGACAAAACTTCTTGAAGGAGGGAAGAGTGAAATAACAAAAGTTTAAATTAATACTTAATGCATATTGAATTTGATTGTTATATGTGTGTATGTGTTAGTGTGAATTGTGGTGTGTTTGAAATGATGGTATGTGTAAAGTAATAATTAGATAATAATCTATGGTAAATATCTAGGTTGATAGTTTATTCTGTTAGAAATTATTATGTTGATGTTAATTGATATTGTAATGAATGAATATATGATGAATTAAACTTGTTTTAAACAAAAAAAAAAAAATAGTTCATAAACCTAACAGATTTTTGGCCTTTTAAAACCTAATTTAAGCCCAAAAATCAAAGCTTAATTATGGCCCAAAACCCCTTAGAAATATGCCCCTAAAGTCCATACATGTTGGATAAATGCCAAGCTTATTTCTTTTGTACTTTGGACATCCAAAACAGACCCAAGAAGAAGAAATCCGTAACTCTTGTAAGGCCATATTTTCCAACATTCAAACCAAGGTTTCTTGCACCCAACACACCAAGAATCCATCCCCAGCTATCATATATACATTATGGTAAGTTTATATGATGTATAAGATGCTTTATTTCTCTCTTAATCTATGAAATTTTTGTCAAATATAATGCATGTTGGATATATATGTGTATTGTTATATTGTGATGTTGAGATAGCTTAGGATTTGTTATGGAAGTGTAATGATGGTGTTGAGTTGTAGTATCATGAGAAGTTGGTATTGTTGAGTTGTATTGAAGAGTTGATTCATGTTGAAGTAGTGGATGTGAAGAAAATGAAATTATAGTGTAAAGTGTGTTTTAATGGTTGAGGAGGAGTATTGTGTTTCAATGATGTTAGAGAGGAGTTTGTGTATGTTTGATGATATAGGGTTCTTATAACGTGTATTAGGAAGGATATAATATGGTTTGAAAGAGGTTGGAAGAGTAAAGTATAAAGATTTCATGTTTGAAAAATAAAGGAAATCTGCAACATAAACTACAGTGTACGCCGCCTTAAACACCACCAGCGTACCTACTGGCTTAAAAAATTTAACTATTAATCATTCGAAAGGCAGCTTGAACGCCGCCAGCTTAAACCCCAACACCGCCAGCGTTGAGGTCTACGCAGCTGATGCACTACCGGTGTAATGATCCAAAATTTTGCATATAATGCATTTTTTTAATGATGGCTTCAAAGCCGCTGGTGTAGAACCCCTACACGATCGGCATTGAGTCTTACACTACTGGTGTAAATAGCCAACATGGGCCCTGCAGATTTCAATTTTACTTACCTTTTTCCAACACCTTCCAATACATGATATATGACTTTTTGATTAAGAATTTGACTTGTATGATGTTATATGATATATATATATATATATATATATCATCTGATGACTTTGGATGATTTTTAAATGAGATTCAATAACTTCCTAAGTTTTTAAACTAGTGAGTATAAGCTTGGCTTAGGATAGTTATGTTGATATAGTTTGATTTGTGTGGAACAGAGATAGATACTTAGTTTAAGATTTCCTTTGATTCCCAATCCGATCTAGGTACACAATAATTTGATTGATTATTGCTTAGGATAGGCATATTCATGTTTGACCTTAATTAAAAACTAATGAAAAGTTTATTGAAATGATTTGTGGTTGAGTCGTATCTAATCCAGGGAACGACAACCTTATCATGATGCAATGGTATGGTAGTTTAGGCACTTAGTCCAAATCTTTGTCACGATGCAATGACTCAAATCCATAATGCAATGGTTCACCATGATGCAATGGTGGTTTCTTTTAATGGCTAAGTGGATAGCTAATGGGGTTAACTGTGTCAGTATATTCTCTACTTAGGCTCGGGAGGAAATAATAAGTTTTAGTTTACGGTTAAGGGATCATTGAACTAATTGATGTTAATGAACGGGATGGTGGAGTGTATGAAGGAGTGTAAACACTAAATGAAGCTATTACCAATCTTTATCGGTTAGATATAGGAGATATAGATATTTGGTTTATCTATATCAATCCCTTGAGCAGCTGCTATTACTCAGGACCCCCAGATTCCCAAGCTTGAATCGGAGTTCGAATACTCCAGTGTTTTTTTTTTTTTTACTCACTTAACTAAAGATAATGAAGTTATGGTGAATTGTTGCATTACATTTAGTTAAGTGTGCTTGGCATATGTATTTGTTGCACTATTGTGTACTGGGTATTTGGCTCATGCTGTTACCTTGTAGGTGATTATGATGATGAGCTCTATGACGATATGGGCTATGATACCAACCGGGAGACCTCTATGGATGATTAGAAGTGTGACCTAGTAGTAGTTGCTTAGGACCTTTTGATGTATATTGTGAAACTTCTAGGAATATTTATTAAGCCTTGGAATGTAATTTTTATTTTAAGTTGTATATGCAATGTAGCTTACTTGTATGTAAGCTTTATATATTTGGTGTGATCCTTGGATGATCCTTATGTAATGTATGTGATGTATGTTTTGTATATATGTGATGACCCACTACTTATGTAGTGATAGTATTTCTTAATTCAAATCATGTGAATGTTATATCTGTTTTAAGCAAGCAATCATTACAAACACTTCTTTTTAGACGACCTTGCGTATAATAGTTGGGAATTTCCTAATACTTGAGTATTATGCGTGGTTGGGGGATTTAGCATGCTTAATCTATGGGTTAAGTGAGCTGGGTCCTTACACATGGGCTTTTTTTAAATAATAATTTTAAAATAGTAATTTATGTTTTTTTAAATTTATTGTTAATTATATTTAAATAATATAATTTGTTTTGTTTTATTATTTTAATTAAATCTATTTATCTTTTTTAAATAAAATAACATCTTTTGTACACTTTACTTTTTTAAAATGATTTTAATTGTATTGACATATTATCTTAAAATCTTTTTAGCAAATAAGTAAATAAAATTACTAAATAATATTATAATAGTAATTTAATTATATTAAATATTAAATTTATGTAATTAATTTATTTAGAATAATTGTAAATTACTAAATAAATGAAATTAATAAATGCATTGGGATCTGTAGAAAATTAAATTTTATTGATAAGATCTTTTATTTTTTTACAAATTACAAAGACATTGGGAAAAAAAAAAGTCATTAATGATATATCCTCTACTTCATATTTTACCATCTCATCCTAGAATCCTCCGAGCTTACCCCATTGTTTCACTATGCCTACGGCTATGACTCTAGCGTTGATAATGACACCCTTAATCCCATGTCGCTTTTTCTCAAGCCACAAAAAATGTGCATTGTTTGGTTCATGTCATTAGCATAAGACTAATCTTTCAAGCATACACGTGTTTTAACGGTTTCCTGCTTTTAAACTATGTCGGTGCAGATCGATGATCCATCCACCAAATTGAAAGCTAATTTCAATGGAAGCATTGAAGCCGAAGGAATCAAAAGATCCAATGCCACTATAAAAAGTACTAACATCATGTGTTTTCTCTTCTTCCATCAACCGAGGACATTGAAATCATCCCACTCCTTTGCATCTCTCGCTTCCACTATACTTCATTCACCAGCATGTCACTGAAGACATCTTTAGAACTCCCATAGTTGCTCCTAACATCTTGAGCAATTTGTTTTTATCTCTTGGAAAAACCCGAAGATAAGTGACTTTTGGTTTAGTATGGTTAGATGGTTGCAGAGTTGTCTGATCATGACATCGATATAGGTCTTTGAGCAAATTCATTGCTCTAGTATCAAGATTTGTGGCATATGTATCGGGATTAGCCACACGAACATTCTTATAGAATTTCTTGAGAAGTACCTTAGTTGCACGAAACCTATACCATGAATCTAGCATTATTACAACATAGAAGAGTGGGGGAAAGAGGGCCAAAAACTCCCAGAGTTTACCTGCCATTGCATATACAGTGGGGACTAGATCACAATTGTGAAAGTAGTAACCCAATACGTTTGATATGTTAGTTAGGTTGGGAAGCATGTAGTTGCTAATGGGTAATAGCAATTAGACAAATATTGCATTAAGTTGAGAAATGCCTTAAAGACCTCTTTAAGTTCGCGTGTTATTCTCTAATCCTAATCCTTTATCACACTAATGTTAGGATCAGAGGGATTGAGTAGAGTATTGTACAAATGAGTGAAAACCCTTTTCTACACTTCAATGCTCAATGAAGCATTTTGAATGTAGAATTCCACTTGGTCTTGCAATCAAGTGTAGGTAGCTTTTCGTCTAAATTGTGTGCCTTGATAAACTCCATATACTTATGTTTATATCTCTTCGAAAAACAAAAATAGGTGATTGCATACCTTATCTATTCAATGTCTATGTCCAGGCCACAAGCTTTAAGGCCTCCTTACACTACCAAATTTAGAATTGAACGCTTGTTTCAAATACTAAACGGAAGTAGTGTTGTTTATTGCATTGCCAAATGATATACTAAATATTCTTCATATATCATACGATTGGAGGGTTTCTAGGATGCTATTTGCTTGGCCGATATGTTTCTCCCAAAATAGTTGGAATGGAAAATCCGCTTCTGGATCAACCATTAATCATCTATTTAGTGAGTGAAGTCATCGATAGCATGGAGTAGGGGTTTCCATACTTCAGAGGTACGGGAGATGCTGCACAATCAAAATCGAGTGAGTTATTTAAATAAAAAAAAAGATGATGCACAAGAAATTATTTTAAAAGAATATACCTAAAAGGAAAGTTTGACAAGACTTCCTTAGGGCTTCATGCTTTCTTGCGAAAAGGTCCATTGTATAATGTTTCAATGTTTGCATCCTTGCACGTTCGTATTAGGGCTACAAACATCCCTATGACCAACTTTTGAATATAAAATGATCAGTCACTTGGAATGATATATTTGTAATGACCTTCATTTTCACTAGCTTGTCAAGTGCTTCTTTGTTGTCAAATTGCTAGTTAGCAGGGTCAACTCCCTTGTTACGAGAACGGTCATCATTGGTGTAGTCCTCAACCAAACATGCCCTTTGGACATGTGTGAATCTATGTGTTGAATCAAGTGTCTCATGCTACAAATGGAAAATTTAACAGGTTTCTCATTTGAAGAGGATTATATGTTTTCCATGAAGTATTTCTAGACAGTGCGATCTTCGTCCTAAGATGTCTTGAAGAAGTAGTAGGCATGGTAGAGTCTATGTTACTCTATGATGGGAAAGATTGCTTAGTCAGGGTAAAAGTTGTCAACTACAAATAAAAAATACCTAACCTTAATTGTATGGTTGTGATAAAAAAAAAGTGAACACAATGAAAAGTTATCCCTTCATCATTCCCACTCGCCATGGAAGGTGGTAGTGTAGCTATTAGCAGAGACTAGAAAATACCTCGCTATAGCTACTTCTAACCCAGGGATATATTCAGGCATCAATGGCAAGGACATAGGTACAGAAAATCTAGAATTTCTCATATGATTCATCAAGATAGTGAAACTTATGTAATGTTTAGAAATTGATTACCAAAAACCCATAAGTCATCAAACTTGTTAAAGTTGGGAATATAGCTTAGACTATTGCTATATCTAGTCATTTCGATTTTTGAGGATAAAGTGGGCATGTATCAAATGTGTCGAGCGAAAAAACTAGTAAAGGAGCCTAGTTAGAGTAAATTGTGGGCTATAAAGCTTCAAATATATGAAATTATAAGTTAGTGCTCAGTATATATAGTTGAAGAAGCAACATCGCTACTTTTTCCTCAATGTGGTCACGCTTAGATAAATGAAAAGAAAAATTTCCATTATGCTCATGTTAACAACAACGTGAGCACTTTTGTTTCCCACCCATGACAAAATTTGGGCAAGAAACTCAACATAGACACTTTAGAGGGCAGGGTACTTATGTTGTGTTTCCTACCTAATTTATTTAATTGGGCATGTTAGATCCTTTTCTTTTTAAAATTATATTGGCACCAATGTGCCCACTTTGGGGTCTAATGTGGGCATGTTAGTGTTTGACATGGGCACATTAGAGGGAAAGGAGCTGACATTATGTTTCCCACTCAATTTATTTCCTTCAGCAAGAAATCTAATGTGATCATTTTATGCTCTAGAGTAGATACATTAGTTCCTTTTTTTTTTTTAATTATCTTGGCATAAATGTTCCTACATTGGGTTTCACAAGGGTATGTTGGTGCCTAGTGTGGGCACTATAGAGGGTAATGTTCCTATGTTGTGTTTTTTGCCTAATTTATTTCCTTGGGCAAGAAATTTAACATGTTTACTTTGTGCTCTAAAGTGGGCATGTTAGTTCCTTTTTCTTTTTAATTTATCTTGGACCAACGTGCTCACTTTCAGGTCCAACTTGAGCACATTGGTGCCAAATGTTGAAGAAAATGTGAATGTGGGCATGTTAGTGCCTAACATTCACATTTTTTGGAATTTTAGGCACCAATGTGCGCTTATTGATGCCCAATATTTGAAATTTTTTTCGAATATTGGGCACTAACATGTGCACATTTATACCTAAAGTGGGCACCACATTTGAAAAAAAATTTTGAACATTAGGTACTAACATGGGTGCATTGGTGCCCAACATTTAAATTATTTAGCCGTTAGGCACCAACCAACGCATGTTGCTCGTCCACATATTAGCTCAATGGCCACATTGTCGCCTGTGTCTATTTAAAGGATTCCGACGTGAGAACTTCACCACATCATTCTCCATACCTTTACTCTTCTGCTCTCTTTCAAAAACGCTCCTCCTTTCATCTATAAGCTTAAAAAAAACTATGAAAATCATGGAAAGTGATAGTGAATCATCTTGTCAACATAGATGCAGCAAGAAACAAGCAAAACGCCACCATCATCTCCCTACACCACCACTTAGTCCTACCCTTAGTCTATCGACATCTTCTCTCCACTTTGTTGAAGTTCACATGAAAGAATAGTTTGAAAGAAAGTTCTACACTTGACCCATTTTACTAAGAAAGGATTATGATTAGGCATTGTTAAATGAGGTGTATGACTTTAACGATGCCCTTTGAGCCACCAGGTTATGACCACAATTTCAGTTACCAAACATGATTTATCATAACCTCTTCTGGATGTTCTACTCTAATACGACTACAAAAGAAGTTGTGGAGGATGAATTTGTAACTCTTTTGATTGAAACCAGGCAGTATAGTCTATCAATGATGACAACTTATCTTTTCAACACCGTAATCCACATCACGTTAGAAGCCATCAACGATTTGTTGCTCCTAACCAACAAGGATGATGGGATAGAAAAATTGGGATTTAAGAAGAACATCCCCTCATATTTGTGGTGCTCTTATTTGTGTAGGTGAGTTTGTTGCTGATCACCTTAAGCATACAAATCAAAATGACCTCACCTCGATCTATTAGTTGATCTATCACATGATATGCTATGACTTTTGCCTAAAAAGGAACATGAACAACTTGTTTGTTAATGATGTATTCTTAACAGATGCAATATTGCAACATTAGGTGTTAGATGTTGGTTATGTAGTTGTGTGAACTTTCTAATGAGTGCTTAGGAGAAAGGATTCTCATTTGGCATATGGAAGGTTTATCACAACCTTTCTCACCGTGCATAGGTTCAACCTTATGGGTTATGCCCCAACATAAGAGAAGGGAAAATTCAAAAAAGTTGATATTTAATTGAAAATGCATTTCATGTATGATCCATAAAGTAACCAATACTATAGACATAGTGGTCGAAGTCAAGGACAATCGCAACAAGGCTAGGAATATGACATCGGGCTAGACTTGAATTTCAACATCGAAGGATTAACCTCATCTTGGTATGATAAACCAATGGATGAGGGAGGGTGGGACAAGGCATACCATCAATAGCAAGAGCTCGATCATTGTGGGTTTAGTATGCATTTCATAATGGAATGTTTGGAGTAAATTGATAAGCATCAAGAATAGCAAGATCAACTAATTAGGCAAAATAATCAAATGCTCCACATTCATAATGAAATGTTCAAAAGTATTAATTCCAAGTATGATCAAATTACCAAATTTCACATAGATTTCTTCCAATGGGCAGGCTACCAACTGAAGGTTCATCTACCACCACCACTACTATATCATCCCCTAACAGAGCAGATGGTCAAGGTGGTGAGCAAGGCGGCCAAGATCCTCATTCCCCATTTTTTGTAAAATGTATTAATCATGTTTTTTTTTTTTACAACTAGTATGTAATTGCATATTGGTAAAATGGATAATATCATGTTTTATTCATAATTTAAATTTCCACTTATATAAAATGTAAAAATTAATTCATTCTATTTACATTGTAAAAATTTTAAAACTTGTTGAGTAATTTCCATATTAAAAATCCAAAAAACCAAAAAACCATCAAAAAAAAAAATGGGACTCAAAATAACAAATAAACTGAAAACCATACAAACTATGTGAAACTAGACATGATTAAAGGCATGTGCCATGGTACATAGAGTCCTATGAATAAATAAGCTGGCATAGCATAACACGAGAAAAAAAAAAGCATGCAAAGCACAACACGTGAGACATGCGAGCACACAAAAGCATGCGATACGTAAAGCACACAAAATTTGGCACATGAATGGCACAGCATAACTCATTTACCATGTCTAGTCATTTGGTGGTATTTTAAATGTATAGCTTATTCATAATAAATTTAGAGAAATAGTTGATAATAACTCCATAAAAATGAAAGATTCTTAATTGTTTAAAAAATTATTTTTGAGACACTTGTATTACAATAAAGAGAGATTAGTTGTAAAGTGAGCCTTTATTAAAAAAAAGTGTAAATTGTTGATTTTTCATTAAATGCAAATGCTTTAACCATTGGAAAATTTAATTATATATTACTAGTAATTTCTGTATCATAAAATATAAAATGGTACAAATAAATAATGATGCCTTACTTTTTAATTTGCAAAAATATATCGACATTACCAAACATATCTATTATCGGTTTGTTACCAATAGCTTGCGAGCTTAATTGATTTTAGGGTCGGTTTGTTTTTTGTTTTTTGACATCACATTTTTTTCGTTTTTAAACAAATATTTGTCAAAAAAATAAATATAGATGAAAAATAAATATTTTACTCATAAAATATCAAATGGATCAGATAGAGACAAGATACATATAAAATACAGAAGTAGATCAAATATATATAAAATACAAATAAAAATCAGACTATCCAAATAAACACCGATAATTTTGTCTTTAAATCACCTTATTATCATGTTAGCTATGTTGTACCTCAAGTCATCTAAAAGCTTTATAGAATTTAACAAAGGCTATCACAAGCCTTGATAGCCTAACCTCTCTATAATAATAATAATAATAATAATAATAATAATAATAATAATAATAATAATAATAATAATCAAGTGAAATCATTCTACCCTCCCCTTAGCAAGCATTGGCTTATGGCTTGTGCCCTCATTAGAACCGCCTAATTTAGACATCACCATGGTTTAATTTGAATCCAAAAATGGGACCTGAAATGATGGTTCGTCATTCCAAAAATTGGGAAACAGGATCAAAATTGTGGGAGTCAAGCCGGTTTTTTGTTCTAAGGAATTGATTGTTCCCATGGGTCCAATCTAGCTTTGTTACCAAAGGAAACAAACTTGTGGTGAATTTCTCAAGAATAAACAAAACAACTAAAGCTAAATATGCTTATTTTATTGAATATTATATATAATGACATATAACACATATCTATAGTTACTTTCATATAGGTTTGTAAGCGAGTTGTACATATTCGTACGCTATTGGCGCTTAAGTTTGACTTGTTGATAGCTTGAATTCGACTCAATTGCAATTAACTCAAGCTCAAGTTCAAGTTACTTGAGTAGCTATTGAATTTGAGTTCAAATTTAAAAAAAAAAATTCAATTAAAGTAGCTTGTGAGACTAATTGAGCTTTTTAGATTTTTTATAAAGAAATAATGAGATAATGTCATACTAAGTGCTTGTAATCTTTATATTTTGGAAAATCAGTGCTTATACTTTCAAAGTATGTGCGATATAGTGTATCTGTTAAATAATATTTGATAAACGTTTATTTTAATGACATGATAATGGTAGAACAAGTGCTTATAATTTTAATTTTTAGCAATTTTTTGGTAGTTTAGTACTACTTGTTTAGATTTTAATAATTTTTGGCTAAGTATTTGTTATTATCCTATTATCAAAATGAATGGTTGTTAAATATTATTTAACAAAGGAACTGAACAACACATATTTTGAAAGTACGAGTAATAATTTTCCAAAATCTAAATATGAGACATTAAATTGCAAAAAATTGAAAGTATAAGCACTTGGTCTACCTTTATCTATAAAAAAAAAATGTTATAAAATTTGTGTTTTTCTCCTTTTTAAAGCCTATTTTCATTCTTTTCTTTTTTTTCCTTTCCTACTATATCTAATGGTTTGCATTTATTATATTTTACGATTAAGTCAACTAAAAACCTGATTCTAATCCTAAATCTCAACTTATCTTTTAATCTAGCTAAATTTTTTATGAGCAATGAAGTCTAGCTTAAGCTCATTGAATACCAACTTTAGCTAAGCTCGAACTTAAAATTAAAGCTCAATCAAGTTCAAGTTCGAAGTTTTTCATTCAAGTTGAGTCTGAGCTCAGCTTTGTATCTTCTCAACTCTACTCGTCTATAGCCTTACTTTTGTGTACATATGATTAGTATATATATACATAATATATTTGCATAAATAGATATATTCAAATGAATGAAACCAATGTATCATTAAATGATTTCAAAATTATGATTGCTAGAGTGGGATGTTAACCCTTACCTTTGTTAGAATTTACATAAATTACGTGTAGATTTTTGGTAAAAGAACTTGGAATGAAGATTCAGGGGAATTTTTTTACAAATTTTAAGTTTGTCTTGAAGATGCCTATGTATCCCATTTGTCAGTATCTGACTAACAAAGTTTTATTCGCAAAAATCATGTTAGGTTTAAGTTTTTCACATGTCGACTAGTGTTAAAAAAAAAAAACTAGATTGTCTACTTTGAATCTCTACTTTAATTTAAAAAAATAACAAAAACTATCATTGCCTATGAATTTTGCAAAAAATGTTGCTTAGTTTTTCTAATTGAAAAAAAAAACACATTTTTCTATCATTAGGTGATTGAATAGTTTTTTATTTAGTAAAATATAGTATAAGGTAAACCTACCTTACCAGTGATAAGGTATAGAGGTGGTACTTAATAGAAGTCACTAAAGTAGTCATTTCCTTGCTGGTGCAATCTTTGGCATCCTACTATTGGCAATCCGTAATATTCCAAGCATTGTTGCTTGCTATAGCTTCGACCATTACAAAACCATATATAGACTTGTTTTCATCCAATTGATTACTTGCATTGTTGATTGGTTGCTCAATTGCAATTGTTGAAGTTGGGGCTACCAACACCTGTCCAACAATTCGGAATATGATTGGATATGTTTCATTGTGGTCATTCCACTAATTAAGGATTTCAAAATTGTCGGTATCGACATTGCCACCAAATTCGAATTCATTGCTTATGTACTTGTCAATTTCTAAAAATGGATCTACCTCAGCTACACTACGGTGCTTCTTCAATCTTTGGTATTTGATCAATACTCTAGGTTGTTCTACTCTAGTGACTAATATTGCACTGACGGGTGTGTCTAGATTAGTAGGAATTTGACCGTGATGTACATAGTTAAACTACGAGTACAATTTTGGCACAACACTACTAGTGCCGCATATGGCATTGATAGCACTGATAGAATACATGTCCTAAGTGTAACATTTTATCAACATTATCATAATAATACTCTAACACTTCTTTAGGTCCTTTTACTTTATTGCATGGATCCAACACACACATCATATTATCTTTCATGAGAGTAGTCTTGTAATAAGATAACCACTTTCGAACCATATCATTAACACAAGTTTGCAACATTAGATCAAGTCTTCCATTTTATAATGTATCCATATTGTCATATGCTTCAAGAAGAAAGAGATAAACTAGAGAGAGAAAGTATAAATAAACTTTAAGAAGAACCGGCAAAATTATAGCAACTAATTCAGTTAGTTAAGTGCAATGGTATACTTAGGATATGCCTAATTGTAAAGTTACATAACAAATGTTTGTATTCAATGGTATTGTTCAGAATTTTGCACGTTGAATTGCACGTTTGTTGAATGTCTTTTTAAAGTTTTCATGGCCTTTTCCCATGCAACCGACACCACTTTCTAAATTAGCTATTAATAGATGATGGTATGTGTGATAGCCTGAGTTTTTAAGGAAATCCCTAAGTACCAAGTTACTAATTTTTGGGCTTAGGTTGACATCCATGATTTTTGTTCATGGTCACACAAGCTGAATAAAACGGCCTCATAGAGTTTGGGTTATGAAACAAATAATATAAATGAACATCTCTTATGTTAAATGTGTATAAACACAACTAATATAATAAATATAAAACAGTATGGTATAAAATAAGGTAACTTGTTATGATAAATAAAACGTAATATACAAAAAAATAAATTATAAAGAAGGACAAATATGTCATATGATATAAAATAAGAGGGTTTTATAGTCTACCTTAATATATAATTAAATGCTTTGTCTTTTGGCAAAGAAGTTATTAAAGATAAAGAGACGTTCTTAAAGATGAAGAGACATCATTATCAAAGATAAAAAGATGTTATTAAAGATAAAGAGACATTATTAAAGATAAAGAGACGTCATTAAAGATGAAAGGATGTTATTAAAATTAAAGATGAATAAACATTATTAAAGATGGAGAGATGTTATTAAAGATAAACAGTTATTCCTTGTCTTATATATAAACTTCTTAAAAATCATCCCTAAACCTAGAAATCCTCTCCATTCATGTTCTTAACATCCATAGGAGTTTAAGAAGTCCAAATAAAAGTGAGTGGATCTCTTCTCTACCTTTAGATTTCAAAAGAAATCTATCAAATTCTTAGAGTTTCTAATTGGATTTGAGGGAGAAATTGAAGAAAAACCTATCTTGCTTGAAGATCTAGATCTTGGTAATCAAGAAAGATTAAAGATGACATTTTTAGGTAAGTTTGTATATTCTTAATCCTTATGATAGTATAGAGATGAATTCTGTTGAGTTTTGGTCTGATTTTATTAAATGGAATTCTAGGGTTTATAAGATTTGTTAAGGAAATCTGATCTTTGGAGAAGATTTTGTGTTTTATTCAAGGAAAAAGGGTAGATTTGTTATTCTTTTAAGATTAAGGTTTTAGATGATATATGAGTTTAGGTTTAGATGATGATGTATGTTATTGAAGTTATTCTGTTCATATTATCAGGTTAACGAATTAGGGTTGTGTTCTAAAGGAGATTCAGTGATTTTAAGTTATATTCTTGAGTTTAGATTTAGGTATGATCTTACCTTATTTATTATATGTGCTTATAGGTTTAGATTTGCTTGTTGTATGTGTTGTAGGTTTAAAATTCCAAATTAACCTAATTTTATCTAACTTATTAAATTGTTTTACTACTTGTGATTGGCTGCGCTTAGTATAGACCACATAGAGTGTGAAACTAGTGCTGGTAACATGATGATCCTTGTGTGACGTTGTCCCGAATGGAGTTGCACCTAAATATAATTTTGGTATATTAGATTTTGGTAGTATGACAGCTGGTATGTGGGAAATTCCTAATACCAATATATGTATATATTATCTATTTTCTATATGTTTGTTTTTAGGGAGTCATGAGTTACTCTAAATTTTGAACTAGATGTATATGGTTTTAAATTGTGCTGTTTGCCAGCTAATCACAGATAATAAATTGTGTTTGTTACATTAGAAATAATAGCATGTGGATATATATATATATATATATATATATGTGTGTGTGTGTGTGTTGTGTGTGCATATGCATTTGTATGTGGTCTGGCGTATTGGGCTTTTTGCTTATTCCTTTAATTTTTTAGGAACATGAGAAGATCAAGTGATTTATGATCTTTTTGGTTATGATGTCTTTGTGGATTACGGAGAGGACGATAGTGGACCCGACTTCCTTTTTAATGTTTAGGATGCATGACTTAGATTTAGAATAAGATGAAGACTTTATCAAATTATATGTTTTTATGAGTTTAAGAATGTTTTAAAAGTTTTCCTTTTATGTTATAAGTTTGGTTATTGTTGGCTATGGTTTATGTCAATAAGGTTATTTGAAAGTTTAGCTTTGATAGTAACTTTAAACATGTACCCTTTTATTTGAGAGTTTGAAGTTTTTCATGATATGTATATTTTGTAGATTCGAGTTTCATAGCCTTGGCATGTTCTTATAAAAAGAAGGACATGTAGCGAGTTGTAATGTCTTTAGGTTAGGGCACTATATAATATATATGGCCAACATTGTGTATATACAATAGATATATGTATTATCTTTTTCTTTAAACTATTTGAAATGAAAAGTTATTATATAAATATATATATATATACACATTAAGCTGGTATGGTTAGGCAAATAAAATATTACATGAGGTATGTTGTAATGTTCATAATTATACGTTGCAATTAGTTGAAAAATTAAGTCCAAGCTTTTACAAATATGCTAACCATCTAAACGTAATCTATTTGATTGTATGGATTAATCGTCATGTCATGATCATGTTATATAGACTTATATGCTTAGTTATTGATTGATTAACGATGCTTGCACTATTGCATTCATGGCATGGCATGGCATGAAAGGGCCATATTTCACAAGCTCAGTTTTGAACAAATGGACCTAAGGGTCATAATTTCATAAAGCTTAGTTTTCTTAGAAATCTCGGTTTATAAGCTTGGCTTTAAGCATATAGTGTTGCACTTCCAGTTTTAAGCTACCTATGGGCTGATTTCACGGTTATTGAATCCTTGGATTCTTAATTAGTTATTGGAATTCCTTCGAGTTGATTCCTTCATGGTTTAATTTTAAGTCTCTATATGCCGCTCTTCTCGGTTGAGCCGCCACGTGCCACTCATGAAGCTACCTAAGGTTTACCCACTCAGTTAAGATATTGGCCAATGCATGTCATGTGCATCTAGCATGAAATTTCATTGAGTATGGTATTTGATCTATTGCATATGCTCACAGATATATGTTGATATTTTATTCGTTGCAATTATTTCTTGTTATATTTTTCTTTTACTCACTTAGCTCAAATATGAGCTGAGGGGTTAGTGTTTCTAACCTCAGGTATCGAAGATAGGACTAGCATGGAAGAATGAGGCTTTGGGAAGGGAAACAAGTGCATGGAATAGCATTATAACTTTCTTATTACAAATAAATTTCAATATGTAGATATATTAAAATATGAGTGTGGGCCAATATTGCCTTAAAGTTTATATTTTTGAAAAGACACTTCTACAGTGACATCAATAATATGGTTTTTAAGTGTTGGATTCACCAATGGCATTATAGCCTAGTGATATCTCCCTGGTCTCTCAAGTGAGTAGTATCAAGTTTGAATCCCCTCTTCCCCATTGTAATGGCAAAAAGTAAAAAAAAAAAAAAAGTACGTGTTAGATTCCATATAACCCTATCCTTAACTTGGGGATGGCATAGCGACTTGTCTCCTAGGCTCCATGTGCTCAGTATAAAGGGCCTAAGAGGCTGGGTGCTACAATATGTAATATAGAAAATCACTGATTTTATCAATGAGTGACATAATTTTAGTGACTTTATTCCTTCCTTTACACATAGGTTTAGTATAGGGTTGCAAATGAGTTAAGTTGAGATAATACAATATTGATATTGACTTTGATCTCGACTCGAATTTTCAAAGTTCGAGATCAACTTGATTTCAAACGAACGAAAGATTTCAACTCGAGTTTGATTTAAAGTAATATTATGTAATCTCAAGCTCGGTTTTATTAAGTTTATTTAAGCTTGACTTATTAATTTTTTTTATTTTAATTAAACTAATATAAATACCCAAACCAATTTGAATTCAATTAATATTTAAACTCGATTAAAGCTTGATAAAACTCAATTAGGCTTGCGAGCTAATCGAGTTAACCATAAGAAGCTTATGTTCAACTAAATAAACTTATTGAATAGCTCAAGTTCTAACTCAACGAAGCTATTCTCAAATCAAACTTGAGTTAATATTGAATTGAGCTCAAATAGTTTGTGAATCGCCTTAGTCTATTTGCACCTATAGTTAGGGGTGGGAAAAAAAACCGACCGAACCAAACCAATCCGTAACCGAACCAATCCGAACCGAAAATATGGTTTTTTTCATAGTTTGTTTTGAAAATTTTCAAAGTCGAACCAATCCGTAAATTTATGATATGGTTTGGTTTGGAAGGTAAATCAAACCAATCCATAAAACCGAACCAAACCGTTTTAGAAAAATATAATAATATTTTAATGTTTATATGATTTCATTTGATATTTATTATTATGTGAATATTAATTAAAATCAACTTGTCTTTTTTAAAAATTTTTTTAAGCTCATGATATGTAATTTTTTGTTGATGATGAACTATTGTTTTTTTTAATAGCTTTTAACTTTGTAAAGTATGAAATTTATTTATTCAGTTATAAACTTTCATTATGTATTAATTGTTTAATATATTATCAGCTGGTCATTTTATTCATTGATGAATTTTATATTAAAAATCATAAATTATGACTTACTATGTATTGGTTAGTGAATGTATTTTATTGGTGGATAATTGATTTTATAGAAAACTATAGATTAAAAGTATGATGGATTTATAAAGCATTTTGTTATGGTTTATAATATCAACTTTGTAAAATGATATAAATATGTAAAAATCTACACAAATGTAAAAAAACTAGAACAAGAAAAAGTTTTAGTTAGAATTTTGATTTAAACTGTAATCCAAACCGAACCAAAGCGTTATTTAATGGTTTAAAAAATTTATAATCCGAACCAAATCATTACTTAATGGTTTGGTTTGGGAATGGAAAAAAATCCAAACCGTAAATTTTGGTTTGATTTGATTTTAGGAAAAACGAACCAAACCGATCCGTGCCCATCCCTACCTATAGTTTAGTATATAGCATGCAATCCTAATATGAAAATAGGTCTCACCTAATATAAACCGGCATAATAGCTTAAGATTAGAAATGTTAGCTCCGTTTGCAATTGTGTTGTTGAATCCTACTAAGAATAATTTATTTAAGTTAAAAGGACATCCATCTACTGTAGCCATTATAGTTGTGTATATATATATATATTGGGTTGTCTTGACACCGTCCATTTTACGAAGTGCTATAAGTCTTTTATGCACCTTATGACGGTTTTTTTTTAATTACATGTTGCCCTTATGTATGAGCTTTCTTTCCATCGATTCGTCTAAAATGTCCGAGCAAATGGAGACATAGGTGTTAAGACAATAGAATATACTTTTTAGTTTCTTCTTACATCGCTTGTAAGTTTCAATGCATGAATTGCCTTTTGATACTTAATGCACTATACGAGGATGCCTAGGTCTGCTCCAAAACTTAAGTTCCACCTACCTATCGTTTGCATAAGTCCATCTAAATAATTCTAATCTTTGTACTGCCATAGCTTCACATCTTTCTTTGACCCAAGTTGGGAAATTCGTTGCTGCATTGGATTCACAACATATTCGCCCAGGTGCTTCGACCTTAGGCGCTTTATCAAGCTCCCGTAATGTTTACCCTTCAAGAATGCATAACTTGTGGAGCAATAGTAGTTATTGTCCCCATCTTCCTATCTTATCCTTCCACTTTCCTAGAATGTTTAATGAAGATATTAAATTTATACAAGCAAGACAACTTTCCTAGTCCTTTGCCGCAACTGTGTTGCCCTCCTTTGCAACCATCCACATAGTCCTCAACGTCACATTATGGAAGTTTCTTCCACGTTTGGATCTAGTGAGCCTTCCCTCACATGATGGTACATCAATGTAGTCATCTTGAACCCTAGGGGGCATAATGGAAATTGATTTGGTGTGAAGTCATAGTCAGAGGCTCAGATTTTCACGAAGTTGTAATAGTTAACATCAGCATGCGTATCAATTCTTTGATCGAGCTCCGTTGCGAGTGCCTTCCCCTACATGTTTCCTTATTCACTAACTTTTGGGATGACTCTCCATGGAACAATGAAACCATTGTAATTGCTAATAAAAAAAAAGCACAAACAAGATTTATAAGAACAATATCTCCGATGATATATCTGGTTAGCACAAAATATATATAATCAAGAAATTAAAAAGAAAAAACTTTTGTATTTTTTTATTCCCATAACGTTTGTTGTGTTGTATATTTTCAAAAGAACAGAACAATAGAGGGCATATCTCCACAGCTCAACCTTCAAATTTATAAGCAATGAATTTGTGTATCATTGGGGAGATTTCTTTTGCTCAAACATTTCTGCTACATTCAAGATTGAATCTTCAAATTTTTCTGCGTCAATTCTTGTACGGTCTATCGATACTCACAAGTGCATGAACATATATTCAAAAACTCTCATGCGGTTACATGCAGCAAACAATAATCTAATCATCAATCTAATTAAGTCTACCAACCATTAAAAGGATAGATCAATATCCCAATGCACACATAGTTATATATATACCAATATATCACACATTGGATACTCCCAATAACCATGATACCAATACCATCTAGATCTAACTTCATCGTTTATAAATGCAACTCCACTCACAACAACACCACATAAGGATAATCGTGTTACCATGATAATAATGTGGATACTCCCTACCTAATACCAACAACCAAGCATATACAACAAATAATTATTATAGTCAAATAATCACTTTATGATTCTATCGTAAACAAGGACAAGTAGCAAGCAAGGTACACACGTACCCAAAACGTAGGCTCTTCTTGAACTCTACAACCTTTTAACCTCAGTTGAATTCTCTAGCCAAACCAAAAACACCAAGATTTCAAAACCTGCACAACAATTTACTCTTTCATCATGTAATTATCAACAATTTCAACATAATCTCATAATCTTTCTTCAACTCTTACCATTTTCTCAATAATAAGTCTTAAAAATCTATTGCTCTAATCTCATTCAATCATTGGGGTATTGAATAAAAAATGTCAAAAATTCAACTTTAAGGCATGTTTACAACTGGTAAATTGTTAGAATTGAAGAAGAAAATGTGTTACATTCAAGATTCTACAAGGGTTACCATTTTAGAAGGAGAATGAGTTGTTGGATGACAATGTTTTAAGAACTACAAGTAGAGAAAAGGATTCATTGTTTTGAAAAAGAATAATTACAATTAAAGGAAATTCTACGATCATGTCACTAATTTCGATGCGATCGATCTCATCGACTATCCAATGACTAACATCATATCGAACCATGATCAAACCACCAAAATAGTTAATATTCCAGCTATTATATTAATTTAACAGTTATATGGTTGATTAGATAATCTTGTTAATGGGACCATAGGAGCTCCCATCGATCAATTAGGGTTTATAATGACCCCTTTACCCCTTGTTTATTGATTTATTTAGTGTTTTAGTTATTTGTTTATTCTCCTTTCCTAGGCTATTTTAGTGTATAAAATGGACTCTAAAAAAAAAATAAATAAGAGAAATAAATATTGATAAATTCAACAAACAAGGTACAATTTTTCTTAACCCTTTAAGTATAAGGAGAAATAAGCATTGGTGAATATATTCTAACATTTCTATTAGACTAGAATAAGGAAACTAATGAGTACTTTTCACTATTCTTCTAGGCAAATCACCCATATGCTGTAGCAAAAAGCACAAACCGAGGTTATTATAAAAATTACTAATCCTTCTACAGTCCTACTCTATATAAATATAAAAATATTGCTAATTACTAAAAATATACACTAGAAATACTCAAGAGGGGTTGAATTGAGTATTTTGCCTAAAACTCAAATTTTTAAAAATTTGAAAATTTAAAGCAATAGAATAAAAAAATTAAATAAATTTGCAGTGGATAGAAAGATAATAAATATGAAAGATTTAAAGAGAAGAAGCAAGACAAAAATTTAACTTGGAGTTTGGCCATTTGCTTACTCTCCATAGTCCATTAAATTACCTCTTACGAGGTCTTCAACACCACTTATATTAATATAAAAAAGGTTATGTATAGCAATAAAATGAACTGAGCATTACGATAAATTTTCTCTCTCTTAATATTTATAAATATTACGTATAAGAGAACAAAGAAAAAGAATTTGTTTGATCCCAGTTAATGAGCTCATAAATATGTTTTCTGTTGAAAAAAAAGAATATATGACTTTGGTCTTCTGGACTTTGTATATAAATAGCCTTTGAAATTTAAAAGTCCGTTAGATACAATTTCTATAATCTCTATACATTAAATGCACTCCAATGGCTCTTTTTTTATCCATGTCAACTTCATCGCGCCTCAAATACTTTGTCGCACGTCACTTGTCGTGCCTAAACTTCACTCGCGATAGCACCTCTTTGAGCCTCAATTTTGATTATGTCGAGCCTTAACTCTTGATATGTCAAAGCCTAAATTTGACCTTTAGCAATCACTTTGATAATTGCCTTAGTTTTGGGCAAGTTGAGCCCTAAATCTTGATATATTGAGGCTTAAACTGGACCCTTGACATGCTTCTGTTTTGCCCTTAACATGCTCTTGTTTTGCCCTTGACATGCTCTTATTTTGCTCTTAACATGCTTCCTGTTTTGCCCTTAATATGCTTCCTGTTTTGCCCTTGACATGCTCCTGTTTTGCTCTTGATATGTTTCCTGTTTTGTTAAAAATCTACAGAAAAACCCTACAAACATGCACAAAAACACATATGTATATTCATGACTAATTTAGAGTAGTTTTGTGACAAAAAAAAATGATTATTTGTGCATTGAATTGTCTCATCAAAATCCATATTAAACACTCAAGTTTAATAATCTTCCCCCTTTTGATGAGGACAATTTTATGCAAATTTAACTCATATTCACTACAATATACTCCCTCTCAATTAAGCATCAAGGTTCTATGAAAAATTTCAATTTTCCAATTTTCAAATAAAATTTTTTATGCTTAATTTTGGGAAAATACAAGCTACACTTAATATGTTAAATTCTCCCCTTATCAAAACATACTTTATGGGTATAGTTAATTGTGCACTCACTTCTTCCCCTTTATACTCTCAAAAAAAAAAAAAAAAACATACATGACATATATAATATATGCAAACAAGGAGAGATGCACAGATACATAACACAATCAACTCAAATAAATGCCTCCCCATAGAGGACTTCATAAATGCCTCATCGAGGACTTCACACTTGCTTACACCCATGTAGGACTTCACACATGTGTCTATACTCACATAGGACTTCACCACACTTGTATATGCTTCAATAGGACTTCACCACATTTGCCTATACACTGATAGGACTTCACACACATGTCTATGCTCACATAGGACTTCACTACTTGCCTACATCAATGTAGGACTTCATCACTTTGCCTATCCACAAATAGGACTTCACCACAAATGCCTCAACACTTGAGGTCTTCACACCACAATGCCTACACATAGTAGGACTTCACCATATTTGCCTTATCACATGAGGACTTCATTATAGTTCAAGCTTACACATAGCAGATATGCAAACATAACATAACACTAATCTTCACAATTATGCAGCAATCAAACTAGATTATCATAGATTAAAACATAAACAGATCCAAAACAAGTACAAACCAAATTTTTAGGCATATATCATATTTAACAGCTTATTTAGCCTAAAATTCTATTATATGTCAACTTGGATCAATAGTATTTAGCACTCTTCTTGTTTTATCATTCTTAATTCTCTTCTTAAAGGGTAGAAATGATCTTCACTAAAGGATTTACTAAAAAAATAAGTGATCCAATTGTTTGTATTAATCAATTCAAAGATGATATCTATGTTTAGACCATGATCTCTAATAAAATGATGCATAATTTCGATATGCTTGGTCCTTGAGTGTTGGATTGGATTTTTAGTCAAATTTATAGCACTTGTATTATCATAAAGAATTGGAACATTTTTGAACATTTTCAAAAATTAAACCATAATCAAGCAAGGTTTGTTTCATCCATAAAATTTATGCTCAACAATTGCCAGTTACTATATATCTAGATTCAGCAATTGAGAGTGCAATAGAGTTTTGCTTTTTAGAGTGCCTATATATTAAAGAATTTCCAAGAAAATGGCATGTACCACTTGTGCTTTTCCTATCTACTTTGCATTCAGCAAAGTTAGAATCAGAGTATCCAATAAGATTAAAAGAAGTAAATTTTGGATACCACAAGCCAATTCTAATCTTGTTAGTAAGATATTTAAAAATTTGTTTTACTACACTCAAGTGTGATTCTTTTGAGCAAGATTGAAATCATGCACATACACATACAGAGAATATGATGTCAAGCCTAGAAGTTGTTAAATATAATAAACTGCCTAGCATGCTTCTATACATCTTTTCACAAACATTTTACTATTTTCATCTTTATCAAGCTTAATACTTGTGCTCATAGGGGTTGGTTTTGATTTACGATTATCCATTTTGAATCTTTTCAATAGATCTCTTATATATTTAGCTTGATTGATAAAGGTTTCATTTTCAGCTTATTTGATTTGGAGACCAAAAAAATAATTGAGTTCACTCATCCTACTCATTTCAAATTCATTTTTCATTGACTCAATAAAGTCTTTTATAAGACTCATATTTGTATCTCCAAACACATTTCATTAACATAAATTTGAATAATTAATGTATCAGACTTGTGGTTTTTAATAGATAAAGTTGTATAAACTTTTCCTCTTGAAAACCATTACTTAATAGGAAGCTACTGAGTCTTTCATATCAAGTTTTAGGAGTTTGCTTTAGTTCATAAAGAGTTTTGTTCAATTTAAAAACATGATTGAGAAATTCATTGTTTTCAAAACTAGGTAGTTGCTCTACATGGACTTATTCTTCTATAAAACCATTTAAAAAGGTGCCTTTTACATTCATTTGAAAAAGAGTAAAATTCTTAAAATCAACATAAGCTAAAAGCATTCTTATGGATTCTAGTCAAGCAACAGGAGCAAAGGTCTCATCAAAATCAATTCCTCCTTCTTGATTGTAAACTTGAGCAACCAATCTAGCCTTATTTCTTGTTATTAAACCAAATTCATCAATTTTGTTTCTAAACATTCATTTGGTTCCTATGATAGTTCTATTTTCAAGCTAGGAACCAAATTCCATACATCATTTCTTGTGAACTGGTTTAATTCTTCTTGCATAGCATTAATCTAAAATTCATCCTTTAAGATTTCATCAACATTTTTAGGTTCAAACTATGATAGAAAAACTAGATTACTTAAATTTCTCAAAGAAGATATTGTTTGAACACGATTAGAAGGTTCTCCAATTATCAAATCCTTAGGATGTGATTTAGCATACTTCCATTTCTTAGATAGATCATGATTTTCAAATTCATGCATATCGACATTCCATCTTTTATCTTCTTTATTGTTATTTTTAAGAGAAAATTTATTTAAATCAGGACATACCTCATCAACATCATCATTCAAATAGGCATCAAGCAAGAAATCATCAAAAGCAACATGAATAGATTCTTCAACAACTAAAAGTTCTTTTGTTAAAAACTCTATAAGCTTTGCTTGTTGAAGAATATCCTAAGAAAATTCTTTCATCATTTTTAAATTGGCATTTAGCCAATTGATCTTTGTCATTGTGTAAAATATAACACTTTCTGCCAAAAAGATGAAATATGATATGTTAGGTCTTTTGCCTTTCCAAAGCTCATAAGGGGGTTTCTTTTAAAATTGGTCTTATAATAATTTGTTTGAAATATAACATGTTATATTCATAGCTTCAGCCCAAAACTATTTTGGCAAATTATTTTTATACAACATGGCTCTAACCATTTCCATTAATGTTCTATTTTTCTTTTCAACTACACCATTTTGTTGTGTAGTTCTAGAAGCTGAAAATGTATGTTCAATACCAAAATTATTGCAAATTTTTTTCATTTCATGATTTTCAAATTCTCCCCCATGATCACTTCAAATTGTAATAATGTTAAGACCTCTTTTATTTTGGACTTTCTTGCAATAGCTAAAACAAACATGATTGGTTTCGTCTTTAGACATAAGGAAGAAAGTCCATGTGTATATAATAAAATCATCAATAATAACCAAGATATATTTCTTTCCTCCTAAACTTAAGGTTTAGGTAAGACTGAATAAATTCATGTGCAATAGTTCTAATGGCTTAAATGTAGAAATAACATCCTTTGACTTAAAAGAAGTCCAAGTTTTTGCTTTCCTTTTTGATATGCATGGCAAATCTTGTCCTTTTGAAATTTTAACTTTGGTTAACCTTTGATAATATCCTTTTTTGCAAGTTTTGAAATAATGTCCATGCTAACATCTCCTAGTTTTTTATGTCATAACCAACTATTGTCATTTTCAGATGATAGACAAGTTTCATTTGAAGATTTACAAACATCTAAATTGATTTTGTAAACATTTCCTTGTCTATATCCTTCAAAATATGCTTGAGTATTGTCAATTCTTTCAATAGAACACTTTTTGATAGAAAATGTTACTTTAAAACCATTGCCACACAATTGACTAACACTCCACAAATTATGTTTCAAATTATCAACAAACATAACATTTTTAATAAATAAATCTTGATTAATAAGAATTTTATGTTCTCTTAGAGTAGTTGACTTTCTATTGTCCCAAAGGTAATACTTTTATGATCCTTCAAGTCAAGTGTTGTGAACTTGGACATGTTTCCTATCATGTGTCTCGAGTAGTCACTGTCCAAGTACCATTTGTTGTTGTCACTTAAGGATCCTTACAAAATAAATCATTACTTCTTTGGTACCCATTTTAATTTGGGTCTTTTTTCAGTTAGGGGGTACAAAAACTTCTCCTTTTGGAACCCAAACAAATCGGCTTTTATAATTCAAGTTTATAGATTTTCTTATTGCACAATTATGTGCAATATGACCTGTTTTTCCGCAATAATTACATGTTCTATAAGTAGCTTTAACAAATTTTGTTTTGAGGGACTTGCAATTATTTTGCCCACTATAGTCAATTCCAAATCTATTTGAATCATACTTTTGGCTCCTAAGAAGTGTGTTCAAATTTTTCTTTCTATTTATGAACTTGGCTATAGTAGCCTTTGAATCATCCAAGCTGGCTTTCAAAGTTTTATTTTCATTTTTCGAAAATTCCATCTTTTTAATGATTTAATTACTATAGCTATCAGCACATGCAATATTATTATCTTTTCTGGTTTCGATTTCAATTTCTAGTAGATCATTTTCAATTTTTAATTTCTCATTTACATCTTTTAATTCATTATTTTTGCTTTTCAAAGTTTTACATTTAACATTCTGTTGGGAATTTAGGGATCAATACGCAGCGGAAATGTGTATATTTTTCTTAAAAATATGAATCATAAATCCCCAATGGCGGATCCATGCTATTCAATCAAATTACAACTGATAGAATTACCTTTTTTGATGCTTTCACTTATGGAAATTCGGATATGAGATGTAGCAAACATGAATACCCCCTACTGTATCCACACGAATGAATTTCCAATTGGATCTTTGTATGTGTGCTAGCACGTAGGAACAATTCCTAATTTTGGAATCTCTCTTAGAAAGGTTTCTCTCTTTTTAGGTTCAGACTTTCTCTGTAATTTTTAATGTGACGACAAGATTCTGTAAACCCTAGAGGTGACCATCATCTCCTATTTATAAGATAAAATCATCATGGACGATTTTACCCCTAATCATAGTAAGGTTTCATGTTGACCTTATAAATGGCAAATTTAATTTGCCAATTAAATATTTATTAATTTTAATCCATTTAAGATTAATAAATGCTTTGTGTGTGACCATGTAGGTTCACTTAATATTGGCAGTAATCCTAAAATACCTTTTAGACCTACAAGACATAGTTGGCCTCTAGCAAGACATTATGCCTACCCAAATTAAGTGAAGATCGGTGATCCGACTTTACCTATTAATAGTCAGTTATTCAATCCTTTTTGTACATGATATCTTATAGTTAAACATAAGGTGTGGATCAATACACTCTTATATTGTTCAATCACATATTTCTTGATTTCAGAGTATGACTGACTTAAACAAATGATATTGACAACTCCTTATTAATTCATTTGAGCATAGCCATGCATTTTTCAGTCTTACTTATCAAGAGGCCTAAAAGATATCTTTCTCAAATTAATAAGAGGAACAAATCCCATCTTAATCACTTAACTTTCTCTACATGATTTATATTATGGCCAATCTCAACCTTTATAATTATCCGGTTAAAGATAACGTTTGATTGAAATCAAAACACAATATTTCTCATATTACAATCTATGGTGATTTCAGGTCTAAGGACTAAAAAAATATTGTTAGTGAGAAATACTTATCGCATTGATCCATATAGTATTCTCATATTTGGTCAATCCAATACAAAGTACTCTTACATGTATTCATGTGCTGAATTGATATCTTATATCCATGATCAGTAAAACCTGATCATCATCCAACCAACATACTAGTCTTAATTCATTATTATTCTATATAATGAACGACTAGAGATAATTTAGAATAAAGTTATTTCTCACCTTATGGTTTTACTATTAAAGTCACATACTTTAATGACATAAGAAATAACCAATTTATTCAAGGAATAATACTTTATCAAAGCAAAAAGGCCAATAACAACTTTGATAAAAAAATGACATATATATTATAATGATAATAAACATTCAAATGACCTAGAAACCATATGGCCTAAGGCACATTACAAGCACATTCATCTTTTCATTTTATATTTTTAGATTGTTTATCTCAATATTTAATCTTTCATTATTAGGTTTAACTTCTTCATGCTTAGTTTGAAAAGTTTCTAATTGTTCTCCATCTTCTGTCATTAAATTCTTTAGCATGCTATTTTTCTTTTCAGCTTTCAACAATTTACAACAAACTTTCTCATACATAGCATATAGTTTATTATAAGAAGGAGAATAAGGAGATGATACCTCATTATGTAAGGCCATGAAGCAGACATTCTCATCATCTGAATCTGATGAGTCCTCGTCAATCCAAGTTGCCATGTATGCCTTCTTTTTCTGTTCCTTCTATCTTTTCTTAAGCAGTGGACAATACTGCTAGATGTGTCTTAGTTTTTTGTAATTGTAGCATATGATCACATCCTTTCTCTTATGCTTGGAGGAGTTATCATCATTCTCCATCTTCTTGGACCTTAGCCTTATAATTTTCTTCACTTTTTTGCCATCAAGACAAGATCTTCTTATTCATCTTCATCTTCTTCATTACTTGAATCTTGTCTTGAAGCTTTCAAAGCAATAGCCTTCTTATTGTGCCTTTTTAGCCTTGGTTCTTAGTGACCTCATGGGTTTTGAGCACACTAAAAAGCTCCTCCTTTTTCAAGGTGCTAAGATCTCTTATTTCCTTTATGGCAGTCCTTTTCGCTTCCCAATCTTTTGGAACTGACTTGAGAAGTTTAGAATTGATTTCCAAATTAGTAAAGTTCTTCCCAAGTACACTTAGAGGATTTATTATGTTAATAAATCTATTGTGTATTTTATCTATAGTTTCTTTGGGAAGCATTTTAAAATTCCACATAAGAGACTTATTTTAGTATCTCTAACTCTAGATGTTCCTTCATATGTCATTTCAAGCTCATCTCAAATTTCTTTTGTGGAAGAACATGTACAAATTCTATTGAAATCCCTTTCATTTAATCCACATTATAAAATATTCATTGCAATTTCATTCAAATAAATCTTTTCCAATCTTCTTATGAAAACTTTGCTTCAGTTTTCCATCGATTCTAAAAGGCTCATTTTTAATAACATTCCATATCAATCTATTTTTGGCTTTTAAAAATATTTTCATCATGCACTTCCAATGGGGGTAATTACCCTCACATAGAAATGGAGGTTTATTTATTGCTTGTGCCTCCAGAAATCCTAGTGTATTTGTAGCCATGATCTTTATTCTATTTCACGGTTAAGCGTATAAATAATAAAGACCGGCTCTAATACCAATTGAAAATGTACACTAGGAATACTCAAAAGGGGGGAGGGATTGGGTATTTTGCCCAAAACTCAAAATTTTAAAACTATGAAAATTTATAGCATCAAAATTAAAAATTAAATAATTTTGTAGCGGATGAAAAGATAATAAATACAAAAGATTTAAAGAGAAGAAGCAAGGAAAAAATTTAATGTGAAGTTCGGACCTTTGCCTACTATCTACTATCCACAAAATTGCCTCTTATGAGGTCTTCAACACCATTTGTATTAATATAAAAAAGGTTAGCTCAATATGAGCAATATTACATACACAGAAAATAAGAAATATTTCATTTCTCTTTCTAAGTGCTTTTGAATGAAAAATAATAAAATGAACTGAGCACTACAGTAAATTTTCTCTCTTAATATTTGTAAATATTTTATACAAGAGAATAAAGAAAAAGAATTTGTTTGATCACAGTTAATGAGCTCGTAAATATGGTTTCTCTTGAAAAAAAATCTGACTTTGGTCTTCTAGACTTTGTATATAAATGTCCTTTGAAATTCAAAATTACATTAGACACAACATCATAATCTCCATGCATTAAAAACACTCCAACAGCTCTTTTTTTTTCCATATCAGCTTTGTCGTACCTCCAATGCTTCGTCGCGCCTCACTTATCATGCCCAAACTTGACCTGCGATAGCCTTTCACACATGTACCTCTTTGAGTCCTAATTTTGAACATGTCAAGGCTTAACTCTTGATATGTCGAGGCCTAAATTTGACCATCGACAATCACTTTGATAATTGCCTTGGTTTTGGGCATGTTGAGCCCTAAATCTTGATATGTCGAGGCCTAAACTTGACCCTCGACTTGACTTTTGTCATGATCTTGTTTTGCCCTTGACATGCTCCTATTTTGTCCTTGATATGCTTCTTGTTTCGCTAAAAATCTGCAGAAAAACTCTACAAACATGCACAAAACACACACACACACATAGATTTATATATATATATATATACATTCATGACTAATTAGGTGTACTTTTACAACAAACAAATGGTTATTTGTGTATTATATTTAGAGCTGGGCATATGGGCCAAAGCCCGCGGGCTGGCTACTGCTACGCGACGCGCCTGCGCGGACCAAGGAGCAAGGAGGCAGCGCAAGGAGCAGCGAACGTTCTCCAGCTTAAATTGGTTCGTCTTTTACTCGTTTTAGGCTAACTAGTTGGTGTTTTTTTTTTTCATTTTTTTTTTTTTTGCAGAACTAGGGTTTATGTGTTTTAGGTGCATGAGCTGACTTAAGAAGTAGAAACAAAGCTTACTTTGTGGAAACGATTTCGTTTGATTTTGATTTGTGATTTTCGTATCCCTTCTTTTTATTTGACCCTATTGAGAATGGTTCGTCTTGAATTCAGAGGAAAGGGTATATGTAATTAATTCTATTGATCGTGTCTTTATCTTGGCAGGCAATCTGTTTTGATACGATAATTAATTCTATTGATCGTGTGAATAATACATTAAGGAAGAAGAGATTATATTCTACCAGTCAATGAAAGGGAGTTGTTTCATTTTTATATGACTTGCATGATTTAATGCTATTACCAACCAACTAATTTGATTACGAAATTTATGGGTAGTTCAATAGAGAAAAAGACACGATCTCTTATTGCTCTCTAGTTCCTTCTGATGATCATAATGAGACAATGCATGTCTGTAAAGCCAGCACAATGAATATTAGAGAAACTTCTGTGGGTCTCTGTTTTCACACAACTTTTGGTTTGAAAATTTTTTCCTGTTTTCAACTTTTTCCCTCCTTTTTTCTGCCTTACTTTATTGCTGTATATTATTGTTTGTTACATTATTCATTCTTGTTGTGGCTTGTGATTGTGTGATGATGGTGTAAATTTGGAATAAAATGAGTTTTGGATTGGTGAGGTTGGTTTTTCAGATAACTAGCTGATTGTATTTGATTCTTGGAGTAAGATTTGCAGGCAATGGGACCGGTTTTGACTGACTGACAGTGTGATTTTAGAAGAAAATGAGTTTTGGATTTAGTTACGTCGGATTTTTCTGGATAAACAGTTCATTTTGAATTCATTCTTGGAGTTGGATTTGTGCATAGTGAGACCAGTTTTTTGAGTGATTTGCTGACTTCTTTTATGTGTGTTCATTATTTTTGTTAGTAGTTGAAGATCATATGGAACTTGTTGCCCCGGTATCAGGTTGATTTGACTTGATCTGAGAGGAGGTCATTTGTTATTTAAACTATATATCAAGTTATGTCTGGTTTCTGGATGGTTTACTGTTAAACTTGCGAGCATGTAATCATAATGGGGTTCACCGGGCTGCAGGTTTTGTTTTAGATAATGATCATGAATTAATCTCTGCCTGAATCTTGGGATAAAATGTTCTGACATAGCACACCCGGGCTGCAGGTTTTGTTTTAGATAATGATCACGAATTAATCCCTGCCTGAATCTTGGGATAAAATGTTCTGACATAGTGCACCCGGTAGCAAGATTTTGCAGAGGCAAAACACAGACCATGGTGTTGCGAGTACATCTATTTGAACTTACCAAAAAAATGTAAAATAAATGGTGTTGAAATCCTTCAATCAGTTCTATGAAATTTTAGCCTGGAGAGAAATGGCCTGATAAGAAGCTTGATTTGGTTATGGGAATTGGAATTGCCAATTTAGCTGAAACATTTCAGACTTACTAAAAAGGGATATGTTTTCTGATACTACAGCCTATGACATTGTTATTGAGGGATCCTCAACTGTTTGTGGCCATTTATGTGCTTGATGGTATTTCTTAGCCAATGTCTTTTCATAAGTGCAAGTTAAGATCATATTTGTGATGTTTAATGATGTATTAATACGTTTGACTCTGTGTTGGGCATTTTACTGCTTTAATTATTGATGAGCAGAATTTCTGAAAAAAAAAATACTTGTATTATGCTAAACTTTAGAATGGATGATGCTATGCCTACTGCCTACTGGTCATATATTATAGTCTGATGCATTCTTTTGTGGTCTCTTTTTAGAATGGATGATGCTACTGGTCATGACACTCACACTACCATCCAGGACATTGATGTGGTTGTGGATGATGAGCACGATGCTTGTGGAGGCAATGTTATTATACCATCGGAATTAGAGTCTGAAGAACCTACAAGTAAGAAAGCTAGAACAAATACTTCTAAAGTTTGGAAAGCATTTACAAAGATTGGAACAGGAGAAGATAGTAAAGAAAGAGCAAAATGTAATGGATGTGGAAAAAAATATGTTATTGGGGGATCAAAGTATGGGACATCACATCTACAACGCCATATGGACAAGTGTCGTTTGCTTCCTAAGTTCCTTGATGTAGGTGAGATGATAATAGATCATAGTGGAAAGTTAAAGTCTAGAAAACCAAATTATAAACATGCTCGTGATGTTTTGACAATGGCAGTTGTTGAGCATGATCTTCCATTTTCATTCATTGAATATAGAAGGATCACAGAGTTTATAAGAGTTTTCTATCCTGAATATGTTCCTATTTCCAGAAAAACACTTACATCTGATGTGCAAAATTTGTACTTAGCAGAAAAGCAGAAATTGAAGCAGGTTTTGGAGAGGATTCCTAGTAGAGTATGTTTGACTTCTGACCTATGGACTGCTTCTACAAATGAGGGTTACATGTGCTTGACTGGTCATTTTGTAGATGAAAATTGGAAGCTTAATAGTAAAATTCTTTCTTTTTGCTATATGCCCCCTCCACATACAGGCTTTGAATTATCAAAGAAAATGTATGATTTTTTAAAAGATTGGGGTATAGATAAGAAAGTATTTTCCCTTACCTTGGACAACGCTTCTGCTAATGATTGCATGCAAGAGCTTTTGAAAGACCAACTTAAATTGCATGGTGGCTTGCTTTGTGATGGTGAATTTTTTCATGTTAGATGTTGTGCTCATATACTTCATTTAATTGTTAAAGAAGGTTTAACTATAGGTAGTGAGGCTTTACACAAGATAAGGGACAGTGTGAAGTATGTGAAGGGATCAGAGAGTAGAATGAAAAATTTCTGGGAGTGTGTTAAACAGGTTGGGAATATTGATACAGGTGTTGGGCTACGTTTAGATGTAGCCACCAGATGGAATTCCACCTATCTTATGCTGGACAGTGCACTTAAATATCAACGTGCCTTTTCTTGCTTTCAAAATGACTCAAATTACAAATATTGTCCATCAGAGGAAGAGTGGGAAAGAGTACAAGTTATGCAATTTTTTGTCTCTTTTTACACCATTACAAATTTAATGTCTGGATCTACTTACCCAACGTCAAACTTGTACTTCTTACAAGTATGGAGAATTGAGTGTATGTTGAATGAGAATATGATGAGTGAGGATGTGGTCATAAGGGGCATGTGTACTAAAATGAAACAAAAATTTGATAAGTATTGGAGAGAGTATAGCATTGTTCTTGTCTTGGAGCTGTTCTTGATCCTAGAATGAAGTTCTCCTTAAAGTTTTGCTTTAATAAGATTGATCCACTTACTTGTGAGGAGAAGTTGGCTAAATTAAGAGCAAGTTATGCAAACTTTTTGATGAATACCGCAAAGGTAAGGCGAGTGAAGCAAGTTCCAGTAGCTCTATACCGTGTCTTCTCATTGTGAAAAAAGACTTCTAGGACGAGGTAAAGGATTATTGACTGGGGGATTTGGAAAAAGTTTGGGCATTGATCTTGCTACTCTTAATGTAAGTTCAACAATCACTATTTTTTTTATTTATTTATAATGTTTCTTTTTAAATGATCAATATTCATAACTATTTTTTTTCTTTTTTTTTTTTCATTGATGTAGGAGTATTGTCAAGTTGAAGTTGAGACTACCGGTAAGTCTTCTTTAGATCTTTATTTAGAGGAACCGGTAATGGATATGAATTTCTATCAAGAGTTGGATGTTTTGGAATATTGGAAGACTCAACATCAAAGATATTCAGATTTATGTATTATGGTTTGATGTGCTTAGTATTCCAATCACTACAGTAGCATATGAGTCTGCATTTAGTATTGGTGCTCGAATTCTTACTAAGAATAGGAGTTCGCTTCATCTAGTAATGTGGAAGCTTTAGTATGTACACATAATTGGTTACAAGGCTATACTTTGGAAGGTAGTTTTTCATTATATATTTTTAACTTAATTTGAATTTTACTTTTTTAATATTTCAATCTAATTTATTACATTATTTGGTTAATTGCAGATGAAAATGCAACATAGCTCGAGGTAACATTATCAAAGGCGGACTCTAATGTGACCATTGATGATTGATGGATAGACATGTTCACAATCTTCTTTTAGATATTCAAGTGGTTGGATAGTTGTATTTCAGTGATTTGAGATTTAATTTTCTGTCATATGGAAATTGTATTGTTCCTTTCTCCTCCTTTTGTTCTTCTTCTTTGTTTGAGTGAGATGGGCAGGAGAACTGTTTTGTTTTGGGAACACATGGTGCGGACTGCGGACAGACATTATATATTTTATTGTGTTGTCAGTTGTGGTTTTTGGGTTGATGTCACATTGGTGGCATTATATGGAATCAACAGGAAAATGTAGGTGTCTTGTGGGAGTTATTTGGAGTTGGAATCGATCTATGGATGAATTAATTAGTTTTAATATGTTTTTATCATTTTTGCAGGGTGTTCCTTGTGGGAGTCTCGTAGATGTAGTTCCAGGTTGAAAGTTGAATTGACACAACTAGCAGGCACAGTGCCGACCTGATTATTATTACTGCTGCTTGAAAAATGGTCCGAATTTTTGCTTTTATTGTTGATTAAAAAAAAATTGTTTTACTTCCATTTTACGATGCTGTAACTTGTATCTAAGAATAATATGTATTGCATTTCATTGAGGCCACTTTAATGCAAGACAGCAAGAGCAAGTTAAGGACGTGAAGTTGGGGTACTTTTTTTTTTCCTTTTCATTATAAGATTTTACGGATGTAGAGGCAGCACAGCCTCTGGACTTTCTTTTCTATAGTTATTTTGTGTATGTACGAAAAATCGACTATGCTGAAAATAGATTCTAAAGGTTTGTGCGTGTGTAGTGTATATTTCTCTGTGGTTTACCTTTTGAAACATTATCATGTCTGAAAATATATCAAGTTTATTATTATATTATTATTTTGGACATAGACGCCCTATGTCTATGTTGACCCAATTTATTTTAAGTCAAGTTTTTGGGGTCAATTTGACCTAATTCAATAACTTAGTCTCGCACTAACAACTTCAGAAATTAAAAAAAAAGGGACATAAAATGCGGGCCAAACAGGCCAGCCGTTAGCCCGCGGGGCTAAATGCGGGCCGGGCCCGGGCCAAGTGATTTTGGCCTGTTTTTAAAACGGGCCAAAAATTTCTGGCCCGTTTAGCCTGCGGGCCGAAGTGGGCTGGCCCGGCCCGCCAGGCCCCGTATGCCCAGCTCTAATTATATTGTCTCATTAAAATCCATATTGAATACTCAAGTTCAAAAATTACCAATTCTAATGTTAATTCAATAACGACGAACGATTGGTTTTAGAGAGTACAAGATGACGAGGCCAATATTATAATAGTACATGATGAGATTGATGGATGAACATTACTATAGTTTAAATGGTAAATGTAAGCAAATATCTGGTAGAATATAATAAAGTTAAGGATGTAAAGGCAATGCAATTTTTGAGTGAAGGTGTTGGGCTCCTTACAATGTATAGGATGCCTTAAGTAACCAAATAGCCACAAGTGTTAAAATCTATGTACCAAGTAAATCATAAAATATAACCAAAGCTTGAGGTAAAGTACCTTTGACATTATAGCCATTTATTGTAGGAAAAAACATAAATAGTTAATATTAAAAGGAGCAAAACTCCAAAGAAGATGATACTAATGTGCACTAGACCATGAGGATTCTATATCATTTGAATATTTATCTTTATAATATGAGTCAATTTTCTTTATCAAAGTTGTAATTGGCCTTCTTACTTTGATGAAATTTATTCCTTGAATAATTTGTTATTTCTTATGTTATTAAAGTATGTGACTTTAATAGTAAATCCATAAGGCAAGAAATTCCGTTATTCTAAATTATCACTAGTTATTCATTGTATGGAATAATAATGAATTAAGACTAACATATTCTTTGAATGATGATCATGTTTTACTAATCATGGATATACATGGATATAAGATATCAATTCAACACAGAGATACATGTAAAAGTGCATTGTATTGGAATGACTAAATATGAGAATGCTATATGGATCAATGTGATTAGTACTTCTCATTGCAGTGTTGTTTTAGTCCTTTGACCTGATGACACCATAGATTCCTACATGGCATATTCCATGTTTTCATTTAGCTCTTCATTATCTTTAATTGGATAATTATAAGATTGTTCTTGGACATGGAATAAGTTATGTGGAGGAATATGAGTGTTCGTGAAGAAATTTGTTCCTCTGATTAATATGAGAGAGATATCATTTGGGCTTCGTGATGAGTAAGACTGAGAAATGCATGGCCATACTCGAATGAATTGATAAGGAGTTATCAGTGTCATTCATTTAAGTCAATCAAACTTCGGATTCAAGAAATATGTGACTAAACAGTGTATTGATCGACACCTTATATTTGTTCATAAGATATTGTGTGATAAAGGGACTAAATAACTGACTGTTAATAGGTAAAGTCAGATCATCAATCTTCACTTAATTTAGATAGGTATAATGTCTTGCTAGAGACCAATTATGTCTTGTAGGCCTAAATATTTAAGGCTTGCTGCCAACATTAAGTGAACCTATAAGGTCACGCACAAAGAACAAATCAATTAGATTATGGTTTATTTAAATAAGTTTATTGGCAATTATCTAATTATCTATTAATCTTAATAAGATTAAGATTAATAAATAATTATAAATTAATAAATAAAATTTTTATTTATAAAATATATGGCATATGTCTTTTACATTATAAAAAAAAAACCTTAATTAGATTAGGGAACATATTTACGAGGTAGGATGTCTTATATATATAACGCAATGGGTCTCCTTTAGGAATTAGGACGCATTGCCATCATATCAAAATTTGCAGAGAAAGTCTGCAAAGAAAAAAAAAAAAAGAAAAATTCGTGAGAGACCATTTTGTGAGATAATTCCTAAATACACGAAATTGTTCCGTAGGTTGGCACACGCATTAAATCTGGTTGGGAAAATTCGTTTATGTAGATATTGTAGAGGGAGCTCATGCGATTGTAGCACCTTCAGATTCGAACGATTGAAAGCTTTGAAAAGGTATAATCCTATTTGTTTCAATTTGATAGAATCGCATGGATCCACTAGGAATTTAGGTTTTTAAAAAATATTTTTATTGCAAGATTCGATTTTTTTGAATCGCCAAATTCCCAACAGAAGAAACTAGACATTCTTTATCTATGTTTCAAGTAAACAAAAACACTATACCATACCTATTATATTGTACTAGTCTTGTCTCTTATTTTAGCATATCATGATGCACATAACATTCGTTATTGTGCTAATCTTGTCTCTTGCACTAATATCTTTGGTAGTCTATTACTTTCTAATCTCCTTGCATTTCTTAAGTTAAAAATCCCCCCTTTTTAGGGTTTTTGTTTTGTTTTGTTTTTTAGGCTTCTATAAGTATATACAACTTCAAAATTTGCAAGTATTTGGTTTTGAAAGACTCATACTTTATGTATCTTATCTTTAACTTTAGTTTCCATTTTTTCACGCTGAGCTTTCATTTCACCTTTTTGACTTTACTATTTTCTATTTTAAGTTCCCATGCTTTTTCACTTTTTTTTTTTTTTTTAAAAAAATTCCTCCATTTGTTTTCTTTCGACTCTCTCATTTTTACTCCATTTTTCAAAGTTAGGTTTCCAATTTTTTTCTCTTTCAACCCTTCGGCTCAAGTTGTTTATTTCATCCATCCAATTATTCTCCATTGGATTAATGACAAAAATGGTACCTAAATTTGTGCAAAAAGAACAATTAAATACGTAAAGATTGATTTTGAACAATTTGGTACTTAAACAAAGTTTTTGTTTGTTTTTTTTTTTTTAAGTTTGGTTTTGACAATTTTTGTATCTTTATAAAGTTTTTGTTGATTTTTTTCATCCTTGAAGCAAGTGAAATGAGGTATGAAAAAAGTCCACAAAAAGTTTGTTCATATACAAAATTGTCAAAACCAAAATTTGGATATGAAAAAAGTCAATAAAAGCTTTGTTTAAGTACCAAATTGTTTAAAACCAAACTTTAGATACATAATTATTCTTTTTGTGAAAATTTAAGTACTATTTTTGTCATTATTCCTTCTTTATTTCATGAAACTTGGCTTTTGCATTTTCATGTTTAATTCACATTACACTCATATTATACTCCAGGACTTGCCTAAATTCTTTTGCTATAGAATATTTTTAATATATATTTTATAAAAAATCCTCATAAAGCATAAGTTCCAATGTTATATAATGAAATTGATTTTTGGTAGTGGGCTAAAGCTTAGAAGATATTTTTTTTATTTAAATTTGTTTAATTACTTCCGCATACAGATGCATGTATATAATATATATATATATATATATATATATGTGTGTGTGTGTGTGTGTGTGTAACTACACAATATCTGACTTTCACAAATAAGAGAAGGTAAAAGGGAAAAAGAGAAATAAATAATGAGAATTTCAACCAAGAAAGAACATTTTTTAACCCCATAAATACAAAGAGAAATACGTATTTTTGAACATAGGCTAACATTTCTATTATATTAAATTAGGGTGACGGATGAGCATGTTATTTCACTATTATTCCATTTTACCAAGCAAATCACCCGCATTTTGTATCAACACTCCTAGGGCTAACCTAGTAACCACGAACGGTTGGTTCTAGAGAGCTTGAGAGGACAATCCACAATTTCTATGGTAGAATTAAGAGTACATGATGAGATCCATGGACCGATATCATTATAATTTAAATAATAAAAGTAATAAATATGTGGTAGGAAATAATAAAGATAAGGTTTTGAAGACAATGCACAATTTAGGTGTCAACTCTTAACATATATCGGACACATGATAAAGCCTAAATTACTTTAGGTGCTAAAACTAGGGGTCTTCATGGTTTGGTTTGGTTTGATTAAGGGGTTTAAACTCTTAGCGAACTGAACCGCTTTTAACAGTTCGGGATTTTGAACTGAATCGCTTCGAATGCGGTCCAGTTCAATTCAAATTGTTTTTAAAAGCATTTAGTTATAATATATAATATTAATAATTATTTAATTTCCTGAGAAAAGAAAAAAAGTTTAAATTAAGGAACGTTGTGCTAGAATTAAAGTAATTTATTTTTAATAAATCAGTAATACTAACTAAAGAAAATCTTTCTTTTATATTAATTCCATGTTTATTTATAATATTATTTCCTTATAACATATTTAAATTTCAATTGTGCCAATTAAATTATTGTATATGTTCTAAACTCAATTATACCACCTTATTTTAATTTGATGCATGTCCACTAGTTTTAGGAAGAATTTAAAATTAATAAAAAAAACATACTAGAAAATTTTTGAGACAAGTAAAAGGTTAATTGTTTAATATTATTAAATATATAATACATTTAATAACGTATTATGTAAAATATATAATATGAAATATATATACAAAATTTATATTTATAAATAACATTAATGTGGTTAAAAATGTAATTTACATTTCATAAATTGGAACAGATTCACAATTTCTCCTAATAAATCTACAAATTAAAACCTTACTCACTTTCTTTCAAAAATGTATTTAAACACAAGAATGTTATTGGAATCTAGAATTGTGATTCCATTTCAAGTCTATTCTAACTACTACATATATATGTGATGTTAGAGTGCAATGTCACATGTGATCCCAATATCTAATGTTTAAGAGTTATAAATAAAAAAGATGGCTCTTTTTTTTATTTCTTTTAATGTGAAGCAGTTCGGTCAGGTTCCAATGGTTTGGTTTGGTTTGGTTTGACCCCTTGAATCGAATCGTAACCATTTAAACTCTTCCTGAATCAAATCGCAAACTGAACCAAAATATAAATGAATCGCATTTTGCGTTTGGTTCATTTCGACTCAATAAACAACCCTAGCTAAAAACTATAATACATTGATTCTCAATTAGGTATCAAATCTAAGTTAAACCTAAATCAAGGAGTTGCTTCAAATATATTTAAGACGAGTAAAAAATTAGATATCAACTATAGGTATCGCAATAAATCCTACAAGAAGAAAACGATTTAGATTCATATTAAGAAACTCAATAAAAACATAAAAAGTAAATACAGATTTAAATGAGTAATATGTTGGATTTCTTAAAATAAATACCCTATAATATAAAATAGCAACTAATAAAATGGGATGAACATTGTAAAAAGTAAAAGTATATCGTAAATAGAAAAGGTAAATAATAGAAGTAAATCCTAATTTGTAAATAGTAACCGTAACAAAATGTAGATCAGAGATATAGTAAAATTAGTCAAATCAAAGCGGAAGTAACCTAACATTATAAAATACATATTGTTTGGTAGATTTTTAAAAATAAAACCAAATTAGAAAGTAAAATTACCAAAATACCCCTATAATTAATCAATAATCAATAATTAATAATTAACCAAACAAAATACTGAATGGAGACACATTGAATTAATAGGCCCAAAAAAACTCTTAAAAAAAACATTTGAATTCACTTTAAATGAAAAACTTTACCTGCAAATTACAAAAATAGGTCTCACAATGCATGTAAAATGCATGTAAAATGCATATTGTTTCCCACATGAAGTTCGAGAACATTCACCTAGTACATGTAGATAAGTAATTTAACAATTTGTCCGAATACTTGCAAAGGGAATTTTGGGAGCAATTCTTAGGGGCCTACAAATACTACTTGGAACCCTGAAAATCACATACAGCGCAAATCTTTATTTTCTCAAATTTTTGAAGTAGAAATATTAGGATAAGGAGTTACGCCAACAAGCTTGGAGGGAGAGAGGAGGTTGCCAGGTGGTGGTTCTGGTGGTGTTTAGCTTGAAACCAGCAAAGATTATTTTAAGGGTTAAACATTGTTCTTTCGTGCTCATTTTACTACTATAAGTACTTAATAATATCACCTATGACATATATTTTTCATAGATTTTATTATACAGGTATGATATTTTTAATAATTTTTAAAAGTATAGTTGCTATTATACTAAAATATCAACATACGATTAAAGAATTTAAACCACTCATATGCTATGGAAAACTATGAAACTTGTTATATGCTTAAAGTGTTATTAATGCTCTCGCTAGACTTTACTTTTGTCAAACAACCATAAATGCACATTTTTAATAAAAATGATTAGTTTAAGTGCGAGAGCCACCGGCAAGTGTACCATCATGTAAGTATAACTAAGTGGGAATATTCAAGACTGTGATTCACAGGGAGCTACATAACTAAGTACTAGATTGTAATGCTTTTACTCTAATCTAGGCAACTAAATTGGAGTTTGAGATTTCTAACTAAGTAAACTACTTCTAAACATTATCACTACAAATTATGACTAAATTAATATTAAAAATTAAACTAACACTAATACTACTCTTTAAAACTCCTTCAGTAAATAGATGTGGGATTATGTAATGATTTTGGTTAGGATTTCCATTCATTACTTTATAATTATAATCAGGTCTGCTTGTTTGGATTTTGATTAAAAACACAAGAATTTGCTTTCTTTTGAGTTGCAATATTCTAACTATAATATGGATATCTCTCTCAAGTAACTCATTTATAATCATCAGTTGACTAACACATTCCTCTCACAAGCCATGTTATTCTAATTGACTTTGTGGTTCAAGCATGTGTCTATATCAATAAACCACAATTTCAATCACATTAAGAATGTGAGTTCTCCAACTTGAGCCGAAACCACACATGTCCATGTCGGTTTAGAAGTTGTATTTTCTACTTTCTATTTTAATTGGGTTTTAGAATCCCTTTCGAGTATCTTGAGCTCTAATTTATAAGAAATTCATAGACAAATTTTGACTTTATAAACATTGAAATAGAAATAGCCAAAGTTCCGAATCAACAATACCCATTATAACTTATTAATCATCTACTTAGGAAATTTATGGACACATCATATAATCCCAATAGATAATTATAACTCATACTGAAAAGTGGAATTTCATTTATCATAATAAGTTGAGCACGATCCATAATAAAAGATATGTAGAGAATACACTTGAAATATTTGGATTGTCTTCCTAATGATTCAGGATCCCACTCCACCATAAAAGTGTGTAATGAATAGTGTCTAGTGATGGGGTGAAGTGAGATCAAGGTCAGTGAAATGAGGTCAAGGTCGGGTAGTGAAATGGATGGATGGAGAAGATATGGATGGCTTTGTCTATCCAAGACTAGACCAAAATATGGCATTTTCCAAAGATGGAAGACAAGATCAAAATATGATCTATCCTCCAAAGAGAAAGACTACATGAAAGGAAAATGAGAATGGTATATATATGGTATGTGAATACTGAATTGGTAAGTGAAGGTATGGTGACGTGAAGGTTGATGAAATTTAATAAAAAGTGATGTCACATGTATGTGAAATAGTGGTTGTGTGAGTGGGTAAATTCCTATGGAGTGGATCCTAAAATTCTGTAAAAAGTACAAAAGAAGTCTATTAAAATATTTACAAACAAAGGGAAAATAAAAGTAGAAAAAGAAATAAAATAGTATGTTGCTGGAGTTGGTGTTATTCAGGTCAGCTCGGAAATGTAAGTGCTTGTGCCTTCTTGTTGCCTTGACGTCTACTGCTAGAAGGCACTTGAAGTAGCTCTGTGGTCAACATCTTGTTAGCTTGACGTCTATTGCTAGAAGGCACTTCAAGTAGCTCTGTGGTCAACATAGGGGCACTCCATGTACTTCTGCTTGGTCAATCTATGAATGTTCTGTACATGAGCTCAGATGTCAGGTGACATAGCAGGTTAGCACTCCGAGTTCAGGCGAGTACGGTGCTTCCTTATGCTGTTGCTCGATTCTGCTGGACCCTCAATTAGTGTGATAGGGACTTTCCCAGTACAATCATATCAGCAGTAGTTCACTGTTTTTGTTGGTCCGTTATAGCTGCTCGGCATCATGATCATCTTACTCGGTTGTGTGCTGCTGTGGTGCTTGCTTGGGAGGGCTACTGCTTCGATTCCAGTTCGATGGCTACTACTATGAACTTCTCAAAGACCTCACGCTGCAGTTCGGATGTCAACACATCAGATGGGTGCTCAGTGAAGAAGAACAGCTCATGTCGTTGAAGCTTCGGAGCTCAGATTGTTCTTCTCTGTTAATCACTGCAGCTTGCAGGTGAAGAGCTCGGCTATTTTAAGCTCAGGTGGTGCATAGCAGGTCAGCAATCATGTGCTGCTGGTCTGGTCGTTTATGCTGTAACGAGCGCTTAACACTGCTGAAGTTGGACTCATTCGTTGCAGCTGAAGAGCATGGGGTGCTTGGACAATTGAAGCTCCGTTTGATGTTGCCATTTATGCTTGGAACTTGGTTCCGTTGGTCGGCGTGTGTGAACTACAGCTTGCGGTTCATTGGAGCTTTGGTTGCTCTGCTGTTGTTGTGTGAGCGTTCAGGTGTGTCTTGCTGGGGTCTGTTACGTGGCTTCACTTGTGCTCATCATGGCCTGTGAAGCTTGGACAAAGTGGAAAGCTGCTCGAGCATGAGCTCATGTGTTGCTCGGCAGCGTCTCGGTTAGGGGCTTGTCTTGGGCGCTCACCTTAGTTGCTTGGGCACTTTTCAGGGGCTGCTCAGTCTGCTATAGATTGGTAAGACTCAAGTGTTGCAGACTGGTCGGTGGAGTGCAGGTCTGTTGGCTCTGTTCTGGTCCACTGTGTGGCTTCACTTGTGCCCAGAGTTTTCACTAGAGATGCAGCTGCTTCAAGTTGCCATATTTGGTTCTGTTATGAGTGCATTGGCTGTTGTCATTAAATTCAAGTGGAAGTTCAACTTAGTTTTTGCTCTTTCTAAGCTGCTGTTAAAGATTGGATGCCAACATTAATTCAAGGAGCACTTGTTAACCAAAATAAAGAGAGCATTAACTCAAATTTCGAGTGCACTCATTGAATTCCGCTCATAAGCACAAATATTCATAGCAATTAAGCAAACTTGCAATTTTTGACCCATATTTTGATCCTTTTTACAGCTTTTAACATATCTAAACCCAATTGACCCATGATCATGCAATTTTTCTATTTATGACATTATTTCTCTTGAAAAGCACCAAATTATTCATGAAAATGGGAAATAAATATAGGATAAATATGTATATATTATATCACTATTAAAAAATGATTGTACCATTACTATGCCAAAGTTTCTAAATTTTTAATAATTCTCTCATTTTCTAAACAAATTTCATCTAATATTTACCATACATTTCCCTAGCATTAGTAATATTATTATTTCCCCATCATTACCTATATTATGGGACCCACCTATAACATATCACCATTGTAACATTTCAATTCTTCATCTATAATATTTTTCTAATCACATGCCTAAATTCATTCAAATAATAAAAAGGAACAAGTGATTACCCTTCTATCATCATAATTTTAAACTTAACTCCACTATAAATTATTAATAATAGCAATTGGACATGTTACCCACATATAATAATGGATATCAAATCTACTCAAAGTTAGAAGATAAAAATCAAATCACTCATTATACTCTTTAATTTATCAATTGATAATGCACTAAAATGGGCTTTATGTCTCCTAAACATTAAATTTTATTATAAAATTAACCCATAAAATTCTTCTCTTTAGCATTTACTTCTTGACTCCAAAAATAGTTCAAATACCAATAACTACACGAGTAAGTTGGTTTGACTTCACATCTCTCGCATTTATCTAAGGATAGTTAGAATTTGAATTTAATCCAGGTGTTCTTATGGGTTTAATGCATATAGGTATGTGCATGCACATGAATTGCATAAAAAGTTGTTGTATGTTTATTACAAATAAACTAAATTATTTAGCACTTATATTGATGATCAATTAATAATATTGTAATGTGCCTTATCATCTTTTATTAGTGTGGGGTTGTAATATATATATATATTTATATATATATATTATGTCTAGATACCCTAGGGCTCTTACTAATATAAATTAATTCTTTCAGTAGCTTGGCCCATAAGTTTCATGCTAAGGTTATGGTCCTTGGTTATATGTGCACAATATAAAGATGTTATGAGAGCCTTTAAATACACTTTATCATTCTCTCTTACTCTCTCATTCTATAGAGTTCTCCCATCACTCATAGAAAAGAGTTTGTACACACAGAAGGTAGAAGATCATCTACCCTTTTTGGAATTGTTGTAATTCCATTTTATTTTGTGCTCTAATTTTCACATATGTTGATTCTATTATTTTAAAAGGATTAGGGATTTAGATTTGATTAAATCCTAATAAGTAGTATAAGAGCCATCATATGTGATATTAGAGGCATAATTTATATAATATATTTTTCCTAATTTTAAAAGCTGGGTTTTCAAGGAATAAATAAAAAAGAATTTTATTCATGTTTCAAAATTTATCAAATTCTTTAGAATATTTGTCTCCGTAATTTAAATTCTTTATTGAATATATATATATATATATATATATATGAATTTGGTTATCGTAATCCGACGTCCATAACAAAAAAAAAAAAAAATTATATACATAAATACATACATATATATATGTGAACCTGCCAGAATTCATACTTCATGTCAGCATCTAAATTTATTAATATATGCAATTCCCTGGCATTCATGCTGCGTTTGTCATATTTCATCGTTTGTGAAATTACAGTGGAATTCCATCTTATTTATATACATGTATATGCCCATCTCCTCATTAAAAAGAAAAAAAAAAATCTTCGATTCATAAATTTCTTTTTTTTTTTTAGAAGATTTAGATTTTATTTATTTGTGTGCGATGAATTCTTGGTTTCAAATTAATCCTTGCTTCATGGATTTTTTTTTTTTTTTCCGGAAAGATTCTTTTTTCAGTGAATGTCTATGAGTGGATTTCTGATGAAATTTCCATGTTCATCCAGTGTTATCTAAATACGAAGATTGATAACCTTTGACTAGTATGAGACTATATATATATATATATATATATATATATATATAAATCAGTTCTGCAATTCAATATTATATATTACTCTGGATATGATGATTTCAACATATTGTTGCCATTGTGCTATATGGAGCATGGTAATTAAATTGGTAATTACCTTATTTGCTCTTGTGGCTATATGAATAATTTAGATAACTCAACTATTTAATTTAGATGGTTTTCTATATTATTTCTTGACATGGAAATAATTAAATAAAATTGATTGTACTATTGTGCAATATTTGTGTTTTAAGGATTCAAATATTGCTTACAATATTGTTGCCGTTTTTGTTGTTTTCCTTTTTTAAGGAATATATACAAACTTATAATGAAATAAAGTTGCTCTTGTGAGTATGTTTTGGCAATTTTAAATTGGTTAAAGTAGATATTCTATTAATACTATTAGGTGAAATTGATAAAGTATAGAAATTCTGTAGAGTGCGTCTGGTAGTATATCCAATAAGTTAAAATGGCACCTCACCAAAGTGAGCTCTCCCATGGAACCATTAGGTGGAAACTACTGAGATGTTATGATTGCAAGTTTCATGCAATTAGTAATTGGCTCAAAGGAAGGTTCCTACTGCTAGGTTGAGACTTTTAATCACATGAGGTGATGAGCTCTAGCGATTGTTAGATATTCATTATGAGTGCTAGTCAGCCTAAAGAAAGGCTAACACGTGGCTAGAACTTATCTCTTAAGCTTGATTACTACAACAAAAAAATCATTGTAAGCTGATCCTTTGTCCAAAGATTAGACTTATTGTTATGCTAGTTTTCTTGGGATGAGGTAATCATTATAAGTTTTGGCCTTATTTCCCCATTCGTTTTATGTGATTAAATATGTGTCTATTTTATTTTAGTTATTAAATATACCCTACTTCATATTTTTCCAATAACATCCTAGAACTCAACGGTTCTAACTTTAAGCTTTGGAAACAAAAAGTCACAATTCATTTAGGTTATATTGATCTAGACTTGGCACTTAAGGAGCCACATCCTATTGAGCTTATAAATGAAAGTACTCTTGAACAACGGAAGGAAATAACTCAATAGGAATGCTCAAACCACCTTTAGTCTAACGATCATGAAGAGTGCAATACAAAAAACTTTCCTTAGAACTTAGACAGAAGAGTCAAGTGTAGTGAAGTTTCTTGAGCAATTAGAGTAATGCTTTGTGAAAAGTAATAAAGCAGAAATCATTCCGCTTTTACATAAATTGGTCTCCATAAAGGAATGCATTCTCGGGATGTCTCATATAGTATCAAAGCTAAGAGTACTACATTTGGAGCTTCTCAATGAAGTAGTAGTGTATTTTGCTTTAATGTCCTTGCCCCCTCAATTTGGTCATTTTGAAGTGAGTTATAATGGTCTTAAAAAAATGAACAATTAATTAGCTTATCTCTCATTTAGTACAAGTAAAGGAAAGGATGTGGCAAAAGAAGATCAAGAGCGCTAATTTTGCTTCTACCTCTAAGGGCTCCAAGCAAAGACAGGATAAATCAGTTGTGGATGCTTTAGAGAAGAAATAGCATAAATTTAAGGACATAAGTGTTTTGTTTGGAAGGATCCCTCTCTTGTAAAGAAGGACTACCCTAATATTGTGCTTGGCGTGTAAAGAAAGGGATAGGAGCTAAGAGAGCTAAGGATGTCTAAAAGCTAATACATATGAATATTTGTGGGCTATTTCCTATGGCTTCATTGAATGGTCAACAATATTTTATTATGCTCATAGATGATTACTGTCATTATGGCTACATAATTTAATTTATGACAGGCCACAAGCTTTAGATACGGTTAAAATCTTTGAGGTCGAAGTTGAAAATCAACTAGGTAAAAGGATTAAATTCATTAGATCTGACCAAGGAGGTGAATACTATGATAGAAATGACGGTCATTTACAAAATTCCTAGAGGAGTGTGGTATTGTGCCTTAGTATAGCATGTCTGATTCACCTAGCATGAATGGAGTAGTTGAAAGATGAAATAGGACCCTTAAAGATATAGTAAGAAGTATGATTAGTCATATAAAATTGCCAGACTCACTCTAGGGTGAAGCATTAGAGGCTGCTACCTGTATTCTCAATAGAGTACCAACTATAGCGACAACTAAAACCCTATATAAGCTATGGATGGGTAAGAAACTTGTCCATAAGAACATAAGGGTTTGGGGATGTCCAGCTGAAGCCAGGCCTTATAGGCCTAATGAAAAGAAATTAGACTAAAAAACCATTAGTAGTCACTTTGTTGGTTACGCTAAGAGATCACATGATTATAAATTTTACAGTCCTCTAAACAGAACAATCTTTGAGTTAAGAAATGTGCAATTTTGTAAGGATCTTGAGGCTGAGGTGGAAGATAAGGCTAAGAACTCTGTCTTTGAAGAGGAACACAGTACATTGCCCATTGTCTAGACTTCAAGCTAGGATCCTAGTGTTGAACAACATCATGTTTCTCTTCCTTTGGTTGTTCATACACCAAATCAAGAGTATACTCTTAGTGAGGTCAAGAACATTTTGATGACAATATTCCTCTTCCCTTAACTATTCAAAAACCTCAATAATCTCAAGAATTAGTGCCTCAAAGAAGGTCTACTCGGGAGTGAAGAAGTGCAATAATAGATGATTTTATTGTATTTCTCAATGAACATCATGAAATCATTGACTCAGCGAAAGATGAGTCGATCACTTTCCATGAAGCGATTGAAAGTTTGAATGCTCAAAAATGGATTGATGTCATAAATGAAGAGTTGAAATCCATGAATGACAATGATGTTTGGGATCTTGTCCCATTGCCAAATGATGTGAGGCCTATCAGGTGTAAATGGGATTTCAAAACCAAAAGGGACTCATAAGGCAATGTGGAAAGATATAAAGCACGTATTCTTTCTCTTTAGTTTTTTCGAAAGACTCATTAAGGGCAATTTTGGCACATGTAGTGCATTTTGATTTAGAGCTTCATCAAATGGATGCTAAGACAACATTTCTCAATAGAAACCTTAATGCAACAATTTATATGTTGCAACCTAAGAGTCTACATGATAATGACTCTAAGTAAATAGTTTGCAAACTAAGGAAATCCATCTATGGGCTCCAATAGGCTTCCTATCAATGGTACCAAAGATTTCATCAAGTTGTATTATCATTTGGTTTTCAGGTAAATACAGTTGATGATTGTGTGTATCATCATTTCTATGGGAGTAAATTTATTTTCTTAATATTATATGTAGATGACATATTGCTTGCCAATAGCAATGAGGTTTATTGTTAGAGACTAAAATCTTTTTTTTGAAATGAAGAATCTTAGTGAAGCTTCTTTTATATTAGAAATCCAAATTCACTAAGATCGTTCTCGTGGAATCTTAAGATTATCAAAAAAGGCCTATATTGATAAGCTCCTACAAAAGTTTGGCATGCAAAATTAGAAACCACAATCAATGCCTTAAGAGTGATTTTGACTCTAAAGCTATGGAGAAAATTCCCTATGCATTAGCAATAGGGAGTTTGATGTACTTGCAAGTTTGTACTTGCCTAGGTCTAGCATTCATATGTGAGATGTTAGGAAGATATCAAAGCAATCTAGGTAAGGACCAGTGGCTCACAGCCAAAAGGATATGCGGTATCTTCAAAAGACAAAGGATTACATGCTCTCATACAAAAAGTCGGATAAAGTTAAGGTCATTGGGTATTCGGATTCTGACTTTACAAGATGCCATGATAGTATAAAATCTATATCAAGTTATGTTTTTTTACTAGCAAGTGGAACTATTGCATGAAAGAATGCTAAGCAATCACTGGTTGCATCTTCTACTATGGAAGTAGAATTTGTAGCTTGTTATGAGGTAACTAATCAAGAAATTTAGCTTTGTAATTTTATTTTGGGACTCTGTGTGGTTGATCAAATTGAGAGACCACTTAAATTATTTTGTAATAGTAAGGTAATAGTCCTCTACTCAAATAACAATAAGAGTTCATCAAAGTCAAAGCACATTGGCATTAATTTTTTTGTTGTAAAAGAAAGGATTTAGAATGGTTTAGTTAGTATAGAGCATATTACAAACTCAATGATAGCAAATATGTTGACCAAGGCATTGGCATAAAAGGCTTTTCCTGAGCATATTGCTCATATGGGTGTCATTTTGTTAGATGATGCCTAGGTTTAGTGGGAGTTTGTATTGATTGCTTATTTAAGCTATCTTATTATGTCATGACATTTGTATTTGATTAATTTAGTTATATATTATTTTGTTTTTCACTCTAAACGTATGTTTGGTTAATGACCTCATTTTCAAAGAACCAATTAGAAGTAGACAAGTATTGATCACAATTGACATGTAACTTTTATGCTACACATCCACACTCAATCCAAGTCATTTTATTGATTTGGTATATGTGACCATTGTAGCTCTAGCTAAGGATTAGTTTTGGCAAAAACCCTGTGATCCATATATTAAAGACACTAATGGATTGGACTGGTTAAGATGACGATTATTTGATAGCTAGCTACTTAATAAGTTGTGTGTTCATACAACATTTGGAGATGCACTTGAGCACATGAATGCATAGTCCAAGTGAGAGATTGTTAGAATGTAAACTTAATTTAGGTGCGCTTAGTACATATGGGCATGTAGAGGCACATGCAATTGTGTGAAAAGTTGTTGTACATTTATTACAAATAAATTAAATTATTTGGCACTTATATTAGTAATCAATTATTACTATTGTAATGTACCTTATCATCTTTTATTAGTGTAAGGTTATAATATATACGTTTTATATGTGTAGATACCCTAGGGCTACTATTGAAATAGATGAGCTCTGTTAGTTGCTTGAGTCATAAGTTTCATGCTAGGGTTATGGTCTACATGTACACTATATAAAGATATTATGAGAGCCTCGAAAGAAACTTTATCATTCTCTCTCTCTTTCTCATTCTATAAAGTTCTTCTCATCACTCATAGAAAGGAGTATGTGCATACAACAACTAAAAGATCATCTATCCCTTTTGGAATTGTTGTGATTCAATGGAATAAGGTATGCTTTTGTTTTATTTTGTGCTCTGATTTTCACATATGTTGATCCTATTATTTTAAAAGGATTAGGGATTTAGATTTGATTAAATCCCAATAACAATAATTTAGATAATATACTAAATGTGATTGTAATTAGATCAGTTCATGTGTGTGCTTGCTTTGCATGGTTTGGATAAATTATTTAAATAGTATTGATGTAAATTGTCTTATTGATTGCCCACATAAAAACAAATCATTAAGAATATACTAAAAATAATAACTAGTCATGTGTGGCATATCAATACTTGCTTCCACTAAATACCGACCATCAAGGTAAAAATATGGTATGTTTCTTATTTTAACCTTTAATTAACTAAGTGACAAGAGAGAAGATGTCAATAGAGTTTGAAAGCTATCAAGAAGAAAATCCACAATGTTTTTTAAGAGGACAACATTTCATTGTGCATTCTTAGATTTAATGGAAAGCATTCTACACCAAACTCTTTGAAACTAGATTAGACAGAGTTAATTTCTCTAAACTCATGATAAATCAGTTCACATCATGCGGATGACATTTTCTTGAATTCATAAACATATAAATTAACTAACTACTTGTTTCCTCTTTTTTATGTATACCATAGGACTTTTTGCCATTATTGAGCACATGGAAATTTTTCTCAAACCTTTACAGTTTCTTTCCAAGTCTCAGGATACTTAAGAACCATCTTAACCAAAATGCCTAGAATAATACCCATAAGTGGTCATTATTTATGATAGATTTGAATTCTTATATATCTTTTAAGTGTTGGCTAACATTTTTTAGCCATCTAATTATCAATTAATTATGGTATACTACATGCACGTTACCATAAACACCTGACAATAACTACATAGTTTTATTCATTATGATTTTAGGATGTGACAAAACATCTATGTTAATTAAATTTTAAAACATGACAAACTACACCTTTTGCATTATTGGTATTTATTGCAAATAAAACACAATTGTTAGAGTATTATACAATTGAAAACACCAATGAAGAAATTAGAATTTATTTGTTGAAGCTTCAAGGAATAAGAAAATACTCTTCAAATACCTCATCACTTGTGCTATGTATCCTAGCTCTTCAACTAAGATCTTCACAATTCTCTTACACATTCTCTATTTTGTTAATCTCGTCTCCTGTTTAAATATTCTAGTGATGTACCTGACATACTCTATTATGCTAATCTTGTGTATTACATTAGCTTTCTCATCAATCCCTTACTTCTTAATTTTCCTATATTTCTTGAAAATAGCCTTTCCTTTTTGAGGTTTTCTTTCTGCAACTATAAATTAAATACAACATTGAAGTCTATATGTATTTGGTTTCAAAAGTTTCTAATTTTATCTTTCTTATATTTACTTTAGCTTCTATTTTTTTTTTCATATTGAGCTTTCATTTTCATATTGAGTTTGTAAATTTCTATCTCAAGCTTCCATGTTATTTATCAATTTATTTTTATATTCACCTATTAATCTTTTCTACTATTTGTCCAATTGAGTGCATAGTTGTCAAAATCGCGATTTCACCCATATGATTCCATGAGTTTACGATTTTAGAAGTCCCTTTCGAGTTGACTCATAGGTAGAATCATTTTTTGGTAAAATATTACGATTTCAACCGAGTATATATGTAAATTTGGTAGAATCTTACGATTTTAACCGAATTTACGGCTCTACCTATTCGAGTCAAATAAGCTAAAATATAAAAAAATACAACTGTGTGTTTACAATCTCATCAACTATTAGAAACTAGGATGATGTATCTCTCTTGTTGTTGTTTCAATTTGGTTTTCACACACTCTCTCTATCTTTTTTCCTACCTCACCTGAAAACATATATCGTACATTTATAGAAATCATTCAAGTCACGTTATAGCTATAAAATTCATAAGAAAACATATTTATTTCATTTATATAATTAAGCATTTAATGAGTTGAAAATTTTGATTTTCCTTCAATTTATCATTTATTTCAAACAAAACAATAGAAAATAAATTAATTTTGACTCTATTTGCTCTTATATATATATATATATATATATTATGGATTAAGAGTTACATGAAAAAAAAGAACTTAATTTTCCTTTTTTTTTTTACATCCATTATGTGTTCTAAGTTTTCTACATCTTCTATAAGTATTTTTATATTTTTTCAAAGTTATTTTGCAAAGGTTGTAGAAACTTACATTTTTACGTTTCGATTTTATGTTCCGATTCTATTGACTCCTTGGCGACTCCATATAGAATCGCGAGTTTGATAATCTTGGTTGAGTGTTCACATTTTCTTTTTCCATCATCTAAGTGTTATATTCAATCATTAATTATTCTCAATTCATTAAATTTCGCTTCCATGTTTTCTCTACAATCCACATTATAGCCATATTATACTCCAAATCTTCCATAAATTCTTGTCCTATAACAATTTTACATACCCTTTTAAAATTTCTGTATTTCTACAAAGAATTTTGTTTTTACCAACTGGGTTAATGTAGGGAAGATATTTTAAATTGCAACAATTTTTATATAAATTAATTTATACATATGAATGTATGTATATATAAGATATATATGTGTATGTAAATAACTACATGATATAAAAATGTACTCATAAAAATAAATCAAACAATCAATCATAGAGAAATAATATTGAAAAATACAAGAAAGACCTGTTTCCCCTTAACCACAAAAATTCAAAGAGAAAACGACCTTGTTGAACGTATACGAACATTTTTATTTGACTAAATTAATAAGACAGATGAACATGTTTTACAATTATTTTCTTCTAGGAAAATTACCTAAATCAACTTCTCTATTATCAATTAACAATTTTCTCACCATTTTTTTTTAAATGAGGAAAGAATATATATGTTTTGCTAAAAAGTGGTTATAGATAATCACAAGCACCTTTGTGCATATGTCAAAAGAATGCACATTCTCAAGTGTATACAAAAGAAGAATTTTATAGACATTATTGAAAGGATTGGCATACATTCAGTAGCAGTAGTCTCCCTCATAAGCACCTATTTTTTTTCCTTTTTTTTTTTGGAATCCACCTCACTTCGCAACAGCATCCCTTCTGGCTTGTGGAGAAATGTCCTGTCTTTTATATAGGATTGAATCCTACTGATCACTTTATTTAAATCTGAATCTTCTCATGTTACTAATGTAGGCAAGTAATCCCCATCGATAATACTTAAGAACTTCTTGAATTGAGACTTGTATCTCCTAAAGAGAGTGAACCTTGCAATACTCAAAAATTCATTCAGTGCTGTGGCTGTATATCTATTGGCAAGAAGAGTATTTAAGAATCTAGCAAGCCATGCCCATCTTTCTGCTAAGATCTCTCATCAATTTATTGATTGATTAATAAACTAACTTCACTTCATAATTCTTTTTTCTAATTTATTTTTTTTAAATTTAATTTTGTCATAATTTAATCATTTAAGAAAATGAGGAGTAGTTTCTTCAAGAATTTCCCGATCTTTAATATTTGGCTTTAAGAGCTTTGTAAACTCTTTCTAGAAATTTCTCTAATCATTGTGCTGCTTTCAAGTTCCAAGGTCCAATAATGGGAAACATGTGTCTACAAAATTTGAAAAAGAAATTATCAAAATACAAATTTGATAATTTTAATTACAAAATTACCTATGCAAAATTGCATGTGTGGAATGAGATTCATTATTTAACACAATAGTCGCATCTACTAGATGCAATTCAGCAAAAATTATACATCATTGAATAGCATCTATTATATGCGATTCATGTTTGTATATGAGTCGCATACACTGCATGTGTGTCATGTATTAACATGAGTCCATATTCATGCTTGTATATTAGTTGCAATTATTACAAGCAATTCATATGAATTAACATAACATAAATCACATCTATCATATGTGAGTATATTGGTAGTTATTTTCATGTGATCTGTATTTATGATAAAGTGCCAAAATCAAGATTATTGATAAAATTATTAATATTACTATATCTTTCCTCTATATGATTCAAAAAGCATTGAACTCCTGAACCCTGAACAATTAGTTCTAGAGACTACAAGATAAGGATACTGAGGTTATAAAACTACATGATGAGACATATGGACCAACTATAATTTAAGTAGTAAAAGTAAGTAAAAATGTGGTAGAAAAATAATAAATGTAAGGTTACAAAGGCAATGCCCATCTTCTATCAAGTTAGAACATATTGAAATAAGTGTTAAAACCCATAGGCCAATTGAAGTACGAGACAAAAATAGTTAATATTATTAAAAGCAAAATGATAAGAAAGAAATCTAGTATTTGTCTATGTTCAAGTAAATTGAAAATATTCCGAAAAATTGATCGCATGCGCCATGAACACTAACATTTCGTTTAATATCTTTGATTCCATTTTACATACTCTATTATGCTAGTTTGTCTCTTGCTCTAATATCTTAGAAAAACACCTAATATGTTTTATTATACTAATCTTGTCTATTGCACTAACATCATGTAAATCTCTAGTGTTCTAATCACATTTCATTTTTTTACACTCAACATCCTCTTCTTGGTTGTCTTCCTACTTGTTCAAATCATATATAAAATATACGTGTATTTGGTTCTGAAGATCTCTAATTTTATCTATCTATTTGTAACTACTTCTTTCTCTAACTTGTTGAAATGAGCAATAGAATATTGAGCCATAGCTTCTTGTTCTTGAACTTCTGCTCCATCAACTGCTACATCTACATTAAGGTTTTGGACCTTATTGTACCCTAAACTTTGAAAGCTGATTTTTTTTCACTTTGATCGTTAACTTCTTCATATTAAGGTTACAATTCTCTAGTTTTAGGTTTTTTTTTTTTTTCTAATTACATTAAGAATTCTTCGCAACAATTTAATTATTCTTGATTTATCAAGCTGAGTTTCCATATTTTCTTTTTCAACCATCTAGTTGTTCTTTTTAACCATCTAGTTTTTCTCAATTTCATAAAACTTCCCACCATGTTTTCTTTTTCAATTCTCATTACACCAGATTTCATTTCAAAACTTGCCTAAATCCTCTACCATAACAATATTTTTTTCTCCATTTTTAGAGTTCTAACAAAACATAACTTTCTTTGTTACTTCAAAAATAATTTGATTTTTGGCACTTGGCTAACGCAATGAAGATAATTTAAGTAGCAACATGTTTTTTTCTATTTATATCTTTTATTAGTTTATTCATATGCACTAAGATATATATAAATGACTACATATTGTATAAATAACTACACTATGTATAAAATGGAGACATTAATTAAAAAAATGAAAAGAAATAAATCATCGATAAATAAATATTTAGAAATGCAACAAATAAGGCAATATTTTCCTTAACTATGCAAGTAAAAATAAAAATAAATATCACTGCAAATATACTAACAATTTTATTACACTAAATCAAGGTGATTCGTGAGTACTCTTTTTTTCACTATTATGCTTTTCTTCTAAGCAAATCACTGTTGTAAAAAGCACAAACCAACGTTCTTGTTAAAATCAATGTTGTTAGAACTAGATCGGGATTTGAACTAGATATGTCAAGGAGTAAGAGAAACTTTTCTTATTTCTTCTTCCAAGTCTCTTTACAAAATTCTTGATCAAATCTCCACCTGATTGACATAGAAAAATAAATAATAAGAAGTCGATCCATTTAAAATGTGTAGCAAGAAAAAGATAAATCAATTTAAATAGGAGAGTGGTAGGATACAAGATAAATAATACTTAAGCTCATTATTAAGAACTCCATGACCTAGACGGCTGTACCCATCAATAAACTCAAATGACATCAGCACCAAGTTGAACGAGAGTTAGTGCAACCAATAACAACAATAAAAAGTGATTGAGGAAGAGTTAGAGGCTGTCAATTCAAGGAATTTTTTGAGCTATGGTTTTGTTTCTTTACTTTATCATATAATATTTTACTTTTTACTTCTTTTAGGTTTAGATTATGATGGTTTCATTTTCTGCTTTCTACTTTTCTTTTATTTTTTTTGTTGGTCCCAAAAAGTAACCAAGAGGGGGGTGAATTGGTTTCTAAAACAAAAACTTAAATTTTCCTTTTGTAAAAGTTTAATCACAAGCCCAATTAGTTATAACAAAGTATGGCTTTAAGTTTGCTTTGCAATCAATAATTAAATGAATGAACACGAAAATAAAATAAGAGTAAGGGAAGAAGAGATTGCGCAATGGTTTATAGAGATTCCGCCTTGAGTGTCAGTCCTCTCTTCCAACACCAAGCCGAAAACCCAGTATTCTACACATGTATGTTTCACTATATCCAAAGAAAAATGATTACAAATAATATCTCAATTCACTTTATCAGACTTCATGCTAAAACTAGCTATCTCTGAACTCAGAGTCTAGTTGTAATATAATTTTTTACAAAAATAGTCAAAAACAAAATGGGAAAAGAACAATTAAAGTATCCTCTCAAATTTTTGCAACAAAGAAAATTTGAAGTAGCAAAATTTGCACAAGAATGTTCTCAAAATGAATAGCTGTAAATAACTTCTTTCTTTTTCACATCAGTACTTCTTTTCTTAGACTCTAGCTGTTGTATTTATCTTATTTTTCTACAACGGTAAGTATTTCAAAAGAAGTAAATAAGATAAGCTCCTGATATTCTGCTTCTTAGATTTAGATGATGTTTATTGATTTTCCAACGGATAAAAGGATAAAGCTTTGTTGATAATTCTTGTTCTAGATTTTATGCACTTCATGTAGATAAGAGAAACTAATCATTTTTCATCATTATCTTGTTTGGATGAGGCTCGACATTTAAGTTTGAATCGATGTAAACTAGATCTTGATGTAAAACAACTTATGATACACTTCAATTCAAATCTTCATTAATATCCCTCAATAATAGGATCGTATCTTAATCTAATGTAAAATCACGTTTTGGGCATCTCATAAATAAGTATCTTCTTTGAACATGTCCTAAAATGAATCCGAACTTAAGCATGTTAAATTGAACTTGCTGCCTAAAAAAATTTAATTCTTTTTAATCCAATATAAACTTGAATCTCCTGGATATTTGAATCAATATAGTGGAACATATTTGAACGTACTACCAAAATACATTCAACCTTGGTGCTAGGTCTTCAAATTCATAGGGAATCAATGAAAATTCAATTTCCAACTTTGTGTTCGTAACCTTGTAAATTACTCTCTAAGTTACTTTTTGATTTAGCAGCTTTCTTTGTTGTACTACAAATCAACCTTCTGAATTACTTTCTGAGTATCATTGTCTTCTTGAAAAACTTCCCAAATAGTTTATGGGTTACTTTATGAGTTGGATCTTTCCATGAAAATTATTTCCATAAAACTTTTGATTCTACTTGATTGTCTTATCTTAACAATTATGAACTACACACTCACTAATTTTGTTGGTAAATATTTATCTTTATGTTATCATCAAAACTAATCTTGAGAGAAACTAACATTCTCCTCCTTTTTTATGATAACAAAACCTTTCTTTAAACAAAATAAAGTTATATATCAAAATCCAAGTCCAAATTAAGTTTCCAAATTTGCATGCATATATTTTTTTTTTTTGTTTATTTTCCCCCCTTTTGTTATCATCATATAAGTTATATGAAGGAAATAAGAAATATCAATCACAAACATTAATCACATAGAATCTAGTTCCAATAAATAGTCATTGATGGTTCACAAAAATGACAGAGAAAATACATGAAAACATAATAGCTAAAGTAAAATTTTCATTTTTTTTTTTCAGGAAATCAATTTTCTTCACAGACTTTCATGCACATTTTTTCTTCCTGGCATGAAAAGGTGGTCGTGATGGAGAATGAATCAGATTTTGCTACTAGAGGTTTGTGAGAACAAAAGCTATGATAGATTTAAGTGAAGGAGTGGTTGGAGGTTGAGGAATGACCAGTGGCTCAAATGGAATGATCTTCAAATTTAGTTCATAACCATCAGGAGGTGGAACAGATGAATAATCGTGTTCCTTTGGAGTGTCAAAAGAAGCTGCAGATGGTGGAATATGTTCAAGATGTGGAGGAGATTCAAGATTGAGGGAAGGTTCATTAGAAGAAGGTGGATTCTCTTGATTAGCACCGATTATAGAATCTGTCAAATCCTTCTTCATCTCAATGATTTTCTCCTCTATTATCCTGTTCAAATCAAATTTAAAACATGATTTTGATGTTTCCCCTAATGGTTTGATAGGAACACCTTCTGAATCACTTTCTGATTCAGTATTTGTATGAATCTTCTTACCTTCACGAATCATAAATTTTCCCCCTATCCTGATCTTATACTTCCTCTTTTTTTGGTTTCCATATCTTCTTTTTTAGGTCTTTAGATGGATGTTTTTCAACCTTATCAGATTTTTCACTCTTTGAACCACTCTCTAAATCTAGATGTACTTCCCCCTCAGTAAGTGCTTTTATTCTTTTCCAGTCAAACTTTATCTTGCTATACCTTCAATGTCAGTACCATGTTCCATCCTTAATAAACCAGAATTTGTCTTTCACAAAAATATTCGTGCGCTTTAAATTTGTTTCTCCAATTCTCTTGAGAGTAATGGGTACCTTAACATTCTTAGGGATTTTTATATTCTTGAGCTTAAAAAGTCTCATAAGAACATTCCCATATGGTCTATTAGACTATGTTCTCCGGAAATGTCTCAAGATCAGACTCGGCATATCAATTTTAAGATTCCTTTTGATAGCCAAAATCACTATCGCTTCTTCCATAGAGATTGTGCTGGCACTACCATTCTTTGGTAAAAGGTAATCCATTACAATTTTATGCTACAACCTTACAATTAATTCAAACTTAGAAGAAAAGATATCTTTTTCTTTAAATTACCCAACTCCATCATTTATATCTTCAAAGATTTCACTTTTTGGAGATTTAAACAACTTTTCATCATCTGCTTCATCCTTCATTCCAAAACAATCAATTAAATCCTTTCTGTCAATCGTCACAGATTAACCTAAAATCTTTGATTTCAAAACATGAGCTTCTAACTTGGTTAGATTATCATAGAACTCTCTAATCAACTCTCCATGGATAAGATCATGAATATCACATAAATTCCTACATCTTATTCTATTCAGCCAGTGATCCCAAAAAAATCTATTCAACTTGAAAATTTTGAAATCAATAAAGACACATTCTAATACCTTATTTGAATGACTTTTCTTTGTTGAGGATGTGTCTTTGGCTATTCTTGAAGAAAGTTTCCTCTTTTTTGTGACTTGCTTTGGTGACTTTTCCATAAAAACCTGATGAGTTATCATTTGACTTAGGATGAGATTGTGAATCTTTTGCCTTAGAATCATGTTTGTTAGTCTCATTCTGATCCTTATCCTTCTCATTTTCATTTTTATCTTTATTAACTCTGTCTTCATCATTGGTTGTATCTTCATGCATTCTTTTTTATCTAATTTCTCTCGTTTTCGCTTCTTGAGTAATAGGTGGAAGAGATCCCTCAGAGCTAGAATATTAATCGACAATCATGATTGCTTCTTTCCCTTTCTTTCATTTAAAACCTTTGGAGGCAAGACGAGATGATTTTCGAGGAGGCATTTCTAGGGTTTTAATCAAGAGAAGAAGATGAAGAGTTTGTTTCTTTGAGAAAGAGGAGCGATAGACTTAAGTCCGATTAGGGTAGGAGAGAGAAAGAAAGGAGTAATGAATAAAAAAAATCATATTTTCCAAAAAAAAGGCCCGCTAAAAGAAAAACAGACATATAGAATATATTAAAAGGATTACACATACCAATTTCATTTCTCAAAAATTCAATTCTATTTTTGTTTAAAGGTTTTGTAAAAATATTAGCACATTAATTTTCAGTAGGCACAAATTCAATATTAATATTTACATTATTAACATGATCCATAATAAAATGATGTCTAATCTCTATATTTTTAGATCTAGAATGATGCATCGGATTTTTTATAAAGTTTGTTGCACTTGTATTATCACATTTTATAGAAATATTTTTGTACTTCAATCCATAATCTTGTAATAGGTGTTTTATCCAAAGAATTTTTACACAACAATTTCCAATTGAAACATATTCAACTTCTGCTGTTGATAGGGAAGCTGAGTTCTATTTCTTTGAAAACCAAGAAATCAGTTTATCTCCTAAGAATTGACAAGTACCAGAAGTACTTTTTCTATTTAGTTTGTATCCAGCATAATTAACATCTATGTATCTAATTAATTCAAAACTTTGATTTTTGGGATACTAGATTCCTAATTTTGCAGTGCATGCAATGTACTTGAAAATTCTTTTAACAACATTTAAATGTGTTTCAGTTGGACTGTTTTAAAATCTTGCATAAATACATACATAAAACAAAATATATGGTCTTGATGCGGTTAAGTATAAAAGAGAACCAATTGAACTTCTATATAATTTTTCATTTACTTTCTTACCTTGAGAATCAAGATCTAACCTAACAGAAGAACTCATTGGTATATCAACTTCCTTTGTCTTTTCATATCCAAATTTTTTTAGTATTTATTTAGTGTACTTCTCTTGGTGAATGAATATTCCTTCTTTTGTTTATTTGATTTGTAAGCCCAAAAAGAAATTCAGTTCTTTCATCATAGACGTCTCTAATTCAACCTGTATAAGCATTGCAAATTCTTAACAATATTATTCTTTAGTTGATCCAAATATTATGTCATCAATATATATTTGTACAACTAATATTCATATTTATAATGTTTCATAAATAAAGTTGTGTCAATCATACCTCTTTGATATCCATTTGAAATGGGATACTTACTTATCTCTCATACCAAGCTCTTGGCGCTTGTTTCAATCCATAGTAAGCTTTTCTTAACTTAAAAAACATATTCAGGCTTAAAGGATCTTCAAATCCAGGAGGTTGTTCAACATACACCTCTTCTTTAATATAATCATTCAAAAACGCACTCTTTACATCCATTTGAAATAATTTAAAATCTTTAAACAAGCATAACCAAGCAAAAGACATATAGCTTCAAGTCTAGCAACGGGTGCATATGTTTCATCATAGTCTACTCCTTCTTAGTCTATTCCTTCTACTTGTGAATATCCTTTAGCTACAAGCCTAGCTTTATTTCTAATAATTTTTCCATTTTCATCTAATTTATTTTTAAATACCCACTTTGTTCCTATAATAGATATATCTTGAGGTCTAGGTATTAGATTCCAAACATTATTCCTTTGAAATTGACTTAGTTCTTTTTGCATTGTATTAATCCAGTTATTATCATTCAAGATTTCATCAATATTATTCAGTTCTTTTTCAAACAACAAAGTAAACTAATTTTCAAGCTCTTGTAACTTAGATCTTGTTCTTGTTCCATATTCTATATCACCAATAATTAAACTAGAAAGATGAGATGATTTATATTTCCAAGTTTTTGAACTTTTGGGTTTATCAAATTTTATCTTTAGGTTACCTTCTACATTAGTTTTTGAGTTATCAGGTTTCATAGTTTCATCATATTTACTTTCTACTCTAGTTTCTAAGTTATAAGCTTTTGGTTCATTATCTTCATTTACAGGCATAAACACATTATCATCATCATCATAATCATCTTTCACTTCATCAAGAAAACGCACATTAATAGATTCTTCAACTACTTTCGTTGATTTATTAAAAACACGATATGCTTTACTACTTTGAGAATATCCCAAAATATTACTTCATGTGATTGTTCATCAAACTTCCCAAGATTATTTGCATTCTTTTTCACAAAACATGTGCATCCAAACATATGAAAATATGAAACAGATGGTCTTCTACCACGAAACAATTTGTATGATATTTTGTAGAATTAGGACAAATATAAACTCTAGTCATTATGTAACAAGCAATTGCAATAGCCTCAGCCAAAAAATATTCAGCTATTCTACTTTCATTTAGCATATAACGTGTCATTTCTTGTATTTTTCTATTCTTTCTTTTAACTACTCCGTTTTGTTGAGGTATATAAGGAGTAGAAAAATTATGATTTATTCCATGTTCTTCACAAAAAGATATAAAAAGAGAGTTATCAAATTCCTTTCCTTGATCGGTACTTGAAACGACAATAAAAAAACCCTTTTAATTTTGAATTTGTTTAGCAAATTTTTGAAACATGTAAAAAGTATCAGATTTATGTTTTAGAAAAAGCGCCAAGTAAATATTGAAAAATCATCAACAATTACAAGTCTATATTTATTTCCTCTTAAATTTAATGTTCTTGCAAGTCCAAAAAACTAAGATGTAAAAGCTTAAGAGGTCTTTTGTAGAAATCATGTTTTTGCTTTTATGAGAAATTGAAACCATTTTATTCTTTAAACAGGTTGCACATTTAACATCATGTTTTATGCTAATTTTAGACAAAGCAACAACAAGATTCTTTTTAGAAATCTTTTCAAGTTGATTAAAGTTAACATGAGTAAGCCATTTATGCCAAACATGTATATTATTATTCATGGTCAAAAAACAACACTCTTCATTCATATCAAATGGTGTAATTAGATATATGTTCCTTTTTAAGCCTTCGAATAATTTTGCTCCTCCAGAATTATATGCAAAACATTTATTTTTCTCAAAAATCATTTTATAAACTCTATCACATAATTATGAACAAAAGATTATGCTTTAGTCTTTTACTAAAGAAACATTTTCAATCATATATAAAGGATGACCAATCGTACCTGGTCCTATAATCTTACCTCTGCTATCATCCTCAAATCTTACATATCATTTTTCTTTCTACATTATGCTAGTGAACAAAGAAGCATCTTCAGTCATGTGGCATGAACATCCACTATCTAAGTAACATGTTCCTTTTATGTTTGTTCCTTGTTCCCGCAAATATGCACAAAAAGGTGATCAAACCTTTTTAGGAACCCAAACAAACTTGAGTCCTTGAGAAGTCAAGCTTGTCTTTTCTTGTTTCTTTACTTGATGTGTATCGAGCTTGTTTCTTTTGTAAAAACAATATTTTTCTATATGCCTAACTTTATTATAAAAGAAACACACATAAGAATGTGTGTTATACTTCTGATTTACCTGATGATGATAATTTTGTCTTGGATATCTATTATCATATCCATACCTGTAGTCTCTGCCATATCTTCTAACTGGATACTTTTGTTAAGGGTACCTTTTGAAGTATCCTTTGCTGTTATTATTCATCTTCTTTTTACTATTTTTCTTAGGTTTAGCATATTCAATATTCACAGGTTTACTTTCTTTAACAAATATTGTCTTTTTCGCATTACTTGATGAATTTCCATGTTCATATCCAAGCCCATGATAATTTTGTCTTAGATATCTATTACCATATCCATACTTGTAGTCTCTGCCATATCTTCTAACTGGATACTTTTGTTGAGGGTACCTTCTGAAGTATCTGTTATTATTCATGTTCTTTTTATTAGTTTCCTTAGGTTTATCATATTCAATATTCATAGGTTTACTTTCTTTGACAAATATTGTCTTTTTTAGATTACTTGATGAATTTTCATGTTCATATCCAAGCCCATGTTTAATAAATGAAGGTTTTCGACTACTTACAAGCACGTTTAATTTTTTGTCACTTTCATTAAATTTATTGAAGGTGTTTTAATAAATTGTGACAAATCTTCTACTTTTACTTTTAAATCCTTAATTTCGTTTTTCAAGACATCATTCTCTTTTTTTAAAGTATTAGAATTAATATGTAATTTTTCATTATCATATTTCAAAATTTCATTCTCATTAACAAGCAATTCATTTGTTTGACTCAAAACATCTTTTTTATTTTTTAAAGCTTTATTTTCAGCATCTAATTTAGAAATCTTTAACTCGGCCTTTTTGAGAGCCTTTAAAAGCTTTTTCATCTTAGTATACATCTCATTATCAATCATTTCAGTTTCAGAATCAGAGCTTACCTTGGATGTTGCCATCAAACACAAATTGGCTTCTTATTCATCTTCACTTGTGGCTTCTGAGTCAGCTTCTGACTCGTCTAAGTCACTCCAAGTTGTCATCATTGCTCAACTTTTCTTCTTAAATTTCTTCATTTTTCTTCAAAACTGGACATTCGTATTTGATATGCTCTAGTTTCTTACATTCATACTATACAATCTCCTTCTTTTCTTTCTTTTCCTCCTTTACCTTAAAGCTTTTTCCTACATCATACTTGTTATATTTACTGAAATTTTTTAATTTCTTACCTTTCTTCATCAGCTTATTAAGCCTTCTTGGTAGCATATTAATGTTCTCATCATCATCGTTGTCCTCGTTTGAATCAGAATCTTCAACAACTACTTTCTTTGCCTTAAATGCAATTGCCTTTGAGTTGCTTTCGGTTTCCTTTGTTATGTTAAGATGAGATTCATATGCCATAAACTTTTCCCTCATTTGGCTATGCGTGAGCTTATTTAGATCTTAGGCTTCTTCTATAGCTGTCTTCTTAACATCCCATGACTTTGGCAAGATTTGGAGTATCTTCCTAGCAAGATCAGAATAATCTATTTTCTTTCCAAGAGATGTTAGTTCATTAGTGACAGTAGTAAAATGGTTAAATGCATCTTTAATTTTCTCATCAGGTTTAATTTTAAATAGCTTGTATCATTGAAGCAAAGCATTGATTTTTGTTTCCTTAATAGTATCGGTTCCTTCATACATTACAGACAAAGTATCCGAAATTTCTTTTGTTGTTTCACAAGATGAAATCAAATAAAATTCGAATGGAGCTATTGTAGTAAGTAATAAATTCTTAGCCTTATTATTCTTCTTTATAAGCATCAGCTCAGCATCAGTGAATCCAGCGTCATCAATCATTGTTACTTGGTTATCCCCAAATGCAATTCCCTGCTATGAAACAAAGTCATTAGCTTTAACATATGTGAACATGCGCATCTTCCAATATAAATAATTCGTGCCATCAAAATATAGAGCTCTATTGATTGCAATATTGTTCCCAGCCATTATAAATGGATCACTCAATTAAGCAAAAGGGAACCACTCTGATACCAATTGTCGGTCCCAAAAAGTAACCAAAAGGAAGGGGTGTGTGTGTGTGGGGTGGTGTGGGGGTGTATTGGTTTTTTAAAACAAAAAATTAAATTTGCCTTTTGTAAAAGTTTAATCACTACCCAATTAATTATAACGAAGTATGGCTTTAAGTTTGTTTTGTAATCAATAATTAAATGAATGAACACGAAAATAAAATAAGAGTAAGGGAAGAAGAGATTGTGCAATGATTTATAGAGGTTTCGCCTTGAGCGTCAGTCCTCTCTTCCAGCACCAAGCCGAGAACCGGTATTCCACACTGGTATGTTCCACTATATCCAAAGAAAAATGATTATAAATAGTATCTCAATTCACTCTATCAGACTTCATGCTAAAACTAACTATCTCTGAACTCAGAGTCTACTTGTAATCTAATTTTTACAAAAATAGTCAAAAACAAAATGAGAAAAGAACAATTAAAGTATCCTCTCAAATTTTTGCAACAAAGAAAATTTGAAGTAGCAGCATTTTACACAAGAATGTTCTCAAAATGAATAGCAGTAAGTAGCTTCTTTCTTTTTCACATCAGTACTTCTTTTCTTAGACTCCAGCTGTTGTATTTATCTTATTTTTCTACATCGGTTAGTATTTCAAAAGAAATAAATAAGATAAGCTCCTAATATTCTGCTTCTTAGATTTAGATGACGCTTATCGATTTTCCAACGGATAAAAAGATAAAGCTTTGTTGATAATTCTCGTTCCAGATTTTATGCACTTGATGTAGATAAGAGAAACTAATCATTTTTTATCATTATCTTGTTTGGATGAGACTCAACATTTAAGTTTGAGTTAATGTAAACCAGATCTTGATGTAAAACAACTTTTGATATGCTACAATTCAAATCTTCATCAAAATTCCTCAATAATAGGATCGTATCTTGATACGATGTAAAATCACATTCTAGGCATCTCATAAATTAGTATCTTCTTTAAACATGTCCTAAAACGAATCCAAACTTGCACATGTTAACTTGAACTTGCTGTTAAAAATTTTTTTAATTCTTTTTAATCCAATACAAACTTGAATCCCCTGGATATTTGAACCAACTTAGTGGAACATATTTGAATGTATTACCCAAATACATTTAACTTTGGTGCTAGGTCTTCAAATCTATAAGGAATTAAAGAAAATTCAATTTCCAACTTTGTGTTCGTAACCTTGTAAATTGCTCTTTGAGTTACTTTCTGGTTTAGCAGCTTTCTTTATTGTATTGCAGATCAACTTTCTGAATTACCTTCTGAGTATTATTGTCTTCCTGAAAAAACTTCCCAGATAGTTTCTAAGTTACTTTTTGAGTTGGATTTTTCCATGAAAGTTATTTCCATAAAACTTTTTATTATATTTGATTGTCTTTACTGCGTACTCAATAATTTTGTTAGTAAACATTTATCTTTTTGTTATCATCAAAACTAATCTTGAGAGAAACTAAAACTTTTAATGCAGTGCATTTCAACTCGAACGATCTGGTTAGGTCAATCGAGTCATGGTTGAACTGCTCGTGTTATTTAGGTATGACTGGTTCAACTTAAAAAAGGTCTGCTAGTAAGAACCAACCTACACTTAAGGCTAGTTCTAGTTGAACCAACTAGTCCAATTCAGTTTTGGCAACATTGGTTAAAACTACTTCTCCTTTTTATGGTTTTTTCTCTATATGATATTGACACAATGAAAGGAACGAAATTATCACAATTTTTTTATTTGTCAATACCTAGGTCACAAACTTCTAAAATTTGAAAATCTGCAAAGAATTCGAAATTTAGAAATAATAGAGCAAAGACAACTCAAAATGAGTATTACAGATTAAAAAAACCATTGTTCTTTGCCCTAAAGCGTACACATATAACCAAGCTCGGAAGCTACAAAAAATAAAACCCAAAAACTGCCTAAAAAATATAAATGCCCTAAAACTTACGAACACAAAGCACCACATATGATATACAAATTGAACATGTATATAAAAAGTTATAATACATCTAAAACCTATCCAAAATAGAAAAATTTTCATTTTAAGTGCTAAATGAAAGAATTCGACCTAAAACCAATGTAACTCGCATGGAAGGTGCTTACTTCTTCTTTTTTGCTTTGTTTCCTTTACAAAAGGAATCTAAAATCATAGAAATGTTACTGACTAATCTTTATCTCATTTTGTCAGGTTCTGTTTGCTAATGCTTCCACCTCATTAGATACCAAATTTATTGTCTATTACTACTCCTAAGGTTAACTCAACAATGCCAATTGGTTGGTTCTAAAGAGTACAAGATGACGAGCCTAATGCTACAAAAGTACATAATGAGATCCATGGATCAGTATCATTATAATTTAAGTGGTTAAAGTTAGCATATATGTGGTAGGAAATAATAAATGGTAATTTTGTGAAGGTAATGCATATTTTCATTGATAATGATCAAATTTATTTTTACCTCACATTAGGTAGGTTATTCACATATAACTCTATAGAATCTTTTTATATAAAGTGACGCAGGAAGTTAATTAGGGTTTTATCACGAATCATTGAATCGTGTACAATTGCTAGAAAGTGATCTTTAGATACCTATTGATTTTGAGAATTCCTAATAAATGGTATCCAAATTAAAAAATACATATATATAATAAATTTGAGAATTTGGGAAGAAATTGAGTAAAATTGACTCACAAAATAATATTTCTGAATAACTAAGTGTTACTTTGCCCTAGGGCATATAAATATAAGCAAGCTTAAAAGCTACGAAAAATAGAACATAAAAACTATAAAAAAAAAAAGTTTAAAAAACTTAATGACACAAAGTACATGAAAAGAAAAACAAAATTCCACATGTCATATAAAACTGAAGTGTCTACAAGAAGTTATAGCAAAATAAAAACTGCCCAAAATATATAAAAAAAAGAAAAAGAAAAAGCATGTTTGAGGGCCTAAACAAAGGAAAATGCCTAAAATTAACGTAGCTCATTACCAGAGGTGATGACTTCTTCCTGTTGGCCCATTTCCTTTGAGATAGAAACTTGTAGACATTATCACAGGTCGATTTCAAACTAAGAACCAACTTGACTCATTACCAGTAGATCCTCAACTAGGAATCGGGCCGGGGATGGCAAGTCTGGCCAGTTCTACACCCAAAAAATAAAAAATAAATGAATGGAAAAGGGAAGAAAAGAAAATTATAAAAAAATGTAATTGAAAAAAAAAATATTTAAATTATTTTCATATGAATAGTAAAGTTTATTTCCTACTTAAGATATTTAATGTGTTTCCATTAATAACAAAAATGATAAATATATATTTAAAATAATTTGTTGATGAGTATATATAGAATTTTAACCAAAGTGGATTTTTCTTTTTTAATAATGTGAGACTTGTTTTGTGTTTATGGGACTTATTTATATTTTATTTTATAGTCCCACATTACTAACATGACGACTAAAAAAAGTATAAGTGATTGTATAGAAATAAATGCACGATCATAAAATTTCTTTTAACTAATATGTTATAAATAATAATTATTAGTTTCAATGTTATTTCAAGTTAAAAGTTTGTTTTACAATTTTTTAACTTAAATCAAGTAATGTAAGATGGCAAAAAATAAATAAATAAATAAAATTGTTTAATTGTTTTTTTTTTCACGGTTCTTTGTTCTAGAGGAGCCGAAACTGAACCGTTAGACCTAGCAATTCTTAAGAATCGAGAACCAGTGGTTTGGGTCTAGTTTTAGTTCCAAACCGACCCATGATGACATCAAGAGAACTAAAATCAAGAAACTATGATTGACCCATCTCTATTCCATTTGGTTATGTACATATTTGCCACTATCTCCATCTCATTGTAAAGCATATATATCCTTTTGTATAATTTCATTGTATCTAATCTCTAACTTTACCAAAACACCCATGATATACCTAGAAAGAGAAGTTTGACAAGGTCTTGGATATTTTTATACTTGGAAAACACAAGAGAGACTTTAGATCATACAATTTTTCCTTGCAACTCAAATGATTATTTATTTATCTTAAGGTAAATTACATTAAAAGTTATCAACATTTGAGAGTAAGTTCATTTAAGGTATTAATGTTTCAAGTGGTTCAAAAGAGAAATCAACGTTTGGAAATAAATTCATTTAAGATATCAACGTTTCAAGTGGTTACAAAGAAGTATCAATAATTAGCGAAGTAAGTCAAATATGGTATTAATAATTGACCATTAATAAGTATTTTAAAAACTTAATGGAAAGTTAATAGAAATGTAGATACCTTAAATGAACTTTGTAAAATATTAATGCATTATTTGATTCACTTTGTGAAATATTAATATATTAAATAAGCTTACCCCTAAACGTTGATGCATTCTGGTGAAATTTACCCGTTTATCTTACTTGTGGGTATTTTATTCTTATTCAAAATTTTCTTAAATGAATGACTGCATAGAACATTTAATAAGCCCTTAGAAGTTTCCTATTATTAATGTTATTAGTTGTTATCAATCTTTAGTTATATTCTTTTTTTTTTCTGTTAAACCTATAAAGAAGTTTTAAGACTCAAAATGCTAAATTTTGATGGATATTCAGAACAGGGAAATCATTGCTTTGAGAGAGGAAGGGTGGTTCTTTGTTTCACTAAACAATAGAAAAAAGATATCAGTTGTGATCTTATACTATGAGAGTTAAGTGTAATCCATGTGATTTTTTGCTATCTTAAATTAAGAAATTCAATAATGTATATAATAGATAATGGCACAATAGCTACACAATTATCACTAGTAACTTATATCATGAGAAGCGTAAAAGATTAAGTTTATTCAATGGTTAGAGTAAATAATTCCTTAAATAGTAGAAAATATAAAAGACAAGATTATATGATGAGGGTTAAAATTTTGCTAAATATAGCCATGTAGCTTTAATTTTCAAGTATAGTACGAATTGTTAAATTTTTAGAGTATATCGGTTAGCAAATGATAGTTTAGAGATAAATCATTAGAGTTAAAATATACCTGATAGAACCTGATACGAAGACTAAGTTACAAATATAAGGTTCAAATCAAGATTTTAGTATCGAAAATATCAAAACGAGAATTTTTTTAACCTATATAGTGTCATATCTTAATTTCACTCTTAGGGCCTTAAACCCTAATTGGGTAGATGAAAACCCTAATATTACTTCATCGCCTAAGATATATAACACTAGATATTAGCCTTAAATTATCTTTTATTAGATTTGAGACCTAGAAATTATTCTTAATATTATTGTCTTAAACCAATTAATAATTTGTTTATATATCCATCAATATTTTTTTGATATCATATATTATTCGTCTTATATATATTATAAGTAAAAAATCTCAATTGATAATCTAAAAATTTCAACAAAATTTAACTCAAATGCCTTAAGAAACCTTCCTTACAGTATAAACACATGGGAAGGTTAAACTTGTCAAATACTCTCGAAGACTCCTTCATTAAATGATAAAAATTACATTTCTTGACCAAATTCAGTCTACCCTATTTTACTTACTAGAGAAGTGGTCGAAATTTCAAGATCTTCTCTAGCTAGGCATAATCATCTCATAAAACGAGTACAAGATTTCTTAAAATATGATGTACAAATAATATCTAATAAAATCATTACAATGTCTCTCTCAACAAATAAAAATTTAAATAAATAAACCTTATTTTCTTCCACCATTTCTACGGTAAATCTTGTCTCTCTCCTTCACCAACTTCTACAACAAAAGCACTCAAACACATCTTCAAGTTACCATAATTAAAACTAGATAACAATCCTAAGAAATCATATACAAGAATCTTCTACAAAATCCTAGAAGGAAAGAGGAAGTCATTTTAAGCTAAGGTGATACTCACTATCCTCAAATTATCTTTCCAGATGTAGTAGAATGCATGGTGATGCATTAGAATGCATGGCAAACTTAAAACCATCTTAGAATGAAGAATGAAATACCCTATCTTCATGCATATGCATTTCATCATGTAATATTAGAACTAGAAGTATAAAGAATGAAAGGATTGACAAATTTAGTAGAAAGACTATACTACATGCTCTTGTGATCAAGTAAGAGTAATATAGAACAAAATTCAAATGCTAAACACAGTCGCATTTAAGGAACACAACATGTATCACAGCCTTAGTTAGGACCATGATACGTACGGAATCATGATGAGCACCAATCATAGCCGTGATCTCCTTGGAAATTAAAAATAATACCAATCACGGTCTTTTTGTCTTAACCTTGATCTTCATTATACTAAGACTAAAGCCTATCATGGATGTAACATAGGCTATTTTCTCCTTAGAAAATAAAACTTATACCCATCACAACCGTGATACACCCTATGATCTCCTCGAATTTTAATCTCAGCACATATCACGAATGTGACACAAGCTATTATCTTTACTAAATAAAAATCTATACATATCTTACTCGTGATCTTGCCTGTGATATAAGTGGAGATAAAATTTCTCTCATCATCACCTGGATCACACCCATGATTTGTTGTCCTGTTTCGTCACCACCTAGATCAGGACTGTGATCATTACAATGTGATGACGATCTTTAACTTTTCAAAAAAGAAAATCTAGAACACATGAACACCTATGGACACTTTATCTATAGTTATATGTTTAGTGTGTGTTTATCTTATTTCAATACGAATTATAAGTCAAAAATCAGATTTTCCAATGATTACTTCGACGAGAAAGGAAAATATACAAGTGAGTAACTCTGATATTTTCATATTGTATGTACTTATAATATAGTTGTTCTATTCTAATATATATATATATATATATATATCTTTGTGAGTGTGTGTAACTAGCAATGTGCATGGGGATCAAGTATGATGTGTGATATATGGTGATTGGATGATTGATAAACTTCAATAATAAAACTAGTAACTACTTGCGTGACAATGATTGTGTAATCAATGTTGAGGAATGTCTGAATTTTTTATTGTTACTAAATAACCGGACTTAAATCTATACAACACTAAACTAAATGGACATGCATTGCACGATTGCATAAACTACATTTACATAGTAATCCCTTTATGTATTAGCGCTTCAATTCTATGGTAATACTAAGTTTTTTTCTAGTAAATAGAAAAGAAATCTTGGTTCTACATAAGATTACCACTATTTTGCTCGGCTCCACAAGAACTAAGTAAGCATTTAAAGGAACGTTGCTTGTGGTGTCAACATGAAATAGCTAATTCTTACTGGAGTTTCTAAGTTATAAGGTTAAGCTGAGCTATAAAACACTTATAATATAAAATGAAAAGAAAGGATGAATAATATTTCTCCTTCCTTTGTTCTTAGTCTCTCTTGGACGTGGGTTACTAATTGACTAGTTCCTGAAACCCTGTTGAGAGGAACAAAATCTATACCTTGTTTATATTCTAGTTGTCTAAACTTGTAGTTGTTTCATATGGTTGAGTGACGCATTATACATGCTTGTTAACTGACTTGCATGATCCATTACTTGATATGTGATAAGATCAGGTTATTTCACTAAAATGTGGTTAGATTTGCTTGGTTACAAAAATCACCATGGCCAATCTCCACATGGATGTTGAGGCTGGTATGAGTTAGAAATAAAGTCAAGTTATGAGTTGGTAGCATTATGAGTCATTGTAGAGACTAGTTGTTTTGCAATTATGATGTATTAACTAAGCACTTTAAGTATGTTACGTATTGTTGACATTTAAGAGACCTATATATATACAATGTTTCTTATTCTCATCAATCTTTCGATCCTGTTAAATATGTCCACGCTATGGAGTGTCTTAGTTGTAAGATGCATATAAGTGTCCTTCTAGATGGCTCAAATCTATAAATATGAATGTCTAGGTCTTTAGTTTGTAACATGGTGCATCAATATTACTAAGGTACCATTGCGCATGTGACATTAAGTGGATGTGAAATCAACAGTAGCAAATGTATTGAATAAGGTTAACATCATTTCTCACTTGAGTCTAAAAAATTATACAGCAGCTACATTTTCATGTCTCCCAAAGTATACAATAAATTTTGCCCCTTTTGAGAAAAATGAAACTTAATACTGATGGAAGTTTTGGTAAGGGTAAGACAGCAGGTGGTAAGGATTCTTAAGACGAATGATATTTATATCTTGAGCTATTAATGGAGGTTATGATTGTGAAAATTGGTTTAGTTTAGTATTTAAAACATAAACATAAAATGTTGATATACGTTGAAGTGGATTCTTTTACAGTAGTGAATTGGATCTAATAAAATTCATGTCAGTTGGAATGGTTTTCTTTTTTTTTTTCACACAATGTAGAAGATTCACTCTTTTTTGAAACAACTCCAAAGTATTAATTAGGGATGTACACGGTATGGTTTGGTTTAGTTCGCTCTTCGAACTGAACCATACTATATTTCATTATTCGGTTTTTCTTTTAAATTCAAACCTAACTATACAGTTCAATTCATAATTTTTTCAAACAAAAAAAAAGTAATTCAGTACAGTTCAGTTTGTTGTTCAAACCACTTTTATTCATAAAATAAAAAATATATTGTATCACAAAAATTCTATTACATATTTCTTATCACTAATGCAAATATAAAAAATGATATTTGAAATTAATCATTTGCTAAATAAATATGTAAAACTTATAGGAAGGAAATGATTTCATCCATTATAAAATTATAATTATGACTAATCTCGTTTTTTTTAATTATTTTGAACTATAATGGTATACTAGACTTTATCCTAATATAAGACACAAAATTTAATTCGTTGTATGCTTCTAACTAACATATTATTAATTATATAAATCAATAAGTAACTAAATAATAGAAGTAGATTAATTAGTAAGACAAAGGGAAAAAAATTATTCAGAAGTTAGAACACTAGATGCTAAAATATAAAATCTATCTTATTTGCAGATAATATAACAATTCAAATAATATGACAAATCTAATTTTATTTTAATGAATGATATATATCTAAGTCACAAATTTTAAAAACAATTAATTCTTTAATGAAAGAATTAAGAGTAAAAATAATATGTTTAATTTTTTTTAAATATATAAAATAGTTTGGTTTAGGTTCCCAAACCGAACTGTGAATCGCTTGCTCTTCACTGAACCGAACCATTTCAAAGAAGAATCAAAATTTTGGTTTGATTTGATTCGATCTAATTCGATTCATAGTTCAGTCAGTTTTTTTTCACAGCTCTAGTATTAATATGACAAATATTTAGAGAAGTGAATAGAATTGATATGACTGACAAATTATGTTTGGATATCAAGAATTGAAATTTTTATGTTATTTTTTTGTTTCACTTAAATAAATTTGTTAATAGTTTTCCTACTTTTAGTCCGAAAATTGTCTCCTTTTTATCTTTGCAAGCACTTTATTTTTAACTAATAAAAGTGGGAAAGCGTAATCTTCAGTTCTACCTTCTACTCAGCATTTTAAGGCATTAAAAGCTATACAAAATTATAAGGGAAAAAAAATAAATAAAAAGCATATATGCATTGCAGTAGCACAACTAAAACACAACTATGAGCACATAAAAGTAACACGAGTAATTGATGTGTTGATAAAAGGGCACAAGAAGGAAATTGAAAACACTCATTATGACTTCCTTAATGGTAGACTTAATGATGCTGGTTTATGAATGACTATGGACTAATTAATCATGAATATCAATTTCAAAATGAGAAACCGTTGGTTTTTATCTTTTAAGCAAAAGAATTTATGTTCAAAAGAATTATTGAGAGTTCCCCTACACGTCTTTAAAAATAAGGTAAATGTCACTTTTTGTACATAAATTTTTTGTAATTTGTGAAATTAACTATATAGAGTTTGAAAGTATCCATTTACTACCTATAAACATTTTTAACTTCATTTATAACACTTGATGATAATTAATTGCAAAAAATGAATAAAGTTTAGATACATGATGGTAAAATTTAGCAAAGTTCAAGGTTGATAGTTGCAAAAGTGGGCAAAATTTAAGTAATAAATCGATAATATCAAATTTCAAGTTGTCAATTGTACAAATCGGCAAAGTTCAGGTACTAAATATGATATTTACCCTTGAAAATATGCTTAAAAACTATTCGAAAGTCACTCCAAATCTCTTTCATATTTTTGTTGAAGTATGTGTTCTTATTGTTGAAATTAGACATTTAATTATTAGTGATTGCATCTTTTATTTGATGGAATATTTTATAAATTTTTAAAAGTAAGATGAGTTAGTTTGATTTTTAGTAATGTGTTTATTTAAGGGTAAATGTCAAATTTGGTACTTGAATTTTGCATAAAAATTTAATTTAGTACTTAAACTTTGAAGTGATCAATTAAATGCAAATTAAACTTATTGTGACTATTTTTACTACTTTCTTAATACTATATGCTATGTTTGCTGACTTGAAAGAGGCAACATATCATTAAATTTTTACTATTTCTCTTGACACGTTTAGCATTCATTGACTACTTTTTTTTGGCCAAATTTTGACTAGTTCTTTTACATAAAGAAATAGAGTAAATAGTGTTAATGGGATGGTAAAAATAACAATGAAAAAGTTTAATTGGATATTAAATCGACTATTTTAAAATTTAGGTACCAAATTAAACTTTTATGAATAATTTTGATACAAAGTTTGACATTTTCCCTTAAATTAAAATATTTTGTTTTTATTAAACTTATAGTTATATGAGAGAGAGAGAGAGAGAGAGAGAGAGCCATGTGGAGGTGATCTCATCTTATTGAAGATTATAGATGCAAAACTTATAATTATTCATATTCATCCCTACTTAAAAGCTTTTGGCTATAGAAAGCATAAATAGTGGATGGAGGAAAAAAAAAGAAAGAAACAAAAAATTATGCCCTTCACGAAGGGTTAAACAGCATATGCTATAAAATTTTCCTTTTGTCTTCTTAAAAAAAGGATGCCATACAATTTAATAGATATGTTATATAATCCACGTGAAATGTTTGGTTAAAACAACATCAATTATACTGAACCTTTAAAAACTAGATTTATATAGTGTTACATTTGATATAAGGGAATCCAAAATCGTTAGGAATGAAATAGATTGGATTAGATTGGAATGGAAAGTTAATCGGAGATGAACATGAAATGGAATAGAATGGATAGAAAGTGTATTTGTCAAAATGTCCCTATCAATACATGTAAATTGTACATATGTGATATGATATATATGTGGAATTGAATTTCCTTTCAAAGTTAGAATTATTGATTCTCGATTCCGACTTGTAAAAGTGAATTAAACATAAGGAAAGGAATGGGATGGAAATCGAAATTGTGATTCCATTCTAGATCAATTCTCACATATCAAATGTAACATACCAATATGCTATTTTCTCTTATTGTGACAATGGTTGGATCGACCTAGTTTAGCTTGAATAATGGAAGATATAAATAAAAAATCTATCAATTGGAAATAACCATTACCTAGTAGTGTGTATTATATATCGTGAGAAGAAATGATTTCATTGTTTACTTGTGTTATTATATATATATATATATATATATATTTTATTGAGTGAAGTTATATAAAAATATTGTAACACCTATATTTGGTGACATATATAGAGATGCAATTGACATTGGTTCAAGATTGATTTTACAAGACTCGAACCCACTCAAATATCTTGTAGGTTTTCGAAAATTAAGCCTAAAATCATGTAAGGTCTTAAAATCAAATCTGTTGCGAATTTAAAACCCAATAGGGTAATTAATTATCCAGTCATGCAGATTGAGTTCCATATAATGGTGATAGTGTAAATGAGACAAAAGATAATGATGGATGGTAACAACTAAAAAGGTGATTGTAAGAGAGAATAAACATTGTTCGTTAATGTTTTTTTAAGGAGAAAAAAAAAAGAATAAATGATTGTCCCATATCCTTTATATGGTGTGCTATAGGTATTATTACTATATCATCTTATTATTTTTCATTCAGTGGAGTTTCTCACCAGATTATTTTTCTGAAATTAATCATAAACCCTATAGGATTTTATAATCATACCTCTAACCTATCCTAAAACCCTATAAAATATTATCCTAAACAAAAATTGTCATGTCGGATATGTATAATCACCATTTGCTCCATTACTACCTCCACCTTCATCATTACCTTTAAACTGCTACCATTTCCATCATCCTAATGATGATGTAGGGGTAATTTTGTTAACTAGAATCAAAATCCAATTTAATACCTCCAACCAATCTTTTATGTTGGTGACAAGGTGTAGAAAACTGAATCTAAACATGGATACCTTAGAAAAATTTGATTTGATAGACTCTCAATAAAGATTATTGAACTAGTTTTTTTATGCTCTTGGCCTTATTTGACTTTATCACACACAAAAAGTGGATTTGAAAAAATCCTTTTGGGTTAATTTGAGCTTCCTTGGACTCTGATAGGTCTTACGTGGATTAAAATAGGTCATAAGCTTTTTTATAATAAAGATGCACTATTTTATAAGAGAATTGGGGCATCTTTTATATAACATCCTAAACTCATATCCAAAATCCATGCCCATTTAAGAAAAGAAGAGATAAATGCTAGCTATTTGATCCTTAAGAATGAAATACCAGTCAATGAAAGTGTTTAATCTCACCCATCCATCTAGATGCTATTAGATGGTTTGTTTTAGCCTTCACTAGGGATGCAAGTGGGCGGGTTTTTATAGGATACCCGATCTGCCCAACTCGATAAATAGCCTATAGGGTTTGGGATGGGTTTTGGGATCAATAATAAAACCCTATAGGGTTTTGAGATGGGTTTTGGGATGGGTTTTGGGATCAATAATAAAACCTTATAGGGTTTTGGGATAGGTTTTGAGACAAGTATAAAACCCGTTGGAAAACCCGAACCCGTTTAAATATATAAATATATATATTATGTTTAGCCTCGGTCTCTGAAATTAACCAACTGTACTTCATTAATTGTGAAGCTATTTTTTTCTTTTTTATAAAATCATTTAGAAAAAGTAAAAAACCCTTGGACAATAGACTAATACTCTATGGTCTTTACTTTCAATCTTGGTCCTAGCTCACTCTCCTCAAATTTAAGCCTCTCACTCCCATTGTCGTACTATTTCATTCAATGATTTTCTTCCCATGAAAATGGTTGGGATTTTATAAAAAGGATTGCATGAGTAATAATAAGAGTTTTTTTTCTTAGCCTATAAATTGGGAATAGATCGAAAATAGAAAAATATGAAAAAAAATTATAATGACGTTTTTAAATATTTTATTGTATAATGATTCTAATTTTATATCGGGTTTCGGATTCGGATTCGGGTTACCTATAGGGTTTGTCTAGCAGGTTTTAGGTTCATGGACAAAAATCCTATAGGGTTTGGGATAGGTTTTGGGAATCCTATTGGGTATCCGGTTCGGGTTTGGGTTTTAGCATACCCGTCCCGATTGCATTCCTAGCCTCCACAACATCTATAAAATAAAAAGGCTGCTCTCTACAATTAGGGGCATTTTATATATTGATAAAACTGAAAATAACGTAGAAATTTTGCTATAGTATTATCACAAGAAATAAAAACACTTATTCGATAAGAATAGATTAAGAACGATCGAATCTATTTAATTTGATCTTTTGTTATGTCCATACAAGTAAGAGATAGAGTTTGATGATTTCTTCTCTTACGGTTCTTCCTAGGATATGCACACATAAGTAATCAACTGTCTTAGATGCCTCCATAAATAAATAAATAAAATTTGTGGCCCCCAATTAGTTCGAATGGGGAAGGTGATTAATGATGATCACTGTCGATCCACGGAAATAAACCCATCTGTGTCACTGGATAGTGGTTCATAATAATTCTCATTTTAGAATAAAGAGGCATGTTATAGAACGTCCTTCCCGCATATTCCATCATGCCGCATAGCCATAGTCATCAGCCGAACGAGCTCACTCAAAATGCTCAGATATTGAATGCGTAAAATACACACACACGAGCTTTTTCGCTTAAATGTTGCTTATAGAGAACCATTATATTGGCAATGGCAACAACAAAAAATATTGATTCCCATAATATTTTTACATTTTGTTTAGCATGATGGAATGAATTAGATAGAAAATATTATAGAAGGAAAGAAAGTAGTGAGAATGAACAATTAGACAATTTGAATCCTTTTATATATTGGCTAATGAAGAGAAGGAAAATGAATGGAATCTTAATTATAATAAAACATAAAATACAATAAATAGTAAATTACTTTTACGTAATAATAATTTAAAAAGAAGGATACAAGAGTAATTTTTTAAAAAAATCTCTTTTCCTTCCAACTCTCTTCATTTTGGAGGGAACAAAAAAATAATGAGACCTAAGAAAAATATTACATCTATTTTCTCTCTTTTTATCTTGTTCTCTCAAAATGAATAAGAGAATGTAATTCAATCCATCCCATTTTCTCCCTTCCTTAATCATCCCTTTTTATTTCCACCGTACCAAACAGAGCATTAGTATATCATTACAGGCTGTTCCCTTTTCTCTGTTGTGAAATTGTGCATCAGGCCTTTTTGCTTAATCTAGGGATGATATCAAAACTGTTGATTTGTAATGATATACCCGGCTACACTTTTTGACCGATAATTATTTGCCAAATCGTCTTTCATAAAAATAATAGAAGTAGTAATCTTAACGAATAAAAAGTTCTACTTGGCTTAACAGATTTAATTATTTTAAATTTCTCGTATCAAATTTGACATCAGAAAATTTATGAAATATAATACTTAACAACTTCAAACTATAATTAGTATAAATTTAAAAGAAATAAACATTTAAATAATGATTCATACGTTATCGCTGGTTTGTTCCTCAGAAATCTGAAAAGATACCTCTATTCAACACCAAAAGCAGTACTTGACCCATGATCACATGGCTTCTGGGCACGTTCTGCATATCGCTTTCTGCGCTCGGAATGAGAAAGGAAACTACAAAATATAAAAGAACAAGACCTAAGACCACCACGAAAAGATTTAAAATAGAAAAGTACACTGTTTCACGTGCCTCTATTATTAAAAATTAAACCATAGAATGTGATCCACATAAAACGGAAAATGTGGAAGTTCCGTACACATTCGGTCCACAACATTCTATTTATTCTTTTGAAAATAAATATTTAAATAACCCTAACATCTCAAATAAAAGGGATTAAATTCGAAATTCCCTTCTCGTTTTAATGGCAAAATATATATATTTATATCCTAATTTTTCAAAGAAAGGTTTTTTAATATTATTTTGATGGTTTATCATTAGATAAAATAGTAAAAAAAATTAAGGATGAAATCATAGTGCAAAAGAAGAAGAAGAAAAGAAAGGAAATCTTTCCATTAAAATTTAAAGATCCAAACATTTTGTTTTAAAAACACAAATTTAGTGCAGAACAAGATAGTATATATTTATAATCTACCCTTGATATAATTAACTGCAAAATCTAATATATTGAGGCATGAAAAACATCCTAGGTTAGTAAACTTTATATGTGAAAAAAAACCTCCCTGGTACTCTTAGCTTCATATATAAAAAGCAATACATTAACATGGATGGATGCTCTGGCCAAAATAAAAAGTGAAAAATGGATGGATGTTGGAACAAGGATTGTTCCGACGCAGTATTGTTAAGAATCTAATTTAATGTATAGTTATAGATTAATAAATACCAAATAATAAGAGATAGACAGGTGGAGAAAAGGAATTTGACACTATACTTTCCTAATGATGAGTCACTTCATATGATTCTTCAAGCTTATAATTATATGATTGTGAAATTCCTACTTAAAATGAATATATATACATGGGCAATACTACAAACAAATCATTTAGCAAAGGTTCTCACATTCATTCCGGAATTACACTTGAATATCGTTTTGAAAAAAAAAAAAAAAAGAAAAAAGAAACCTGTTACAGTTCAAATCTAATTTATCCTACAGGAATACTATTGGCTCTAAGGTTGAATATCCTAAGATTAATATCCTAGAGCACCATTGGCTCAAAGCTCAAATGTCCTAAGATTTAATGGTTCAATCTTACATTCCCAATATACTACAATTGCATTTATATAAAGTTATTAGAAGATTTACAACTCATGGGCGATCCTAAGAAGGTGGACAATTCTGTAGTATCATTACTAAGCCGTATCACATAGTTAATCATCTAATCATTAAATCAATATATAACAATAAATGTATTATATATTTCAAAGGTGTGAAATATGAAGAAAAATAATAGAATGATAATTTTTTCCAAAAATTATTCTTTGCATTAAGTCTGATTCACCAATTAGGTCTAACGAAAATTTTCGATTATAAATGCCTAAAAAAAAAAGGTCATGCATACAATGTGAAGAATATTTCATTGAATAACTCATCATGAAATGATAAAAATAGAAATTGGTGCGTAGAATAGTTGCTATTTTAAAGCATTTCAAGTGGTGCATCATAAACTGCACTTCTTACATTTGTCGTTGTCGTTTTAAAGTAAAGAATTATGCATTTCATACAATAAATATATATAATTATATGTATGGTACTTCTGACTGTTAAAATAATTATAATAATTTATATATTAAATATTTCATCTGTGCCATTATGAATATGAATCATTATATAAATGATGAGATTGATTCTATTAAAAAAACTTTATAGGATCATAAAACTTTCCCTAGTATCTATATACATATACATATCTATATTATTAAAGCCAAAGCACCTACTTTGGTGTGTTTAAACTTTTAATTTTTTTTTAAATATAAACTACTCCATCCTAGTCCTTTCAAACCATAACTACTTTCTTTATCTTTTCATTTTTAAAATTTTGCATTTATTGTGAAATAAGAAAATTAATAATATTAAATTTAAAATCTAAAAAAATACTGTTGAAAATTAATATTTAATGATAAAAAAATTTAAGATTTTTCATGGATTTATTAATTTGTCACACGCAGCATGGGTGCAACATCCACTAATATATATATATATATATTATATATATATGTATGTATGTATCACCAAATGTAGTGACCTTAAAATTACTCTTTGTAGTTATTATACCGGTAAAACGTGTTTCAAAAGTTAAATTTTTATGTCAAAAAATTTTCAATGAACTCCTCAAATACACTACATTTAAAATTTGAAATTAAAATAAAAAAGGTAAACATATCTAGTTCATGTCAAAAGAACAAAATTGAATGCAACAATTGATTGCCATAATCAACAACGTCACTAGGGGGACAATATGATGGTGGTGGACATCCCATTTGGTCGCCTACCTAGTGAAAGTACTCATATTATTTCATGAAAATTTGGTCCATATGAGAATAGAGAGACTCTTGGCAATCATGAATAGTTATGATCATTTCCCTTTGTTTTTGTTGCAAGGCAATAATTCAGTTCAAGTGCTCCATTATTTGCGGATGTGGTAGTCATTGCCCTGTTCTTCAATCGAATGACATGGCAAGTCAAAACCTCTTAAGTTCAGCTCCTGCTCCCTCGTCCTCCTCTTATAGTTCTTGTTGGCGATGTTCTTGATCTTTTTTTTGACCATTATGTCTATAATATTGATTGGTTTGTGATATTGATGTTATGTCTATAATATTGATTGGTTTGTGGACCGAACATAAAATCTAACTTCTTTTCAATGTCTGGACGCATGAATTCCCCCGTTTCTTTCACTATTACATTGTCGAGCATGTCGAAACCCTATGTTTTGAGAATAACGATGATGAGCCTTTCATAGAGAAAATTGGCATCCTATCTTCCAAGTGAGTGGTGGAAGCAATGCATAACCACATAGCCAATATCTATAGGTGTATGCTACAATAATGTATCTACAAGGAAGATATCCTCTTCAGACACATGATTCGTATTTTTCCTTGGATAAATATTATACGCGATCAAATCGTGAATCCTACTTACCATGGTGACGTCATGTTGTTTTATATGCTTTAAGTGATCCAATTGACACTCACCTAAACACACCGATTAGCGACAAAGTTGATGGAAAGCATAACCATATCCTAAATTTTGTGCAACCATACACTACCAATTAATCCCAATAGGTTTTTTATGTAATTTGGTGTGATTTGGATTATGATACTAAAGATATATGTTGAGAAGAAATTTGATTTCCATTTAGTATCTCACCACGAAACGACAACATCTTCATCAATGACCTCATTTGTTGTAGCATTGGAATAGAATATTCAAGAGGGTCAACATATGTCTCGTTCAAAAGCTGCACAAGTGGGAGTAAATTGATGCTTCAAAGAGCATCAATAAAACCATAGACAACATTTAACAATTCAAAATCGTAGTTGGCGCAGCATGGAAGTATTAAATAACAAAAACCAATTCAACGATTGATTTCAAAACGTGAACTTAATCAACACAATTGCTAAATAATTGCAAATCCATAGAAAATCCTCTCAATTTAATATCAAATATGTCAAATATCATTTGTTTTCACAAAGACAAACCTAAAGATCTAATTATATCATTACATGAAAAATCTTAAAAAGGAAAAATCCTATAAAGGTAAATAATAAATACAATATTATCCTAAAAGGCAAATAATAAATACAATATAGACTAATACTACATATAATATATATAGTCCCAAGAAAAAGGAAATAAATCAACAAAACAATTAAATCATTCAATGCTGGTCCAAGGCAAATCCGGTAGAATTAAATCATTCAATGGTGTTTCCCTTTCCACTGCTTAGACGCCTCCCTCTTCCTTAAATTTTCATCTAATAAATAAGATATATTGAATAAATCAAATCTATCTTAATAAAGTAAAATCTTCCATATCTTCATCTTCTAAATTATCTTCTTGATGTTAATCTCGTCTTCATCAATAGTCTTTTTCCAAAAGAATGGAAAGACTACAATATTTGGATTCAAATTTGTTCCCTCATAGAGTCAAAAGAAAAGTGCATTTTATTATGACGCAAGTGTGGAGGATTAGGCAATGGTGGAGCAAGAGAATGGCGACATTCTCAATGACATTTAGAATGTTTTCCTCTAGGATTGTGGAAACTTCCTTAACCTTCCATGGTTTCATGGAGGGTGTAGTTGTGTTTATGGAGGAATTATATAGAGATTAAGACGGGTATCCTTGCGGAAAGGAATACAAGTTTGGGATGAATGTAGGCATGTTGGTTGCCCACTTATATAGACAATAGCACTGTAATTTAACCATTATGCACCAATATGGGCACGTAATTGTGGCCACATTAGTGCTGAACGCTCAAATTTCACATTGGTAGCCAATAGTAGACGATGACAATGATGATGATAAGGTTGTGCTAACATGCCCACTTCTACTTTTGAAATGGCCATGTCACATACAACATAGCACATCAAGTTAAATATTCTCGCCTATTGTATTAATTAATGGGAAGGAACATAAGCATGATAATGAAGAATTTTCCATTTTATTAACCAACATGGACATACTTCAAAGATTATAGTACACACATCTTATTTCTTACCCCACAAAATTATACATGGGCAGGAAATAACATGGTCACATTGTTTTTTACGTGGCCATGTTGTGTGCAAAATAGGTACATTATGTACAATGAGGAAAAGTTGTAAAAAAAATGGCATGGCCATGCTATATGTCGATATGGCTACGTTGGTAGCCAACATGGCCACGTTTGTTGTTATGTTGTGAATTTCTCCACACAGTCACGTATCTGCTTGCTTTGCTACTCTTTCCACCTATACACTCATCTTGCACTCCCTTTCCGTAATTCCACAATTTTTGTGTGGTTATTGCTTACAATAATAAATTAGTCAAGATAACTTGTGTTACAATGTGCCTAACCTAAATAACTATGACCACTTTGGGTGTTTTGGCGGTATATTTCCTAACCCTTCATGAGAGTTCACTTTTTTAATAAACCAAATGGGGACGCCTAACCTTTTGGCATCATGGCATTTCTAAGAATGTCTTTGTATACAATCTAGTTGCTTAGAGCTTTTATCAGACACCACCACTAGCTACATGACCACTCTCTGTGACAAGTGCAAATCAAGATGTGATATTTAGGGGTCTTTCTATACTATGCCCTTCCTCTCCCTTATTAGTGACCTAATATGACCTAAAGACCCCCTTCCTTTTTTTTTTCCTATAATAATTGCCATTTTATGTTTTTATTTTTGTCAAAAAAATAATATAAGATATTAAATTTTATTCATTGGTAGGAAAACCACTACCATCCTACTTGTGTTCTTGCCCCTAGGCGATCTACCAAACTCATGTGCTTATCATGTCAATGACATGTGCCAACTTGGTTGTGCTTGTTCCTTCCTTTTTTTTTTTTTTTCCCTGTTGTGTCAAGTTTATGTGCTTGTGAACTCACCCTCCCAAGCTTGAGCCTATTTACTATGTCAACCCCTTAGATTTTATAAAGTATGGATTCCACTAGAATGTCATAATGTATAAGATAAGTTTATTTGAGGCTATAACGTTCAAAAAAGTTGGTCAATTAAGATCACCATTTATACGTATCAATAGTAAAAAAATTTAATTAAAATTCAGAAGATCTGCGTACGTTGTGACAAGTGTCGATAGCAACCTCAATTGACCCACTTTCTTAAACGTTATGATCTTAAATGAATCATTCGAAACGTTGTGACTTCAAGTAAACTTATCCCAAATTATGACTTTTCAGTATAATTTACCTATCTTATAATATAGAAGCTTGATTATACCTTTCTAAATTTTCATATCCGTTTGATGATTACCCCAAGAGGGAAAAAAAAGTCTCCTCAAATGAAGCGTGCAAAGCTCAGTAAAATGATAATTAGGACAATGGATATGTCACATCATTTGATTACTTAGCATAATAATTGCAGCAATCATAAAAAACAATTACACATATAAATTCTTTTAATTACTTGCAAGAAAAAGAAAACCATTTATTACTTATTCATAATAGGCTATATAGGACCATAAAAAATTTCTAAAGAATTGACCCCTAGTGTTCATCATCCGAAGATGTGGACCTATATGTCCCTTAAAGAAGTGAAGACTTATCCTCCTAAGAATTGGTGAGTCCTCCAAACTCTGAATAATCAATAGTGAACACTTCCTCAGGGACCGATTTTAAGAATATGAACGCATGGTTCTCCTGGAGCCTGATTTTAAAAATGTGAATCCATAGTACTTCCGAAAGTTCGGTTTTGCAAATACGGATACATAGTGCTTCCGGATTCAATTTTTTTTTAGTGTTGATCCATTGAATTTTTAAAATCCAGATTTTGAAAGCATTGGCCTATATGCCATTCAATGTTATCACCTATAGTCATTCCAAGCCTCTTAATTCATTTTCATCAAAAAATTTTGATATTATACTTTTATCATTTCCATACATATGTTTATCAAGAAACTAATACAAATAGTAACCTAATAGTTTTATTCATAAACAAACCAAAAATATATAGATACAGATATGATATAGATAAGTTACAAATACAAATCTAATAAAGATATAATTCATGTATGATGTAGAGAAAAATTAGACAATCCAAACAAATTATTTTACATCAATACATGCATTTACACATTATGTAGCAAATATATACGGAAGAAATTGACAACCATAACATGTACAATACAGCAATAGATAGAAGTCACTCACCGATGTATTTTATATGCTGTCTTTATTATTATTTTATTTTTTTCCTTTTTCTCTTAGTTCCTACTTCTTATAACTATAATAAATAAAAAATTTATATTATTACTCCTTCAATTGATTTTATTCAATTGAGTTTTCCCTGGTCTCTAATTTCTTTTCGCTTAGGTACTTACTAGCTTTTTTAAATTAAGGGGACTAATTGAGTCGTAGAGATATAAAAGGGTCAATCTGTTTCAGAAGGGGAGGATTATTGGTCGGTTGAGAGGAGGGAGCAGTCGACTGATCTTTATGGAGGTCGGCTTTCTCTTGCTTTCTATTCTTGCTAATTCCTTGAAAGGATTAACTAAAGATTCTCCAATTAAAACATATATAAATCCCGATTAGAATTATATAATTCGTAGCAATTTTTCTTTTTTTTCTTTTGCGTAAAATGAGGCAACATTCCTCTAAATTATGTATATTACACCGATGCCTCTTATTTAAAAAATTCAACACTTACACCCTAATAAAATTGTGGATCCCACTATTTATCTTACTTGGAAATAACTTGGAAAAAAAAAAAAAGAACAGCAAACCAACTTATATTATTTTTTTCTGATTTAGATTCATCTAGGAATCCTAATCAAATTTGTTCAATTTGTTCAATTGCAATTTATCTAGGAATCCTAATCAAATTTATGTAAGCCCCTATATGAGTTTATTCTACAATTCTTCAGGCCACAATCCATAAAAAAAATATATAAATATATATTATATATATCTAACTCAACATTCTGTTAATTTTATGAATAAATCGTGGGAATCTGATTACTAATTTACTTTGGAACTTTTATGTATTTATATTGATAACTTCTATTCCTTGTGATACTAGTCTTTTGATAAAATTGGAACCTAGAATTGAATTGACTCACATCAATTTGTTAAAGCCTATTGTTTTCTTAGATTTGAAATCTATTAATCGTAAACCAAAAACGTACTGTTGGTGGATGATGGCCATAGGATTTACTTTTCTATATAATGAAGATATTGTTATTCTTTTTCTAGTATAATGATATTTTTTTTTTCATTATATAATAATAGCGGATGATGACACATGCAATGCATGTGAAAAAAAAAATAATAATAACGGGCTATCTAGTAACTGTTAAATAAAATAACTATTACTATTTTTATTACATAATTTTTTGTTATCCTTATCTTATTGTACCAATTTTACACCAAAATGAAAGATCCGCTCAACCATAATAGATATCTATAATGATCTAATGGGATCTTTTTAAAATGCCCTCCTTCCTATCCATTTTGTGGGTTTATTGTTAAAATTAATTTATTTTATTATTTTAACCTTGGACGTTTTCACACTCTCCTATCTCCATTTTTTATATTTACTAAGCTTATCATTCCAATTCAAATCTTGTATAAATTGAAAACAATCACATTTTTATGGTAACAATAATACACGATAGAAAATCCTAACAAAACAATTTAAAAAATGGAATCTAAAGATCTAATTTAAAATGATCATATATCTTTTGCAATTAAGGTTGAAGTATCCTTAGAATGAAAATCGGAAGTTGAAAGGAAAGGGAAAAAAAAGAAAAAAAAAAAACAAGAATCTCTAATTAAGCTTGAGCTTGATTCCCAACCATAATTCTTTTTTCTTCCTTGCCAAAGATTCCCTTGCGTGATTTGATTTCCATTTGTAATATCGCTATTAAATTACAAAACCCTTGACCCACCGTTAGACCAGTCTCCTTTCCACTTGGGCTTGGACCCAACTGAGACTTATATACTTACTCTCTTCATAGATCTATCACATCTTCCATAACTTGTAATTTACTAATATTTACATCATCTCGTGCACTTCTCATTCTTTATATTTTTATCCTAGGTTGTCTTCTCTCTAACCTATGATCATTACTACTTCCAAAATGGACATCCGAAGCTGGTGCTGCTCAGGAGGGCAAAGCGAAGCTTTCCAATTGGGTCATCAATACGATGATACAAGAACAACTTCTTCAACAAGTTTAGCATCTAACAATTTCGGCGGACCCAAAAAGCACAAGTGGAGAGACATATGGATGAAATTGAAAAAAGAGAGAAGGAAGATGTTTGAGTCTTCTCAATCCAACGAGGATCATGTACCTTATGATATCTACACCTATTCCCAGAATTTTGATCAGGGACTTACATGGGATGTCCCCGAAAATATTTCTCGTTCGTTTTCGGTTCGGTTCGCGGATTCGTCCTTGTCCTCTAGGACTTTGCAAAAGAAAACAGCGGCCATGAAGTGAAAGAGAAGGAAAAAAATTGGGTGGTCTAGAGCTGTCATGTATGTATTTATTTATTTGTTTTTGCTCATTTTGGTGAAATAATAAAGAAGTTTTTGTTGCTTACTGCAGGTTTACATTTTACTAGGTTTTATTACTAATTTTGTCTCTTTGAAATATTATTATCTTAATTTTAGCTACTCATGTGGCTGACAATTTAATTAAGCCAGCTAGTGTGAATAAAAAACGTGTATTAAACAATGTATATATATATATTATATATATATGCGTGTAAACATATATGTTCAGAAAATACCAATTACTATCATATAATATTAAAATTTAAGTAATACTTATTAATTTTTCGGACAAAGTGGGTCATAGCCAAGCCAACCCTAGATCTCTCTCTATCTTGCTCGGAAACATGGGATGAGAAGAGTAGATTTTTTTCCCCCGCCCTGTTTTGCGGATACTCCAGCATAAACTATATCCTATTAATAACTTATGAATTATGTACATAAAAACAGTTATTTAAATTAGATACAAAAAGTGAAGATATTGATATGAAAAGGAGATACAAACTGGTCTTTTCTTCTTTTCTTTTTTCGGCCATCGGAGATACAACTAGTCAAATCTAACAAATTGGGGGTTCTCTATGATCGGAACAAATGGGAGTGATTTCCGGAAAGCTCGAGATCATAGGTGTTACGGTCCCAAAATTATGCATTAGCCGCTTGTTGCTTTGTTAGCATATTGATACGAGGTTTGTACTAGGATGTTGTCGATTTAAATCAACTCTCTCTGTTGGAAGCGAAATACGTTTGTACATACGTCCATCTATGTGATGTCCTAGGATGGTGTCTCCATTCAGTAAATATAGTTGTTAGGTGTTAAATAAATTTAAAAGATAAAAACATATATAAAATAAAGTAAACAATTGTTATTACTTTATAAACATGACATCAGTATTCATTGATTGGGATAGAATAAGAACAATATTCTTGAGATAGCAAATTTTCATCATTTATAGATAAATATTTACTATCCTGGGAGTCGTATTCTATCATGTCCCAACAAATAAATATTATTATGTGTTAAATAAATTTAAAAAATAAAAAATCCTAAAATAAAAAAAAATTATTGCTTTATAATATGTGGTAAGTATTTATTGGCCAAGATAAAAATAGGAAGAACTTTTTATTTTTTGGCTAGAAGATGAATTTCATTCACTAGAAAAAAAATTACATCGACTACAAACGACACATGAAAATTTTGGGGTACAATTATCCAACCATATAAATACACACATATCTTCTACAGTTTCACTAAGAGTATATAATAAAATAGAGTAAAAGGGTCCACCCCGAAACCGACGGGGGTACTAACTAACAGCTAAGTCCTCTCCGAATCGCAGGAGATGGCAAATTGTCCCATCATAGAGGGTAGAAATTCTCCTAAGAAAATACAACTCAACTAACTTGCCAGTAGACTAAATTCCATAAAATCGATGACAAGATCTCATATAATGGATAAAAACAAAGTAAAAAATTTAAATAACAAATACATAAAAACTACTTATTCTAAATTACTGACAAAATAATATTTGTTTGATCTTGACGCTTTTCAAATTGTTTGGATTATCATTGATGACGAAATAATAGAATATAACTTAGATATGATATTGAGGTGGTGACTCTTTAGATCGATAATGATGGATATGCGGAGACAATGTGGTAAATAATAACAAAAGAGATTAGAAGAGAGGGGCAGCCACGTGACCACACCCCAATGTATACAAGTTTGTGGAAAAAAAAAAAACCCAAAGGAAAAGAGAGAGATCAAGTAAGTAAAGAGTTCTAGATTAGTTGTAATGTGTTTGGCACTATACAAAATTTCATAGGAACAATATTCTTAAGACATAAATTTTCATTATAAATATTAATTTGTTTACAAAATAATCGTTGGAGATTAAACTTGCATTTTCCCTTATGGTACTAAAGAAGCCTTAAAAGGTAGCAAAACTTGTGTCAAGTCGCTTTTAGAGACTTCTTACTGACCTACCACTTTTTGATGTTGTAGTTTATGTAATAAAGTTGTAGGTATGGTAGGTCATGTTATTTTCGAAAAATGATAAGTCAAATAAAAAGTTGTAGGTGCAGTATGTCATGTTATTTTTAAAAAGTGGTAGATAAAGTAATAAAGTAGTAGGTGTTGTAGGTCATGTTATTTTCGAAAAGTGGTAGGTCAAGTAATAAAGTTGTAGGTGTGGTAGATCATGTTATGCATCAAAAGTTGTAGGTCAGTTGTAAAGTCGTAGGTATTGTAGGTGTTGTTATTTTCAAAAAGCTATAGGTCATGTAATAAAGTTGTAGGGATGGTAAGTCATGTTATGCTCCGAAAGTTGTAGGTTAGTACAAAGTTGTAGGTGTTGTTGTTTTCGAAAAGTTGTAGGTCAAGTAATAAAGTGGTAGGTATGGTAGGTCATGTTATTTTAGAAAAGTTGTAAGTTAAGTAATAAAGTTGTAGGTATGGTAGGTCATATTATGTTCCGAAAGTTGTAGGTCAGCAACAAAGTTATATGTGTTGTAGATCTTGTTATTTTCGAAATTTGTAGGTTAAGTAATAAAGTGGTAGATGCAATAAGTCATGTTATTTTTGAAAAGTTGTAGATCAATAATAAAGTTGTAATTGTTGTAGGTCTTGTTATTTTCGAAAAGTTGTAGGATAAGTAATAAAGTGGTAGGTGTGGTAGCTCATGTTATTTTGGAAAGTTATAGGTCAGTAACAAAATTGTGGGTATGATAGGTCATGTTATATTTTGAAAATTGTAAGTTAGTGACAAAGTTGTAAGTATTATAGGTGTCGTTATTTTCGCAAAATTGTAGATCAAGTAATAAAATGGTAGGTGCGATAGGTCATGCTATTTTCATAATGTTGTAGGTAAGTAACAAAGTTATCGGTGTTGTAGGTCGTGTTATTTTCGAAAAGTTGTAGGTCAGGTAATAAAGTCATAGGTATGATAGGTTATGTTATATTCTGAAAGTTATAGGTTAGTAACAAAGTTGTAGGTGTTGTAGGTTTTGTTATTTTCTAAAGTTGCAGGTCTAGTAATAAAGTGACAGATATGATAGGTGATGTTATTTTCATAAAGCCGTAAGTTAGTAATAAAGCTGTACGTGTTGTAAGTTGTATTATTTCCCTAAGTTGTAGGTCAAATAATAAAGTGGTAGATGTGGTAAGTCATGTTATTTTCAAAAAATTATAGATTAAGTAATAAAATTGTAGGTATGATAAGTTATGTTATGTTTCGAAAGTTGTATATTAGTAAGAAAGTTGTAGGTATTGTAGGTCTTGTAATGTTCAAAAGTTATAGATCAATAACAAAATAATAGGTGTTGCAGGTTTTGAAATATTTCAAAAGTTGTAAATTAGTAATAGAGTTGTAGGTATTATAGATCTTATAGTGTTTCAAAAGTTGTCAGTCACGAAATAAAATGGTATACATGGTAGCTCTAGAAGGGACTTCTCTAGAAGTTTTGGTAAGATGACTGGACGCAAGTAACACCGTTAAAAAGAGATATGTAAGCATATAAAATGAAAACTATCACCGAAAAGATAGAAAGGTCGTACGCACATCTGGATTCCATTTTCGTACATTTAGTGCAGGTCTGTTTGGTTTACCCTCTTTTCATGTATTTCATATTTATTTGGTGTTGAGTATTTGTTAAAAAACAAATGAAAAAAGAATAAAATTAAAATTAACTACTTATATATAAATCATACTGATAGAATATAGATACATACAGTTATATAAATACAAATAAAAACAAACAAGGACAACAACTACACACTTTCGGACATAGTAACATGTTTCCCCTTAGTTAAAATAAAAAAGTTTTTTTTTTTTTCCTCAATTTACTTGAAGTTAGGAACTATGCAGATACATGTTGATGAGAGAGGTTCGCAGTAATTAATGCAAAGAAGAAAGGAGAAGATATCTTTTATTTACAATATCATGATATTTTGACTTATTATTCGTTCTGTTGGTCGGTCATATATAAAAGTAAATGTGCAAGGTCTGATCAATGTGGCTTACCTGGGGGTCATATAGGAAGGAAGAGTGTTGGGCATGATGTCTTTTTCAAGCAATTATGGCTCTTCTGAAGTTAGCTGGAAACACCCAGATGCGAAAGCAGAATATTCTTATCTTCATCGGGTGGTTTCTCTTTTTTTTTTTTTTAACCTTTATTTTATAAAATTACAAACAATTCTTTTAAATTTTAATTTCGATGTAGATACATGACAAACCGTCAAGAATAAAGATTATTAAAAAAGGCATTGAAATCAAAATTTACTCAAATAGTCAATTTGTTGGGAAGGGAATAAAAAAAAAAAAAAGGATCCCCACGTGCACCACAGCTTATATTCACTTTGTAGCATAAGCAAATAAGATCTCTCTCTCTCTCTCTTTGTTTTTTTCCCCTTATATGCTTAATATAGCTCTACAAAATAGCAAACAACGAATAAAATATTTAAACAAAACAAAATAAGTAGATACTAGAATTTTAATAATGAAAAACCCGGTGTGTGGAAAAAAACCACAGATTAGTTCAGTAAATATCTCCACAATTCTAAAATTAATGGATATATCAATATAAGTTTCTCCTAACAAATTATGGATCAACAATCATTAAATCTTCACAAACAATGATGGATAACAATATAATAAAAACCCATAAAAGTATCTCAACCCATGCAACGAACAAGGTAAAACCACAAACTGCCTACACCAATGTGTAGTTAACACAACCAAGAACAACATGCAAAAATTTTTAACTCCAAAGGAATTCAAGAGCTCATCCAAAGCTCTTACTAAACTTTCTAAATTTTTCTTCTCGTCTTGCTATTGTTATAATTTTTTTCTCTTTTCTTCAGTCTTCTCATATATATATATATATATATATATATCCCATGGCTCACAAAAGATGTTACACATCTTTTTAACTTCTAGAGAAAGTCATAACAATAAAATAAATATATTATTTTATTAATTAATACATATCTATTGTTGTGATGGGTCCACTAGTGCGTGGCCTACCTATCACAATTACACTTACATAAATTTGATAGGTTTCTCCGCACCAAGCTTAAAATTTAATAAATTTTTTATAATCATTTATTAATTTATCTAAGTTCAGAAATGTTAAATTTATAGAACCTTTGAAAATTTAAAATTATATGTATATCCACAAAACATCAAAGATTTCTATGAACAATGGCAGATCAAGTATCCGTACTTTGAATTTTTAACAGTTTAGTATCTCATTTTTTTAATTTGACAAATTAGTGCTTGTATTTTCAACATATATACAATTCAGTATCTTCATTAAATAATATTTAATGGACATTTATTTTGTTAACAAGAAAAAAGTAAGCACTTGGCCAAAAAATGGAAAAATTTAAAGATACGGCACCAAAATGAAAAAAAAAATTGTTAAAAATTTTAAATATGGGCATTTAGTATGTCATTATTCATATATCAATATAAACATCATACTGAATCACACATAAATTGAAAATAAATACTAATTTGTAAAATTTAAATATGAGACACTAAATCATTAAAAATTGAATCTATGTAAACTTGGTCTACCATTGTCCCTATATATATATATATATATATATATCCATTGATTTTTTTAAGCCAGTTTCATGGGAGGATTTATTTGAGATTCAAATTTTATAAAATATAGCACGTATATGTGCCTTGCGTGGGCTTCCAAAATCGAATCCATTAAAGTGCCCTCAAGATAAGAATAGGCACTGCACTGTACCAGGCATCCTATGCGCAACTTAAAAAAAAGAAAAAGAAAATGTACTTTTAATCTTTAGGGTCTGTTTAAACAGAATATCTTTTTGTGTACCTTTAATGGATAACTGATTAAATACTCTTCTTCTTTTCTTCTTTTTTCCTTGGTATATTCTGATGGACAAAATGTTAGTATAAGATATCTTTTGAAACAAAAGCATTATCCATTGAGATCAGTTAAACTCTCATTTTATCCATCTAGTCCTAAGGCTTTGGGAAAGTGTTTCCACATATGCTTAATCGAACATAGACAAAGATCATCATCTACATGCATGTATAAAGACAGCTCCAAAATCCAATAAAATCTACAAGCATTTGATATCCCCAAATAAGCTGAAGGGAAACCATTTATAAACGCTTGAAGAGTTTATAAAACCAGCATAATAAACATATTACAAATATATATATATATATATATAAGCATTGTGTTGATATCTGTATTTTAGTCTCGGTTATGAAAGAATATTTGAATATTAATAAATAGATAACAAGTTAAATCAAGATCACTACTTTCTTAATAATTTCCTATTTCATGCCTTATTGGTAGCTCATTTAATATTTCATTTCATTGAGAGCTTCTACAATTCTGTCAAAAGACTACTCAGTAAACCATTTAATAGTTAATTGAAATATTAACTATTTTAGTAGTTCAATCATGATTGGGTATGATATGAGCCATTATATAATAACAGGACTGGAGATTTTGCCTTCATTTTATCTGTTACTGTTCAAGTTTTTTTCTAAGACTTTATATAAATTGTTGTATATATTGGGTAGAAAAATGAAATAATAGAAATTTCTAGGAACTTGATGTTAAAATTAAGCTTGTATATCACCTTTGATATTCCATGGTAGTGAATTGAATAGGAGTGGATAAAAAACCAACTAAACATAACCAAATAAAACTAAGAATATGGTTTTTCTCTTTTTCAAAAACAATTTGGTTTAGATAATTCCTAATTTAAACTAATTTATAAATTTATAGTTGGTTTCGAAGGATAAAGTAAACCAATTCATAAAACTGAACCAAACTGTTTGATACTATTTTATTTATAACTATAATCTTCTTTTGATGATTGACTAAAGGTTGTGTATGTTGCTATGGATTTATTATGATATTAACTATGTGATGAGCATTTGCTAATATTAACTAGCTCTTGTTTAAAATTGTTGTTAGGTTCAATATATATATATATATATATATATCATATATGTACTTTCGTTGGTAACACAACGTTGTTTTGTTTCCCTTGGTTAATTATTTTAAATATATGAAATATGAATATTTCTTATTTAATTATGACTCTTATCATGTATTAATTGTTCGATATATTTTGCTAGCAGATCACTTTTATTTGTGGATGACTTTTATTAGTATTCTTATTTTTGTCAAATTTATTAGTAGGTGATTGAATCGATGGTTTTGTGGAGGATGACTTGCTATATATTAGCTAGTAAATGTACTTTGTCGGTGGATGACAAATTGATGACTATGATTTTACAAAAGACTATGAATTATGAGTGTGGTAAATTTATGAAATATTTTGTTGTGCTTTACAATTTAAACTTTGCGGAATAAGGAAAATTGTCAGATGTAATACCTAAACTTTGCACAAAAATTCGATTTGGTACCTAAACTTTGAAGTGGTTAATTTAATATCCAATAAAAGTTTTCATGTTTATTTTTACTACCTCACTAGTAGCTTTTTTTTTTTTTTGTTTCCTAGCATTGAAAAAGGAACTTAAGAGTTCTGGATGGTGTTAGGGGCATTTAAAATTCAATGATATGCTATCTCTTTTATGTTTACAGATAAAACAAACGGTGCCAAAAAGGTAGCAAAAATAGCTATAACAAAGTTTGATTAGATATTAAATTGATCACTTTAAAGTTTATGTACTAAATTGAATTTTAGTGCAAAGTTTAAGTACCAAATTTGATATTTACCCATAAAATAATATGAATATTTGTACAAAGGTAATCTAAACCAAATCAAATCATTATCTAATGGTTTAGAACATTTATAATCTCATTATTTAATGGTATATAATTGAGATGGAAAACAACTAAACATAAATTATGTTTGTGTAATGCCCCAAGAATTTAATTCAATTAATTAAATATTTAAGGCACTACCGCCACGTATAATACTCTAAAGTATTACACGATCAGGTTTCCTTAAAAGGATTTTGTTTATGTTGAACATTGCTACTCAATTTTAATTTACGAAATCATTTAGTTAGATTTTTAAATACTGGATTTAGCAGCGTAAATAAATTTTATAAAACACTTTCGAAAGAAAGACCTTTCAAAACTTCCACTCTCTCAAGTGGAAGAACTTTCACTTAAACAAAGCTTTAGAAAAGTTTAATTACAAAACATGGGCACCAACGAGCATCTTTTAAGAAATATTACAACTTAAAATATAACTTCAGCTCTTAAAACAAAAGAAGAAATTAGACAACTGCAATAAATCACGCCCCTAACTCAAACACTCATCCACCATTCTTCCCCGCATCAACCAAAGCATCCAAACCCGAGACAACACTACAACATCAACACCATCATCATCATAATCATCCATCATCAAACATCACCATCAACTCAACATCATCAATAACAAGCAACATCTGTAAAAAGAATAACAATAACAATAACAATAATGAGTCGAAGCCTAGTACATAGTAACATAATCACACACAAAATGGTACACGAGCCTAGCTAAATGCAATGCAACATCAACAAGTTATTATATAATTTTTAATTAATCAAACATCACTAGAATATTCAAACTCCGAATAACAAGGATATCTAGGGGTCCTGAGTAACGATCTCGACGCTTAGGGGGTTAACATAAGTTGTTCAGGGACTTATATTTCCTAGATAATATATCCACAAACAAAAAATAGTCTCATCTAGGGTTCTCATCCATTTCTCAACCGTTTCTTATCTTCACTTAACTTAATTCATAATATCACCTAGCTCAATTGTTCCTATAAACATTGAACTAAATCATATTATTTCATCTTAAGAATAAGCAAACGTTATATCGATACCAATAACCCCATTAACTACCCGCCGCACCACTTATGAAAGTCATTACAACATGATAGGGGTAGCCTAAGCACCTAAAACTATCATGTCATTGCATCATGACAAGGTGTCGCTCCCCAAACCAGATTCAATGGCGTAATAGACAACCAACACTCATCAATTATTAAGTTGAGTTTAAGTTCTTAATCCATTTTAGATGCATATCCTAACATCCAACCCATAAGTCACTGCGTACCTTATATATGAAATCCAAACAAGGGTAGAAGATAGGACAGAAGCTATCTCAGAAGATAGATAAGAGGGTTGATTCAGAGGTAAACATTTATTCAAGAAATTAAACTCATATAAGAACTTAAGCTATATAAGAAATTAAACTAGTTAGCCATTATCTCAAACTTTTATTATAACCCTATTTGATCAAACACTAATTTGAAACCCCACTATGGTTGCGAAGATCGCCTCGCCAAAATATGGACGTTTCTCCTTTTGTCTGTCAAAGTATTTCTTTTCATTTTAATTATAATCTCTTATCACATAAACATATACAAATCATTCATATCTATAAACAATTATAATTAACACAATTAAACATTCGAAACAACATACTCTTCATGCTGATTAAGGTTCATCCTAACTCATTAGCTAAAGTCAATTATCAGCTATTAACTCATTTTAATGTAATTTTAGCCAAATTGATTAGAGTTAGTTATTTAAGTCATTTAACTCAAAACTAAGCCAAGGTGATTAAACTAACTCAATCTAATTCATTTTAACCCATTTAAGTTTATTTAGTCAAGTTGAACGTAGAATTATCAACTAAGTTCATTTTTATAGCTAACTTCCATATTTAATCTAAATTATTTATTAAATCTACAAAACTACTAAACTGATGCATAATTAATCAATCAATTAACATAACACATTAAATATCACTTATCTATCTCATTTTAACTTAAAAAGATTTGTTTATACTTAACAATAAACATTTAGAAAACAAATACAACTTTTGACTTTGTTTAAAAAAACACAATAGCTGGAAAAAACTAAAATTTAATTATCGATACTTTTCGAATTTAAGTTGTATATCTCTTTTTAAGCTTTCCAACGTAACTAAAATCATCTCAATCGGAGGTCGGATGAAAAAGTTATGGACAAATTACTAACAAGTTGTGAAACAGTGAAAAATACACAACCTGGTACATGGTCGTGCTCAAGGCCGTATAGGGTACTAAAAAGTGACCTAATAGCTTATTTTGATCAGTACAAGCTCGAGCACCCCCATGTACAAGGTGGGGTAGAGGTTGAAAAAGTTACCTGAGAGCTTATTTTGATCAACACAAGCTTATGCACGCCCGTGTACCAGGTAGTGTGATTTAGGAAAATTTTTTTTTGATAGCACCTACGCATTTTTCATGTTTCTTTTACACAATATATCAACTTTTACATGTTCTAATACAACTTAAACATCATAAAAACTTCATATAACATATTATACACTTCAAACAACATCAAAAGCACAAATTCCTCTCATCATATACATCAAACATCAAATAATTACAACAAACCCCAACTTCACTATTCATTATCTTCTTCATCACAATTTTAACTCCCATCAACCATAAATCCAATAAATACATATATAATCAGCACTTTTAACTTATTTCAACATCAATTTACCAATTACAAAAAATAAACAACAAAGATAACAAAGAAATAACACTTATCTCTTTTAGGAACACATGCACTCTTGAGTTATCTTTACACTTCAAGCTTGTTTTCCTTCTCTACACTTTTTTCCTAGCTTGATTCCTCATCAATTCTTGTTTTAATGGAGATTTGTGGGCTTGATTTTGAAGATAAAGTGAAAAAAGAAGAAGAAGAAGAAGAAACCAATGGAGAAAAAGAGAAAAAAGGACAGCACATAATTGTGAGGAGAGAGAGAGATAAGGATAAAAGGAAAATTTAAAATGATATTTATATAATAGGATATTAAGTTTAAATCTTTTTATAATTGTTTTTAGTACCATAAAGAATTAGAAAAATATTTGAGAACATATATATTAGAAATTTATAACTTGTTATAAAAACACATTTCAAAAGCTTAAAAATGAAATTTTGATATTTCTTTTGGATTCGAGTTTAAAACTGATATTTTTAAACAAGTATTTGATTTCAAAAATTATAAAGATTTAGTAACCTAAACAAGGTTGTCAAACTCGCAATTCTATGTAGAATCGCTAGAGGGTCAGTAGAATCGGAACGTAAAATCGAGACGTAGAAACGTAAGTTTTTACAACCTTTGCAAAACAGCTTTGAAAAATTATAGAAATGCTTATAAAAGATGTAAAACACATAATGGATGTTAAAAAAATAAAGAAATTAAGTTATCTTTTTCATAATTACTCTTAGTCTATAATAACACATATAAAAAAGAGCGAATAAAGTCAAAATTATTTTATTTCTATTACTTTGTTTGAAATAAGTGATAAATTATAGGATAATCAAAATTTTCAACTTATTAAATGCTTAATTATATAAATGAAATAAATAAGTTTTCTTGCCAACTTTATAGCTACAACTTAACTTGAATGAATTCTATAAGTGTAGAATAAGGGTTTTCAGGAGAGGGAGGGAACAAGATAGAAAGACTGTGTGGATACCAAATAGAAACGACAATAAGAAAGATACATCATTCGAATTCTTAATAGTTGATGAGCTTATAAATATATAGTCGTATTTTTTATATTTTAGCTTAATTAACTTAAATAGGTAGAATCGGTAAATTCGATTAAAATCGTAAGATTCTACCAAGTTTACATGTAGACTCGGTTGAAATCGTAAGATTTTATCAAAAAAAGATTCTAGGCACGAGTCAACTCGGAATGACCTCTTAAAATCGTAAACTCGTAAAATCGTATAGGTAAAATCGCGATTTTGACAACTATGAACCTAAAAGTTAATTAAAATTTGAAGGTTTAGAACTTTACTAAACATTTAAAAATATTTGTTTGGGAATTTGAGAATTTGAATTAGATACAAGAGAAGTTTGTTCAGAAAAAGAATTTTATAAAATAAATTAAATAGATTGGTTTATCAAATCGCTACAAAGAATGAATAAATATAAAGAAAAAGAATATTTAAAATTACCAATCTCCATTTAACTTATTCACTAATTTAATTATCTCAATTTATCTATTTCTTTTCTCTAATTCAATTAAACCATTTCTAACTAACTAGATGAGAGTTTAGGGTATTTCAGTTTGATTAGTTGGTTTTTAGTAAAAACCTATCAAGTTGTCTCTTTATTGGTTTTTGACGATAACAAAAAGAAATAGAGTTATTTAATTGATTTAACTAAGTGTGCAATAACAGTTAGAAGCTTTGTTAGAATTATTGTCAGAAGCAATGCTATAACGAATGTGATAGGTTGTGTTAGAACCACAATCAAAATCTTTAAGCTGAGAAGAATGATTTACAAGAATATTTTCACGAACCTCCATCATATCAAGGAAGAGTTTATTAGTGATGAAGACCCAACTCCACTTATTAGATTATTACCCAATGGGGATAAATTTAAGTTGGATTTTCTAGATAATCTATAATTAATAAAGCTTTATGAAGGCCATGTTACATACTACAGGAGCTTACTTATTTTTATGGAAGGGTTATCTAAGTTCAACTTGAAAGAGGGCTTGCGAGATGAGCATAAGCATCATTAACGAAGTAGTGGATAAGGATAAGCACAAATATATCTTTAAAACTAAATATTCTAATTATTTTGGAGTTTCAAAATCATATGATATCTAAGCTAAGTTCTTTTGGAAGACATAACAATATCAATGGCTATAAAAATCGAAGGCATGAAAGATATTTTCAAGGATAAGGTCAAAATTCAAAATCTTCGAGATGATAACATCAAAGATTTTAGGAAGATTTTTTTTTTTGGATTTCAAGTTTTAAATCTACTTCAATGGATAAAAGTAGTTACATGTGAGAGATTTATTCAATAGAGCTGTTACATCCTTGAAGAATATAAAAGAAGCAGAAGTTCAAATATTGAAGAGACTTATGCTCACAATTAGTCTTAACGTCATCCTAGTTTCATTCACCAGAATCTTTATCAAAAGCTGCTTACACTTACTATTTTCACATATATTTTACTTTGCATTGTGCTTAAATTTTTTAGAATCCACTATATCTCTTTAGATACTATCCTTACTCCATTTTGACAGTTAGGTTGAGATTATTGCACTTAATATCTTGTAATTATGTGATTAGCCTAGGTGTGATTGTTGTGAGATAGAGCAAACAAACATCGGTGTTTATAATATCTCTTTTTTTTTTTTTATTAGCAAAATAATTGGTTTGAACCACTAAATTCTCAGCAGTAGAACTAAAAGAGAGGACTAACACATAAGAATGAATCTTTACAAATCTCGTACCTCATTTACTTTATGCATTTTAATTTTTATTGCTTCATTAGCATTATTATTCATATTAGCATTCGGTCTAATTTATAATGTTAAGCATGTTCAGTTAAAATCAAATTATCACTTAACATTTTTTTTAATTGTAAACAACTCACCAGAAAAAAACTGAAGTAAACAAACCCATGCCCACTCCTAAAATTGAATATCGAGCTGGTTACCTATAATTTTTTATCCTAATTTTCTTACGCTTTTTCATGTAAGTTATGCAACTCTTTCTTTCTATTTTATTTATTATATCTTTTATAGTCATATATTTATAATCTGCAACCAAAAATAGAGATCTTGTTTCAATGGGTATCAAAGAAATATTAAGATATTATTGATTTTTAGAGTTTAATATACAAACTAAAAAGATGTTTTCCAAGTAAGATATTTAGAAGCCTTGAAGCAGCAAAAATTTTGGGTCATGGAAAATGCAGAGGTATATGGTGTTTTCTTGCTTAGCAAAGGCTTGGATCGACCATAGAAGTTTGTAAAGGATGATCAGAGGGTAGAACTCGCTGAAAAGGCCGTATTGATCTAAATGATTGATTACTCAATGGGAAGACGATAAATTTCTAATTTTAAGCCTTGGGTTAATGATAAAAAAATATTGTTCTTAACGTAGGAGAAGACCACACAATGATCTCGTTTTGCATATTCAGGAGATCATAATCTATAATAATGATAACTTGTTCACGGAATGGAAAAAAAAGTAGTCTGTTAAGGAATGACTAGCTGCGCCATGCGCTGGAATCAACAAGCATTGAGGTACGGGATACAAAGGGTTTACTTACTAGAAAATGATGACAAAAAATAGCAGCAATTTCAGTTGGACATCTAAGGGCTAGCGTAGGGGTGTTCAAGGTTCAGTTAACTGGTTCATGGTCCTATTTTCTTAGCCGTAATAATCAAATTTTTAATATCCTGATCCTAAACCGATCCATTATAAACGGTTAACCATCTTAACAGTTAACCGTTTTTTTATTAATTTTTTTGGTTTTCGGTTTTTAACCGTTTAACATAATGATTGTGTAAATTTTGTATATTTTTCAATATCTGTAAAAAAATTAGAGTATTTTTTTGTATAATTATATTAAAGACTATAAATTCAAAATGTAAGATATTAAAATAGTTATTAATATATATCGGTGCATCAAGATAATCATCATAATAGCCTTTTACTCATGTATTTTTATCAACTTAATCAATTGAGCTCAATACAAAATCTCAATCAAACACCACCATTCCAATTTTCTAACATATATGCATTTGTTTCTTCTTATATGAATCATTCATTTTAACATAATTCATATTGATAACACTAAAAAAAATATTATATGGGTTTATCTCAATCAAACACCACCATTCGATTTTTTTGCACACCCCTAGGCTAGTGTGTTATCTGTTATAACTGTAAATAAAGGGCCAGGTAAAGATAAAGTAACGTATGAGGCTGTTGACACCTCTTTTTTAAAAAAAAATAATATAAATAAAATAACTTTATTATGTATAAAAATTCAATTTTAGAAAAAAAATCAATTGTTGGCATGAAATTCAATTTTTTTTCATAAATGCAATGTAGAGTTAATTCATCGTAGACTAAAAATTAGAATAAGAATTAGTCAAATTAGAAAAAAATTCAATTATATTAATATAGGTTGATTTTTTATAATAATTTACCAAAAAAAAAAAATCAAACGTTAACATCATGCTAACATCAACATAAATAGTACTTCATCTTCTACATCTATCCACACTAAAATAACTTGCACCCTATATTTCATACCCATTTTTTAACCTAATTTCATTTACAATTTTACCAAATTGATGAAGAAAATAAAAACTAGGTAGAGGGCTTTCATTTGATAATAATATATAAGTTTTCATAAAAGTTTACTAGATCAAATTGGGACTTGAACTTTGGGGAAAAAAAATATTCAACTTTCCTCAAAAATGGCTACCCATATCAAAATTTGATTTTTCGGGAAAAGTTGAATGAATGGGGAGCTTTTAATGGGCATCTAGAACACAAATTTCTAATCTAATGAGAAAGTTGCATCTTGATTTGAAAAATCACCAATTTTCATTCTAGAACTTGCCTAAAGAACCCTAGATTCGAAATCAGTTCAAATTAGCAAAACTTGAGCAGCAATCTTCGACCCTAACACTATATAAAGAGTACAGCCAATGCATTCAAGGCACGAATCAAGGGTAGTTGACGAAATCAAGAGTCATTGGAGTGTTCAAGAGGACGAAAGCTTCAATCCCTGTCAGTCAGATCAATCCAACAACCACTAAAGGACGTCATCAGAGCTTTGCCATCGCGCTGTTAGTGTTCTTCAGGCCAAATCGCCTACAACAGACCAGTCGCCGGTCCTCATAGGCCCTGTCCGACCACTGCCCATAGACTGCGTCACCCCAGAGTTGCCAGAACCCGTCCACACTTCACCAACCATTCCGGAACCGACCCACCGGAGTTCAGCCACTGATCCCCTCATGCGCGAGCGATCAGGTAAGTTGCTCTTGTCCTATTTTCTTTTATTTATTTATTTATTAAATAATAATAATAACAATAATATTGTAATAGTTAATAAATAATAGTAATAAAATTAACTAATAACCATATATAAAAGAAACAAAATAATAAAATTCTAGTATAATAATATGTGTTGTGAACATGTTCCCTTAAAAAAAAGCTAAAATATCTAATTAATGGTAATTGTTTTAATGGTATTTATGTTGTTTCTAAATTGTTAAGCTTACGTTAAAAAAAAAAAAGTAGTAAAATTTGCTTTTATGAATTAGAATTGATAGAAAAGACTTACAAGAATAGTTTAGAATAGTTCTCAAACAATTGTAAATAGTGTTTTTCCTTTTTTGCCTTTTTTTACAATTTGTGTATACCCATTTTACCCTTGTAAAGAAAGATAACTAAAAAACTAAAACAGGGAAATACCTTGCCACTCAGTTCTTCTATAAATAGCCATTAGTTCATTCTTGTTAGGACACAGAAAAATCAGAAGAGAAAAATACACACTCACTCTCAAATACTTAGATTACTTCTTTACTCTCAAAATTACCCTTGTATTCTTCCTTCTTCCAGAATCAATAAAGCTCAAGAAATTTTTGTAAGATTCAGTCTCTTACTCTGCGCACTTACATTTCTTTATACTCTAGTTATCTTAAGTACCTTTCGAGATCAAGCAAAAGGAAAAAATGTTATGTTTATTTGCATGTCTTACATTGTAATGCTCTTTGATTAATATTTGTTATATCTTGTTATTAGATCGATCCTTGAATTGGTATCAAAGCCTAGCCAAATTTTGGTTACAAGACCTACAGTACCTAGTTGTTATTATGTCTGTTTGTTGCCGTGGATAGGCTTTGTTAGGACATCTCTGACTTGATGGTTGATGGTTGTCTAAGCATTAGTTGAAGCTTAGATTAGCAAAAAACCGGTTATAACTAATAAAAAGACTAAGGTAGAACGAAGGAAGATAAAAAGTAATTACAAATAGTATCACGAGTAAGATAAGCAAATAGTAACATACACTGAGTACCGAGTAGCACTTTAAACCATAAGAAAAACACCTTTTTAGACAAAATATCTTTGCAAACACTTAATGAACAGGAATAGATAAGCAAAAAGAACCATACCAGATAATAAAGAAACTAACTGCCTCTACATAAGAACAATTTATTTTTACTTAATTACATAACTGTTGAAAGATCTTTAGTTAACTCTTTAGCAAATTATAACAATACTGCTAATACTTGGATTATAATGTTCACTAGCCATAAAAATAGATAAGTCAGCATAGAACTTTACTGATAAACAGCATAAGTGATAATATAGAAGATATAACTATAGAATTAAGACTTGACAATACTTTAAGTAGTAACATAGTAGCTAGATACAGGCAAGTAGAAAATGAGACCTTAGGAAATCTAGTAAATAACAGAATAGAACTAGAAAATAGGTTAAGTAATATAATATAGAGCTTAGAAGTATTAAAGGATAATATAGAAGATTTAGTTACTGCAAACCATACTAGAAGATGATAAGAACATGGAAAGAGTAATTAATGCTTTAAGTGAATTAATACCAGAATTAACTAGAACTACTAAAATTAGGGAAGCTATACAAGACCTAAAAGATAGGATAAGACACCAATTAGAAGGACTAGAAGATTATATAAGACAAGAAGGACTAGAAAACTTGGCAATAGATTGTTTCATATAGAGATAAACTTTTTAGGTTAATTATTTCAAGCTTACAGTTTTACTTAAGAACTTTAAAATTAAGATCACCAGGAAGTTTAGGATACTTTACAAAGAGTTAGAAGAGTTTCGCCTGAAGAAGAAATCTCAGATCCAGAAGTAGAAAGTCTAATTAACTTCGTAAACGAAGAATGGTTAGATAGTCAAAGAGAAAGTCTTAATAATTTATAAGTTAGTTTTAAGTTGTTTTACAAGAAAAAAGGATAAAAATTGTTCAAAAACAAAATCAGATACAGGTATAGAAATTACTCATGCTAATTGGATTATAGATACTAATTGGTACTTAGATACATATTAAAATAGGTGAATTTAAAAAACTAGAGTGGTTAGATTTAGAAATAGATTATAGAAATAGAAAAATAATTAGACATCCAGATTTTAGACATTGTTGTTACTTTTAGAATTACAGACACCAGCTTCACGAAGAAAGTGAACAATTAAATACTGACATAGATTTACTAATAAGTTTAGGAGTAGCTTTAGGAGAAAGGCACATTAGCATACATAACCAGATAAGACCAGTAATAAACAAATAAGACAAACAAATACAGAGTTACAACAGACTTTGGATAACATAAGTATATAATTACACCCTTACAAAAGAAATTACAAGAACATAGAACCTTACATGATTCACTTAGAGAAAAAGAAGAAACAAAAGGAAGTTTTACAGAAATTAGAAAATATTAGGTATTTAATACAGGGAAAATAAACTGGTTTCACATCCTAGATATCTTGAAGCTTGAAGAGTTTCATCCGTTTTCTAAGAAGAAGCTGCAAGATTCTCTAATTACAAACCACCTACAAACTAGAAAAGTTTTTACTTAGACAAAACAATGCTATTATAGCTTTAATAATAGGAGTAGAAGATAGCGTTGCAAACCTAGGTAAATTTTATAAGAGGTTTGATAAACACATAACAAAAGAAGTAGAAATAAATATTGTCGAAACACATTACAAGATAAGTTTACAGAATTAGAAAAAGGTATAAGAGAAGATATTAGACAGTTAAGAGAATTACAGAGAGATAAGACTATACATAAAGAATTACATAAAGCAGAATTGGAAGAAATATTTACAGGAATAAAAAATATAAAACTATAGGATAAAAAATTTGAATACGGTTGTGTAAACGGAATAGATTTGGGAAAGTATTTATAGAAAAAATGTCTAAAGCTTTACAACTATTTAAAAAGAACAAAGGAAGAATTACAAAAGAAAAAAATAGGATTAGATAAAGGAATAATAGGAATACTGTCAAGAAAAAGGAAAACAATACAGTTTTTACAGCAAATAGAAGAAATAGTTGATATTGATAAAGATTTAGACCTTTACAATACAAAGAGTTAAGGTTATTAGAACCTAGGATTTGTATAAAACAGGAAAATTAAGTTTTTGAAACATAGGATTATTTAAAACTTGTAGAGAACAAATAGTGTCAGTTATAAAAGAACCAATTAGGATTAAGCTTTTTAGTGATGAAAGATTACATCAACTGAAAAAGAAAACAAAAGTCTTTTACATATAGGAATGATAGTATTAGGAATAAAGGGATTAGTTAGAAAGAAGTAGAAGATAAAGTTTTAGTAGTTTTAATAGATAATTCCTAGCAAAAAAATTTCAAAAAGGCAACAATAGGAATTACTAAGGTAGATATGAATGCAAAAAAATGGATTTTTTACTATGCACCAAATTATATGATAGGAATAACAATGTAAAGAATCTAGAAATAGGATTAGATAGTAAAGGTTTGAGGATCATGTAGAAGAAAACTTACTTCTAAACATAAGATTTATAGGAAAAGTTACTGAAGGAAGTACTACTAAATACAAGCTTAATATAGAAGGAATAGTACAGCAAATAGCTAGTTCTGGAATAAAATTTATAAAACCTATACCAATTAGCACTAGAGACTTAGAAGGAACTGAATGAGATCTATAAAAATTGCTTGAGGACAAAGAAAAAATAATAAGAGTTCCAGAAGAAAGCCTGACTTATAGGAATCTTGATGGAAGTTACAATATTAGATTTTGTTTATTACAAAGATAGAAATGTGAGAGATATAGAACATGTTACTGAAGAAGAAGTGATAGAAAAAAAAAAATTTAGATGCAAGTGGATCTAACTTAAGATATTGGGGAATTACCAAAAATCCTTGGAGAGGAAGGTTTTTAATAAAAAATTGGGAAAGCGAAGAAGAAGCCATAGAACAAGTAAGAGAAGATAACTTTTTAGGAGATAATGAAAATTATTACTTTCTAGAATACATACCAGATAAATTAGAGAAAGTTTATGTTAAAGAGAAAATGCTTACTTATCCTCGTAACTTACACTTAATAGATAGATACAAAATTACAGGATTATAAAACTTAGGGAATTATGAAAATGAACAAAATAGGATATTAAGAGATTTTGAGAAAAGAGGGACTCATATAATTTGAAGAAATACAAGAAGTTACAATTCTTGATACAAATCCAAATATTGAATTAATGGATACTGAATTGCAAAGAGACTTACCACTTTAGATTCTCAAGAACCACAGACCATAGAAGAGATTATAAAGAAGTAGAAGAGTTTAAAAATAGTGGAAAATTACAGCAAATTACAAACCTGATGGAAACTACACCTTCACCATCCGCACCACTAGTACCTCATTTAATACAATACCTTCATCACCTATACCACACGAAGGACCAATTTTCTCACAAAGACATGAAAATGTAATAGGACAACTTCCGAGACAGCCTTACTCTACTTACAAAGAAACTAGTCAAGATAGGACACCTTTAAGAAGAATATTACCTTTAGAAATACAGCCAGAAGACTTAATAGACCATGGAAGAATACTAAATATACCTACACATGATGTACAAATGTGGCCGCAAATTATTGGATATTGGGGACAGCTAGTTACAAGAGAGTAGGAAACCAATAATATACCAAGAGAAGCCACTGTTATATACAATTACTTTGAAAAATTTTTAGGAGAAAGCACAAGAGCAATGTGGGAAGAATACAAGAGACGACGGCCACAAGATTTTGCTGCTAACATAGAATTAGGAGCCAATCCTTATAATTTTACAAAAAATTACATATTTACTACTTTCTACTCAACCTAATATAGACCATACCAGAGAGACCAAATGGATGCTATGAGATTTTTAGAACAATTACATATTAGGAACGGAAGTATATAAAGCCTTACTTAAATGATTTTTTTTTTTATTATTGTAATTTAACAGGATGTTACTATAAACCAACTATTGTTGATAAAGTACTTATAAAATTACCAAGAGCTTTAGGATAGGAGATACAAAACTTTTAAAGAAAATATAGAACCCAAGCTAGTTAATACTCCTATACTAAACAATTTAGGAACTAGGATACAGTATATAGTTAGATTTTTCGTAGAAAAATGCACAAATATACAAATCACAAGACAACTTAAAAGAGAATATAGTTACTGGAAACAGATTTACACACCACAAATATATGGAGGAAGAAATTATGTACCAAAAAGAAAAACAAAACCAAGGAGAATTAACAAATACAGAAGAAATAGAGAAGATAAAGAAACTTACAGACCTAGGAAACCCAAACATAATTACAAACCCAGAAAAAGGTATTACAAAAGACAAAGTGATGCAAGAATGCCATGTTTAGATGGGGATAGACATGTCAAAAAATATGACAAAAGGATTTTAGTTTTTTCAAAAAATGAAAAAGAACATATTGCCCATTTAAAACAAGTACTTACAGAATTCCAAAATAATGGAATAATTGTTAGCCAAAAGAAGATACAATTTTATAGAAAAAAATATAGAATTTTTAGGAGTAGAAATAGGAAATGGAAAAATAAAATTACTACGACATATAGCTAAAAAGGTTTTAGAATTTATAGAAATAACTGATAAAAAAATTACAACAGTTTTTAGGACTTGTTAATAATGCTAGACCTTTTATTAAAAACTTAGGAAAACATACTAAATTACTTTATAAAAAGACACATACTTTTACAAAACTAGACAAGACAGAATTACAATTAATAAAAGAAATAAAGTTACTAATTAAAAAATTACCAGAATTAAAATTACCTTTAGACACAGATTTTCTTATTGTAGAAACTAATGGTTGTGAAAATGGACGGGGAGCGGTTTTGAATAGAAAACCCCATAAATATTCTTTGAAAAAAATGAAGAAATTTTTAGATATAATAGTGGCAAATTTAAAGAAAAAGGACTAAAAAGTAGTATAGATATGGAATTAATAACAGTAATTTATGGCTTAAATTCTTTTAGATTATTTTTATTAAATAAAAAGGAAATACCAGTTAGGATAGGCTGCGAGGCTATTGTTAAGTTTTATAAAAAAAATGAAAAAAGAATGTCACAAAAAAGATGGATTAAATTTACTGATTTACTGATTAACAGAGGATACAATGTTGATTTTGAACATATAAAAGGAAAAGATAATGATTTGCTTGATATCTTGAGTAGGTATATCAACAATGGATAATAGATACAAGATTCTCAAAGACTTACAACAAGAAAGAGAGTTATAGAAATTCCAACATCATCAATCTTCTCAGATGGGCCAGTCCTCTCAATTCTTTCTCAAACTTCTCAATTCTCACCAGAAAACCTTTATTTTCCTTACAGACCACCTTTTTCTACTATACTTGCATCCTTTCAAAAGAAAATAAGACCTACTGGAAATGAGTTAATATACAAGAATTACTATTGAACAAAAAAACACTGATAGATGTTGCATGGGGATTACAAACCTTGGATAAAAATAAGGTAAGAGTGTGTTTGGTATTACTTAATTACATGGAGAATATAAATATTGAATTACATACTGGACATACTGGACCACATGTGCACATGATAAGAAATAAAAATGTAAATTATTATTGTTATGCTGTTATAAGGGGATTTAATCCTGAAATTTGTAAAACTTGGGCCTATGCAAAAGCTTAAATTGAGAATTTCATTGGTCCAGTTTGGCGATGATGCTTTTCCCTACAGTAAGCAATTAGTTATTGGAAACAAAACTTAAACACAACGATTTTGGAGTTGTACCTTGTTTAAATTCAAAATTTAAAACAGCCAAAGATACTAAGTTACTAAAAGTTAAAAATGAGAAAGTAGAAAAATGGCAGACTTACAAAAAACTTAATCCTAAACATTGCTTACAGTATAATATAGATAAAGAAGAAGCTTTTGAAAAAAACAAGAAGTAGTCTTTTCTTTAAAAGAATAAATTTTGTTGAAAAATTACCAAAAAGAGCTAGAACTGTGATCTCTTCTTCTACTTGTAAAAATTTTTGGGAACCTTTTTTTAATCTTTCAACAATACACAAAAATTGTGGCAAAAGATGATTACAGATTTACATATGACTACCATTATAATCACAAGGGACAACATGAATATAGCAATTACAAGATGAATATTTGCCTTGACACATTTAATCCTTTGTATATAGAGAAAAGATGTGAATTTACTTAACAGACTCTCCTTGACTATGGATTATTGAATTTTGTCATGGACCACCTCAAAAATTCCTGGACTCCGAATTTGGATCATCAATAAAAGAGATTGTTTGTACAATCAAAGGACAGATGGATAGTTGTGAAAAAAGCAAGACCTTATAGATAAGAATGAAAATTGACAGCATCCCTCCATAATGGCTTTTTAATGACATAAAGGCCTACCAGTCACAACATAATAATGGATGGAGTATACAAACTTACTTACCCTACACAAGAATTAAAGACATGTGAAAAACCGATAGAATTACAAGTAGAAAATTGAATAGCTCATGCAATTGCTCAAGCAATCACTCCACCACCTGAAGAAAATTACTTAATCTACCAGTCTCAGATTTATAACATTTTCTCTTCCCATAACATGATAATATGGAGAAGCATAAACACTAAATTTTCCACAAAAGTTGAAGCCTACCAAGAAGAGACATCAGTCATGGAAGAGATAAATCAGTATGGCAATGCAGAAGACCAGAATTAATGACAAGACCAGCAACAACAGTTACAGACCAGAACTGATAGAAAAAATTTACAAGAACAGTTCAGAATAGTTACAGAATAGTTCCCAAATAGTTGTAAATAGTGTTTTTCCTTTTTTTGCCCTTTTCTTACAATTTGTGTATTCCCATTTTACCCTTGTAAAGAAAGATAACCAAAAAACTAAAACAAGGAAATGCCCTGCCACTCAGTTCTTCTATAAATAGCCATTAGTTCATTCTTGTTAGGACACGGAAAAATCAGAAGAGAAAAATACACACTCACTCTCAAATACTTAGATTACTTCTTTAGTCTCAGAATTACCCTTGTACTCTTTCTTCTTCCAGAATCAATAAAGCTCAAGAAATTTTTGTAAGATTCAGTCTCTTACTCTGCACTTACATTTCTTCATACTCCAGTTATCTTAAGTATCTTTCGAGATCAAGCGAAAGGGAAAAGTGTTATGTTCATTTGCATGTCTTATATTGTTATGCTCTTTGATTAATATCTATTATATCTTGTTATGAAAATATGATTCATCATGACGTGTATATTGCTATGTTGTTGATATGAATGTAATTTTTGCTATGATAGGTGCATTGATGTCTTGTTTTGATGGTTTGATATGAAATTCTTGAATAAAAAATATGGCATATCATGATTTGTAGTATTTCATGATATGATTCTTGTGAATATTTAATTGCATATATATGTTTGTAATGATCTTGTTATTAAGGTGACATGTGAAATTTAGTTATGCATATGAAAATTGATATCCTTCATTGTAATTTGATTCATAATGATATGAATTGGTATTCTTGTTATGATATGTGAATTCATGGTTCAAAATTTCTGTTACATGAAAAAAAAAAAAAAAACTCATTTTCATAAAGTTGTTAAAACCTAATTTGATAGATTCAGGATTCAGCATTAAAAAAAAAATAAAAGTTCAATTTTTAAATTACTAAAATTTAATGAACTTAAAGTGACAAGATTTCAAGTTTCAAAAACTAATCCACATACTGAATTTTCATCAACTAAAATAACTACTTATTATCTTATCACGAATAGCAGGTATGTAAGCACCAACGCATAACATAAAAAAAATGTAAAAATCTTTTCTTTTTTTTTTTGGTAAAATTGGTATGACATTGTAAATATTGTTTCTTAGTGCAATTTAATTGGTGATGTGTAGGTTGTGCCGTTTTTGAAAATATTAATACGATCAATTATTTTTTGTAAGTTTGATAAGCTGACTAATTTTGCAAACCTCAAGCTCGGTAAATATTGTTCTATAAATAAATAACATATAGAAATTCAAAATAGGATACAATAGGGAGCAATCTATAATTGAAAAATTAAAAAAAAGTAGAAACCACTTATGTCATTTTTGGTACGGGAATGATTTGGATTGGAATAGAATGAGTTCAGAAATAACAAATACATTCTTATGTTTAGAAGATTACATGGAATGGAAGGACTAAAGTATAATTGTCGGAAACACCCTTAGTAATAAATGCAAATATTAATATATGATAGGATAAAAAAGTAATGATATTCATATAATTAATAAGAGTGGAATGAAATCGCGATTTCGAATCTCCCTTTAAAGTCGGAATCGTCGATTCCAAGGAATCATGAATCTGGCTTTTAAAAACGCTTTCAAACACTGGAAAAGGGAATGAAATCCCGAATCACGATTCCATTTCAGCTCATTCCTGCGTACCAAATGTGCCATTAGGTTTTTATAGGATAGCCCCATTAGTCCTAATTTATTTTTTTCCAACTTTAGTTAGGTGGCGACTTCAAATTTTTTAAAATTTTAAAAGCTTCCTTTATTTCTTAGTTAAGAATTCACATTAAATGGATTAGGATTGAATATGAATAAATTAAAGGAAATTAAACTGAAAATCAAAATCTATGCTAAACATAAGCAAAATGGAGGCCTAATGAAATGACAGAGGAAAGTTGTTGCTTATTTGGAAATAGCTAAGTTGAGGATCATATGTTACTCTTGACATTTGACAATTAAGAAAATCTACATGTTAGGTTTTAGATTTTAGGAGTGCTTTCCACAAATTGTAGGAAATATTTGTTCACATTTATGAACTTGTATAAAGTTATTTAATATGGATGAGCAATGTCTCAAGGCTAAGTGTAGACACCTCATTTATTTCCCATTTAAGGTTTCAATTTTTAGTAAAAGTTAATATTATATTAAGCCCATAAATTATATTAAAAAATATTTTAAAAAATAAAAAAGAGATAGGAAAAAAAACAAATATAGAAAGTTTATAATAATAAAGGTAATATGGGCTTGATACAGTACTAATTTTAATTATAAATTTTCTTCGACTCAATTAAATAACCCATATGAATTAACCTATTTAACTTGGCTCATTTTGGAAGCCTTAAGTACTAGTTTTGTGTAAGCTATGACCGAAGTACAGGCTAACGGCTTAATGATAAAACACATGCACAAGCATAGAGGAAACCAAGGCTCGACTTCTCATGAGTGCATGGAAAAAATTTTTTGTTAGGCGCATATGAACGCTCCTAATGCGTTGGCGTGCGTATGACGTACACACACATCATCTTCTTCAATGAATGGCCGAATTTTTCTGCTCACCCACTTTTACTTCGTTTTTCACCAAATTAAGGGAGAGGAATTGAATAAGACATAGAGTACTATGAATTTGGATCAAAGAGGAGTCCTAAAACTTGTGATTTGACGTTCAATTTTTATCCAAAGTTTATAAAAAATACATTTTCGCACATGAAGTATAATTTTGAATTTCTAATTTGATCTTCCATATAGATTCCAAAAACATGTCTTTAAATCAATTTGAGCACATTTTTTTCTTTTCCAATGTTTATTAAGCTCAAAAACTATAAAACACGTTCAATCATGCTTGAGAAGCTTGAATTCACGCACGTTTCATGTTTGGAGTTAATGGTCGTATCCTATCTAACTCGACCCTTAATTAGGATAAATGAGGGTTGAATCCTTTGTTCAAGGCATCAAAAAATAATCAATTTCATTAGAAATACACAAAAAAAAAAGCTCTAATCAAAAGAATTTAAAAATTAGGATTATTGAGTTAAAAATCCGATTTCAAAGTTCGTAAGCAAAAATCTAAGGAGTTGGAAGTTAAAGGAAGTTTCAGCAAGATACGAGTTTCATTTAAGTAGATCGATTGGCCCTCAAAACTATGGAAATCAGCTTCGACAGTAAGACCACCATTAGAGGTGGGCAAGTGGGTTAAACGGCCCAACCCGGCCCGACCCACTTTGGCCCGTGAGTTAAACGGGCCAAAAAATTTTGGCCCACTTTAAAAACGGGCCAAATTTGCCTAACCCTAACCCAACCCACTTTAGCCCGTGGGTTAAACGGGCCAACCCACTTTTTGACCATTTTAACCCACTTACACATTTTGTGAGTTAAATGGGCCAAGTCGACCCATTTAACTTATTTATACTAATTAAATAAGATATATATAATAAAAAAAAGAGTTTTATAAGGTTATATATATTAATGATTAATTTCATTATTATTTTAATTACTTTTATATAAAAATAAGTTTTCTAAAATAACTTATTAGGTAATATATTTCATTTAAAACAATAATAATATATTTTATAAAATTTTATGGTGCATATGCATCAATTTGTCATTCTTTGTTATAATTAACACATAAATTTAATCTCAAGTATAAAAAATCTCAAGAATAACCTTCATTAATACATATTTACCCTATAATTATTTATTTTATTTTTATAAAAGTGGGTTGGTGGGTCAACCCACTTAACCCGCGGGCTAGCTCACTTTGGCCCGCGGGTTAAGTAGGTTGGGTAAAATTAACCCACTTTTAAACAGGCTAAAAAAAGCTGGCCCTAACCCGTTTTTAAAGTGGGTTAAACGGGCTGGCCCGCGGGCCATAGCCCATTTGTCTAGCTCTAACCACCATACACCACCACTACAAGCTCTAGAACCACCTCCTACTGCCACATTCGAGATGAACCGTCGCCACAAGAGCATTTATCATCCACCAAAGTCTCTGCCCAATGACCTTTGTGCCATCCAGAACCACCAGATCGATGGTTTCAAAGCTGCCAACTACCAGCCACAATTCTGATCTGATGAGCCCAATTCAACCTAAACTCAACCCGAAATCCACTCCAAAGTCCGACCCGATCGGAAGTTCAATCTGTGAGCACTAGGTAAGTTCATCTCCAACTTTAATTTATTAATTTAGTAAATATATATATATATAAATAAAAAATATATAGTTAATAAATAAATTTTGACTTAGAAAAATTTTGTTTCCTCTAAAATAATAATAATAATATATAAAAATTAGTAGCATTAGGAGCATCAAAAATTATGTTTTCAAAAAAATAACTAATAAACTTATAATTAAAGAATTCAAAATCTAAAAAATAACCAACATACTAAAATTTTTATGTAAAGAACTACATATTGTTTGATCCTGATTAGCGGATATGTAAGCACTCTAGGACGACATAAAATCTGAAGAAATTATTTTTTATCTTAACATATTCTTTTGATGAATATTAAACCAATTGGTTATTTCTTTTGTAAATAATAGATTTTTGCCATTAATTCATAAAAATAAAATATAAATATTGTACATTATAATATAATGAAAATTTTTAGAGCATTAAAAAGAATAAATTTTGATTAAAAGTTTAAAGTGGTAGCCATTTGGTTTTAATAGAATAGGCCCCAAATCCAAATTTCTTTGTTTTACCACAATTGATTTTAAAATCAATTTTCGTAGACTAGAAGCTAAGTTAGGATCAACCAATCCATTAATCCAAACTTACTATTTTTCCTGACTTTAGTCAGGCGGCAACTCCTTTAAAAGTTTTAAAGATTAATTTCTTTTAATTCTTAGTCAAGGGTTTGCATCAAATGGTTTATGATTTGGTACAAATCGAATTAAAAGAAATTAAATAGAAAATGAAAAAATCCATGCTCGATAGCTTGGCAACTCTACTGGAGACCGCCTATTTTTAAGAAGGCTAGCCACTTAAGATTCTTAAATCTAAAGTTCATTTCTTTTAATCCTCATTTTTTATATTATTTGTATGCTACTTAAAATAGTTGCACTAATTTTTTCATTTAAGTAGTATAGGAAAAAAAATGAGACAGCCTAAGAAAGTACATTGATCATTTGGGGGCAAGACCGGGAGGGTGGGGTAGGGTTGGTGTTGTTGTTGTGTGAATTTATAAAAATGTGTGTTAGACACGACCAGAATCAAGCCATCTTAAGATCCTAAATTGGGAGGTCACTAGTAAGATCCGGGACCTATGGCTTTTCCACCCTCTTATTCATGAAATGACTTCCTACTCCTGTTTAGTATTGATTCACAATCTACTAAACCATGGAACCTTTTAGAACCTACCAAATATTGCATTCATTTTCATAGGATGATAGATATAATCTCATCGTGAAACAATATAGGAGTTGTGTTGTTTTTTCAAAAATAAAATAAAAGAGCATATATCCTTGTACATAATGATATAGGTTCCTTTTATGTAAATACTTTGTATATAGGACTTAGATTTTTTTCCATGTAATCTAAAGTTGATATACTTCAGAAAATCTTGACCTCAAGCTTGAGTATAAGTACCAGCCTTTGGTCCCGTCTCATCAGGGAACATTGTGTTGAAAACTTTAAGGATCCTATGCCTTTACTAGACTAATGGATGGTCGGTTTCAATCCCATTCAAAAATCATTCATCAGAGATACGTTGGTCTTGATCCTTCACCTACCAAGTGTTTATGTCCCTTTCACCATGTTTCAGGTTTTGATCCACTTATAGGAACCAAAAGAGGGAGCCATTTGTCTAGGCTACCATGTCCTGAGCCTAACTATAGAAGAATATGCTAGATTGTTGCAAGCCCCACCTACCTCTAAAGGAATCTATGTCCTAAACCTTAGTCAAGGCCCAGCCCAAATCATTTCATAATTTTTGGGAGTAAAGAGAGGTCCAATAGTTGCATCCATGAAAACTTGCAATGAGCATTGCATTAGGCTATCCACCCTGATGGATTGGTTTAGGGCTCCCAAAAATTTTAAGAGGAAAAGGGATATCTTTTGTGTACCATCTAACTTTTGGGAGGACAATAAGGCCAATGCTTTTATTGCTGTTGCTTTTGCCACCACTTGTTCCTACATAGTGATATGTTCATTCACTACCGAGTGGTGGAATTGATGGCCCAATACTTAGCTAGAAAATCATACATCTGTGCCTTGCTAGCTGAACAAATCAAGAGCTTGAACCATATTAAATCCAAGAGCTAAGGTAGTTTCAAAGCCAACATGCATCTGATGACAATTTAGTTCGCCAACCACATGATACATTATGGGCGTAACTTGGCTAATGGGGCTCTTATTGGTATCAACTATGATCTCATCGGTCTTTCACTGAACGAGTCTACATAGAGGACGATGAACCCTTTTGGAACTTAAACGCCCTATTAGAAGACATGATGCCTGAAGACTACTAATGGTAAGCTCATTGGTTTAAATGTTCGACTGCCATATTGGGTTCCAAAGAATACCCTACAATGCCTTTTATTGGTATAACCAATTGCATAGGTTACTACCCTTCTAGTGTTGTAAGGCAATATGGCATGCTACAAGATATCATTGTCAAGCCAGGTAATGAACCACAGTTGACTACTTAGATCCTACCAAGACCCTCACAACACTGAAAGTTAGGGTCATATAGGTCAAAGCTTTATGAGACAATAGGAAAATCAAGCTAATCTATGAAATTGATCCAAAAAATAAGGAAACTAAGAGATACAAAGCTACTCAGTGGTCTATCGCCAATTAAATGAAGAGAAACAAAGGTATCCATTATAAGGCTCCTAACATCTTGGAATCAACACTACCTGAGCCAAGTCTAGCAATTGTTGCCTACATGGGAATTGCATTTGCCCACATGGAAGTGTACTACCAAGACTTTCAAAGAAAGGAGCAAAGTATGACTTATAAACTTTAGCAAGCTGGAAACAGCGTTGAAGATTCACCACAAACTCTTAGTCATCATCTCCTCCTGCATGCGTGTGTTGCATCATTATATTTCTACACATATTTCTTGCTTTATTTCGCATAAGATAAAAAAAGAAAAAAAGAAAAAAAAAAGGTTTGAAACATGATTAATGAATTTTGAGTTTGTTTAAGTTCAAAAAATAACTCCTAAACAAAAAGACCAAATCAAAAGTCCGATTGTCATTAGGTACAAATCTAAAATGGCTAGCAACAATAGCATCAATAACATATTGGCAACACTGATTTAGTAGCTAAACAAAGGATCCAATCCCTTGAACAAGCTGTGCTCAAGATGGCTGAACAAATGCAACTACTCACCCAAAGCATTAGGCTACTTAGATCACCTATTGATAGGGTTATTCATTAAATCAACCAAACTACAAAATGCGGTTCTTTTATATTTTGGTTCGGTTTATGGTTTGATTCAAGAAAAGCCTAAAAGGTTATGGTTCGGTTCGAGCAATCGAACTAAACCTGCTCGAACCGAACCAAACCATTTGAACCCGAACTGAATCGTTCACATTAAAAGAAATAAATAAATAAGAGCCATTTTATTTATTTATAACTTTTAATCATTACATATTAGGACTGTATTGCTCTAAGATTAATTCAACAAAATGCAAAATTCTTATCATGGAATACATTTACAGGAGCATGTTTTACACTAGGTTACAACAAATACACCAACAATACTGAGATAATTTAAAACTTTAAACTAATTAATACAATAAAAATTTAAATACATTATAAAGGAAGAATATTATAAGTAAATATGGAATTAATGCAAAAGAATAATTTTCTTAGTTAGTGTTATAGATTTATTAAAAATGTATGTTATTTTAAATTTGTATTGGAAAATATTTTTAAAACAGGATAATATATGTCTTTGAAATTTTTAAAATATGACTTGACATAATGATAAGTGACTTTAATTTTTATGTGACATTTCTTAATCTAAACATCTTTTTTTTTTCTTGCGAACTCAAATGATGTTAATATTATTTATTAGAATTAAATCTCGTAAAAGTAGTTCGAATCGAACCAAACCAAACCAAACAGAATGTGAAATAGTTTAGTTCATTAAGGACTTGAAGCAAACTTTTAAATGTGATTTGATTCAGTTCAACCCATAAACTGAACTAAACTGAACCATGAACACCCCTACTGCTGAAGGACATGCTGGGGGGGGGGGGCAATGGTTAGCCTATTGAAGAAGAAATACACTATGTACCACAAACGTCTAATGAGCTTAACTCTAGTGAACTGAAGAAGGATTTAGAAGCTCAAAGCAAAGAAATGGAAAAAAAAAAAAAAAAGCTTGTCTTTAATTCGCTAAAAATAAGGCACTCAAGAAAGTTGATGACTTTAACCAGGTAAGGATCACGAGCCTGCTTGTGGCTTAAGATGGTGCTTTCCCTGACAATTCAAGATACCAGATTTTGAAAAGTATAATGACACAGGCTACCCCAAATTGCATACTAGTTCTATGTGAGGAAGATAAGCTAGTACAACCAATATGAGCAATTAATGATCCAGAATTTTCAAGATAGCCTTACTGGACCGACATTAACTTGGTATGCCCAACTAAGCCTCAATGAAATTGATACTTGGGACAAATTGGTTAAGGCATTTTATGACCAATACAAGTTCAATATAGAGGTCACCCCATCCATGTGGGACCTTAGTAACATGAAAAGGAAGAAGGACAAAACCTTTAAAGAATATACTCAATGATGGAGGGCATTAGCAGCTATAGTCACCACACCTATCCTAAAGAAGGATCCTGTATTCACCTTCATAAATACCCTAGAAAGAGCCCTTTTTTCTCCCATTTGATTGACGATACTTCAATAAACTTTTCTAAGATAGTGATGGCAGGTGCAGGATTAAAAGTGTCATCACCTCAGGCAAGCTAAGGTAGAAAAGAAACAACTAAATACAAGGTTCAATAGTAAAGGGAAGGAGGCCATTATTGGTGTGATTAATTCATCCAGGATTCCTAAACCCACACAAAGATGTACCATTCAACAGACTTCTAACAACAACCAAGCATCTGTCCAACTTCAACAGCAACAACAATATCAGCCAACTAATAGATTCAACAGAAGGTAATTCACCAGAATTCCAATACCCCTAAGTTAGGTACTTGCACGACTATGAGTTGATAATTTGATCAATTTTGTGACTCTAAGAGAGGGTTATAAGCTAAAGCATTACAACCTCGACCTGAAATGTGACTACCATCTAGGGTAAATTGATCATTCCACCGATGAATGTTAGAGGTTCAAAAAAAATATTCAAGACCTCATCGATGCAAAGTTAGTCCAATTGGATTTGTGGAAGCTCCAACTCCCAATGTTAACACAAATCTACTTCCAAATCATTGGCCCACTATTAATATGATTATAATAGAAGAACCGGAACCAACCATCGACTTGAATGAGTTACCTACCCCCATTAAGTAGGTAGCTTGAATCCTTTACCAAAAAGGACACTTAGCTAATATGAACCTAAGGGGTAGGACAAGAACAAGGCCCGCCATTTATAATTTGCTTCGAACTGAATAGATCACAAGAAAGGACATCTAAGGGATGCTTGTCCCTAGACCTGGAAGGCCTAGTACATCAGGCATGAGATCCTACAATCGGTATCTTAGAATCTCCTAGTGGGTACCATACTTGGTTTATTTATGGATTAAACCAAAGACCTTCACCAATGCACTAACAACAGGATAGGGCCCGGAGTTTGAGGAGGAAGATAAAGCCCTACAAGAGGCAGTAGATCACTTCATTAGTATGATTGGGAGCAATCTAAACATAGTGTTTATAAAGTGTTATGAAGAACTACAGGTAACATCGATGGTAGTGAAACCCAAGAATTATGTCTTCCATGTGTCCATTACACCATCAACTTACAAAGTTGCTCCATTTGACTACCGAGCCACTAACCAAGCTTCTAAAGCCATGATAGGAAGGCTTGGTAAGGCACATGAACCAGAATAGGAGAAGACCTAAGCTGAAGAATTCTTCCCTCGGGAAAAGGATAACAAGAAGAAAGAAGAATCAGATGAGAAGGTTACACTTGCGAAAATCATGAAAGCAAGTGAATATAGGGTTGCTGATCAGTTAGCTAAGGCTCCCACCAAATTTCCCTAATGGGTCTTCTATTAAGTTATGAGACACATCGGGAAGCACCATCCAAGGTGCTTCAATAGATCAAGGTCCCAAAAGGTATTGCTATTGAAGGAAGGACTCATAGGGACATTCAAGTTAGGTTATGTCCCATCAAGGATAGAGGACCAAGAAATGAAGTGAAAAGTAAGATAGAAGACAGTTAAAGAGTGGTTGAAGGCCCCTATGGAATTTCCTAATATCTAGAAGACATTCCTAAAACGAGCCTATGTTCAAAAGCCGGATTTAGCAGCAATGACCAACTCCACAACTGATGAATTAACAAGACCATCCTACGATTCCCTGCCAGTCTAAAATTTGAATAATTAGTTCTCTAGAGTTACCTCTAAGTAAAGGTTAGACCAACAAAGTATTTATATGTTTTATTTTCCTTATTAATTTCTTAATAAAGGAATCATATGTGCTCAATGATCCATCTTAATGAATGAAAAATAATGAATTTCTTTCCCTATATATCTTGTGTCCATACTTTCTCCTTTTTTTATTTGCTCTTTATTCAAATCTAATGGTAATAATGAAAGTAAGGGATGTCTTGTGGCAGTACATAACAAAAATACTGATATCATTCCCCATCCTACTTAATCAATCATCGAGAGCGATGTTGGTGATCACATAAGGATATAAGAAAGCTAGCAAAAATATGAACACGCTAGGATCAAGGTTGTCAAAATCGCGAGTTGACTCATAAAATCGTACGATTTTACGTTCTTAGTGGGCCTCCCCTTGTCAACTCGCTTGAAAAATCATTTTGAGATAGAACCGTGGTAGAATAGCTATTTTACCAAGCAGAATCGTAAAATCGCGAGTTTGAGGATGATTCCAACGTTTCCACTTGTGTTGCAAATATTGGGAGGCTTGAAGCATTTTTTTTTGGGCTTTAAGTCAACTGGTTAGCCCATCCACTTTTTTAAGCTAAAAAGAAAGTGCAAAAAAGGAACAAAATCTACTGTTAGTTTAGAATTTTTGGATTTCGCCTCTCAACTCTCTCTTGTCATGTCTCTAGCCATCTTGCATCTCACCTTAGGTGGTCTTGTACAGCTCTGCTTCAAGTTTGAAGCTTGAAATTTTAGATTTCGCTTTGAGTTATTGCTGCAATCTGCTGCTGGATTTTCTTTAAGTAAAGTGTATTTCTAAATTCTATTCTTACATTAGTTTTATTAGTTAAAATTAGCATTTTGATCCTATGTTCCTTTCCATACTCCAAATTTGGTGGCCATGTTTGGCGAAGAAATCAGAGACGGTGACTTCATGGTTGGGCGTTAGGCCGATAAGGTACCTCTACAGCTTCGTTAATTTTTAGTATTTCTTTTCTCAATCTCATATCTGGACTTCATTGTTTGTCAAGGCCGATAAGGTGTTATGCTGCTTATTTTCAAGAACATTATTGATGAAATTATAGGCTTTATTTATAGCATAACCTATTGAAGTACTGATGGAATATAATTTTGGCAGTGATGGAAACCTGGGTCAAGCTTGTTTTCACATTAATTAGTTGAAAATGGGGTGTTGACAAAATCAATGAATTTGTGTTTCATGCGTGGTCACTGGTCTGTGGTGTGGTCTGATGCCAACGGTTGTGCTGTTGCTGCATTATCCCTTCAATGTTTCCTTGTAGCAAAAAGAGGATATTAGGTTTTGGTGCATCAACTAGTCCAGTCCTATTTTTTGCTGTCTCTATTTGATTGTCTCCAGTCCACTCTACATCCCTAGTGTTAGTGACTTAAGTCAAATTATGCAAGGTCCCCCAAATTACGTTCTTGTTTCTACTTGAACTTTACTTTTAATAAATACAAGTGGAGTTATTGTAATTTTAACATAGAAAGGAGAAAGGAGAGACAACCTTCATATTTGCTACAAGTGTCCAACTGATGGTGACACGAATTTGAGTAGGAACCAGGAAGATTAAAATGGTGAACAATAGCCATGAGTTGTTCGAATATATTCTTCTCATCCTTCATCAACTCAATCTTCCCCTTCACTTGATAATTGCCATTTACTTGAGTGATATATTTTCTTATATTTTGACTAGAAAAAGGGAACATAAATTGGGAAGTGGACAGATTCAACTATGCAACATAATATTTTTATAGTTTAGAGTGTGCTAACCAATATACTTTAAGTTTTCTATTGATGTCTATCCATTTCAATTTGATGATCTTTTACAATGAATATTTGGTTTGGTAGAACTTTCTTTTGAATTAGGATAATATTTTGATTTGGCTTATTGAGTGTGTGCATTGGCTTGTGCTTTTTAAATTGGCATATTCTTAGATTTTATTTATCTCAAACAATTTTATATCATGCTTTAAATCGTTGAGTATGTGTCAATTATGTTTCAAACTTATTTAATTTTTTGAGTTATTTTATCTAGAAGATATATCAGATAGATTATTTAAGATAATTTTTTTAGTTATTTTTTGAGTTAATTTTTTTGGTATCTTTTTTGCTCTAGTTTCCATTGAATTTGTTTAAACTTCTCTTTTGTTTAAGATTTTTATTTGTTATATCTAAGTAGACTAAGTTTAAATTTTGTATTTTTATAGGAAATTGAATATTAGTTAACTTGTCAAAATGTCATCTTCTAAATCATCGAAAGAGAGCTCTAAGAGAAGAAATGCACCGAGAAATAGATTTGATGTAGATTGAGAGCATGGAATTGATACTGATAATAGTGGGAAGAAGGTGCAATGTAAATGTTGCAACAAAGTTGTCAGTGGAGGTATTTTCAGATTCAAGAATCACTTGGCTTGTATGCGTAAAGATGTAAAACCATGTGTAAGTGTGCCAAATGATGTAGGACAACACATGTTGACAATTTTAGTGAAAGCAGCAAAATTGTCAGAAAAGAAAAGGAAGCAAATTCACAAGATTGAAGGTCTTGATGATGATGAGGTGAACCAATCATCCACTAAAAAAAAAAATAAAAGAATGTCATGGATTTTTTTTAAGAAAAAAAGTAGTGGAACTCGGCCCACTCAAGGAACCATTAACTAATTCATGAAAAAAGAGTTAAGAGAAGATTATTGTCAACAAATTGCTTTTTTTTTTTATACTAGTGCAATCCCATTTAATTGTATAAAAAATCTAGAGTTTGCAAAAATGATTGATATAATTGGTCGATATGGTTGTGGGCTTGAGCCTCCTTCTTATCATGAGCTTAGAGAGACATATTTGAAAAAGAAAAAAAAAAGTAGCTCGAACAATGGAACTACTTGAGGACTATAAAGCTGAATGGAAAAAAACAGGTTGCTCTATTATGTCAGATGCTTGGACTGATAAAAAGAGCCGTTCCATATGCAATTTATTAGTGAATAGCCCTAAAGGAACTTTTTTCTTATCATTTGTTGATACTTATTATGTATCAAAGACAACTGATAAAGTTTTGCTATGTTTAATGATATCGCGGAGAAGGTTGGAGAGGAAAATGTTGCATATGTAATCACTGATAATGCTGTAAATTATAAAGCAGCAGGAGAAAGATTGATGGAGAAAATGAAAGGTTTATATTGGATGCATTGTGCATCACACTGCATTGATTTGATTTTAGAGGACTTCGAGAAGAAATTGAAGATCCATCAAGGAACAATTGCAAAGGGAAGGCAAATCACTACATATATTTACACCAGGACAATGCTCATTGCAATGCTAAGACGCCATACAAAGGGAAGGGACTTAATTAGGCCTGGTGCAACTCATTTTGGTACATCTTATTTAACTTTAAGATGCCTTAGTGAGTTAAAGGGTGCATTGATGACCATGTTTACTTCTAGTCAATGGAAATCATGCAAATATTCGAGCACACAAGATGGAAAGCGGATTCAATAGTTGGTTTTAGATAGTAGATTTTGGAAGAATGTTGTTACTTACATTAAAGCTGCATTCCCATTTATTAAGGTGCTTAGATTAGTGGATTCAGATGAACAACCAGCCATAGGCTTCATTTATCCAGAAATGGATCGAGTTAAAGAGAAAATTAAAACAAATTTCAACAACGTGAAGAAAAGGTGATATCTTAACTCATTAACTATATCATGTTTAGTTTAAAGTTTCATTTACTGAAGGGCATTATCATATTCATTTGATGTAGTTATGAATCAACATTCAAGATTATTGACAAGAGATGGGAGCTTCAACTTCATAGATCGTTACATGTTGTAGCTTACTATTTAAATCCTCATTACCATTATAATCCAACTTTCAAAGTTGATGCTGATGTTAAAATTGGATTATACAAGTGCTTGGAGCGTTTGGTCCCTGATGCAAGTGAAAGTTGCAAAATCGATATACAGCTTGAAAAATTTAAGGATGCTAAAGGATTGTTTAGTATTGAAGCTACAAGGTTAGCAAGAGGCAAAAAGCTCTTGCTAAATGGTGGGATTCATATGGAGATGAATGCTCAGAACTAAAAAAATTTTCCATACGTGTTTAAAGCTTGACTTGTAGTTCTTCTAGTTGTAAGTGTAATTGGAGTGCCTTTGCAATGGTATGGTGTAAGTGTGACACTTTTAATTTATTGGTTTTTCAGTATATACATTAATAATATTATTAATCTTACAAATAAATTTTTAATTTTTCAGGTTCATACAAAAAAAAAAAAAAAAGAATAGGTTGCACCAACAAAAGATGAATGACCTGGTGTTTGTGATGCATAACTTGAAGCTAGGGTATGGACAAAAGAGAAAAATCGATGACACTTCTAGTTTTGGCTGTTGATAATGTTTCATCGGATGATGAATGGATAGTTGATGAAAATGAGAATGATTCATCAAATGATAATTTGTTGAACATCGTTTCAACCACAAAGGGTAAGGAAATGGATGAAGATGATGATGTAGAGGAAGTTGGTGCATATGTAAATTTAGAGAGTCATGGAAGTAGGAGTCAAGATGACATAGAGATTCATGATATTAATGTTGTTGAAGCTGAATTGGGAATTGACACTTCAAAAGATCTAGAATTAGAAGACATAGATGATGAGGATGGTAATGATGATGGTGATGGTGATGGATGCGAGAGATGGCAACAACTCTGATGATAATCGAGCAACTAATGATTTGTTCTAGTTGTTTGTTATAATATTTTTGTTTAATGCACTCATTAGCATTAGTATCAGTATGACAGCATCTATGATGTAGTTTTACGCATTAATATATGGACTTGTACTTGATTATCTATACTATGACTAGATTTAAAGCTAAATGGAGGCACGCATTAAGATTTGTTTGGTTTTCATTATTTTTATTATCTTTTTTAAGTTTTCCAAAACTAATATAAGCAAATTTACAAATTTTGAAAGCTATTTTACATAGGTCGTAGAAACTTATATTTCTATTATTCGATTTATGTTTCGATTCTATGGACCCTCTGGCAATTCTACGTAGAATCGCGAGTTTGAAAACCTTGGCTGGGATTGAAATTTGATGAATCAATGGAATTGATTAATTTTGGGACCAAAGAAAACTCTATAAATCTCAAGATAGAGACCATTTTACCCAGTGAGCAAAGCAAAGAGTTGGTATCATTGTTGGCTAATCATTTGGACATATTTGCATGGTCTTATGAAGATATGTTTGGATTGAATACTTCCATAGTAGTCCATAAGTTACCCACTAGAGAGTATATCAAACCAAGAAAACAAAAGTTAAGATGTTTTAGATGTAATATCCTATTAAAAATCAAAGAGGAAGCAAAGAAACTCTTGCATGTCAGTTTCATTGAAGTGTCTGACTATCCTGAATGGGTAGCTAATATAGTACCTATCCTTAAGAACGGGAAGGTCAAAGTATGTGTGGATTTTCATGACCTAAATCAGGCCACCCTTAAGGATGATTTCCCTTTGCCCTAAATAGATGTCTTAGTGAATAATACAATAAGAAACCAATTCTTCTCATTCATGGATGGTTTCCCAAGATATAATCAAATCAAGATGGCAGAAGAGGATAAGACTAAGACAACTTTTATCACAACCAGAGACACTTTTTGCTATAAGGTCATGCCTTTCGGTATCAAAAATGTTGAGGCAACATGTCAAAGGGCAATTGTGGCAATATTGCATGACATGATGCACAAGAAAGTTGAGGTATATGTAGACGACATGATTGCTAAACCAAAAGAAAGAGAAAATCGTGTAGTAGTTTTAAGGAAGCTTTTTACCAGGTTATGGAAGTTCCAGTTGAAATTGAACTAAAAAAAGTGCACATTTGGGGTAACCTTTGGCAAACTGCTAGGGTTTTTGGTCAGCAAAAAAGGTGTAGAAATTGATCCAAATACAGTCAAGGCTATACTTGAGGTATCCACTCCAAAGATGCTCAAGAAGGTTAAGGGCATTTTAAGACGGTTAAACGACATCGCTCGGTTCATATCACAATTAACCGACAAGTGTCGTCCTTCATTCAAGGTGCTAAAGAAAAATACCTCTATACATTAGAATGAAGAATGTAAAGAAGTCTTCAACCAGATTAAACAATATCTAAAAAACATCTTGTATTAGTGGCTCCTACACCTGGTCACCCCTTATTCCTATATTTGACCACACTTCCCGAATTAATGGATTGTATGCTAGGATAGATGGATGAAAATGGAAGAGAAAGAGTCATTTATTGTTTGAGTAAGAAGTTCATAGAAGGAGAACAAAGGTACTCTGAAGTAGAAAGAACTTGCAGTGCCCTAGTCTAGATCATGCATCGGCTGAGACAATATACCCTCTATTACTCTATTAAACTGCTCAAAAAACATGACCCATTGAAGTATTTAGCCAACAAGCTGACCTTGATTGGGAGGATCTCGAAATGGCAAATGTTATTATAAGAGTTCAACATCACATATATAAATCAAAGTTTAATGTAGGGACAGGCACTTGTAGATCAACTTGCAAAAAACCTAATTAAATAAGACACTGCAGAAGAACAAGCCCAATTCTCAGGTGGAAATGTGTTAGTGGCAGATTCAAATGAAGATTTAGAATAATCATTTGCACCTAAATGGAAGTTGTACTTTAATGGTGTTGCAAATGTATATGGGTATGGAATTAGGATAGTCTTATTGTCCCTTGATGGTGGCTAGTATCCTACATTGACAAAATTGACGTTCCTATACACCAATAATGTACAAAATATGATGTTTGCATCATGGGCCTAAAAATGGCACCGAAGATGAAAATAGAAGAACTTGAAGTGTATGGAGACTCCTCATTAATAATTTTTCAAACTTAAGGAGAATACAGAACTAAGGATGCAAAACTAATACCTTATAACCAATACTTAACTATGCTAGCTCAAAGATTCAAGGGTATCTCCTTCACATATATGTCAAGAACTCATAATCAATTTGCTGATGCATTAGCCATACTAGCATCAATGATCCAAGTCAATGAAGGGATAAAGATCCAACCCATAAAAGTTAGAGTTGAAGAAGAGACGGTTCTCTGTCTAAATACTGAAGAAGTCCCAAAAAGAGAACCATTGTATGAGAAAATCAAAGAACTTCTCCAAATAGGCAAGTACCCTAAAAACACCTCGGAAAAAGAACAAAAAGTGTTGAGGCGATTACAAGTCATCTCCTGCTTAGTGGAAACCTATTATATAGAAAGTCATCCGATGCCACACTTCTAAGGTACATGGATGAAGTAAAAGCATAAACATTGATGAAAGAGATTCATCAAGGGGTATGTGAACCTTATATGAATGGATATATGCTCGCTAAGAAGATTATGAGATTAGGTTACTTTTGGTTAACCATGGAATCTGATTGCATCAAGCACCTCAAAGCATTGCCATCTTTGCCAGACACACTCTAACAAAGTGAATGCCCCTTCTAAAGAGTTGCAATCATTATCATCACCTTAGCCTTTCTCAATATGGGGCATATATTCATTGGGTTGATCTCACCAAAAGCTTAGAATGGCCATAAATTCATACTTATGGCTGTTGATTACTTTACTAAGTCGGTGGAAGCATTCTCATATGCCAATGTCACCAAAGGGGTAATTGTAAGGTTTATCAAAAGAGACATTATCGTAAGATATGGGCTTCCTAAATCCATCATCACTGATAATGGCACTAACTTAAACAACAAATTGGTGACATAATTATGCCAGCAATTCAGAATTAGACATAGGAACTCTACTTCATACCAACCTCAAATGAATGGGGCAGTTGAAGCAGCCAACAAGAACATTAAAAGAATAATAGAAAAAATGGTTGTTACTTACAAAGATTGGCACAAGATGCTACCATTTACACTTATAGCCTATCGTACATCCATCAGAGTCTTAATAGAAGCAACCCCAATTCATTGGTTTATGGCACTGAAGCAGTCTTGCTAGTTGAGGTAGAGATTCCTTCCTTTAAAATTCTAGTAGAGACTGAACTAGATGAGGCAAAATGGGTGAGAAATAAAATCGACCAGTTGAATTTAATTGATGAAAGAAGATTGACTGCCTTACATCATGTTTAGTTATATCAACAAAGGATAGCACAAGCTTTCAATAAAAAGGTCCAACCAAAAAGCTTCAGGGAGAGGGATCTAGTTCTGAGGAAAGTCTTACCAAGAGGGAAATTGACCCTTAACTATGAAGGACCATATGTAGTAAAGAAGGTCTTGTACGGAGGCGCATTGATTTTGTTGCATATGGATGGTTTGAATCTAAAGAACCATGTAAATTTTGATGCAATCAAGTTGTACTACATCTGATGAATCAATGAAAATTTTATCAAGTTCAAAAAAGTTGGTAGCTTCTTTGTCCATGCAGGAACTAATTTTTGTTATCTATCAGTAAAAATGATATCCTAGCAATCGTAGACATTAGATCAATCATTAACTAACCACCCATACTGTAAAACATAAGCATAAAGAGAAGGAGACATAATTAAGCAATTGGTAAGATTATAAAACATTTTAATACTTTGTAATTTGATCTTTATTAAGGTGATTGCCTATTGTAGGGGAATTAATGAGTAAATAAGGAAAACAGTAACATGTGGAAAATAAGAAGGAATGTCTGTCAAGATAAAAAGTTTAGTCACCATATGTATCATGAGTTTGAAAGAGAATTTACTCAAAGAATACAGGAAGACACCCACAGGAAGTTTACCATACTATGAGAATCTTGCAAAATTGCTAAATCAAATGGATAAAGCCTAATTGACAATGGGATTTAGCTCATCAGTCTAACAGTTTTTGGAACTTCTGTAAGAACCAAGTAAGACATTTAATGATAAAAGCATATCATAGGCCAACTCAAGGAGCACCTACCCAAGACAAGTGTTGACTCAAGGAGCGCACTTGTACCACATCTGAGCCAAATTCCAACTTGAGGAGCGCATTTGTACTAGATCATAAGCTAGTTCAAGAAGCGCCTACCTAAGTCAAGTGTCAGCTCAAGGACCTATTTATACCAGATCATAAGCCAACTTAAGAAGCACCTATCCAAGTCAAGTGCCAGCTTAAGGAGTGCATTTGTACCACATTTTAGCCAAACGCCAGCTCAAGGAGCGCATTTGTATCACATTTTAGCCAAATGCCAGCTCAAGGTTCGCATTTGTATCACATTTTAGCCAAACGCCAGCTCAAGGAGTACATTTGTATCAAATCATAAGCTAACTCAAGGAGCACCTTCCCAAGTTAAGTGCTAGCTTAAGAAGCGCATTTATACCACATCTAAGCTAAATGTCAGCTCAAGGAGTGCCTACCCAAGTCAAGTGCCAGCTTGATGAGTGCACTTGTACCACATCTAAGCCGAATGCCAGCTCAAGGAGCGCATTTGTATCGAATCATAAGCTAATTCAAGAAGTACTTATCTAAACCAAGTGCCAGCTCAAGGAGTGCACTTAGACCAAAATTACAGGCTAGCTTGTGGAGCACTCGTCGTAAGTTGTTTTATTTAATTAAGGGAGCATGATTAAGGGATAATCCCCAACGAATTAAATTAAAGAGCTTATTACCCGCCTTCAAGTTTGTCCTAAGCTTCAAAGAGCAAAAATGGGGTCTCTTGTTATCTTTGTGATGAAGTCTTATCAAACATCATCACAAAGAAGGGTAGCTGTAGATACCTTATTTTTTGCCTATTTAAGTCTTCAATTTATAGTAAAAGTTAATATTATATTAATCCCACAAATTATAATAAAAAATTCAAAAATAATAATAAATAGATAGAAAAAAAAACAAATGTAGTAAGTTTACAATAATAAAGGTAATAAGGGCTTGATATAGTACTAATTTTAATTATAAATTTTCTTACACTCAATTAAATAACCCATATGAATTAACCTGTTTAATTGAGCCCAGTTTTGAAGCTTTGAGTATTAATTCTCTGCAAGCCATGACCAAGGCGTAAACCAACGGCCTAATGGTAAAGCACACACATAAACATGAAGGAGACAAAGGTTCGATTTCGTGCAAATGCACAAAAAAAAAAAAAAATTCTGTTAGGCATGTGTTTTAGACGTGCCAGTTGGCGCATGTACAACATAAGTGTTGTACATGCTCATCATTTTCCTCAGTGAATGGCCGGCTTTTCCTACACGTTGAAGCAATTTCAAGATCATTTTTTACCTATTTTTACTTCATTTTTCACCAATTAAGGGAGCGGAATTGAAGAAGTCATGGGATACTATGAATCTGGATCAAAGACTAGTTCTAAAACTTATGATTTGGCATTCAATTTTTTATCCAAAGTTTGTAAAAGATTTGTTTTCATGCATAAAGTATAATTTTGAATTTCGAATTTGATCTTCCATTTTGCTTCCAGAAACACGTGTTTAAATTAATTTGAACACGTTGTTTTATTTCCTAATGTTAATTAAGCTTGAAAACTACAAAATGCGTTCAATCAAGCTTAGGAAGCTAGAATTCATGCTTGCTTCATCTTCAAAGTTAACGGTTGTATCCCACCTAACTTGAACCCTAACTAGTATAAATAGGAGACGAATCCTTCATTCATGGCATCAAAAACAATCAATTTCACCATAAATACATAGAAAAAATCTAATCTAAAGAATTAAAAAATTAGGGTTCCTATGTTAAAAATCTGATTTTGGGGCTCATGAGCAAAAATCAAAAGAAATGGAAGTTGAAGGAAATTTCAGCAAGACACAAGCTTCATTTACATAGCTCAATTGGCCATCAAATCTATCGAAATCAGCTCCAACAACAAGACCATTATGCACCACCACTACAAGCTCTAGAACTATAAACCCCGAAAATTTTCCACGCTAGTACACGACTCTAAAATAGAAAGTATGAACTAGTTAGTAAACCTAGAATTCAACAAAAACCTAAAAAAAGATCAATAACTTGAATTTGGCTGGGTTAGTATCTAAAAGCCGAATCAAGAACTTCTTTGACCGTAATTGATACCAAAAATGAGATTTCGTATCTTGAACTGATAATTCAAGATATGATTAAAGGAAACCCAAAATTTCAAACCCCAAAACTTGTCATACAAATAGATTAAATAGAAAAATATAAATATAGAGATTAAAAGACTACTATTGAACTCAACAATGACTTGAGACTAGAACAATAAGTAGTAATGAGCCTATATATGGATTTAAACCCTAAATTCAAGATTCCTAGATAGTATTAAACATTACTAATAAGATTTCATAGTAGGTCTCAAAAACCTAAGATATATAGATAATTTAGCCAATATATCAAATGCGATATTAAGTAGTTAACCAACTATGCTTATAGATAGGAAACGATAACCTAAAGATAAATTGTTAAGATTATAAATACACAATAAAAACATAAACAGATGCATAACTAAAGATCTATACTTCAAATAAATATTTGAATCACAATAGGGGTTTTCTTAAGCTATTGGAGTCTAAAACAAAAATTGACCTAATAAGCTTAGGAAACCCTAATCACGGGAGATAAAATTTTAAAAACAATTAATCGCGTAAATCTAAAACTTAAAGTTGTATTGTTTGATAAACTAAACATTTTGTAGGATCCTATAAAAATATTTTTGGGCAAAAACTCTCAAATATTTGCTAAATTGTACCTGATTAACTTAATAAACTGCCAAAAAATATAGATTGATATTGTCTAAATTATTAGTATATATATACATATGCAGGATTGGTCCAAGTTGAACAAAATGTAGGGTCTGGATTGTCTTGAACAAAGAGAACCGAAATTTGCATGAAAAATCCTCCAAATAATGTACAAATAGTCAACAAAATCAACTCACTAACAAATCACACATTGCCAACTCATCTCCTTCATTAATGATAGCCAAAACAATTGATAAAACAATGTATAATTGTGGAACAATCGAATGCTTTCATTGAAGGAAAACCATCCTCATTCATCCTCTCTCTCTCTCTCTATATATATATATATATACCTTTGAGCTTCATAATGGATAAGCAAACAACTCTCACTTACTCTCAAAATTTCCAGATCAAATAAACACCTAATAATCAAATAAAATCGACCTAAAACAAAAATCAAATCGTTCTAAACATCCTAGTTTTTTTTTTTTTAAACAAGGATTGGAACTGACTTTTGATGATCATAGGATCATAACCAACCCAAGAACAAGCTTTGAATTTCATCGAATAGGCTTGAGTAAGGTAAATATCGAAAACCCTAATTACACCAAGTTGATCCAAAAACCATGAATCATATTGTTGTTTTGATGTTTTGAGTTGATATTGATGTAGTAAAACATTATAGAAACTCATAGGAATCAATTAATGAGCCTTAGAACGTCAGATTTTTGCCAAAAATGGCCGAGCTCATCGGGAAGACGATGAACAGTACTTCCCTAGATGAGCACGGGAGGAACACAGGCGTGTTCTACCTCGTGTACCTCTCGACTTTCATTTTAATAAAAAAAATTAAAAAACCGAAATAATTAAATTAAATAATATAATAATTGATATTATAAAATATTTCTAGTACTGTTATTATTTTTATTTATTTATTTTATGTATTATTAAGAATATTGTTACTTATTAGTAATATAATATTGAAATTATTGAATATTGAGTTTAAAATTGAAAATTTTTCTGTATTAATAAATATTTAGTATTTACGTAATATATAATGAGATTATTGACATAAGTATTATGAATTAGTGATATTAACATTATCAAGAAAGGATTATTAGTGATATAAATCACTATCATTAATTTAATTTTAGTCCATTAAGCTTTACAACTATAGCTGTTAATATTTCTAATATTATTAAAAATACTTAAAATAATAATATTTTTGGAATTATCATTTTTTAAAATATTATTATATTTAAAATTCGTAATTAGAACCCAAAAGCTAAGCTTAAAGCTATTTTAGTAATATTACTACTAATATTAACCTTAATGGGTAAGGATTTGTGAATTATTATTAATTTAAATTATATGATCGATATTACAAGTATTATTATTATGAAAATCATTATTATTATTATCATTAAACTTGATTGATATTTTAATCATTACCGTAATTATTATTATACTATTATTAGTGTTATTACCGTAACTATTATTATTATTATTATTATTATTATTATTATTCAACCAAAAGATAGTATTATTGATATTTTTGAAAATAATTTTTGTAAATTTATCAAATCTTAATGTTGCTAATTGTATTATTATTATAGATGAATTTAATATGTTTTACAAGAAAAGTTAGAAATTATTAAGTATTTATTTAAATACATACCTTTAGACTATGGACTACAATGGAAATTTAAATAATCTAATTTTATGAATATAGGGATATCTTTACTTTACGAGAAAATTATATCAAACAAATCGAAAGAAAACCAATAGTTCTAAACAATAATAAATAAATACGAATTACTACACTAAATCAAATAAGGAACAATACAAACATAATAATAATAACTATGAAAATGAACTAACTAAATGTCAAATTCTCAAATACCGATTGATAGATATAAGTATCAAACAAAATCAAGACAAACAACTTGAAGTTAAATATGAACTAATACTTGATTACCATAAGATCTCCAAAGAATTGATGTAGTAATAGAACGAAAACCCAACAGCAAGATAGGACACTTAAACACTCATAGGAGTTTAATCATATAGTTTACATGACATTAATGAATATATTAATCATCTCAATAGGTGATGTGGGTACTTGTGAGGATTTCCTTAACGACTACTACGATTGACCAATATGAGCAGGTGAGTGACTCAGTCTTATTACATTACATGTGCTTGTAACTTAGAGAACTATAAATAAAAGATAATAAACTTAGTGTATTAAATGGGTTTATGGGAACTATTTGTTGTATGAGACATTGATTGCCAAGTCACTCTAATAATAATACAACAGAATTACATATGATTATATTGTTTGCGTAACATGATTGAATATCTATACATTAGTTGATCACCTTCAATTTAATTAATACTACTGGTACCATAAAGGTAATTGTACATGCATTGCATATTTTGCATAAAGTAGCATTTGAGTATGTGGTAGCCTACTACGTGTTAGTATTTCGGATCTCTGGTAATGCGTGGTTTATCTAGACAAGAAAGCTATTAGTTAATCTCAAGATTACCTTTGTTCTGTCGATCATAAGAAATAAATGGTAAATGAAGGACGCCGCTTATAGTATTGCTTGGAAATGATTAACACTTAGTGGAGTTTCTAAAGCTAAAATAAGAAATGAATTGTTTAAGACATAATAAATTCAAAGAGACAATTAAAGTGAGTATTGTCATTTCCTGAAAGCTTAGTCTCTCCTGGGTAGGTAGGCCATAGATTGTGATCCTTCAACCCCTATAGGAGCGCGTAAATCTTCATCATGTTTGGATTCCTAGTTATCCAGGTTTGTTTGTATATATGTTTGATTGATACATTTTATATGATTGTTAAATAACTTGTGTGTTATGTGATAAGTTCTGGTTATTCATTGAGCTCGTGGTTTAGCTCATACTCCAACAGTCCTTTCAGAGTTCACCTTGTGACCTTGGCTCATTACTTCCAGAGCATGGTCCCGGTAAGAAATTAGAAGCTAGAAACTTAAGGAGTAGTATAGGATAAGAATATATATTTATATTATAGTTGCAAGTATCTCGCATTAGAAACTTTAGTTATGTGTTTGAAGGATTTTATAGAAATGTTATGGTTTGTAATATTTTATTATTCAAAGTATGGAATGATAGTTCTTGTAATATATGTCTTATATTACTTTGTCCTTCTTACCAAACAATTAAAAAATCTATTTATTGAAAATATGTCATTCTCAGAAGGTAAACTACTAATAGTTTTTAAGTATATCTGTTTCCTACTACTAGGATACCCTTAGGGCATGACAAGAACCGCCACCTACTACCACATTTGAGATGTACCACCACCACAGAGCAATCGTCATCCGCCAAAGTCCTTGCCCGATGACCTTTGTGCCATCTAGAAAACCAAATCAGTGGTCTCAAACCCCACTAGCCATCAGCCACAATTCGGATTTGACAAGAAAAATCTAACCTGAACTCTACTTGAAATCAACTCCAAGTTCGACTCGATCTAGACTCAACCCACGCACATCAGGTAAGTTCATCTCCTACTTTAATTTATTAATTTAGTAAAAAATATATATATAAAAATAAATAAGTATATAGTTAATAAATTAATTTTATCACTTAGAAAAATTATATTTCCTCTGTAATAATAATAATAATAATAATAATAATAATAATAATAATAATAATAATAATAATAATAATAATAATAATACGAGCATCAAAACTTATGTTTTCAAAAAAAAATATTAATAAACTTATAATTAAAGAATTCAAAATCTAAAAAACAACCAACATACTAAATTTTTTATAGAAAGAATTACGTATTATCTTATCTTGATTAACGGGTTCGTAGGAACCTCTGGGATGATATAAAATCTAAGAAAAATATTTTTTTTGTCATACTATATTCTTTTGGTGAATATTAAACTGATTGGTTATTTCTTCTATAAATAATATATTTTTGCCATTAAGTCACAAAAATAAAATATAAATATTGTACCCTATAATATGATGAAAACTTTTAGAACATTAAAAAGAATAAATTTTAATTTAAGAGTTTAAAGTGGTAACCCTAGCCTTTGAATCCAAATCTCTCTTATTTATTATAATTGATTTTAAAACCAATTTTCGTAGACTATATGTTAAGTTTGGATCAACCAACCTATTGATCCCAACTTATTATTTTTTCTAACTTTAGCAGATGGTAGCTCCTTAAAAGTTCTAAAAATAACATTTCTTTTAATTCTCAATCGAGAATTTGCATCAAATGAGTTAAGATTTAGTACAAATCGAATTAAAAAAATTAAACCAGAAAAAAAAAAATCCAGGCTTGACACTAACGATTGCCAACTATAGGTGGAGTTTAAGTCAGGTGCACAATGGAATGATGTGCATGTAAGAAATATGGCCTGATGTCTTGGCCCATATTTAAATTAGCCCATATTAGATTTGGTTTAGGGTTTCTTATATTTAATAATATGTCAAATCTTAACCGTTAAGATAGGTAGTTGATGGATGTACTAGATTTAATTATATATATATATGTATATAAACTGGTCCTCTCTTCACCCAAGACTGTAAGCAGTTAAATTTTTATCCATTAAGCCATCGACTAGGAAAAGGAGGGTTAAGAGAGAGAAATCAGTTTTATCAAAGACTGAAAATAAGAAAGATCTCCATCATGTCATATTCCGCTCAAGATATGCAAATTTTATTTTCTTGCTATATCTAAGTGATTATTATTATATTCAAGATATGTATGAGAATGATGATTTAATATTAATGGTGTTGAACCCTCAAGAGAATTGAGTTTTCATGTGGTATCAGAGCTGTATGCTTTAAATAAATAATAATCTCTAGATTAATGTTATGATATACCCATTATAAATTAGGGTTTATAACAATATATAAAATTAAATCCACTATTTTCAAATTCGATTTTTGTTACGGAATTACAATAAGAAATCAATTAATAATGAATGAAATCCATTCCGTTGTCGTTGGTATAATATCCAATTGATTTTTTATTTCGCTCAAGCCGATTGACTTTGGATCAAGGCAATGTAATTGCTGTTATGATTTAGATTTCTGGCGGAGGAACTTTTGTTTCTTTAACTTTGAATTCTGATATTGACTGTTGGCATTGAATTCGATTCGGAAAATCTTCTGTCTAAATAATATTATTTATTATTTTCCATTGTAGTCCTTTCTTGCAGTGTGAATTCCCTGGATGGACTAAAAGTAATGGATTTTTATGTTTTGGCATGGAATAAATATCATGCATATTTCATTATGAGTATGAACATTATGTTTTGCTCTTAAATATATTTATTATGTTTTATGTTTTTATTTCATAATGTTACGTTTGTTTATAATATTACAAATATCATGCTTTGTTTATAATGAATTTTGTGAACTATAAGGTTACATATTGTTATGCATAAAGTATTCAATAAATAAATAATTATAATAATATTTTAGTTATATGGCATTAAGTTAATATTAATTTGTTAGTCACTAAAGTGGCCAAATTAATTAAATTTTTACAGCCATATAATTTAAAATAATAACTTCCAATGCTTATTATGTAAAGTTTATTAATTGATAGAAATTAAAGATTTACCCAAGGTAAGTCAATCTTCTATAATTAATATATAAGAGGAAGAAAATTAGCATTCACTTGTCTAGTACATATATGTGTCCAAAGATGTTATATGTATTCAAGATGGTATGTGTTTAATTACTTCGTTAAGTTTTATTGGCATTCAGTTATAATGATGATGATACATGCTATTATGTTTACCTAAAGGAAACCAATAATATTTTTATGTATTTTTTGACTGAATCTGTTAATCAATGAATGTTTATACATAATTTTGCAGCTGTCAATCTTCACTCTCAAGCTTCTGCTGTTACTTTGTTCACTGCTTTGAATTTCTCTGAATGGAAGGAACAAGCCACTTTCCACTTAGGTTCTTTGGATCTTGACTTGGCCTTGTTAGATGCCTGCTGACCTTACTGAAAATAGTATAGAGGCTCAAAAGGCATACCATAAGGCATGGACAAGGCCTAACAGATTAAGTTTAAACTTCATGCGAGTCACAATTGCCAGCAACATTAAGTATACTCTTCCAACAACTAAAAATCAAAATGCTAAAGACTTTCTTAAGCTTGTGGAAGATAAGTCTCGTTCCGCCGATAAGTCACTTGCAGGGAAACTTATGGCTGAACTCACGACCATGAAGTTTGATGGGTCAAAGAGTATGCAACAATATATCCTTAATATGACTGATATTGCAACAAAACTTAAGGTCTTCGGAATGGTTGTGGAGGACTCCTTCTTAGTGTCATTCATCATTAATTCGCTACCTGCTGAATATGGACCGTTTCATATGAACTATAACACAATGAAGGATAAGTGGAATGTCAATGAACTGTCCAATATGCTTATTCAAGAGGAAGCGAGATTGAAAAAGCAAGGAGTTCATTCCTTCAACTTAGTGGGTCGAGGAGCTAGAAAGAAACTCAAACCAAGGGCCAAGAAATTTAAGAAGAAAGGATATGCTAAAGCATCACAAAATGATGATGATGAAAAGAAGGGACCAAAGGTAGATAAATGTCACTTCTGTAAGAAGAAAGGACATTATCAAAAGGATTGTTCCAAACGTAAGGCTTGGTTCGAAAATGCATACATCATGTTTCTGTGTGCTTTGAATCAAATTTATTTGAAGTTCCTTTTAATACTTGGTGGTTTGATTATGGTGCCACTACTCATGTATCTAATATTATGCAGGGATTCCTTACAATCCAAACCATAAGCCTAATTAACAACTTTCTGTTTATGGGGAACCGAATGAAGGCCATGATTGAAGGCGTAAAGACTTACAGGCTCACATTAGATACTGGTCATCACTTGAATCTAATGAATACTCTCTATGTACCTTCAATTTCTAGAAATTTAGTTTTTATTTCTAGACTTGATATAATTTTACTTGCTACTAATGATTTGGGTTTATTGCATAAGATTAATGAATTTCTTTCTAAGAATTTTGAAATGAAAGATATGGGAGAGGTATTCTATGTGATTAGAATTTCAATATTCCATAATAGGTCTAAAGGATTGATAGGATTGTCTCAGAAAACTTATATCGAGAAAATTCTTGAGAAATTCAATATGAGTAAGTGCTCAGAAGGAATAGCCCCTATTCAAAAGGGAGAGAAGTTTAGTCTAATGCAATGTGTAAAAAATGATGTGGAATGTAAGGAAATGGAATCAATTTCATATGCATCTATTGTGGGTAGTTTGATGTACTTACAGACATGTACGAGACTCGACAACAGTTTTGTAGTAAGAATGCTGGGTAGATACCAAAGTAATCCTGAAATTGACCATTGAAAGGCTGCAAAGAAAGTGTTGAGATATCTACAAGGAATGAAAGACTACATGCTTACTTATAAGAGGTCTAATCATTTATAAGTGATTGGATATTTAGATTCAGATTTTGCTGGATGTGTTGCTAGTAGGACATCAACGTTTGGTTATTTGTTCCTGTAAGCTGGAGGAGCAATATCTTAGAAAAGTGCCAAACAATCTGTCATTACTTCATCCACTATGGAAGCAGAATTTGTAGCTTGTTATGAGGCTACAATTCACGCATTATGGCTACGGAATTTTATTTCAGGTCTTGAGGTTATCGACACTATAAGCAAACTGCTAAAAATTTATTGTAATAACTCTGCAGCAGTTTTCTTCTCTAAAAATGACAAATATTCCAAAGGAGCAAAAAACATGGAATTAAAGTACTTTGTTGTTAAAGAGGAGATTCAGAAACAAAGGGTGCATGTTGAACATATTAAAATGGATCGCATGATTGTAGATCCTTTAACTAAGGAATTACAGTTAAAGACTTTTTAAAGAAAATGTACATAGATAAGATCTTGATTGTATTGATGTTTGATGATGATGTTGTAATACTCTAGAGCTCAATAATGATATGTTTCTTATATTTAAGTCTTCTTATTCATTATATTTGTGTATGCTTTATTGTTTGAACAAGAAAATTATGTGTCTTTATGACAAGTATGTGGACTGTATGTTATTTATATGCAACTTATGAACCTAACATTATAAATCCTTAATGTAGTGATATATGGAAGGGAGTACGAGACTATATAGTGTATGACCGCCATAATCCTCATTACGTGATTTGTTGTGTAAATGTGCTTATGATGATTGATGGTTTTAAAGTTTTGACTTTTGCTAACCTTATGTTATACTATTAAATGTAATGATGGAACATCCGACCAAGTAGGAGAATATAAGAAATATAGCCTGATGTCCTGGCCCATATTTACATTAGCCCATATTAGATTTGGTCTAGGGTTTCTTATATTTAATAATATGTCAAATCTTAATCGTTAAGATAGGTACTTGATAGATGTACCAGATTCAATTATATATATATGTATATAAACTGGTCCTCTTTCCACCCAAGAATGTAAGCAGTTAAATTTTTATCTATCAAGCCATCTGCTACGAAAAGAAGGGTTAAGGGAGAAAAATCAGTTTTATCAAAGATTGAAAACAAGAAAGATCTCCATCATGTTGTATTCCGCTCAAGGTATACAAATTTTATTTTCTTGCTATATATAAGTGATTATTGTTATATTCAAGATCTGTATAAGAATGATGATTTAATATTAATGATGTTGAATCCTAAGAGAATTGAGTTTACAGTGCACGATATCAGATTTAAGGTACATTACTAAGTTAGCTATAATATGTTATCCCATAGCTTAGTGGACTGTGCTATCTATTGTAGTCGAATGACAATTCATAGCATTGAGGTGCCAAGTGGTGGTGCGATGGGATGAGAATAGTTATGTACAATAATCTTATTCCTTCTGCAAGGAACAACGAATCTTGATAGTTTTTGATGGCAATAAGAATGCAGATGTGAAATCGCGTTTATGTTAGTTATAATTAAAAAAAAAATTAGAAAAAAAATTTAAGGAAAATAGGGTATGAAGGGTTTAAGAAGTACTTGATGACTCAGAAAGTTTTGATTGAAAAGGGTGAAGAGATGTTGTATATGTTTATAGACATAACTTGTATGGTTGTAGAAATGATGGACGTCATCTAAAAAAAAAAAAAAAGTTGTTAAAGACTTTTTAGTAGGTGTTTTGCAATGGATAATCTGGAGGTAGCAAGACTAAATTGAAAATGTTACAACTTAGGTGCTACTTAAGTGTATAAGCAAGCATATTAAGTAGAGAAAATTAAATTAAAACGAGTTAGGTCTTAAATTTACACGAGATTTGTTATGAATAAAATATAAGATAAATGGATAAAGGGCTAAATCAAGATTGCTAGTTGTTATGCATAGAAGGTAAAAAAAATTAAGAAATAAGAAAAACATGTAAAATTGTTTGCAAAACTGAATGCTTTGAGGATGTAATCCTTATACTTTTGTTATCATACTGTAGAGAATGATTAATCTTGTAATGATTTTATATCCCTACTCTCTTTGCTCAATTCCCAAAAAAAAAAAAAAAAAAAAAAAAACTAATTTTGCACTATGTGTGAAAATAAAGTATAATATGTAAAAAAGAATTTCAAAATTGAATTGATTTGATGTATTTGTAATCACAATTTAGTTTTTACTAAAAATTGATTTTTCATAAAACAATCAATATAAGTCCAATCTAGATACATTTTTCAAGTGATGTTTCACTTAAATCGATGTTATGTTATAACATTGAAAAAATTTAAATCATATATGTATATATTAGAGTTTAATTTTACTTTTAATTGTGAAAAATAAATGTTTGTATTGAAACACAAATTTCCACCTCTAGGAAAAACACTTATTTTATTATCTAATTCATTAAAATTTTAAAAGATTTATTTTTCAATTTTTTATTATTTAATGTTTTGGAATTCCATTTTAAGGCTTTTTAAATATATAATGGTTTCTAGTTTTTTTTCATTTTCAATTTATTTTATAATTTCAACTAAGTCTCAACTTCGAAAAAGAGAAACGTGGCATTTACACCATACTCTCGAAAATATAAATCAAACTTATCTTATTAAGCTTGTAGGGATTACGTAATTACTTATAAAGGGCACTTCCAATTGTACACTTTATTTCTTCACTGCTAACAGCATAACCTTTAAATTAAGTAACATAAACCTCCTTCTCCTATTTGCCATTTCAAGAAGGCAAATTTTACATTGTAGGGGGGTTATTATTAATGATTGATGACATGCGACTTCCATGAAAATCGATATTCAAGAAATCTTGATCTGACGACATGTAAGGATTAGGGACTAACAAAGTCAAATCCTTATAGGGTAGGGATGTAAACGGGGCGGGTCTAGGACGGCTCATTCTGTCCTAGAACTTGACCCAACGCGATTTTTTAAGAAATCCGACTCGACCCAGACCCGACCCGATAATGTACATTGATTATTGAGATAAATATCAAATAGATATATAAAAGAAACTCTTCTTAATAAGATTGACGAGCTGCGTTGTGTATATATAGACACCAATAATAGTATTATCATAGAAAGCATTATTACAATGACGGAATTTGTATATACTTTTAGAAAAGAGTCACTAGCTATTATTTATTTATTAGAAGATTTACATATATCTATATATATAATAATGACCAACCAACTCCAAAAAAGAATAATAATAATAATAATAATAATAATAATAATGATGATAATAATAATAATAATAATAATAATAATAATATGATGACACTATCCGATGATCCATATATTCTTGATTTATTTGTCATTATATATATAATATCTATTTTGTCCAAGAAATTTAATTTTTATACTTTGTTGTGTTGCGTGGGAAAGAAATAAATTTTGAAAAAGTGGAAGAGGTTGCACATGGAAATCGATTTTCTCTGGATAATTGATCAATGATTATTAATTGTAAATATAATTTATATCCTATCATATGACTTAATACATGAATAACAAAATTATTACATGAAAAGCATCATTCAACTAATGAACAAGTAGATTCCTTAAACTAAAATTTTTAATTTTTTTAATTATATCGGGTCGGGTTTTTCCAACGAGTTATGAGTACAACCCAAAACCCTATAGGGTTTTTAGCGGGGCGGACGGGCAAGTACCCTATAACGACCCGCCCCGGTTGCATCCCTATTATAATGTGCATGACAACCAATTAGAAATGATGTTCTTGATAAATTTTTTGTGTGTTTGTTCATGTTCTTGACCACCGCATAGATTTGAACTTCTAAGGAGCGATTCTAGGAAAAAAACGAAATTTATATAAAGCTTGTTAATACTTTAAATGTTTATATGAGGAGGAGGAAACTCTTATTTGTAGAATTTGGCTCTAATCAAAGCTATTTGATGAAGCTAATATAAATGGATCAAATGAGCCATTGTTAAGAGTCGTTAAATTGTTTCTGATGATGGATGATCAAGATTAAATCCTCGTTTTTTATATAACTAGTTAGTTCTAGGCTTAGATATTAAGCTTAGTCAAGCCCAAAATCTTTTTGAGCTTTTAAGGCTTAGCTTAATTATACAAAACTAAACTAATTCTCTTTTGAAAAAAACTCAAGGCTTATTGAGACTATATGAAGCCTAAGTGGACTCCAAAAGGTTTTTATTAGACCTACTTCGCAAAAAGAATAGTAATTTTGATTTCAAACTTATTTAAGTCAAATCATCCTAAAAGATCCTTAATTAAATTAAGTTGTTTATGCATCCTTAGAATCCTAGTAAACCAATCAATGAGATTAAATTAATATGAAATCACAATTACTCAAATAGCGTCGATAGACATCAAATCAATACATCAGCCAACAAAGTTAAGCAACGAAAGCAAGGAGAGTTCCTCAAAGTCAAATGTCTTGCCGTTAAGCATACCTCTTTGTAACAAGATGAGCTTTGTACTTCTATACTCATACATCAGTATGGTTTTATACCCCCATTTTAACCCAACAACATTCTTGCTTTTTGGTGGATTGTTAAAATCCTACTACTCATTTTTTTTTATATAGTTGACATATTTATTACATTCTAGCACCCTTCACTCTCCGAAGCTTCATCATGACAAGTGGGGATAGAGACATACATTATAATTTCTTCAAAGAACAGAGTTTCTTCAGAGGACTTTCTAATGAAAACTTAGAAATTAAGAATTTGGACTAGCTAAAGTGGATATAGACTGCTAGATGGATTTGTGTCGCTAAATGATGAGCTGGTAACACTCCATTTAGTACATTTCCGCACTCTAATTCTATTGATTTTGTTACAGAGGTTGCTGTAATGTGGCTTACAAGTCGAGGTTGTGTCGTTGCTATATTTTTATTATTTTAGGTCCAACTTTAATTCTACTTGCAATTGACATCCCTACTGACGTAATTTTGGCAGAGACATACAAGGTTATACAGCGTATATGTTTATCCCCATTTTGCCTAGTCAAAATAAATTATCGGATTTTTATTTGCATCATATTTATATTTATCAAATCAATATCAATTCTACTTAATTAACTTATAAATAAAACTATTAATTTTCCATCAATATCGATTTTTTAACCAATATCTATTTTAAAATAATACAAAATAATCTAAAAGAAAAAATAGAATAATAAGGACACCAACAAAACTAAACACATAATCAATAGAATACAGTTATTTCTATTAAAAGCTTTTTGGATTTTTTGGTTTTCATATCTACATCTAACCTTTCTTAGTGTTTAATCTGACTTAATTTATTTATAAGTCAGAATATCTATTTGACTGATTTGTTGTGGTGGATAAAAATTAAATTCTTTCTTTTCTTCTTTCCCCCAAACTACAGTGTTTAATCTGATTTAATCGATTTAGAAATAAAAATATCTATTATTAAATTCTTCCTTTTCTCAGCTTCGCGCCGCGGCCCCCAAGATGGCAACTTCTCTAAAACCAATGCCCTTTTTTTTTTTTTTTCGACCGAAAAAAAGCAATGCCCTTACCCAGTGCTCTTTTGTGATCATCCGCCTATTTCTATTAAACATCGATTATAATGAAGATTAAAATTTAAAAATAAAATCAGAAGAAAAAAAGACAGATTATACACATCATTCTCACAGTGAAATTACATCATCATTGTTTGCATTAACAAACGCATCAACATGAAGCAACTGCACACACACCAAAATGCTCAATTTCATTTCTCTTAAACCCTAACTCTAATATTCTCCAATCTTCTTGTTATCACCATCACTTCCCGATCTTCCCTCTAAGCTTAACACCAAGAACTCTCTCCATCTTGGCCAATACCGCCTGGTTCGGCACCGCCTTTCCATTCTCGTACTCTTGAACCACCTTCGGAGGTTCATTTATCAACTTCGCCAATTCAGCTTGACTCATCTTCTTCTCCATCCTTTCTTTTTGTATCCTCTGCCTCACTTCCGGTGCAACCTTCTCCATCGCCGCTGGCTCCGTACCGTCGTCGAGCTTCCTGGGGTAAATAACTGGAGCAGAGGAAGCTTTCTTATTCGATCCGGCATCGAATTTCTTGATGGTTTCGACGGTGGCGCCGGAGCGCAGTGCTTGGTTGACGGCTTTTGGATCACGGAGGCCCTGTGCTTTGGGTTTGGACTTTCGGAGAACCACCGTGTCCCAGTCTTGGCTTATCGCTCCTGGATATCTGCTCGGCATCCTTGAAACGTATACCCAAATCGATCTTCTAGAGAGAGAAAGTGTCGAAGATGATAACCAAAATCAAGTAGAAGAAGACGGCTGTTTAAGGTTAGTTATATAGATAGAAGGGATCTCTGGAAAGTTCTTTTTAGGTCTGGAGGTTTTAGATATTTTTAAGAATAGAAGGTTCGTGAGAAACATGGATTATGGGACTATGGAGAAATAATGCAAGCACAAATGACTTGTCGATTTTTGATTGGACCATTGGCTTGGTCTCCAAGTAATACTTCTTGGTCTTGGGTGTGGGCATTTCGTTTTTCTGCTGGCTACAACTGTGGGCGCATCTACAGATCTACTTTCTCTCTTCATTTGATGGCTTTATTTTCAATTTTTAATAATATAACATTTCAACTTTGTTTATTTCATTTTAGTTTTTTTTTTCCTTTAGGGTGCTTTTACAGTATCATTTATGAAATCGTTAAATCAATCATCTAATCATTAAAATAAATATAAAAATTAAAATATTAACTATTTTAATGGTTCGATCAAGATTGAATATAACATGAACCGTTGGACAATAACAAAACTAATCAAGTCAAAATTAATTAGAGGGTAATAGAATTCCCATTTTTATTATAGTTTCAACTGTATTTTGATATTTTCATCGGTAAGAAAAGATACTAGCTATCATTTGATTTTGCATTTGCGAAAATCACTAGACATAATTTGAGCAAGTATTGTAAACAAACGTATGAGACATGAGCCGTATTTTTATTGTTATTTATTAATATTAGTTAGCAAGGTTTGATAGGCGAATTTGCTTATGGGTTTACCGTGTTCCATCCGAGTTGGTCAAGTCATGAGTAAAATTATAAACAAGTTGAATCGATACAGTAACAAGCTCGAACTTGACTCAAATGAAAATCTCGAAGCTCGAATTCAATCAAGCTTTAATTTTTAAACTTAAACTCTACTCGATTTAATACTCAATAAACTCGAACTCGATTCGATTAAGTTTGATTATTCTCTTAATTATTGATTTAACTACAAAGAGTATTTAATGCTCGATAAGTTCAAACTCAACTCAATTTAATACTTCATTACGTTCACAAGCTTACCAAGCCAAGTATTTTAAAACCCGAACTTGAACTCAAACTCGAACTCGGTATCTACTCAAATAGTTCGAGCTTAATTTGAATGTCAATGAGTCGAATTCAAACTTTCATCGAGTTGAACTAAAGTAGCTTGTAGGTTGTCTTAACTCGCTTACAACCCTAGTCATGAGCTAATCTAATGGGATATTGGTCAAGCCTGTTGAGCTTTGCATCCAGCATTCAACAAGCAGATCTTTCACATCCTCAAATACTCGGATCTCTTCTATCTACTCACCACGTCAATCGCTTGAATGGCTACTTGCTAATCTTTAATCAAACTCCACTTTAAAAAAATAAAAATTTCTTAACAAAACCCTTGCAGCATGATTTAGTGACTTGACTTCTACTAACCCAATAACTGCCATGATCCTTCGCGTTCATCCTCAAGTAACTTCTTTCATTCTAATTGTCCTAAAATTACTCAATGTATATGGTACGAGACATCTGAAAAATCAGCTAGTAACACTAAAACCTACGCTCTATTTACATTAAAATTCATATCGCTTTATACTTTGCCAACTTAGTCGTTAAGAGTATTTGTATCGGACGACACCTTAATGTCCACCGGCATCCTAATGTCCACCGGCCTAAGTTTGTTTTGTAGAACCAATTCTTAATTGGCCTAGATTCAATCATCTCCACAAGCACAACTTTGGTGATAAAAGGAATTATATATCAGCTCTTGATTTGTCAAAATAATTAATTTAATAAATCATATCATTAAATTTAATTAGAAATTAATAAAAATAGTCAATGAACAAAGATAACAAAGTTAACCCTCTTAATTTCTTCAAATTGGATTACTAACTGTATTGTCTTCTTAAATTATGACATGAAGCCGTTGTGTGAATGTGGAGGGTTCGGAGCAATTTAATTTGGTGCAATTTATTCTTGAATCAAACCAAATTAGCCCATTTTAATTTTAGATTAAACATAATCATACAATTCGATTAATAATTCTTTTAATCTAAAAACAAGCTTTGATATTTGATTCAAACCATTATTATTATTGAGTATATTATTAAATTATATTTAGGCTGCACCATACACTAGTTAACAAAAAAAAAAAAGAAATAATTATTAAATCAATTTAATCTATTAATATTCTATCAATTGTAAATGAATTGTATTATAACACATGCTATAACTTGAATTGTACAATTATATAGGAAGAAACTAGGAGAAACATTTCCGTTCCACCTTTAATCCCTATTTGTTTCTCTCCACTATTGAAAAGAAACAAAAGGAAATCAATAGAAAAGATAGAAAATTATAGAAATATCCCTGAAAGACAAAGCTAATAATATTTCATCTTATTTCCTTTTCATCTTCATTTTAACAATCCAAATAAAAAATAAAATCTATCTTTCCTTTTTGTCTCCTTTTCTTTATTTTCTCTTCCACTCCGTACAAAATTTACCCAAGACAATATAAAAACTGGACCTGCATCCACTATCCATGTGCCTTCTGTGGTAAATTTTATGGTGAATCAACCATGATTAAGGTTGGTTTTGATGGATTGATGGATTTTTGTTTGTCAATAACTTATCAATATCAAATCAATATCAGTTCGGTTTGACTAGTATATGAGTAAAATTATCAATTTTTCATTGATACCATATTTGTATCAGTCCAGTGTCAAGTCGATTGAAAACGAAACCAAACCAACTATTACTTTTACTGGGGAAACTTTAGAAAACGGAAACCTAAGTTATTCATCGTCGGATTTTCTGAAGAATTAGTGAAAAATGAAGAATATTGATATACCTTACCCTCCTTTTTTTTTTTTTTTTTTTTTTTTTAAACTTCGGACTCTTAGGCAGCTTCAGTTCAGTTATATACCCGAACAAAGAGGAATTTGCAATTTAGACAGTGGTATCTGCTGGCTTAACACATCACTCAGTTCACAGAAGCATCTGATCCATCTTAATGCCTGCTCAACAAAAATAAAGGTGAAAATTGATACAAAAATTCATTAAACTGATACCTTAAGTACAAGTGAGTGGATTCAGCTGCATTAACTTCATAGTATTCCGATTGCGTGGGATAGGAATGTCTTGAGAATAATTGCCCCCAGCAGGAACCACCTCTTTTAAACTTAAGTACTGTTAGATCTAAACAGATTTGGGATTATGTAAGAAATAGAGGAAAAGAACTCGAGCCACAGAAGAATTATCACTTTTCAATGAACTTTACTGAACCCTGAAGCAAGGAAATATTCAGATATAAATCTAAGAACTAAGTTACAAAGAACTGTGAAAAAGTTGTACTTAAGCACAAAAGGCGCCAGAATTTTGGTTTGACTAGAGATCTCTTCTATGGGTGTTTCAACTATGGGGGATTAGCAGGCTGTATGAACATGAAGATGCAGCAGCATAAGATCCTTCCTTGTTCTGTTTGCCAAGTCTATCTCTCCATATGTCTGAAGCAAAACCTTATCTGCAAGCATCCCCAAGAAAATTCAACCATTCGGTGAGGCAAATACTGTCTGGAAAACAGCCAACTTCTAGTTTCAGCAAACGAATAAGACTCGAGTGGAAAAATATGCCAATGCAGCTTATCATTGAGACATGACTCAGTCGAATAAGGAAAGTTTTCATCTGCTTGATAAAAAGGACCTGCAATTGATAGCTAGAAGGTTCGCTTTTAAATTCTATAGTTTATGGCCACAAAAATAAGAAGACAAAAAAGGAATAAATCACTAGGCTATGGTTATTGAACATCATCAAGAATCCTCACAAAGGCTTGTTTGTATCCGCAACGAAACACCATGCAAAAGCACATATCAGAGAAGGAAAATGTGTAAAATAAACTTCACTAATTAGTATAGTTTTTCCAACTTTCAGATAACACACTTACCCAAAATTGATCTAGGCCTATTATTTTCTTTCAAATGACAAGGAATTCTCTCCCAATCACCGGCCCTTTTCTTTAATTAAAATACCATACTCCCAATTCAATAATCAGGATAACAATAACACTGACTTCACTACAGGCCAAATCCTCTGTACCCTACACTCGTTTTTTCTAAAAGAAAACAACATTATCCTCCAAGTGGCATATCAAACCTAGTATATTATCAAATAATAGATACGAGAAGCATAGCAAAAGGACATCAGCAAGGAAACCCCATTGGAATGCTAAATATATGGCAATTAGATTCAAGCCATTCTGAAAGCATAAAAAATAAATAGCTCCCTAACTAAGCAATTCAAATACCATGCTTCTTTTAACAGAAGGGTTTCAATCCTAAAGGCAATAATCAAAGGCTAAAAACCACTGCCAAGAATAGCAAGATAAAATTTTTACATCAAAAAGCTTGACACCCCTCTTCCGTGAAGAAAGAAACAACTATTCAATTAGCCGAGAATTACATAAAAATACAACTTTACATACATGGGCACTGTTGTGGGACTTGCTCTAAACGTGTCATTTGTCCTGAAACCTCTTTTTTTCTTTATTCCCTCTTCATATCTCTCAGCAGCATGTCTTGGTGACTTCAAAAAAATTGAACCTTGCATGAAAACAGCTAAACATTCTAATTTCATACAAAAGCTTCTCAGAAAAGATGCAGATTTAAGGCCGTGCTAACCATCACAACCAAAGCCATCATCACCCCGACTGCCCCCTGCTTGAATCCTTGCAATCTCAGCTTGTGCTCTCTCAACAATCTCCTTCTTTTGCAAATCCAACTCCCTCTGAAACTCTGATCTCATCTTCCTTAACTCCATCATCTGCTGCCTCTTACTACTCTCCATCTTCTCATACAACTCTCCAAATCTCTCTATCGAATCTGCCAACACCCTCATCCCCTCGCCACCTTCCACATTCCTTCTCGGTGGCAAATCATCATCTTCATCCACCTGCAAGCCCACCACCTCCTCCTCTTCCTCTTCCTCCTCCTCATCATCCATCTCTGATTCAGACTCTGCAGGACTATCCCTCATCTCATCAAACGCGTTTGACTTATCCATATAAACCCTCATATCTGTAAAACAATACTCCCCTGAATCAACCCCACAAGCCAATCCCCCTTCTTCTTCCTCATCATCCCTACTCCCACCCATCAACATCTCCATTTTCTTGAAATGAATCCACCTCGAACCACCCGAACTGCTCGGGTCCATCTTAATCTTTCTATACTTCTTTTTCAACAAATGCAACTGATTCTTACAATCCAATTCAGAGCACCTCACTCTTAACTGCTTCGAAACCTCCTCGGCTATCTCGACCCAATCCTCGGACCGTACCGTCTGTCTACCTAACTCCAAAAATCTCTTCCCCCAAACTTCTAACAACATAAAAGACCCTAAATCACTCCTAAGCAAAGACTTACTAGACAAATCAGGCGCTGAAGTTTTAACCTTTCGCTTCTTAGAACTAGGGTTTGGATCATAATCCTCATCGTTATCGTCATCATCACCACCACCAAAACTACGCCTACCATTACGAAAATTAAACATGTGACTAGGGTTTTTCCTACGACTTAGCTCGAATTCTTCATCTTCTTCGTCGTTGCCTTCTTCTTCTTCTTCTTCTTCTTCTTCTTCTCCGTTATCAAGATCATCAAGCTCTTCGTCCTCGTCATCGTGATCGTCCAATTCGATGTTGTAAGGGCGGCGTTTGGCGATTGGATTAGAAGAAGCAAGCAGAATTTGACGTGAAGATATTCTTCTCCAGCTCCTAGGGTTATTGTCCTCGGTTGCGTCCATACTAGTTGAAATTACAAAGCTTGGAACCCTAACTTTTCTGAGAGAAACCCTAATTGGATTCAAACGAAGAAGCCTTGGGACTTATGTTTGCTTGAGGAACAAGTGGACGCAGATAGATGGTATTTAATTCAAAGAGATTGATTTTTAGGGTTTTCTCAATTTGGGGGGAAATTTTGTTTTGGGGGTGGCCTGTCGAGACAGTTTTCCTTGGTCATGGTGAGTTGCTTGCCCGAGTTGAAATTTCCTGTTGGGACTTGGGAGTTTCATAGGATGGCTGATCACTATTCACTATTAGTATTAGTATTTACCGTCACAATCAGTTTGACGTTGGAAACCGAGATAATTTAATTATTGACAAACAAATTAAATTCAGTTGATTGATAAGTTTGAACTGAATTTTGTTTCCATATCTTTAGCCTTGGCCCACTGTTTATAAAAAAAAAAAAAAAGTGTTTTTGCAAAATTTAAATGTGAAGAAATTTTTATTATTCACTTTTGGTGTTTTTGAGTCTATTCTTTAGTCAATTGTTGTGTCATTAAAAAAAAATTATTGTGGAAAATTACTTTATATAATATCATGGTTGGTTGATGTGGAAAAAAAAAAAAACAAACTAAACCGAACTAATTTGTAAATCAAACCAAACTAAACTGATTATGTGGTTTTTTAAAGAATTTTGTTTGAAAAATTCCTAATTTAGAACAATTCATAAATTTATTATTGGTTTGGAGGAGTAAAGTAAATCAATGCATAAGACCAAACCAAGCCAAATTGTTTTATGGAAAAACATAATAATTCCTTATAACTACGTACCTTTTCATGATAATTAATTAAAGTCTTATATGCTCTTATACTTTTATTATGATATTTATTACTTGATGAATATTGATTAATATTACGTGTTTCTTTTTAAATTTGTTTTTTAAGTTCATGATATATATATATATATATATTATTAGTGACATAATTTTTTTAATAGTTTTAATTTTAGTAGAGAGTAGATTTTTTTTTCTTAGTTGTAACTTTTATTATATATTAAGTGCTCAATGCATTTTGTCAATGGATCACATTTATTAGTGGATGGCTTTTATTGGTGAATGATTTTTTTTATTTTAATCAAATTTATTGATAGATGATTAATTTGATAGTTTTTGTGGAAAAATTATAGGTTATGTTATGTCATATATTGGTTAGAGAATGTATTTTGTTAATAGATAATTAATTGTGACTAAGGATTTTATAGAGAACTATGGATTCTGAGTATAATGGATATATAAAGTATTTTGTTTTGATTTTTCGTATAAATTTTGTTAAGTAATTTAAATATTTGATTTCCACAAATGTAAAAAAACTATAAAAAAAGAAAATGTTTTAATTAGAATTTTTATTTAACCCGCAATCTAAACCTGATCAAACTATTATTTAGTGGTTTGTAAAATTTCTAATCTGAGCCAAATCGTTACTTAATGGTTTAATTTGAGATTCGAAAACTAAATTAATCAATGCCCACCCTAACTATTGGACCATCAATTTAATAGTCTTCTCCCACTTGGGTTAGGCAATGAACAATTTGGTTTGTTTTTTACTAGGGGTGAGCATGGTACGGTTTGGTCCGAATCGAACCAAACAAAAAATTAAGGTTTGGTTATTTTTATAAGATCAAAGCTAACCATACGGTTTAGTTTCCTAATTTTCTGAACCTAAAAAAATGTTTCCGTATATGGTTCAAACTGTTATGATAAAAATAATCTAACAATATTTCTTAAAGTTGAAATAGTTGCTACTAGCAATTAGCATAAAGATAAGTCATTAACTTTATAATTAATTTTATTTTAAAAAATAATATTTATATAAATACACCAATCTTCTTATTAATTTTATAATATTCCTATATATAAATCATTAATACAAAAATTTAATAAGCAAATTATTAAATTGTGAAACACACCTAACCATCGGTATAATTTAATTAATTGTTGTGTGGTCCGGTTTCGTGTTATTGAAACATTATAAGATTTTCGACAAAAAAAAAAATGAAAAACATTATAAGATTACAATGTTTATCCAATGGTAGGAAAATTGTCAACAGGGCCAATGTTTGATTGTTGGATTTCTTGTCAACAAAAAATGGAATGTGAAGCATGTGTTTAACTTTTATTATGGGTTCCAAACTGTTTTAAAGCAAAAGCTCTTCAACCTCGCAAAGCATTGTCACGGTAATCGTGAAATTAATTCTTATTAGTAATTAGTAAAAAGATAAATCATTAATGTCTTTTGAGATTTCTTTTTAATATATATTACACGGTTCAGTTCAGTTTGGTATTATGAACCGAATTGCGAACCGAATGTTACAAGTCAAACCGAACTGCAAACCAAACCGATTAAAAAAAAAATCAAAATTTTGGTTCGGTTTGGTTCAGTCCAGTGTAGTTCGTAGTTCGGTTGGATTTTTTTGCCCAACCCTATTTTTTACCAAAAACAAATCAATTCATAATTTACAGTTTGATTTTTTTCTTGTCTCAAACAAACCTTTAAATAATATTTTGATTTAGATTGAAAATTTTCCAAATCATTAAGCAACATTTTGGTTAGTCTAGATTATAGATGTCATAGAATTATAATTTAAAAAAGAAAAAAAAATTAAAATTTAAAATGAGGATGTTTAAATATTTTTTTTAGTAAATCCATACTTGTAATAATTCATCAAAGCTAAACTTCTAGTTTGGCACATATAAGCCATTACAACCAAATTCAAAATTATTATTTTTCATATTTCACTTAGATAAGTCATGTATAATACTTCTCCATCAAATAAATTGTTTAATTGATTAATTTGATTAATAAAGATTAAGTTCTTCTTGGAAATAAATATCCATCAAGGCTCAATATGACTCTTAAAGCCCAAATGTCTAAGGAAAAGTCTAGAATAAAAATCCATTAGTCTTATAGTTTTCTAAGCACTTATTTAAGTCATCCTATTAATTTAAAGCTTGCAGTTTTTGACATATAGGCAACAATTTTCTCTTACATTCATGAATCTTGAGGATGAAACATCACCAAAAGATTACAAACTTTCTATTAAATCCGAAGGAAAAAAAAAAAAAAAAAAGATAAACGTCAAATAAAAATTCATCATCTTCAAGTATGATATGAGTAGTTAGCCTTGCAATTACAAATGAGGATTAAGATAGAGAGAAAATTGAAAAGCAAATATATTGAGAAAAGAGAAGAGAAGAGACGAGTGAAATTTGTGAATGGGACAAAATGAGTAATTGAGAGACAACTAGAAAGTAGAAATGTAGGAATTAGGACTAAGATTATATTATTTGGGTTGAACTCTATTTCTTTACTCTTTACCCATTAGTCTTTAGTCAATTTTATTTTATTTTTCCAAAACGATTTGGTCTGGATCAAACAATGCAGCTTTGATTATGTACTAAACCGAACTATAATCCGTTTGAAAATAGCCAATCCAAACTGCAATCTAAACTAGTAGCCAAATAGATAGCGAAATTGCAAACTAGACATGGAGTAGTTTTTATTGATACCAAACTTACAAGTTAAAATAGGGTTTTTGAGGGGTAAATCAAACCTGGAAAATTAGGAAAAATCATCTTCTTACTTTCCTAAAAAATCACAATTGGCATCAAATTTGAATTAATTAGACAAGTTAGAAGATATAGAAAGCTTCCTTATATAAGTATCTTGCATTTGGTTTAGTTGGAAAATTATCCTCTAATTTAAGAAAACCACAAAATTCATGATAATATTGGTTCAAGAACCCTACATTCCTAATTAACGAAATTGGCTAGTTGTGAGTACAAGTTTGAAGCCCTAGACACTATAAATAGGACATGGATAATCAAACCCAACCATGAATTGCACTCATATTACTTAAATTACTAGCATCGTGTTCTTGTGTTTGAATTAGGGTTTCGAAGCTTTTGATCCAAATTCGTGTTCATATAAGGAAAATGGAAGAAATTGGACCATGGATGAAACTTAAGAGAGTTGTAGGCTTCAAATTGATGGTGAAAGCCCTTTTTAAGGTGGTCGGACATGCCTTCAACGGTCAGCGTTGCCGCTAGGGTGTCTTGAAACAACCCCTAATACGATCATTGAGAGGAGCTGATCGTGCCAGAGTGATCGACAGCCTCATCCGCCACTGTTTGACTAAGCCTTAGTCACCACGCCACCCTCTTGCCACTAGAACCCAACTTTTTACTACCGATTTGAAAATCCAACCGGTCGTCTCCTCTGGCACCAGTAGTTCATGTCTTCAATGTGTAGGTAAGTAATTTTTTTTCCTTCCTTTTTTATTTTATTTAATTATAATAATAGTTAATCAATAATAATATAAAATAAAAATAATAAAAATAATAATATAATAAATTACACATATGTTATGAATGTTGTAGATGTATGAATATGATTAAAAAGGTCTTGAGCCAAAATTTTAGTTGGGTTTAAATCTTTGGATTAATGCGATAAGGCCTAAAGAATTAGACCCAATTCAATTAAAATGATCAAGGGAGTTTTCGCATGGTAGGCTTGAAATAAGGTCTATTGGAATTGGCTTGCCCAATTCCAACTTTTCTCAAATTGGTTTACACACATTATAAATGAAAGCTTTAATAGGCCTGGATCCACAAGGTAGCCCACCTCTATATCTACTATAAGAGGGATTCATCTTAGCCATTAGTCGTCTATCTCATTGGATGGAAGACATTGACAACTAGATCTCTATAAATACCTCTAGTCCTATCTTATTTGGACATAGTAAAATCTTAGATAAACACTGTCATATTATAGAATTTCTATTTTAGTGAATCAATTACTTGATTTACTCAAGAACACATATGATCTCGTGATATTTAGTAAAGTTGATGCTTCTTAACTCCCTCACCTATCACACATGTATTAGAGCCTACGGAGATTGCCTACTCCTCCTCCCTACATGATTTTCACTTGATCATTCTTATACATGTCGTTTTCTTAGGTCACGTGTAGCGCAATAGTCATGCAACACGCACGTTATTGTTACATTCAAATCTTTACCCACACAAATTTTTTATGGTTTTTTACCTTAAAAACCTAAGACATGTGTTATTAATATTTGTTTTATAAATTTATGAACAATTGTTTTATAATATTGTTTCTAGATAGAAATTCTTAGGTTTCTATCATATGAAAGATTATTATCAAATTCCTTTTATGTATATTAATAATATGAGTATGATATGATGTATATATATGATGACTTCATTCTTTTGAATATGTGATTCTAACCATGGTACTTTAAGTTTGATCTATACCATCATACTTTAGGTTTGATTTTTATCCTGAATAGTAAGTACATAGACACCCAACGGTTAACTTAAAATATAAAAAAATAACTAAAATTGATATGATATTATGAATATTTCTATTTTCTTAGTTTAATTAATGGCATGTAAATTATGTTGTCTTGTGTAAACTGTAATGAAATTATCTAACTTTTAGAAAATTTAAGAAAATTGACTAGTTTGTAGATCTTAATGAAATTGATAAGTATTCTTTGTAAATATCACGTAGAAATATAATCTAGGATATTTGGGGAACGAATCATAATTAGAAAATTGCTTGTGGTAACTATCTAATTTTAATAGGATAGCCCTTGGACTCGTGAATGTCTAGTAATTATTTTAAAAACAAATTTTCACAGATTAGTAGCAAAATTATAATCAACCTAGCCATTGACCATAATTTAATTTTTCTCGGCTTTAGTTGAGTTAAAGCACCAAAATTTTTTAAAATTAAAAATTTCTTTCAATTTTTAGTTGAAGATTTATGTTAAATGGGTTAGAGTTTACCATAAATCGAACTAAAAATTAGATCTAGAAAATCAAATTCAAGCCTGATAATAGGGTTTATATATTAAAAAGTGTTTTGTCTCTCTATGTGTGTCTTATGGGATTTTGTCATGTAATAAAAGGAAATTAAAAAAATTATGGACCAATTGCTAATTAAATGTTCTACATGAATAACGAAATTGAATTGTTTGGCGATGAAATCTCAATCAACATTATACATGAGTGTAAAACTCTCATAGGTGTTAAAATAATTTAAAGAATGATTGTAAAACTCTCACAAGCGTTAAAATAATCTAAAGATCAATTATTTGGTTTATCATAATCTAAAATAAGGATAATGTGTGAACCACTAACTAAATTTTGGTTGAAAGTTCAATTTACTGTATAGAATTTCAACTCATCAAATTGGATATCCAATTGACACTTTGCATGTCATCATTACTATATATCTACAGCAATTAATATAACATCTTGTTATCTTTCCATCTATTTCAATCAATGAAAGTGAGACACGGTTCCATAAGTTAAAAAAAAAAAAAAGAGCATTCCAGTGTTAGAATCTATAACACCTTAAATATAAGGGGAATACAACTCGCCACATGTCTATATTTAATATAGACTCGCTAAAGCTTATAACTAGCTAAATACCACAACAAGATAAAGAATATAATTACCAAAACACACACAAATATATAGTGAAAACTCTAACATGGTGAAGCACATACTAAGTCCTCTCCAATGGATACATTACAACTAAACATCATACATCATAATTCTAACATCATGTAGCTCATAAAGTCCACCAACCATACACAATCTACTAGAAGCTACTACAAAAAGCTATTACTAAAATCCATTGTCTAAACCATCACTCCTACACAAGGAAACCAATACAGATCACCCAAAGTTTATATATCCATGAATGATAAAATCTATTAACAAGATCAATTGTTAACAAGACAGTGCTTGGTACTCATCTACCACCATGTCATGACCAAGTAAATCAAACAAAGTTGAACAATTACCTAAACTTAATAAAGAAAGGAACAAATCACAGCCCAATACACATATATCATAAACACAAGCACATAATTAAGCAACAACATAATCACATGCAGACATACAACAAATTCAACAACTAGTAGATTATTATCTTCAATTTAAGCCTAGCAAATAATATAGAAATAATTTAATGTCCTAACACATACTTATAATGTTAGGTGCTCACCAACATCTATGAGTCCATAATTTAAATATACCTAAATCTTATCCAAGTGTAACTCTACACACTATGTAAAAGTAGCACCCAATGAGGATTATTAAGATGTCATGCTAGTATCACCAATAGGTAAATTGTATCGAAAAGTCATAACATTTTGAGATAAGTTCATTTGAAGTCACATCATTTTAAGTGCTTAAGAAGAATTAGAGAATTACATCAATCGAGGTCTCTATTAACATGTGGCATAATGTGTCGAACTTTTGAGTATTAATTAAATATACAAATTATTTCTCCTATTAACATATGTCAATAAAGACCTCAATTGACCCATTTCTATAAACATGATGACCATTTTTTAATCACTCAAAAAATAGTGAACTTAAATGAATTTATCTCTAAATATTGTAACCTTCTAGTATAATTTACCCCATCACTAATACTCCCGGTCCACAAACCATATCTAGGCACATGCAAAAGACCAATTATTAAAGTTGTACCTTGATTAATTCAAATAGAGTTCTACCTTAAGTAAGCATAAAGAACAACAAAAGTAAAATCTTACCTATTATAAATACAAGAGAAGATGACACGAGTTTCCCAAATGACATTTGATTGGTAGAGGATGGCATCCAGATGCTAGTTAATGGAATACTAGCTATTGGAGCTTTAGCAACAAAGACTTTTCAAGGAGAAAAAGTGGGCAATAGCTACTTTCTAAAGTCTTATAAATAAGGGTTGTAGGGTAGATCTTTGAGTGAGAGAAAGTACTTAAAATGTATAAATTAGACTTATCCATCTCTCCATTTATGTTCTTATGAATCCTTATGTGAAAGAATGAGTACTGTCTTGTAGGTTTATTTGGCATATTTTTGTAAGGCCCTATTCATGTGTTTATAATATGTTTTTTCCTTAAGAATTTGTATAAGAAAATGACTTACACCTAATGAGTTTATTGAGTGTAAAAGACACAACTCATGTGTGTTGTGATGCAGCTTCATGGGAGTTTTGTTTGCATTTTAATGAAATGTGTCTAAAGTCTCTATCGAGAGGCAATTGTAGGATCATGGAGACTAAGGGTGGATAGAATTCTATGTTAAATTTAGTGTTAATTTTTCTATCCTTCATCTCTTACTTATTGTCAATTCACCTATTGTTCTAGTTCAAGTGTTAAATTGCATTTCTTACACTTATAATTCTAAAAAAGGTATAGGTTGAGATAATCGAGTTTTAAAATTGGAATAGAAACCCGCTCTTGAGTTTTAGTCTAGGTATTATTTGGTTTTGCAAGAGATACCCCTTTCATACTAAGCACCACTCAGACTTGTAATTTTTGGATGAAACCCTTCCTTAGATATTAAACCAAGACTCTGAACACTTACCTAGTCACTTAGAAACACATAACCTACACTTAACCACTTCTTACCTACCTTTATGCACAATTCGAAAGTCTCACTACTTGGAAGATCCTAGTGAAGATAGCAAGCTTACCTTAGCTATAAAAGCTTCACGTCAATTATCTAGGGAAGCTCATCACACTATCATTTTTTTTTTCCTCTTTAAGTCCTCAAACCACTCCTCAAAGCAAACCAATGGAAGTAAAGTCCCCTTTAATTTATTTTGTGGAATCCCCTCATGAAGAAATTGAGGTTGTGCTTGTAAAAATCATAGAGAAGTTAGATGATGTGCTAAAGGGAAGAAAACACATTCTTCTACTATTATCAAAAGTGGAGAAAACACCTATGCGAGCATTTCAATGTCTTAATCTAAAGTTATATAGTGAGGATGATGTTTTAGAGAATGCTAAGTAGTGTAACAAGAAGATCTACTACAATCCGTCAAGTGATTTAAAATTCTCTATAGGCAAATTTGTTAATAATAAGGGTAGCAGTATTGCAACAAGGAATAAGGTAGTAAAGGCTTTAACTTTTTAGAGACCGTAAATACAATGATCTTGTTGAGGTTGGGTGATGGTGGCTAGCCTTAAACAATCACAACAAAGGCATGATGCTTATGAGTTGGAACCATTAAGGAAGGACTTGGTCCATCCTTGACAACTCAAAATTTAATGAGACTAGTAAATAAACACATCTTCTGCATGGTTTTTCTTATGGAAACTCAAAATTCAGCTAATTATGTAAAAAAAAAATGAGAAGTAGGCTTCGTTGTGAAGAGGTCATATTATGTACCAACTATTGGTGTAGCTAATGGCTTAGCATTGTGGTAAACAAATGACATAATGAGGTCGATAATGAAGGCTTCAAGAAGCTAGATCAAAAGTGTGCTTATCTTATGGTTTCTTTATAGCCTACATTTCATGGATATATTCTCCAAATGATTTAGTTGGTAAAAGGATTTTATGGAGGGATGTAGTGAATCTATTGGAAATAACAAATGGGCCATGACTATGCATAGGGGATTTTAATAAGATAATAGGAGACCATGAAAGCACTGTTAAGAGGCAGACAAATAGAAGGCGGATAGAAAAATTCTAAAGCATGGCGTTTGATGCACCGCTGCTACAAATTGGATTTTAAGAAACAGTATAGATAGTGATGGTTCATAAGCTATTGTCTTAAATTAAATATCTAACAATTCATGCAATAGTTTGCATTTGCAGTCATAAATAATTATATTAAGCTATGGGTTTAGGAAAAAACGTAAACTTAGTTATTTTAGATTATGAAAATTTATACCATTGCTATGTTTGGAAAAAAAAACACACACTTTATATTGTTATCTTTTATAAATAAGGCGAAAAAAAATCACTTATTGAAAGGGAAATTTTGAATGCCTGCTGGAGAACAAAAGCACTTGTAATCTTTCTGTAAGAAAATTTCAATCTGAACCCTAATCTTTAATCTTTCTTTTCTTCTTCTCTTCATTTGGACTCTTAAGCTCGTCACTCAAGGTGCCTATACAATCTATCAATTTCTCTTTCATTGGCTAGTAAGAGAATTTTTAGTCTTCTCAACATTTAATTTATAGAGAACTTTATTTGTCAGTTAATACGTAAAGTACAAATATATGTTTTGTTATTTGTTGTAAAGATGTGGGTTCAAAGCTTTTACTTCTTATATGTGCATTTTAGTCGTTGTTTAGTGTTAATTGTTGGAATTATGATTTTGGCTGAATTAGGTTCATTTTTATGACTTTTGATTGTTTCATAATCTTCCCAAAGAGAATAAAGGATGATCACATTTTTATGGAAGCTGTTGTATTGGACATAACAAGATTGGTGACTATCTCAAAAACATAATGTTTCAAATAACATGATCAAATACAAAGGGTTAATGATATTTCTACTAAGCAATCTCATAAAAGATTGTCATGAATATACCTTAGTTGTATGCATTCATGGTTGATCTTAGTAACATATCAAATTTACAATAAAAAATTCATAATGATGAAGAGGCTTTTACATTTTTTAATGAATAAACTATCATATATATCTCAACTTTTATTAGTGGAAATAGGATAGAGGAGAAATCATCACTTTAATGTAGCTACAGTGCCTATAAATTCAAGACTCATTAATATCCAATCATGATATATGTTATTCTCTAAATGAAAGTTTTGATGATAACAAAATAAAAAAGAACCAATCAAATTATGAAGTGCATAGTTTTAAACGAATAAGTATCATGCTACCCAAAGACTCTTACCGAATGTTGTTTGAACAAAGAAAAGCGAAACAAAGGATTTTACAGAGCCTTACTTGAAGAAAGAATATTCAAAAGTTTATCCAAAAGGTTTTATAGAAGGTTCATTGAAATTTTGACAACAAACTAGTTTTTATCAAATTCACTTCAAATTTGTTCAAATAAGTATTTTGAAAGTCTAACTCTAAGAAAATAGGTATATTTTGGGTAAGATACTAATTTGTTTCACTAAAGGTGGTTAATATCCATGAGTTAAATCAAGATCAATTTTATCAACTTTTTATATAAAGGAGTTTTCTACAAATTTTATTAAAGCTGTTGCAATTCGTACATGTTCCATCTATTTAAATTATTAAAGTATGTGCAGATATGAAGTTTAAAGATAAGGATTGTTTAAGTTTGTCTAAAGAATTGATTTCAAGATCATGAATCTTAAGGGATATTTTTTTTTCCAAATAAGACCAATCTAGCACAAAAGAAGATAACAGCTCCAGTCCTTCTATTCTTGTGGGATGTTTTTAAAGATTTGAAATGGCATGAAACTTATCCATTTATGCATCAGTTTTGAAAAGAAGAAGAATCAACAACAGTTCAGGTGCAAAGCATCTTATCCAACATTCAATGTATTTGTTATCTTTTGAATTCATTACTAGATAAGAGATCAAGATATCATCCGAGATTCTCATAGGAGAACTTATCCATAACCTACAATAAAAAATTAAGACGTTGAAGATCGTATTATATAATCGAGAAGTTTCTTTTAATAAACACTTACGAGAAAAAGAAAAGAACACACAGTGCTTTACAAAGAGAAAAGAACACACGTTGATTCCTTTAAGAATTCCAATCTGACTTTGTGCACTCAATTCTTTATTGCAAGTTTTGTTTTTTCTTACTTCTTTGTTGGCAGAAGGAACTTGTTTTTTCCTTTTAGCTTGTAGCTTGTTTGCTTTTGAGTTTACAAGATTAGACTCTATAGTTTCGGTTTGTGGCTTAAGGAAAGTTGTGAGGATTGAGCAAAGTGAATTGTATTATCTTGTAAATTGATTTCATTGGATATAGTGGAACAAACCCGTGAAGATTATAGGGCCCATGACTCAGAGCTAAAAGGATGGACAAATGCACAAGGTGGAACCACTATATTGTTGACTTAGCTTATTCTTTCCCTACTCTTTTAATTTCCTACGATTTATATGTTATTTATTTATTTACTCAACTTGTTCTAAAGGTTTAAAAAAAAGGGATTTATTTGTAAAGGTTTAAATTTTGAGATTTTAGTTATAATCAATTCAACACTCCCCCCCCCCCCCCTGCGCGCCCGCTTATACAAGTAAGACCAACAATTGATATCAGAGCCCGACTCTTTTATCAAATTGAGTTATTCTAACAATATGGCTGAGAACAATGTCATAGTTAATTGAGCACCTTTTTTATGGTTCAAATTTTTCATATTGAAAAATGCAAATGAATACATACATTAAGGCTAATGATTACATTCATGGCAAGGTATTTCCATAGGAGATAATGTAATCACTTTGAATGGACATTCAATCTTGTCAAATTCCGAGCAGAAGACCATTGAGAAGAATAACAAAGCAAAAAATCTATTGCTGACCACCATTGTTGCATCAGAATTCTATCTGATATCTTCTTGTGGAACTACAAAGGAACTAATACCATCAAAGAGACTAAGATAAATGCTTTGGTTCAACAGTACAAATTATTTAAATTTAAATATGGTGAAACCATCAAAGATGCTTTTAACAGGTTCATGACAATCACAAATGAGCTTGCATCACTTGGGAAGAAACTTTGTGATCCATACCTCATAAGGAGAATGCTAAGGATACTGGCACCATCTTAGGATGCAAATAGAAGAAGCTCAAGATCTCAATAAGCTTACTCTCAGCCAACTAAAAGAAAAACTAATGGTGTATAAGTCTCAAGTCCAAACAAGGAGATTAAAGTATTACCAAAGGGATCTCATTCAAGGCCAAAGAAGTTATAGTTTATCAAGTTCAATTTGATGAAAGCGAAAATGATGAAGAAGATGATATAACTTTCCTAGCTCAAAAACTGAATCGATTTCTCAAGAAGTAAAGAGGTAAGGAATTTAGTGTGTTTACGAAAACCATTGAATATAAGAAAAATGGTGCAGGAAAATCTTACAAAGAAAAAGAAAAAAAAAAGAAGAAGAAGAAGAAAGAAATCCAATGTTATGAATGCAAAAAACCAGGACACATCAAATATGAATGTCTTACCTTAATTACAAACATAGAGAAGTATAAAAAGAAGAGTCAAGCTATGTTAGCTACGTGGACTGACTTAGGTGACATAAAGAGTCATGTAGAGGATTCAAATGAAGAGGAAGAGGAAGCAAATCTATGTTTTATGGCCACTTCAGAAGTAAATTCTGAAATTGATGATGAGATAACTGAGGATGACATACTTACTAAAATGAAAAAACTCTTAAAAAGGCTGACATAAAATTAGCTAAATTTGATAATGAGATAAAGGCTCTAAAATGAAAAAGAAGCATTAAGACAAATGAATTCTTTACTTGCTAATGAAAATGATATTTTAAAGCATGATAATGAAAAGTTGCATGTTGATAATGAGAAACTGAAAAGGGAAAATAATGTGCTTGAAGAAGAAACCAATGTATTGAAAGTTAAAATAGATGATTTGTCTAATTCAATAAAGAACTCCTTTAATAAATTCAATGGAAGCGATAAAAACTTAAGCATGATGATTTCTTCACAAAGATTATCAGGTGAAAAGCATGGTTTAGGATATAAGCATAGTTTTAGTTCAAAAGCATCTAAGAAAACTATGTTTGTGAAAGCTAAACAAGTTGTGAATGTTGAGCCAATTGTAAAAAAGAATGAATCTAAATCAAATCATGTGAAAACTAATAATGTTAGAAACACCAAAGGATACCCCAGAGGCTATCATGAGAGAAGGTATTCTTCCTATGGATACCATCAATACAACTCCAAAGGGTATACCATAAGGTACCTCAGACAAAACAATTGGAGATAGGTAAGCACTAGGTATTGGAATAACACTTCTTATACATATTTCTTTTGCAATAAACTTGGACACAAAGAATTATTACTATTATAAAAGAAACAAACTCAACAATTAACAAGTGAATCAAAGAAATCAAACAAGCTTATCTTATAGAAAACCCAAACTTGTTTGGGTTTTTATAAAGCTTTAATCATTTTTCAATTTTGCAAGAACATGAAGTTAAAATCAAAGGAACATGGTATCTAGATATTGGATGTTCTAAACATATGACCAAAAATGATTCATTATTCAATAGTATAACATGGGAAGAAAAATGATATGTAAAATTTGAAGATGATAATAGAGGTAAAATTGTTGCAATCAGAGATATTGGTATGCCTCCTTACATCATAGAAAATGTTTATCTTGTAAAAGGCTTGAAACATAATTTACTAAGGATTAGTCAACTATGTGATAATGGATGTAAAATGCTTTTTGAGCAAGATAGGTGCTATGCTTTTAACAAAAATGGTGTAAAATTATTTGAAGGTTTTAGAAAGAAAAATATATATCTTATAAAACCTACTGAAGTTAAAATTGCTTGTTGTTTGTTATTAATAAATAATCATATTTTTACTTAGCATAGATGTTTATGACATGTTAATTTCAATCAATTAGAAAAGTTTTCTAAAAAGAATATTATAAAAGGATTGCCCAGAATTGATATTAAACAAGATATGAAATGTAATACATATCTATAGAATAAAATGGTTTCTGTTTCTCACAAAGAAAAAATGAAATATCAACTAAAAGACCTCTTGAATTGTTGCATCTTGATCTGTTTGCACTTACTAGAGTTTTAAGCGTTGGTAGAAGTAAATATAGACTTGTTATTATTGATGATTTTTCAAGATATACTTAGATTATATTCTTGCAACATAAAAGAGATACTTTTGATTCTTTTAAAAAATTTGCAAAACAAATTCAAAATGAAAAAGGAATTTCCATAATTAGTCTTTGGATTGATAATGAAAAGGAGTTTCAAAATGCACATTTTATAAATTTTTGTGAAGAATAAGGCATATCTCATAATTTCTCAGCTCCATACACTCCTTAACAAAGTGGAGTTGTGAAGCGCAAGAATAGAACAATATAAGAAATGACTAGATCCATGTTAAATGAAGGTGGTATTGCTGAGTATTTTTGGGCAGAATCCATGTATACAACTTGCTACATCATCAATAGAGTATACATTTGACCAATGACATCTAAAATAACGTATAAACTATTTCGAGGTAAGAAGCCTACTATTTCTTATTTTTTATGTGTTTGGTTCTAAGTGTTTTGTGAAAAATAATGTTCTTAATCCTAATAAGTTTGATGAAAGATCTAATGAAGTTAAATTTTTGGGATATTCCTTAAATAGTTATGCTTATCATGTGTTTAATAAATCCTCAAAAACTAATGTTAAGTTTATTAAAGATATGAAGGATGATGAGGCTAATGATGAAAGGGAGTTCAAAGCTAACAAAGATTCTGGTTCAGAACTGAAGTCTGAAGCATCAACTGTTGAAACTCATGGATCTGGTAACACAGAATATATTCTAGAGAGTAATACAGAAGGTACTCCAAAACTTAAAGAATTTGAACCAGAAACTTATAAGGCTTGAAAATATAAATCTGCTCATCCCTCGAAACAAATAGTAGGGAATGTTCAATCTGATGTTAAAACAAGAGCTAGTTTACAAGATTTTGAAAGTCATTTTGCCTTGTTATCTAAAATTGAACTCAATAATGTTGATGAAGCTTTGAATGATAATAGTTGGATTGATGCCATACAAGATGAGTTAAAACAATTTCAAAGAAATAATGTATGGAATTTAGTGCGTAAACTTAAAGGAAAATCTATAATTGGAACTAAGTGGGTGTTTGAAAACAAGTTAGACGAAAATGATAAAATAAGTAGGAATAAAAGGAATAGTAGCTAAAGGTTATTCACAAGAAGAAGGAATTAACTTTGATGAAATATATGCACCTGTTGCTGGATTAGAAGCAATTCATTTGATGCTTACATATGCATGTTATAAAAACTTTAAAGTTTTCCAAATGGATGAAAAGAGTACATTTTTAAACAGTTTGATCAAATAGGAAGTATATGTTAGAGAAACTCCTAGTTTTGAATATCCTTTGAAAAATGATTATGTTTTCAAACTCAACAAAGCTTTGTATGGTTTAAAACAAGCCTAAGAGCATGGTATGAAAGATTAAGTTGGTTTTTAATCTCAAAAGGATTTGAAAGAGGAACTATTAACACAACATTGTTTTTAAGACATATGAACAAGATATTTTGGTTGTGTAAATATATGTAGATGATATAATGTTTAGATTTACTAATGATATGTATTGTCAAGATTTTGCAAAAATATGCAGGCAGAGTTTGAAATGTCAATGATGAGTGAATTGACTTTCTTTCTTGGACGTCAAATTAAACAAACCAAAGAAAGAATTTTTATCCATCAAGAGAAGTACACTAAACAAATCTTAAATAAATTTGGATATGAAGGGTGTAAAGGAGCTACTACACCCATGAGTACTTCAACAATGTTAAATCTTGATGCGAATGGGAAAAATGTAAATGATAAATTATATCAAAGTCTTATTGGTTCTTTATTATACTTAACTGCATCAAGACTTGATATTCTATTTAATATGTGGTTATATGCTAGATTTCAAAGTTCACTAGCTAAGACACATTTATCAGCTATTAAAAGAATTTTCAAGTACTTATCAAGTACTACTAAATAAGGAATCTAGTATCCTAAGAGCATAAATTTTGAACTCATATGATATTCAGATACTGATTATGCAAGATGTAAAACTGATAGAAAAAGTACTTCAAGTATTTGTCAATTCTTTAGGATGTAAATTTGCACCGCCAATATTAAGTTTAATAAAATAACCAAGGGTATTATTATATGTGCCCCCACTTCCGATACGAACCATTTCACCACCATTGTTACTACCGCCGCTATTGAACACACTACTACTAGTGAAACTACCTCCTAATTGCCTCTGCTGTTTCTCTACATCCAATGCTTTCTAGTATGCAGTAGATACACTCACAGGATCAAATAAATTAATAATATCCATAGTCTATTATTTCAACCCCCCAATGTATCTCGCAACTAATTAACACTCCGTCTCCTAAATCTCATTTCTAGCTGCTAATTGATAAAATTCAAAAGTGTATTCGTCAACTAACCTATTTGCCTGTTTTAGATTTTGCAACCTTTGATATATGATGCATTGAAAGTTATAGGGAAAAATGTTGCTCGCAAGTGCTTCTTCATCTTCTCTTATGAGGTGATTTTTTACTTTCCCAGCCTTATCCTTGTCAACTTTGTTTGTTGCCACCACACTATGGCCCTACCACACTAGCTAGATGCTACCAGTTTTACTCTTTTGTCTTCAGCGACCCCTTTAAACTCCAGGTTCTCCTCTACCATAGCCAACCATTCCAAGAATTCCTCTGGTTGGAGGTTACCATGAAACTCCAGTATCTCTATTCTCATACCAAGTTCCCATGCCTCTAGTTTTCCTCTACACAAGGCCTATTACGCCTATGTGGTACTTCATCATGCTGTTCATCCTCTTCAACAGAAGAGGAATCATCCTTTGCCTCATCCACACCTGGCATCAGATTAAGGTTTCATCCCCATCTAAGGTTTTCATTCCTTTAGTTCTCCATCAATGCACTCATTCTTTCTATTAATCGATCCACAACCCTCTCCAACCTATGTTTCAATGCCATATCTAGCCGCTCATCAATCATCTGCCTGATACTTCCATCTAGATCATCACAATCGTAGATCTCATCCAATGTAGCAAAATGTTAATTAGATTGTCTATGGGTACCATTGTTACCAAGAGCAAACACAACTCTGATTCCAATTTGACACAGTAGTAAATTAGGGTTTATTGCAAACAGTTGATTCGTGCACGAATAGCAGCTTTAAATCTTTCAAATGCCTATTTATTCTAGGAATACCTAGGCTAATGGAATTAAAAATCAAAATTCTATGATGAATTTCAAATTTGGGAAATGAGCAATGACGACTCTGAAATTTTACTGAAAAAAAATGATAAGTGACTATCCACTTGCCATAGGGCATACAATATATAGGCTAGCTTAAAAGCTATTGTAGACACCCCATTTTTGTCTATTTTAATGTTCTAATTTATAATAAAAATTAATATTATATTAAACCCACAAATTACAAAAAAAAAAAAACATATAAATTGTTATAAGTTTTTTAGCTTAATATAATGTTAATTTTCATTATAAATTAAGTTTGGACCCAATTAAATAACCTATTTAGATAGGTTTGTTTAATTAGGCCCATTTTTTTAGAGCCTTAAATATATTTCAATGCAATCCATGATCGAGGCACAGGCCAACGGCTTGTTGGATAAGCAAACACACGCACACACATAGAGGCCACTAGGGTTCGAATCACGCTAGAGGCAAACCTATCTTTTTTTTTTCCACTAGGCACATGTTTAATATGTGCGTCTTCTTCCTACTCTGAAACCCAGCTTTTCCTACGCAACACAGCTGTTTTCAAGCTTGTTTTCATCCATTTTCGCTTGAAATTACATCAAATTGATGGAAGCATATGGAAGAAGACAAAAGATACTACAAATTCGAATCAAAAGTTGGCCTAAAACCTCGTGTTTGGTCATTCAATTTTCGATTCAAGGTTTGTAAAAATCTCATTTTTTCTGCATAAAGTAAGTTTTTAAAAAGTTGAATTGAGCTTCTAGAATGCCAAATTTGATAATCTTATCCTTGTTCTAAAAGCTCATTTAGGTTTTAATCACCTAAATTGTTCTAGAATATGAGATTCACGTGTGCTTTGCTAACTTCAATTTTAAACGACCACCACCCACCACAAATCCAAACCGTATAAATAAACCCTCCAACCCACTGTTCCAGGCATCCACATCCATCCACAACCATCAAGAAATACAAAAAACACAAGATTTCTCCAAATTGCGATTTCAAATTTTTTCGAACAAATTAAGGTTTGATATTTAAATTTCGAATTTGAAGTTTCTTGGTTATTTTTGAAGCTTTTGATCATCAAAAAAGAGTTTTAGGTAAGTTAAGCTATCAATTAATAGCTTTAGTTGATATTAAGAGCTCCGCTACCAACTTGAAGTCCACCACCATCGATCGCCACCATCTCAAAAGCTCAAAACTACCATCTCTAGTCTGTTTCAACTCAAAACACCACCACAGGAGCACTCACCACATTTCATTTGGCTAGTTCGATCTGATCTAAGCCACCAAGGATTGTTAGATCGCCACCAATGAAGACCACTGGCCACCTTGTTGTTAGATCCGAATCCAACCCGACCCGCTCCAAATTCGACCAAAGATTCGCTCCATATTTGCCCAAGCAAGTTCTATTATTATTATTATTAGATATAGTTTAAAAAAAAAGAAGAAGAAAACTTTCAAAGATATATCTATTTTTCTTTAATATATATTTATTTTTTTAATATATATGTATGGAAAATAAATGTAAGTTTGTTTTTGAAGAAAAAATATATAAAATAAAAATAAAATAAGTATAGGATTTATTTTAAAAAAATATAGTATATAATAATATATATAATATAATTAAAAAAATTAGAACTTAGAAAAATCTTATTTTAAGGAAAAAAAAAAATATATATATATATATATATATAATAAGTTGACAGTTTATAGGACTTCATATAATTTTAAAAAAAAACTTAAAATGAAAAGAGTTCAAAAAATCCTAAAAATAACCAACAAATTAAAGTTTTCAAGAAAGGAATACGTTTTATCTTATCTCGATTTGGAGGTACATAGGTACCTCTGGGGCGACATAAAATCTGAAAAAAAAAATTGTTCCATCATATATTTCTTACAAATTTTTATTTAACTAATTAGTTGTAAATATTAGGTGACCTTGTCCTTAATTTGTAAATAAATTTGTAAATTTAGAGATTCATGATATTTGATTTTTTTTTAGCATTTAAATGATAACTTTAAATTTTAAATTTTAAGTGGTAACTATATGGTTTTAATAGGATAGTCCCTGAGTCCAAAATTTCTGGTTTAACAAAACTTGGTTTTAAATCAAAATTTTTTGTAAACTAGTAGCTAAGTTACAATTAATCAACCAAATAATTCTAACTTATAATTTTTTTCCCGATTCCAATTAGGTAGTGACTCCAAATTGTTTTCAAAAATTAAATTTCTTGTGATTCTTAATCGAAGGTTCGTATTTAATGGGTTCCGATTTAATACGGATTAGATTAAAAGAAATTAAACCAGAAAATGAAAAATCCAGGTTCAACAGTTTGGCAACTTTGTTGGGGAACGCCTATTTTTTAAGAGGGCTAACTACTTAAAGTTTTAAATTGAAAGTTTATCATTTTATTTGCTCATTCTTATGTATTATTTGTATAGCTATTAATTTATAAATAGTTATACTAATGTTTAGTGTAAGTGATGCAGAAAAGAGAGAGAGAGATGAACTTCTGTAAATAATAGGGGCATATGTTTTTCTAATTTTCATGAAATGTGTACTACATACAATCAGAACCAAGCTGTCTTAGGACCCTAGGTAGGGAGGTCGTAAATAGGATCCGAGGGCTGTGGCTTTCCACCCTCTGGTTCATGAAATAACTTCCCACTCTAGTTCAGTGTCGACCTGTGGTCCGCTAAATTTGGGGAACCTTTAGAACCCACCAAATCTTGCATTCATTATCATTGGATGGTGACTATTTTTTTTTTTCATGGTGAATCAATGATAAGAAAAAGGAGGGGGGAGGGGGGCGAGGGGAGTTGTATTATCTTTCAAAAAAAAAAAATCTATTTCCTTGTAAATAGTAGTGTAGTTTATTTCCATGTAATATAGAATTTTGATTTATCACCAAGAAATGATGTCTTCAAGCTCAAGTGCTAATGACAACACCAGTTTGTGGTCCTGCCTCATAAGAGAACATCATGTAGAAGCTTTCAAAGACCTATGCTCCTATTGGACCGATGGATGGTCAGTTTCAACCCAATACAGCAATCATTCATCAAAGATAGACTTGGCCCAATCCTTTATCTCCCAAGCGTCCAGATTCCTTTCACTATGTTCTGAGCCCTTAATCATTTATGGGAACAGGAATAAGTAGCTTTTCGTTTGGGCTAGCACGTCCTAAGCATAACCATTGAATAATGTGCTAGGTTATTATATGCTCCGCCCACTTTAGAGGGGATTTATGTTCCAGATCTTACTCGTGGCCCAGCTCATATCATCTCAAATTTTTTAGGGGTAAAAAGAGGATTAATAGCTAATTCTATGAAGGACTGTAATGAATATTGCATCAGGTTGTCTTCCTTGATAGATTGGTTTGGAATAATAGGTTGCACAGGCTATTATCCTTCTAATGTGATAAGACAGTATGGCATGCTACAAGATATCACCATAAGGCCAGATTTGGAATGGGTCACGATTGATTACTTGGATCCTACCAAAACCCTTGCAGTAGTAAAAGCCAAGGTTACACAAGCCAAAACTTTATGGGATAATAGGGAGATCATGCCCGTTTATGAGATTGAGCCTGAAAATAAGGAGACTAAGAAGTACAAAGCTAACAGGTGGTATGTAGTCTGTCAGTTGAAGAGAAACAAAGACATCCAATATGAAGCCCTTAACATCCTTGAACCAATACCACCTGAACCCAACCCAGAAGTAGTTACTTATATGGAAATTGTATCAGCCCGTATGGAAGTATGCTAACGAGATTTCCAAGAAAGGGAGCAAAGCCTGACCAACAAACTTCAGCAAGCCGGAAGCAGAATTCTGGCTCTAGAAGCACAACTAAAAGACGCCCGAAAGAAGATTCGCATGCTGGAAGAGAAAGTCATCTGTCCAACCGAAACAAGAAGACTAGTTTAGGAATCTTTACGTAATGTTTTTTCTCTTTTTGAAAAAAAAAAAAAAGAAAGGCAAGAAATAGAAGAGGAAAGAATGTAATAATGGAAATTTTATATCCTATGGTGAAAGAAATGCAACTCTAATGAAATATTTAAGATTCACCAAGATTTTTTAGTCACCATCCCTACTTACATGCATGTGGTTGCATCCCTGAATAAATGACATATGAATTGTTCGTTTACTTGTTTCCTAAAAAGAAAAAAGAAAATTTTCAAAAACTCCACTAACCAAATTCTTAAGTCTTTTACCAGGTCTTGAAAGATAGCGTCTCAATAGCCAAGAAGTCCCATTAACACTAGTTCTCATGCAAAGATGGTCAATTCCAACAACAACACTTCTGATCAATCTACTAAACAGAGGCTCAACTAGATGGAACAGACACTACTTAGAGTTTCTAAGAAAATACAAGCCCTAACTTAGAACTTCGATCAACTCAACACTCTTGCAACACAAGAAGGTTTTTCAAGAACATAGAAGGGGATTGGTAGCCAGCTCCTTGACAATGATGAATTCCAATATGAGTTCAATGCTGCTAAACTCAAGAAGAAGCTTGAAGCTCAAGCTAAGGAAATGGAGAGAAAATGAAGACATTTGATGGGTTTGATCAATCTGGGATCCTGAGCATACCATAATTTGAGGAGGGTGCATTCTTAGAAAAGTTTAAGGCACCTGAATTTGAGAAATATGATGGGACCAACTGCTCTAACATGCATACAGGGTTATATGTATAAAGGATGGGGCAATATGCCAAATTTGATAAATTGATGGTGCAAACTTTCTAGGACAGTCTCACTGGACCAGCACTGGTCTGGTACGCTCAGTTGGATCATCAGGAAGTTGATACCTGGGATAAACTCGCAAGGGCATCTTTCAATTAATATAAGTTCAACATTGAGATGGCTCCTTCAATTTGGGATCTAAGCAACAAGAAGAAGAAAAAAGATTAATCATTTAAGGAGTACGCCCAACAGTGGAGGGCTTTAGCTGTTAGGATCACTACCCATTGCTAGAGAAAGATTTAACCTTTACGTTTATCAATACATTGGATGAGTCATACTTTTCACACCTTATCAAGCACGCATCAGCCAGTTTTCTAAGATAGTAATAGTTAGATGTAGGATTGAAAACGCTATTTCAACTGGAAAATTGTAGTCTGAGAGAAAGACCCCAAGACCAAAAACCGCCCCATATAAGGGAAAGGATCCAACTGTAAGTGTGGTCAACACTTCAAACTTCGCTAGGCCATCTCAACCTTTTGTTCTAGCAACTAACCTAAGTCCAAATTTGCAAACGGTAGCTCTAAACCAACAGCTCGATTTTAGCAATCGATAGTTCACCCAGATTCTTATCCTGCTCAGTCAGGGATTAGCTAAGTTAAGAGTTGATAACTTAATCAACTTCGAGGTGCCAAGAGAGGATTATAAACCTAAAAATTATAATCTAGAACTAAAATGTGAGTATCACCTCGGGCAAGTAGGTCACTCTACGAATGGTTACTGGAGGCTCGGGCAAAAAATCCTAAATCTCATTGATGCAAAGATCATCCAACTAGACTTCGTTGAAACTCCAAATGTTTCTACCAATCCTTTACCAAATCATGGTCTCGTCATCAACATGATCACCGTTGAGGTATCAGAACTTGAAGTCATTCTGGATGAATTACCCACCACCATAGAACAAGTGGCATGGAACCTACGAAAGATGGGACATTTGCTTTACATCAACCTGAGAGACCGTACTAAGACCAAACCAGCCATCTACTAGCTGTTGCAAGATGGGGTCATCAAGAAGAAGGATATCACGGATATGTTGATCCCGAAACCAAGGAAACAAAGCATTCAAGCAAAATTACGGGAGAGGTACCAGGGAAGAGACCCAACTATTAGGACTTTGGGTGAAGAAGGAAAATACCATATTTGGTTTATTACTGGTTTGAGTCACGAATCTATGCTGACGCTCCTACAACTGGGTAGGGCCTAGAGTTCGAAAAGAAAGATGAGGCTGTCTAAGAAACAAATAATGAGGAATTCGTAGGAATGATTAGGGCGAACCCGAAATCAATTAAGATCGAGTGGTCCAAGAATGTCGAAGAGGAAGTCGCTTTGCTAAAACCCAAAAGTTACACTTTTCATGTACCAATTGCTTCGGGTGATTATAAAGCCACTCCATTTGACTACCGATCAATCAATCATGCTTCCATGGCAATGGTCGGTAGGCTCACTTGATTAGGGAGAATTTGCGACCTAAATGGAAAAAACATAACAGGGGAAACATCTCATCAAGACAAAGAGGAAAGAAAAAAGGGGGATGATAAGTCAACATTAGCAAAGCTGATGAAAGTAAGTGAATTTAAGGTGGTGGAATAATGGGCTAAGACACCCGCCCATATATCACTCATGAGCTTACTAATAAGTTATGATGTCCACCGTGAGGCTCTGTTTAAAGTTCTTAAAGAAGTAAAGGTTCCAAAAGGTATGTCAGAAGATACTCTTGGACACGTAGTAAACTCCATTTTTGCAAACAATCAAATTACATTCTCATCTGAAGAATTGGGGGAAAAAGGAGGGTAACATAACAAAACCCTGTTCATAATAGTCAAAAGAAACAACAAGATCGTCTCATGGGTACTTATTGATAATGGGTCTTCCCTTAATGTATGCCCTCTGGCCACTTTGAATCTGCTGGAAATAGAAACATCAAACATCAAGTATAACTCTACTATTATTCGGGCATTTGACGGCTCTAAAAGAGAGATGGTAGGGGAAGTTGAGCTGGAAGTTACCATTAGGCCACAAGCTTTTATCATACCCTTTCAGGTGCTGGATATCCCATGAACATTTAATCTGTTATTGGGTAGACCATGGATTCACGTCCCTGGTGCAATCCCTTCTAGTTATACCAAAGGGTGAAGTTCATAACAAATGGCTAAATTATCACTGTTATGGGCAAGTAGGACTTCGCCATATACAAAGAAACAACCATTCCTTATATTGAGAAAGAAGGAGAGGATGATTTAGGGCTCCAATTGTTTGAAGAAGTATGTATGCTAGATAAAGAAGAAGAAGTTCAAATCATGACCTTTGGATTAGGTTATTCTCCTACTCCGGCTGAAGTGACAGAAATGAAGAGTGTGATGAGAAGAAGGAAGACTGACAAAGAATACAATCTGGCCATCAAGATCTCGCACATCAAGTGTTCTTTTCAAAAGCCCTACCATATCCAACAACCAGATGCTACCAAGAAGAATCCTCCAATCACTCCAACATGTGAAGCGGCTTTAAGTAATTGGTTTTCCATTCCTTATGATGGTTTTAAGTTCTTTGAGTATGAGTTGATCCCATGAATGGGATTTTGTTATGTTTTCTGTTTCATGATATGCTCAAATAAGTGTAATCAAACACCTTCAAGTCAATGAAAATCTTCTCATTTTAAAATTCTCCTTTCTTTCCATGTGTTCATATATTCCTCATTTAAATCTGTCCAAATTCAATGATTGTGATGAATTTCAAAGATATCTCATGCCTGTAATTAATGAAAATATCGATATCACCTTCAAGCCTACTAGGTTAGTTGATGAAGATGATGTCGATTATTAAACTAAAACACAAGAAAATTGGTTGAACTTTGAACAGGGAAGAATTGAAACCCTAAAACCCATTGAAATAATTGATTTGGGAACAAAAGAGAATCCTAGGAATTTAAAAATTAGGGTAACTTGCCTGAAAAAGGAAAAAGCGACTTGACTAAACTTCTAGCCGAATATTTGGATGTTTTCGCATGGTCATATGGTGACATGCCTAGTTTGGACCGGTCAATCATGGTTCATAAACTGCCAACCAGGGAGGACATTAAACCCAAGAGACAAAAGTTAAGGCATTTTAGACCAGATTTGTTACTTTATATCAAGGAAGAAGTCAAGAAGTTACTTGAATTAGGCTTTATTTAAGTATCAGATTACTCAGAGTAGGTAGGAAACATAGTACTAGTTCTCAAAAAGAATGAGAAAGTTAGAATCTGTGTAGATTTTTAGGATGTGAACTAAGCAAGGTTAAAAGATGTTGATTTCTCTCAAGAGATGATTTTGATGATAACAAAAAGGAGTTACATGTTACTAATATAATTTGTTGATATGTGCAGCAATGGTTTTTAGTAATAGAGAATTCATTTTTTAAGTAAATTCATAAATCAGAAGGTAACTCAGAAGGTACATATAAGGTATGCAGTATTGACTTTCCTACTCAGAAGGAAACTCAGAAGGAACATGAATAACACAAAAGCAAGTATTTTTAACACGATTCAGTTTTTGAAGACCTAGCTCCAAATGTTAAGTATAAATTGGATCTTATACTTAATGTGTTCCACAAAGTTGGATTAAATCCACAGGGTTTATTTTAAGGAACACAAAAAATATCTTATTGCAAGAAGATCATGTTCATTTCAACAAACTTAAACTGATTTTTTATTTTTTATTTTATCTAAAGAAAACTATATTTTAGGAGAAAGTTTGTTTGAAGTTTGCAAGGATAGAAAAATCATGGTTTATGTCCAAAACAGATCACGTGAAAAGAAGGATAAGCATGAACAGTGAAATTGTATGCAGTGGATCAACACAGACGAGATTGAATCCGATTTTTAAGTTGAAGATAAGCTTATCAGTTGCAAGATATTATCAGAAACTAGATTATGAAGATGAATTCAAATATACGAATTCAAATTGAGTAAAGGATAGATTGAAGCAGATATTGCGGAAGAAAGAACGACTTCTATGCGCATGAAATTTGGACGAAGTGATCCAATTCTTCTTCCATCCGTTGAACCAATCTGAAATAATATAGCAGAAGGAACGACGCAGAGATAGAACAATTTTTACTTGAGAACAACACACAACGCAGAAACAACAAAAATAACTCAGAAAGATCAAAGTGTTCAAAATATATACTGTTCACTGTGCGAAAAATTGAGGAAACTCAAATTTTTTATTCCTCTTGATTTGTTTTTACTCTTTGTAAGTTGAGAGTTACAAGTAGGCTTAGTTGATTGATTGAGTGTGAGAATCAAGCTAAGTGAATTGTAGCCAAAGGATTGGCAAATACTCTTGTAACTTCATTGATTTTGATTGGATAGTGGAACACACCGGTGAGGAGTACCGGGACCCTGGCTTGGAGCTGGAAGAGAGGATTGACACACAAGGCGGAACCTCTATACATCGATTTGCAATCTCTTCTCCTTATCTCTTTTATTTTGAGTATTATTTATCTATGTTTTGATTACTCAGAAGGTTAATCAGAGAGTAAATTGTTAACATTTTTCTTACTCAGAGAGTTAGGCAGAAGGTTTACAAGTTTAAAAGAGTTGTCTTAATTTTAATCCGAATCTTTCATAAAGCTTTAATTTGTTTAGATTATTGTTTCAAGTAAGTTTTAAATCCATTATAACCAAGTAGTGTAATTTTTTTTAATCTTGAAAAATAAGTTTTATAACCAATTCACCCCCCCTCTTAGTTATCTTTTTGGGACCAACAAAAGATAACTTTCCATTACCTCACATTGATGTTTTGGTGGACAATACTACTAGAAGCCATATTTTCTCAATTATGGATGGGTTTTTAGGATATAATCAGATACGGATGGTAGAAGAAGACAAAGTTAAGACGACATTCGTCACAGCTTGGGACACCTTTTGTTATAAAGTGATGCCTTTCAGTCTAAAAAACGTTGGGGCAACTTACCAATGGGCAATGCTTGCAATACTCCATGACATGGTACATAAAGAGGTTGAGGTATACGTCGATGACATGATCACTAAGATAAAAGAGGGAGAAGATCATGTAGATGTATTAAGAATGCTTTTTGAAAGATTGAGGAAATTTTAATTGAAATTGAATCCTAAAAAGTGCACTTTTGGAGTAACATCAGGGAAACTCTTAGGATTCATGGTTAGTCGAAGAGGGAATTGAAATTGACCTAGATAAAGTTAAAGTGATAGTAGACTTATCTCCTCCGAAAACATTAAAAGAGGTTAAGGGCCTTTTAGGGAGATTAAATTACATCGCTCGATTTATTTTCTAGCTAACCAACAAGTGCCGCTCGTTGTTCAAGTTGCTAAAAAAGAACGCTTTGATACAATGAAATGAAGAATGTGAAGATGTATTCAATAAAACTAAGCAATACTTGATGAATTCGCCAGTACTGGTAACTCCAACACCCAGACGACCGTTATTGTTGTACTTGACACTTCTTCCTAAATCTATGGGATGCATATTAAGGCAAAAGGATCGAGACGGAAAAGAAAGGGTTGTTTACTACCTAAGTAAAAACTTTACGAATGGAGAACAAAAGTACTTTAAAGTTGAAAGAACTTTTTGTGCATTATTTTGGATCATGCATCGACTTAGGCAGTATACACTTTTCTACTCGATTAAACTCATCACAAAGCACAACCCTTTAAGATATTTGGAAAATAAATCAGCTTTGATTGGGAGAGCATTTAAATGGTAGATGTAACTCATTGAGTTTGACATTACATATGTAAGTCGGAATTCAATCAAAGGACAACCCCTAGCCAATCAACTCATCGAAAGTTCGATTGACAATGAGGAACTGAAGGAGCAAGATCAATTCCCTGATGAAGGCATACGAGTAACTGAGATGGATAAAGAACATGAACCGTCTAAATGGAAGTTGTACTTTGATGGAGCCAACGTGTATGGATGTGGGATTGGGGCAGTCCTTGTTTCACCTAAGGGAAATCAATTCCCAGCATCAGCTAGATTGATGTTCCCCTACACCAACAATGTAACTGAATATAAAGCCTGCATTATGGGATTAAGGATGAAAATCGCCATGGAAATTGAGGAATTGGAAGTATTTGAAGATTCTTCGCTCATCATTTTCTAGACTCGAGGAGAGTTCAAAACTAAGGACCCCAAATTAATTTCTTATCATCATTATTTGGTAGAACTGGTAGAAAAGTTCGAGGAAGTGTCCTTCACTTATGTGACTAGAGCTAGAATTACTTTGTTGATGCTTTAGGCACCCTTGCTTCTATGATCCAATTCACTAAAGGGATGGAAATACAACCTTCATAGGTCCGGGTAAAAGACGAACATGCGTTTTGCGTTGCTATTGCACTGGTCGAACCATCGTTCCATGACATCAAAACTTTCCTCCAAACGAGCAATTATCTTGAGAATGCTACAAAGAAAGATAAAAAATCATTAAGACAATTAGGGAGCTATTTCCTGCTAAGTGGAACCACATTGTATAAAAGGTCTTTCAACATGCTCTCCTAAGATGCGTAAATGAGAAAGAAGCCAAGCAGCTTATGGAAGAAGTTTATGAAGGAGTGTGCAGGCCTCACATGAATGGCTATATGTTAGCCAAAAAGATCATGAGGTTAGGTTATTTCTAGCTAACCATGGAGTCGGAATGTATTAAACATGTAAGACTCTGCCACCTATGCCAAGTATATGAGAATAGGATAAATGCCCTTCCAAAAGAATTGCAGTCAATGTTGACACCATGGCCTTTCTCGATGTGGGGGATTGATGTGATTGGGCCAATCTTGCCTAAGGCTTCAAATGGTCATTGCTTCATACTAGTCGAAAGCGATTACTTCACCAAACCGGTGGAAGCCTCTTCATACGTTAATGTGACAAAAGGAGTTGTGGTGCGATTCATTAAAAGAGACTTTATCGTGTGATATGGAACATTAGAAAGTATTAACACTGATAATGGTACAAATTTAAACAATAAAGCAATGACTAATTTGTGTCAACAATTCAAGATCAAGTACCGAAACTCCACTCTGTATCGTCCACAAATGAACAAGGCAGTTGAAGCCACTAATAAGAACATCAAAAGGATCATTGAAAAAATGGCCAGCGTTTATAAAGATTGGCATAAAATGCTCCCACTTGCATTAATGGCTTACCGAACATCCATCAAGGTGTCAACTGGAGCAACGCCTTACTCCCTGGTATATGGAAATGAGGCCATATTACTAATTAAGGTTGAAATAGCTTCACTACAGATCCTAGTAGAAACTGAGCTTGATGAAGCCAAATGGGTAAAATAGAGAGTTGAATAGTTGAACCTCATTGATGAAAGGAGGTCAACCACCATGTGTCACGAGCAATTGTACCAAAAAAGAGTGGCTAGAGCATTTAATGAAAAAGTCAAGTCGCGAAATTTTCAAGAAGGTGACTTAATATTGAGAAAAGTACTGCCCAATATGCAAGACCCCAAAGGAAAGTTCACACCAAACTATGAAGGACCTTACATAGTAAGAAAGGTGTTATCTGGTGGGGCATTGATACTTTCTCAAATGGATGGTCTAGATTTAAAGGACCTTGTAAACTCGAATGCTGTAAAAATATATTATGTGTAATTAATGAGAAGTTTGCCGTTTATGTTATTCATTTGATTTTATTTTCATTAATTGCAAACAAAGTGGATATCTCTAAAAATCTCCAAAATCGGTTCAATCCTTGATCAATCTACCTTCAAAGATAAGTTTCCTAAACTTCAATACAAACACGAGCGGGGTAGTGAGGGAATGATTTGAGCATATCATAAAAATGAAAAACATATGCATTATTCTAATTATAGGATTAATTTTTACTTGATGAAATTAAACTATGTAAGGATGACCAATCTTTGTGAGCCAAATACTCAATCAGGAAACTTTAGGTTACTATTCAAAAAGAAACAAGCCTAAGTAGTCAGTCAAGCAGTATTGTTATTACTAATGGAAGACTAGTGCTAATGGAATTCCTGAATTTGATACCAAATGACTATATTTCAAAAGATCACAGTAAGGACCGATAAGGATAAAAAAAGAACAAAAGCCCATTTGAATCTTTCTAAAAGAAAAAGAATCGAAGCACATTCAAGTCTACCTTTCAAAAAGAAGAAATCTAGAAATTTTCTTAAGACGATTCTAGGGGAAGCCAACCATTAATAATAGGGTAACTTCACTGAAAGTCGCTACCACCTTTCCAAGGTTCGAGATTGTAAGACCATTGCTTTCTTAGCCAAGTCTTCCCTAGTGGACCAGAAGCTCCAAGTGTTAGGTAAGTATCTAAAGGAAAAAAATTGGGTATCTTTTCGTTGTTGTGGCAAAGTTTCCATCACCAAGTCTAAGTCTGACAGATGACTTAGCACATCATTAAGCTTAGGTTCGATAGATGACTTAGCATACTTCTAAGACTAGATTCAACAGATAATCTAGCACCAAGCCTTGTTTCTATTAATAATCTAACACTTTACCAAGCTTAAATTCGATAGATAGTTTAGCATTTTCTCCTAGATTCATCCAAAATGTTATCTTCTTTTAAATTCATCCTTTCAAGATGGTGTCTTTATTTTAAAACCCATCCATTCAAGATGGTGCTCTTTTTAAAAAAATCCATACATTCAAGATGGTGCTCTTCTTTTAAATCCATCCATTCAAGATGGTGCTCTTATTTAAAATCTGTCCATTCAAGACGGTGCCCTCATTTTTAAACTCGTCCATTCAAGATGGTGCCCTAATCCACTGATGTGAGTAAAAATGGAGGTCTATTTTTAGTCTTTATAATAAATTTTTATTCAAACTTCATTACAAAGTGGGGCAGCTGTAGACACCTCATTTTTACCTATTTAATGTTCTAATTTAAAATAAAAATTAATATTATATTAAACCCATAAATTATAAAAAAAACATATAAATTGTTATAATTTTTTTATGTGCTTAATATAATGTTAATTGTCATTACAAATTAAGTTTGGACCCAATTAAATAACCTATTTAAATTGGTTTATTTAATTAGGCCCATTTTTTGGAGCATTAAATATATATCAATGCAATCCATGATAGAGGCACAGGCCAATGGCCTATTGGATATGCAAACACACACACACGAAGGCGATCGGGGTCCGAATCACGCTACATGCAAATCTATTTTTTTTCCACCAAGCATGTGTACAACACGCACCCGCGCGTGGCGTGCGTATGACGTACGTGTTTAACACACACGTCTTCTTCCTCCTATAGAACCCGATTTTCCCTATTTTCGAGCTTATTTTCTTCCATTTTTGCTCGAAACTACATCAAATTGATGGAGGGATCTAGAAGAAAACATGGAATACTACAAATTCGGATCAAAAGTTGGCTTAACAACTCTTGTTTGGTCATTCAATTTTCGTTTCAAAGTTTTTAAAAAAATCATTTTTTTCACACGAAGTAAGTTATTAAAAAGTTGATCTGAGCTTCTAACGCCAAATCTAATAATCTTATCCTCGTTTTAAAAGCTCATTTGAGTTGTTAATCACCTAAATTGTTCTAGAAGATGAGATTCGTGTGCGCTCCACCAACTTCAATTTCGAATGACCACTACCTACCACGAATCCAAACCCTATAAAGAAACTCTCCAATCCACAGTTCTAAGCATCCATAACCATCAAGAAACTCAAAAAACACAAGATTTCTCAAAATTGCGAGTTTGAATTTTTTTGGACAAATTAGGGTTTTATTTTAAAATTTCGAATTTGAAGTTTCTTGGTTGTTTTTGAAGCTTTTGATCATCAAAAAAGAGTTCCAGGTAAGTTAAGCTATCAATTGATAGCTTTGGTTGATATTAAAAGCTCTGCTACTGGCTTGAAGTCCACCACGGTCAAGCGCTACCATCTCAAAAGCTCAAAACCACCATCTTCAGTTTGTTTCAACTTAAAACACCACCACAAAAGCACTCACCACCTTTCATTTGGCTAGTCCAACCTAATGCAAGGTACAAGGGACCGCCAGAGAAGACCGCCAGCCACCCCTGCTGTTGGATCTGAATCCAACTTGAAATCCACCCCACCCGCTCTAAATCCGACCCAAGCTCCACTCCATATCTACCTGAGTAGGTTCTATTATATTATTATTATTATTATTATTATTATTATTATTATTATTAGTAGTAGTAGTAGTAGTAGTAGTAGTAGTAGTAGTAGTAGTAGTAGTAGTAGTAGTAGATGTAGGTTTTGTTTAAAAAAAAAAAAGAAAACTTTTAAAGATATATATTTTTTTCTTTAAGATATTGGAAAATCTATTTTTTTTTTTTAAGTTATAAATATATATGTATGGAAATATAAATGTAAGTTTTTTTTTAAAGAAAAAATATAAAAAAAAATAAAATAAGTATAGGATTTATTTTCAAGAAATATAGTATATAGTAATATATAATATAATTAAAAGATTTTGGAACTTAGAAAAATCTTATTTTTAAGAATAAAAAACTATATATAATAAATTGATAGTTTATAGGACTTCATATAATTTAAAAAAAAAAACTTAAAATGAAAAGAGTTCAAAAAATCCTAAAAATAACCAACAAATTAAAGTTTTCCAAAAAAAACTACGTTTTATCTTATCTTGATTCACAGGTACGTAGATATCTCCGGGTCGAGATCAAATATGAAAAAAAAAAATTGTTCCATCATATCTTTCTTACAAATTTTGATTTAACTAACTACTTGTAAATATTAGATGACCTTATCCTTAATTTGTAAATAAATTTGTAGATTTAGAGATTCATGATATTTGATTTTTTTTTTTAGCATTTAAAGTATAAACTTTAAATTTTAAATTTTAAGTTATAACCATATGATTTTAATAGGATAGCCCCCAAGTCCAAAATCTTTGGTTTAATAAAACTTGGTTTTAAATCAAATTTTTTCGCGGACTAATAGCTAAGTTAGGACTAATCAGCTTATTAATTCTAACTTATAAATTTTTTCCCGATTCCAATCAGGTGGCAACTCCAAATTGTTTTCAAAAATTAAATTTCATGTAATTCTTAATCGGGGGTTCAAGTTTAATATGGATTAGATTAAAATAAATTAAACTAAAAAAAAATCCAAGCTCGACAGCTGCCAAAAATAAAACAGAAATTGTAGAAGTTAAAAAAATCTTAAAATGAAGTATATGAAAAGAAAAAACTAACGCCACAAACAGCGTATAAAACTGACACTTTTATAAAAAGTTATAAGAAAGGTAAAACCTGCTAAAAATACTAAAAATGATCGTTTGATGCTCTAAACAAAGCAATTTGGCTAAAAATCGGCATAGTGCAACACCAAAGGTGCTGATTTCTTCCAATTAGCTCATTGCTTTTAAGATAAGGACCTGTAATTATGGGATTACCACTAACCAGTCTTTACCTTGCTTTCTTAGGTACCTGTTTGCTGCTTCTTTAACTTTATTAGTTAATTATATATAATACCTACTAATGCATCATGATTCAACTGGTAGGGAGAAGAACACTATTTTGGATTTATATCTATGTCTATTTATCTTTTCTTAATATTACTTAGTTTATAAATTAATAGTTAAACTAGTCTCGATGCTTAATAAATATTATATGATATTAGTTTTAATATTATATAATGTTGTAGCCTTTTTATGAGGAAATTGTCAACTCACCGAAATAAAAAAATTATGTAAATATAAATTATATGAAAATAATTACCAAAATATCATGCAAAATAGACATGATTTATGTATATTACTAAATTGTATCTTGTTCATTAAATTTAGTTGTTAAATATAAAATCACATATAGTAAATGTGATTTCATGTACGTTTGGATTTTTTTTTAATAAACACGTGTTTCGCCCTTTTTTATAATTTTTTTGGCCATCCCCTTTATTATGATCTTAATCATTGATTATAGATAATGGTATCCTAAAAAGATAAAGTGAAAAAAATTTGGACAAAGTAAATAGGGAATCAAATTATCACTACTCTTGGATTTGAGGTCTCATTTTATATCTTCACCAATTCAATATACAAAAGATGAAGATTTAAACTTTTAGACTATTGATGAGAGGGCGATCAACTCGTGTTCACTGGTTACCGATGGCCAAAGAGTAAAAATACGCAATTTGATCATCTAGAGATAGGGTGAGCCGAATTCAAATAGTTAGTTGATAACGATTATTTTATATTTTCATTTTAAAAAGTTTATAAGAAATTATATAGTATTCGTTATCCATTATATATTTTATATTACAATTAAGAGAATCCATCCATTTGTGTAAAAAAAAAAAAAACTATAGTATGATAGTTAATTTTTATATTTATCTTATTGGACGGTTAATCATCTCTCTTCCCCCATAACAACCCTTCCTCAATGCTACTCTTCTCTCTCTCTCTCTCCCCCTTCCTCTAACAAAGGACCATGCTCACCATTTTTTTTTCACACATACGATGTAGGTGCATCATCTACTAGTTTATTATAATATATAAATACCTTTAAATTCTTAATACATGGAATATATGCAAAAATTTAGTGATTATTATATTAATAACTATATATAATATGTTCTTTATTCCCTAAATGATTATGTATAACACTTGGTATAAAAGTCTCACAAACACAACTCTAATTCATGCCACACGACTAAGTCTCTCTATTCCTATTTTATTCTTCTTTACACCAACTATTCTCAAAACCCTAACTATGGTGATGTATGATTTATGGGTAAATGAATTGTGAATGCAATGCAAGGACTCCACTGGTGTATTCAGGACTCTACTGGTGTATTCAAGACACCACGCTCCTAAGCCTCATCTCAAGGATCTAATTTTTTAGTCCCATCTCTTTATTTATTTTTCTCTTTTATACTTTCAAAACTAGCTAGAACTAGTCACGATAGTTATAGATCTAGTTAAAACAATTGTAATTTCAATTGTAAACAGTTATGATAACAAACTATTAACACAAGTCTTGTATTTAATGTGCCTTTTCCTTATACTGTGCCTTTAATCTATATCAATTGTCTCCTCCTCTAGAAACACAACGGATAAACTCGTATTTCACTCACTTTTTCTTAATCAATTCATGTTAAACTATTATAGATTTTGTAGAAATGCAAAGGAATTAGTACTTAGTTGTGCTTAAATTGTTAATTAACGTTATTAAGGAATTTCACATAAAAATGGGAAAAGTTTGAAACAAAGTTGAAGAAGAATCAAATGAACATTGGCACTCCATCAGATCAACACTGCTGGCATTCAATCAAGAAACACCAGCCTTTAAGTAAAATAACAAAAGCCGCCAGCATTCAATGAAGAAATCCAACCAGCGTTGTGAAATTTCATCAAATGGCAGCTTCTGGGAAAGCTACACCGCTGGCGTAGAGGTAGTATAGGATGTCCATAGTACATAAATTGTTAAAGCCAACTCAACATCGCCAGCTTATAGGTGGTGCATAATATTATGGGCATTTTGATTTTTCATTGAACACCGGCAAATTCAAATCAAACGCCACCGGTGTTATTATAGCATAAACTCAACAGACAGATTCAGAAATCCAAATTTTTAACAAAAGCCGGCCATATCCATTTCTACACTATCGGTGTACTTATTGTAACAGCCAGAGTAATTGTTGTAACTGCCGGTGTAATTATTGTAACTGCTGGTGTAATTGTTGTAACTGCCGATGTATGTGGTTGTCCTTTAAAATTCCATTGGAAGTTCTATAAAAAAACCACGATCAAATTTCATCATAGAGGATTGGAGAGCTACAGAAACCATAGAACAATAGAGAGAAAAAGCAAGAACAATATGTGTTTGAGTGATTCAATCCTAAGGCACTAAAACCATAATGTTCTAGCAACATAGAGATGATTCTAGTGTTTAGATACAATTAAGCTTTGCCATTTTCTTTGGGTTTATGGATTTGAAGACAAGATTTGATGAATGAATTACATATGAAGGTGTTTTCTATCCTTGTTTTGTTTTGATTATTGCTTGATTGTATGTTGCGATACCATGTTTAATTAGATTATGAATATGCATAGATGGATTTGATGAATTGGATAAATCGATTCACTTTGATGTTGATTTTGATTAATTGGGAATTTAGCTATTGTTGTTTATAATCTGTTTAAATTGTAAATGGCCAACATGAATTAGATAGATAGGATTAGAGATACCCGTGAGGGATTCGATAATCTGTATAAATATATCTTGAGGTATTTGAAAAAATTTGTCATAGGGATATGCAAGTTTTGATAAAATTCATGAACTCATGTTCTTTATGCAGTTAAAGTTGCAATTTTGGGTCACTTAGCGGTGCTTAATTTGTGATTTTAACTAGAGTAGTATTTTCGGTGTGAGCGAAGTACTAATTACCTAATAATTATAGATAAATTGCCTTGACGAGATAATTTATGCTATAGTTAGAATTTTGCTACTCCGGGAGGTGGGCTAATTCTTGTGAGTTTGGTTAAATCCTAAGTAATCAATTTTAATAACAACTTGAATAATCAATTCAATTTAAATGATAATATAAATGCATATTCTTGATTGTTGTTGCATCTCTTAAACCCTGATCTCACATTTGTGTTGCTAGAGCATAAGGTTTGAAGTGTTCAATCGCATTAATTAGTTTAGTTCTAAATTAGATAACAATTTGATAAATTAGTTAAAATACGTTATTTGATAGCTTAGCTTAGGGAAAGATTCGAATTCCTGGTAATTAGCCAATTAGCTCCCTATGGTACGACCTGGACTCATCAGTGTTTGTTGCATATGCATTCGATGGTCGATTATTTTGTGCATGTAATTAGAATTTGTAGTAGCATAAGATAAATCCAGTTTCAACAACCATGTCCTCAAGGTTAAAATGAGGATAAAGTTGTCGAAGTTAGTCTTTATCTTCCCATGTAGCATCTTCTTAAGGAACACTGTCACATCGCAAACCTAATTCAAGGTGTACCCAACCCTGCCTCGTGCGATACTTAAGCATTGCATAGAAGGCTATCCATAAAATGATTGTTTATGTTGACTATTTTGCTTTAAACATACCATAAAAAAAATTTTCAAAAGCGATTCATTAAGAGCATATTATCTATACGTAGGTTTCATTAATAATACCACTAGGTCGATACATCAAAAGATTACAAAGTTCATGTTTTCTCAAAATATAAAGGTAAATTGATACTTTATGTTATAAACCATAGGCTCATAAGTAAGCCTTTAACAAAAATTATTACATCAATCTTGATAAAAGCCTTAACTAAGTCTTTTGAAAAAACAAGCATCACTAAGCCAAGTTTCCAAGTCATCTAATTCATTAAGAAACTCCTCAAAGTCCACGTCATAACCCATTTGATCATAAAAATCAATTTCATCAATACATGTAATAGAAAATGTGAGCTACAGCCTAGTACACAATAACACAAACAAATACAAAGTGGCATACACTCTTAGTCTAATGTAGTACAATAACTATTAAGTTATATTCCAATAATTAGATGTAACAAATCAATATTGAGTATTCAAACTCCGATAACAAACCATTGGGAAGCTGGGGGTCCTCAGTAATAGCAGTTATTCAGGAGGTTCATATAAGTAGTCCGAGTACTTATATCATCTATAGGAACACCTAAAAAGATAATAGTTTCATCTACGGTTCACAACCATTTCTCATCTTTACTTATCTTGATCTATAATATCACATAGTTCAACCAATCTCATAAACGTAAACTAAATCATATTACTTTCTTTTAAGCATAAGTAAATGTTGTACTGATTCCGATACCATTACCTCTATCAACTATCCACTAAGCCATTAATAGTTGTAATTGCATCATAACAAGAGGATGGCCTAAGTACCTAACTAGTATGCATCAGCTTTGAGCATGGTTCTCACTTCTCGGATCGGATTAAACGACACAAGCACGAGCAATTTAAACACTAATTAGGCCATCTTTGTTTATGGTTGTTTTAGAAATACCTACCTGAACAACCAACAATCAAGTCATTATGTACCAGAATAAACTGATATTTCTAGCAAAGAAATAGAAGACAAACATAACTAAGTAGAGGAATCTATTTAAAATAAATCAATTTATATAAGGTTTAACATTTACCACGAACAAAAATTAATTCCTCAAACAATTATTAAGATTCAATAAACCTCTTGCTGAAACATAAGTTGATACATTTAGACATATATCTATATAACTTATCCTTTATTATTATTCAAAGAGCATGGGAAGATACACTAGTCTTGCTTTCCACATTTTCTTCATGTGAGAAACACAGTAAAAAATAATTCGTCGTGTTTCAGTCATGCTTTGTTCTTGGATTGGAACTCAAAGAGAAGCATGGCATGATAGGGCAAGCCATGTTCAAGTCGTGCTTTTCCTTGAGTTGGAAAATAGAGAGATACATGACACAAAGGGACAAGTCATGTTCATCTCGTGTTTCGTCGATATGCTAAGTACTTCAAAGGTTATAGAGAAATACGGTGAAATAGATTCAGTTGTGTTCGAGCCGTGCTATCTCAAAATTACATTGGTTAAAGAGCACAATGAGAAGCACAATTGAATAAGGCAACCCATGTACCAATCATGTTCCTTCTCGGATGAGTTAAAAGTTCACATGTTTTAAGCAATAGAGAGGAGCACAATAAATTAGGATACCGTGTGTTCCCTTTGTATACTACTTTGAAAATAGAGCATACTTGATTTTAATACTTAAACATCATATTTTTCTTTAACAAGCTCACATACACTTACTACACATAATTAGTAGCATCACATATGTATAACTTAACATTTATTTCATTCAACAACATTCACAACTTCATACTTAACATTGATGCATCACATAAACTATACAAACTCACTTATCTACCAAAACAACTGTAACAAATTTCATTGCTCTACCTTTACAAGCTCTAAGGATTTATTTAAACCTAAGGATCAACTTAGTTTACTAATTCTATCTTCAATTCTCTAAAACATTATTCATATAAAAGTTTGAAAAGAATATATGATTAAGTGATTAGAAAAGCAAGCAAAACTTTACCTTAGGTGATCTTGATTTCTAGGTGAAGTCTTGAAGAGATATAAGTGACTTGTTTTAGGAAGTCGATGAAAATTTTGTGTCTTCTTCTTCTTCTAAAGGTGTTAGTTTAGGGTCTGTTTTTGGTGTGTTTAAAGTGAAATTTGTGCTAAATCTTCTTAATAATTATCTACCTAAATCTACTTTTTTACTTTTAAGTGTTTGTTATAAGATCTAATGTGTGCTAGTGTATCATAAAGTAATAAGGAAAAAGGCTTAGACCATTGCTCATTTTGCATTTTGGGCTTGAAGTTAAAAAAATGGCAAAAAAATTTTCCTTTGCAAATTAAGAAAACAAATTAGCTCAAAGATTAATCAAATTGTAATTAAGGATGTGTAACAAAATAATTAAATAAACTATATGAAATGAATAAAATCTAATTATGTTCTAATGCCTAGTCACACTAACATGTGAAATTCTATTGATTGAACTATCACAACCGATTTATGCACTAAACCATCAATGCATACATGCAAATAAATTAAGCAATAATAGTTTAGCATATTTCAAATACCTTGCCATAGAACAACAATTGAGATATCTCCTTACCCTATCTGACCACTAAACTCCTAAAACAAGATCAACCCCTTGAATATCCAAAACAAAAAGTGTGGCAGCATATTGAAATCCTTATATCATAATAGTAAAACCTTGACACTTCCATTCACAAATCAATTTCTATCCATTCCCAATCAACACATGAAATTTATGAGAAGGAGAAATCAGTAATGCCAAATGCTTAGCTAATCTTGATTGAATAAAATTGTGTGTACTTCTCGAATCAATTAAAATTGATAAGGGAAAACTACTAATAGAAGCTTGAAATCTTAGTGTTCAAGGAACTGATTCCCTATTTGGCACATGATAAACTGATAGTGGCTAAATCATTTATATCATATTGATTATTCTCAATGTTATATTTACGCACTACTGCATTCAAATCTTCCTCCTCATTAGCTAACACAATTAAAAATTTAGTTTTACACTTATGGTTTTTGCTAAATTTCTCGTCACTATTAAAGCATAACCCTTTTTCTCTTTGTTCTTGCATCTCAGAGGCTGATAACTTCTTAACAGGAATATAATTCATAGATTTTGATCTTGAAGATGATTCTTGTGATGTTTGTTTTTAAATTGTAATGTACTTTTGTTTGAAATATGAGAATCAAAAGTAGTTTTAGATATCACAGCATTATTATTGAACTTATGCTCATGTAATCTTGCAAACCACATAACATGTAATAAATCTTTTGGTTTACTAATTTGCATCTACCTTTGTATATTAGGTTTTAATCTAAAAAGATAGAAAAACTCAATAGAAATGAATCTAACAGTCCTACTGTTCTATTTAAGAGACCCTCGAATTGTGTCTAATAATGAGAAACAGTAGAAGTTTGAGTTAGTTTTGATAATGTACGTTGTACATCCTCATATGCAGATGATCCAAATCTTGTGGCCAATGCATCTTTGAATTTAGGCTGGTTCGTAAGTTGTTTGTTCAAATACATCCATTTGTACCACTAAAGAGTAGGTCACTCCATCATGAATGAATAGACAATCAATCTTTGATCTTCATCTAGATGATGGACGTCAAAAAATTGTTCTACTTTAAACTACCACCCCAGCACATCCTCTCCAAAGAACTTTGAAAGCTCTAATTTCATGCCTTTCAATAATGTATCGGTTGTCTCAAAACTTCTTGAAGATGTTGAATCTTTTGCAACAATATTTGATTGGATTACTAAATTAGAAGGTTGATTCTAATTCATCTCTAACTTCTCCATTTGAATAGTTAGTTGATTCAAGTTTTCTTGCATGGCCAACAAATCAGACTTTAAAAAGTCCATATCCACATCTTGAGCCACAACTCTAGTCTCAGGTGTCAACAAGAAAAGCAAAGAAATTAGAGGAGCAAATAATACATTCCTTATACCCTAAACGACTATGTATAACACTTGGTATAAAAGAATCACAAACACAACCTTAATTCATGCCTCATAGCTAAGTCTCTCTTTTCCTATTTTCTTTTTCTTTACACTAACTATTCTCGAAAACCTAACTATTATGATGTATGATTTGCAGGTAAGTGAAGTGCGAATGCAATGCAAGGACTCCATTAGTGTATTCGAGCCACCATGCTCTTAAACCCTCATTTGAGGGATGTAATTTTTTGATCCCTTCTCTTTATTTATTTTTTCTCTTTTTTACTTTTGGATCTAGCTAGGTCTAGTTACAGTAGTTATAGATCTAGTTACATAAGTTGTAATTTCAATTGTAAACAATTATGGTAACTAACTATTAATAAAAGTCTTTTATCCTATATGGCTTCTTCCTATTCCTTGTAATGTGTCTTTGAGCGGTATCAATATATTCCACTATTATATAAATGAATTATATATAATATATATTTTTCATTAAATCTTTTTTTCTAGTAAAATTGCATATTGTTAGCTATAAAGATTGAATAGTATAGCTGCAATTATATGAAAATCTATAAGCACGAGAAGGACCTGTACATAAAAATAGTTGTACTTTGTCCTAACTTTTTGACATATAGAAAATGGAAATAACATGTGTTCTATATTGATACGATAATATCCGATGTACTAAAAGTGGACACATAAAAAATAATATCTAAATATTGCATAATATTTAATTTGCTACTATTTGTTTTACTATATGTGTCATATCACCTAACATAAATTTCTGTTGTTCCACCATATTTTTTTACAGGGTCGATTATATGTCAATTATTTAAATGTAGTATTAATAGGAGATTTTCAGCTAGGGCTCGTTGGACCAAAGCCTCAAGCTAATGGGTCTCAGGCTTAGGCTTACTAATAACTCCCAGCAAGCCCATCTCACGAAAACCTCGTGAGGACACAGTGCCTCAACCTTACCACAAAGCTCCATGAACACCTTGATATCCCTGAGCAATTAAGGCTCCCAACTTCAATCATAACCCTCTGGATAGATGCCCATGTCAACAAGGTTGTACCAGTCGTGACCCTTAACCTCAAAGGGGGGTCTGTGGTGACCTAACATCTATATCTCCTTAGCAATTTGCACGCATATGATTGCCCTTCGTACCTAACATATCGGTACCCCAGTCCTAGCACAATTGCATTCCATACCTGGCACTATCATGCTTCATGGATCGAACCAGTTAACAGCCCTAGGGGAATCCACCATGTGTAAAGAAAATATCTTATGGTCGCCCTAGAGTCCATTATGGCCACCTTCTATAAGGAACCTTTGAAGTGGAAAAACAAGCAAGATCTCTAAGACACTTGAGACTCTTTAGATTATTAGCGCTTTATTCTCTTAGCACCCTAAAGAATTCACAGCTAACTTAAGCATCCAGAGTGGCTAGGCCAGACAATCCTCCAGTTCACTACTAACTAAGTTTCTATCTTTGCAGGTCTACAGTGCTATCGCATCATCCTTTCCGTAAGGAAGAAGCGGCATGGAAGCAAGTATGGAAATCAAACATCTAATCAAGGTCCAATGCTTTATGTAGAGGATCTTGATGAACTTGCTACCTATCATGGCCAATCTGTTTCAAAGGAAAGTTGTTCTAAGCACATGTTGTTCTATGGAGAAGAGGAAAGTGTGGAACTGATATAGTTTAGAGAAACCATATATGTTATGGATCTAGCGTTATATTGCAATCTAAGGATTTGTAGTGTATTTTAGGGTTTTTGTGATTTAAGGAAAATTGAAAATTCAAAGATATGAATGATCAATTCTTAGATATGACACACCAAAGAAAAAATCGAACTAGTTATTCCAATCAATCAATATTATGAACGATTAAAAGAAACAATGAAGAATAATCTTGAGGAGGCAATTGGCCTCAAATTGAGGATGGTAAAAACTAACTCAACATATCCTTAACAACCCTTATATACTCCCACAAGTCGAGTAAGGGCAACTATGGAAAGCTAAAATTCAAACAATTAAATAAGAAACAAAACAATTTAAATAAGCGAAATAGGGATGAGATCACACTGTGGATCACTACCGTGACATGGACCATGATCTCCTTGGCTTCAACTTCTCCCTTTCCTTCAAGCATATCACGGCCATCGTTGTATATGTTACGTTTAGCATCACAGGCCTGATAAGGCCCATAACTTCACTATGTTCAAAATTCTTTGACGATAATGTTTTCATGGTCTTCATCAGGAGTGGCATGGAAGGGTTGATATCCATCACAACCATTATAGCAGGGGTGATCTATTTTGGAGCTTGATCTCCAGGATTCATCCCTATCATAGGCGTAATCACGAGGGTGATCTCATCGTGTGTTGAACTTCTTTCAAAATTAAGTGAATTTCCTACGCTCAAGCATGTCATATCATGTCCATCACAAAGTGTATCAAATAGTTGTTAAAATACCCCAACTCGTCATCTTTCAGTTCATCTGTTAGGATTAGATGAGTTAAGTTCAACAAGCTTCTAGCTTTAACTTGAGTTATTGGTCTAGAGGAACATGATTTTTATTAGGAACACGTAATTTTATTATCTAACTGCGTAGATTGTGTGTGGTTATTTGCCCTAGGTAGCATTTTGCCAAAACTAGAATTGGAGAGTATCGATGGTAGTTAGAGAGTATGGTGACATGTGCACTATATAGTTGGTCAATTTAGAGAAGTCGGCACCAAAGTTACTATAAGAAGGAGTTTTATCCAATGAAGTGTTTGAGGAGACTTAATTTTGTATGGAGTGAATGGGAATGTCCGAGAGTGATGGAGGAAGAGTTAGATAAGGGATTAATACGTGCGAGTGACGATGAAATGGATTTTGGCTGGTAGCCACCATCTAAAAATGAGTTAAGGATGAATGTGGATAATTCTTAGGTAAACAAGGACTTGGTAAGAGGAAGAGGAGGTGTTGTCCGTGATCAAAATGGCAGAGTGGTTAGGGAATTTGCATCACAATGCTATGAGCCTAATATGTTCAAGCCCTAGAATGCCAAGAAATTAAAAAAATAAAATAAAGGTTTGGAATTGAGTTAAGCGAAGGGTTGGAATAATTTTACTATTGAATGAGATGCAAAGAATGTGGTAGCAGTCATAAATGGATTGAATGTTGTTGTACACGGTTTTGTCTTCTTTTAATAAGGTTTCAGCTGTAAATATTTCACGAAATACGAATAAAAATAGCTTGCATATTGGATAGTTGTTTACATAAGAAAAGGGATCTAGCATTTGAATTGATGGATTAACACCGCATTCCTGCTCTTTGGACTACTTCTAGATGATTGTGTTGTTCATAATGAAGTAGAGTTGTTACTTTGTAACTTTTCTGATCATGGTTAATAAAAAATATAATATTTTTGGGAAAAAAGAAAAGATATAGCATGTATAGATTTAAACTTAATACCATTTATTAATTCGTAAAAGTCAATCGCCTATTCATCACTTCTCTATTGGACAATCCTACTTCGTATAGAAATATTTGACTTCATTTTGAAATTTAGAATGTACTTACATTAGAAAGCGTTGTAATGGGACCACGTCAAATTCATATTCAAATGGCATGAAAATTCTTATATTTAGTTATTTTATTTAGATAATTATTTAAGATTAGATTTACTTCTATTTTATTTTCTTCAGTCTAATATATTGATAAGATATAATTAATTTATTAATTTATTTATATTAATTTTTTAAGTGGATAGTTAATAGTCATCAAATTAAGTTCATATTATAATGCTCGTATTTGGTCTTACTTTTACTATAAATAGTATTTTTGTTAAGTTATTGAGCATGGTCAATGAGAAATTGAATAAAAAACTTATTTTACAAGTAAGTATAATGCCTTCTTTCTATTGATAGTGTGAGGCTATCCCTAAAATTTATGATGGTGGATTGGCCTACATGGCCCATAAAACTGTGCAAGGTGTGTTAGGCCAAAATTTTTTGTTCGCTTTATTATGTGGGCTAAAATGGACTAACCCATATAAACTACAAAATCAAATGGGGCAGGGCAGGTTTGCCCACTTGCATTGCTTTATCTATCAGTTCAACTCTTAATTGAAAAAAAAAAAAGAGTCGAAAGGAAAATAGAAGAGAAAAAATTGAAGGAAATAAAAAAGATAAAAGTAAATAAAAAATAAATATTTAAACTATTTTTGTGTAAATAGTGAAAGTTTATTTTCTATTCATGACATTTACGATATGTTTGTTTCGTCTGTTTCAAGTTATTTTTTGGTATTTTATTTTTATTATTTTTAAATAGATATTTGTTAAGAAATAGATACAGATGAAATATACACATTTTTACTCATAAACATATAAAATAGATCAGATATAGATAAAATACAGATGAAAATCAAACAGTCCAAACAAACCCTTAATGTGTTGTTCAAGTGATAAATATACTCAAAAACATGTCTAGCTGGATTCATAGAGAATTCCCAAAGTGAACTCTTATTCAACAATGCAAGATTTGTTTTTGTCTTTGTTAAGAGTTGCTTGTATCTTAAGTATTTAAATAAATGGACAACTTAAAAATTTATTTAAAAGAATGGGTTAAATGCCCTTATTCTTAAGTCTAATTTCACTTCAAGTTAAAATCTAATTTAGATTTTGTAATTATTTTTATCATTTGAATTGAGTAAAGTTATCTATTTTTTTTTAGTTTTTTTAAATAACTAGAATATTTATAAATTTTGAAAAAAAAAACCGAGGGTTGCACTTTGGTTCTAAAAACCGAATCAAATAGTAGCGTCATCTAGTTGAAGGGACTTAATTTCAATCCAAAGATTTATAACTACTAGTAATAAAATTCAAGTCGAACATCAAGTAGTAAAAACAAGGCTTTGGAAACGAAAAGCAGCATGTTTCTTTTACTTTATTTTTTTTAATTACTTTGTTATTATTATGAGTATTTAAAAAACTTTTATTAAAATTCTTATCTAATTTATTTTTTTTTATTTTTCGTAACTTTCTTATCCTATTCATTCCTTTTGCATCTCCATTTCTGTGTTCTACATCACATTTATGATTCATATGACATTGGCAACGAGGTGATGCAGAAGGTGAACACCGCCAAAAAGCTGCTGGCGTTGGACTCAAAAGTCGCTAGCGTTGAGACTTAGACCGTCGGCTAGGCCTGGTAAATGGGTCGCGGCACGTGTGGGTTGGCACGCGGACCATAGGCCTAGCATAGCACGCGAAGGAGGATAAGGGCCATAAACCCCATAAGGGCAAGTTATCGAGTGGTGTATCCTCTACCACCACCCCCATAAGAGCCACAATCATCGTATTACTATTAGCTCCTGAGCGATGCTGATGACAAGGTGGACAATTATCATATTTGCATCATTTTTTAAAAATTAAATTAATCACTTTTTTACTATTAATGTAAATAAAAATATAATGCATATTATTAATAAAGTTAAAATATTGCTTTAGTAATTTTCTAAATTTTATTTATGTTAAATGTTACAATCAATAATTTATTTGTAACTAATTTGAATAGTTAGTTTAATTAAAATTCCAAAAACCATCGGAAAAAAAACGCGAGTTGAAAATGATAAAAAACCGAAAAACCGTATGAAATTAGACCTGATTAAAGGCACGCAACTAACATGCGGAGGCACATAACACGACATGCGAATAAATGGGCAGGCATGGTACGACATGCCAAAAAAAAAAAAGAGCACGCGAAGCATGACAAGCAAGACCCGCGAGCATGAATGGGCCAGGTATATAAAAGCACGCGGCACGCAAAGTATGCAAAAATTGGCATGCGAACCATGATAATAAAGTCGTATTTCACTCAATTTTCCTTGATCAAATCATGATAAACTTGTTATAGATTTTATAGAAATCAATTGGAAATGGTACTTAAGTGTGTTAATTATGTTATTTTAGGTCATTAAGGATTTATCTTTCAAACACAAGCAAATTGGAGAAGTGTTGTGCAAATTTGGACAAAAACAATTGTACACCGGCAAGTCTGCAAAGAACACTACCGGCATTGAATGGAAAAGAGGTAGCCTTTAAGAGAATTAACAAACACTACCAGTGTTCAATGAAGAAATCCAACCAGCATTGCAAAATTTCATCAAACACCGGCAAATATCCAGTCTACACCGCCGGCCGTGAGCCGGTGTTACGCGTGAACAAAAGTGAAATTATTAAAGCTGGATCGAATGCTGCTTGTGTAGAAAACAAAACAGGATGGTTTCTACAATTTTTGATCCAACGCCGACTTCTGGGAAAGTTACACTGCAGGCATAGAGGCAGTGTCAAATGTCCACAGTACACAAATTGTTAAAGCCGATTTAACACCGCCAGCTTATAGGTGGTGCACAATATTATGGGCATTTTGATTTTTCATTGAACACCGGCAAATTCAAATCAAACGCCGCCGATGTTATTCCAGCATAAACTCAACAGATAGATTCGGAAATCCAAAATTTTAAAAAACGCTAGCCATATCCATTTTTATACTGCTAGTGTACTTATTGTAACTACTGATGTAATTGTCGTAACTGCCGGTGTATGTGGTTGTCCTTTGAAATTCCATTTGAAGTTCTATAAGAAACGAGGACCGAATTTCATCATAAAGGATTGGAGAGCTACGGAAATCATAGAAAAATAGAGAGAAAAAGCAAGAACAATATGTGTTTGAGTGATTCAATCCTAGAGCACTAAAACCATAATGTTCTAGCAACATAGAGATGATTCTAGGGTTTAGATACAATCAAGCTTTGCCCTTTTCTTTGGGTTTGTGGATTTGAAGACAAGATTTGATGAATGAATTGCATATGGAGGTGTTTTCTATCCTTGTTTTGTTTTGATTATTGCTTGATTGTACGTTGCGATACCATGTTTAATTAGATTATGAATATTCGTAGATGTATTTGATGAATTGGATAAATCAATTCACTTTGATTTTGATTTTGATTTTGATTATTTGGGAATTTAGCTATTGATGTTTATAATCTGTTTAAATTGTGAATGGCCAACATGAATTAGATAGATAGGATTAGAGATACCAGGAGGGGTTTGACAATTTGTATAAACATATCTTGAGTTTTTTTGAAAAAATTTGTTATAGGGATATGCAAGTTTTGATAAAAACTTATGAACTCATGTTCTTTATGCAATTAAAGTTGCAATTTTGGGTCACTTGGCGATGCTTAACTTGTGATTTTAACTAGAGTAGTATTTTCGGTGTGAGTGAAGTACTATTTACCTTATAATTATAGATAAATTGCCTTGATAGGATAATTTATGCTATAGTTAGAATTTTGCTACTCCGGGAGGTGGGCTAATTCTTCTGTGTTTGGTTAAATCCCAAGTAATCAGTTTTAATATCAACTTGAAGCATCAATTCAATTCAAATGATAATATAAATGCATATTCTTGATTGTTGTTGCATCTCTTAAACCCTGATCTCTCATTTGTGTTGCTAGAGTATAAGGTTTGAAGTGTTCAATTGCATTAATTAGTTTAGTTCTAAATTAGATAACAATTTGATAGATTAGTTAAAATATGTTATTTGATAGCTTAGATTAGGGAAAGATTTGAATTCCTAGTAATTAGCTAATTAGCTCCCTGTGGTATGACCTGGACTCATCAGTGTTTGCTACATATGCATTCGATTTGATGGCAGATCATTTTATGCATGTAATTAGAATTTGAAGTAGCACAAGATAAATTCTAGTTTCACACGACACAACCCATTTACCATGCCTACCGCCGACCTTCAGAGTCTCCTGAAAGCAAATTTTAAAAGCTGGCTCCAAAGCCGCTAGCTTATATATTTAGGCCGCTAATTTTGAGCTAACCTATATTTAACCGACTTAGTTTTTATTATTTCGTTTTAGGATTTCTTGTCATAGTATATATAGCCAAGATTCGACCTTTATTGATAGAATATCATATTTACACATTGAAAAAACACTATTTTGAGAGCTTTTCTTAGTAAATCTACAATCTTTTGCAATATTTGATTTCTTGAAATCATCCAGTGTGATTGATTTCATGTTTTATGTGTTTACACTGTGTCAGAGTGGTATCAGAGCATGATAACTTCCTGTGAAGATGTTAGCTAACAATGGTGTTGATAGCGATTGTACTCTTGATGGTGTTCAAGATATAATAGTCCGAGGGACTGAGGTTCCAAGGATGGTAATCGATGCCATGGATAAGAGAATCTTACGTTTAGAGGAGCGTTTTAAAGATCTGAATGGGCGTTGTGAGGCTATTGCAGTAGATACCAACAAAAACAAGGAAATTGGTAGGAGACAACTAAAGGAAAGAGATGTTTATGGTGATTCAATCAATAGACCTGTTGCTGCAGATAGATGGGCACATATCCTAGATGAAGATTCCGAGGAGGAGGGTGAGTTTGGCTCAGAGAGAAACAACCACAAAGGAGATACGGTTCTAGTGGTGGTAGTAGTAGATACCGGAGGGGATACTATGGATATGACAAGGGTGACGATAGTGACTTTCACCTAAAGATAGATATTCCTAACTTTAGTGGCAATTTAAATATTGAGGAGTTCCTAGACTAGTTAGCTGAAGTAGATAGATTTTTTAATTACATAGATATTCTTGAGGATCGTAGGGTTAAATCGGTAGCATGGCGATTGAAAGGTGGAGCTTTGGCTTGGTGGGAGAGACTGCAGAACAGGAGGTACCGTGAGGGTAGACAATCAGTGAGAGCCTAGTATAGGAAGATACGGTTGTTGCAATAGGATTTTCTACCTCTTGATTATAAGCAAATCCTCTTTTAGCAATATCAGTGATGTAATCAAGGACAGAAGACTATATATGAATACACTATAGAGTTCATGCGGTTAGCAGAGAGGAATGATATAAGGGAAAGTGAGGGTTAGCAGGTTGCTACATATGTGGATAGGTTAAAATTCCAGATTCGAAATTAAATTGGAGTCCATGTTCTGCGGAATTTGAGTGAGGCAAAGAACATGGCACTTAGAGCAGAGTTGATGTGGCAAGAGAAGGGTAATCGATTTGATGGTAGTAGTAGGAGATTCGGAGGTAAGACTTCAAGTCAATCTATGGTTGAAAAGAATGATAGTATTGAGGAGAAGCAATGCATGAGTAATGAGAAGAAAGAAGATAAGGCTGTTGGCAAGAAACCTGTGGTGGTTAAGGATACTCAGAAACAAAAGAATCCCTGTGCTAAGCCTTTTTTGGGTAATTGCTATATATGTAATCAATTGGGTCACCGATCAAATGAATACCCTAATAAGAGAGGCATAAACACTATGGAGAGAGATGAAGAGATCTGCTGTGAACCTGATGGTGATGATGAGTGCTACAATAAAGATAGGGAGGTTGAGCAGGGGAACACCTAAGAAGGGGAACACCCAGCGATACCAGTTGTTTTGTACCATGTGTACAATAGGTGGGAAGGTGTTTAACCTAGTTACTGATAGTGGTAGTTGTGAGAACATTATTGATAGGGAAGTTTTAAAGCAATTGCAGCTACCAATGGAGAAACACCCTAATCCATATACTATAGGGTGGATCAAAGCAACTAAAAGGATTGATGTGAAGGAGAGATGTAGAGTACCATTCTCGATAGTCAGATATGAGGATGAGGCTTATTGTGACATAGTGGATATGGAAGCATGTCACTTGTTACTTGTAAAGCCTTGACAGTACGATGTGGATGCCTAGTATGTAGGAAAGGAGAATGTGTATAGGATAGAAAAGGGTGGCGTGAGTACACTTTGCTGCCCTTGAAGGTATTAAAACGTACCAAGGTAGTCAAATCAGAGGGGTGCTCTTTTATGACTATCATCCACTCCGAAAGAGATATGAATGAACCTTGATTTGTGCACGATCATGTTGAGATAGATCATGATAGCAAAAGGAGAGACTAGTGGTGATGTACCAGGAGCAGTGAAAGAAGTATTGAGGAGTTGGTTCTACAATCAGATTGTAGTGTTTTGAAGCACTTGAATGATCAGACTTGACTTGGCAAAGATAGGCACACACGGTAGATTTGGTTCCTGCAAGAGTTTCTTTTCAAGTGGAAGCATAAGTCAAGGGTGAAAGACAAGATGGCTGATATATTCTCATTCTACCCAAACAACTTGTCCTTATATCCAGAAGAGAACTTAAGATCGAGTTTTTTGCAAGAGGGGGAGAATGATGCAAATGACATTAGCAAGGAGGTAACGCAGAAGGTGAACGTCGCCAAAAAGCCACCGGCCTTGAGATGGCCTTCAGAGTCTCCCAAGAGAAAATTTTAAGAGCTAGCAAACCACCAGCCTATATATTTAGGTCGCCAGCCTTCATTGTTTAGGCTACTAGCTTTGAGCCAGCCTATATTTAACCGACCTTGTTTTTATTATTTCATTTTAGGGTTTTTTGTCAGAGTATATAAAGGTAAGATTCAACCTTTATTGATAGAATACTATATTTACACATTAAAAACACTATTCTTAAAGTTTTTCTTAGTAAAGTTGCAATCTTTGATTTCTTGAAATCATCCAGTATGATTGATTTTGTGTTTTACGCTTCCGCATTGCATCAATTTAGAACTTAATCAATATGTCACATGAAAAATTTAATCTCTTCTCTAATATAAATATGGGAGTACGTGTGTTTTATTCACTACTTAGGAGAACATTGTGGGGTTAGTAGTATGCCATGATTTGAGATGAAAATCCTTGTATTGTCGTCATTACTAGGTTGATCGTTCTGGATCAATCCGATTGAACTTGATTTTATTTTCTTTTTAAATGGATTGGTTCATGTGTAGTTGGACTCCTGGTTTCACTTATTGATAATTGACCTTTAGTATGTCTAAATCAAAACCCTGAATCAGATTTGACAAGATGAGATGATCTAGGTATGAGGCTATTTTAATTTGCATTTCTTGAAACTTTGGTAACAATGGATTATGGTCGTTATGTTGGTAGCACAATTTTTAGGATTCTCAAAGTCGTTGAGCGAAAGAGTATTATATTTCTATCCTTGGATATAGTATTATTTACTGGTTATAATTATTTTAATAAATATATATGTGTTTAAAATTAAAAAAACAAATCACATGTAATATATGATAGATATAGAAACTAGTATAAAGATTAGAAAAAATTTTCGGTTTTCATACCAAATAGAGGACTTGTTTTGTATATACTTATTTAATGAAATTGGTCTTTAACTGCTAGTGTTATATATTTTTTCATCTGAAGGATAAATTATTGGTGAAAATTAATTTTTAAGAAATAAAATATCAAAACTAAGTTTCTTACACTTTATCATTATAAAAAACAAAATCGTTAGAATATTTTTAGACTGCGTATCCTATAATAATAAAACGATTTATGATTCGTAAAAGTTGTGTAAAAATAGACCATGATTATATTATGTTAGGTAAACAAAATAAAATTTTCATATATTATTTCAAGGTAAATCTTGTTTTCATTAATAAAGAAATATAACCAAAATCCCCAATAATATTGATCCACATCTATCATAATCAACAACATTATGTATACAATTAAAAATTGATTGTAAAAAATAATAATAATCAAGATTTTCCATTACGATTAAAACATATTTAAATCGTTGAATAATGTAATGGAATTGAACTCTTCATAACGAATGGGTTGGTAGAATTTTTCCTATCATAAATCCTAAATCTCCATATCATGTGAATAGATTAAGAACAACCAGTAAAAAGAGACGATTTATGATGATGCTAAGCCCTAGCACCTTCTACATATTAAGTATAAGCTGCATGTACACTTGCCCAAGAGAGAGAGATTGAGAGAGAGTAAATGGGCACCGATGCATGAATAATGCAAGAAGGGACAGTCACGAAGATGGTCATGCAAACTAAGCTGGATGGGTTACTTTAACGGTGGCTATAGCAAATGCGAACCAAAAAGTAGTAATGCAATTAAGAAAAGTTCACTCCAACCGCCACCCATATGTTCAATCCTTTGTTCCTACGTTGTTGACTTCAGCCAATTAATTTGACAGTTGAGTCGGTTTTCCATATATAATGATGGTGCGATGGTCTTAGGACATGCAGGGAAAAAAATAATAAAAATGGCGCGAATATTACTAGTTGTTATATTAAGCATGGTTTATGTAGGGATTGAGGGAAGGAAGCTTGAAGGAAATGGGGGAAATGTGGTGAAGAAACCGGAGTGGTTTTTTGACACCAATGGCGGTTGGATGGGCGGCCGAGATGGAGGTAAAGGTGGAGGTCTTAGTAGTGGTTTTGGAGGAGCAAAAGAAATTAGCTTTGGACATGCCTTTCATTTTCGAAAAGGAGTAGGCTATAGTTTTGGTTATGGAAAACCGGATGTGGTAATTCCAAAGCCCGATTGTGTTGGTAAAGGAAGTGGAGGTGGTGTGGGAGGCGGAGTGGGTGGTGGAGGTGGCATTGGTAGCGGTGGAGGCATCCATAAGAAAGACAGGAAACACAATCATGGTAAAATTGGAGGTGGAGGAGGAGGGGGAGCTGGAGGAGGTGGCGAGGGTGGTATTGGTGGTGGAGGTGGTGGTGGTCTTGGTGGAGGCACTGGTAAAGGGATTGGAAAAGGACATGGTGGTGGAGGAGGTATTGGAAGTGGCGGTGGAGTAGGAGGAGGTATTGGTGGTGGAGGTGGAGTGGGGAGAGGTATAGGCGGCAGAGGTGGGACTGGAGGAGGCATTGGAGGTGGTGGAGGTGCTGGTGGAGGAATTGGAAAAGAACATGGTGGTGGAGGGAGTATTGGAAGTGGTAGTGGAGGTGGAGGTGGCACTGGTAAAGGAGTTGGAGGTGGAGGCGGAGGCATTGGAGGTGGTGGCGGCACTGGAGGAGGAATTGGTGGTGGTGGTGGTAATGGAGGGGCAGGAAAAGGAGGTGGGTTTGGTGGTGGCGTAGGAGGAGGTGGTTTCGGAGGTGGTGCTGGAGGAGGTGTTGGTGGTGGTGGAGGCATAGGCGGAGGGGTTGGGGGTGGTAGTGGTGGTGGTGGGTTTGGTGGAGGAGGAGGCGATGGGGGAGGAACAGGTGGAGGTTTTGGAGGTGGTTTTGGTGGTGGTGTTGGAGGAGGGGTGGATTCGGTGGAGGAGGAGGAGGTGGTGGTGGTGGTGGTGGTGGCAGCGGCAACGGCGGGAGTATAGGTAGTGGGAGTTTGGGTGTTGGTAATGGTTTTGGAAGTGGAGGCGGATTTGGTGCAAGTCAAAATGAAAATTGAGAATTCTAGTCCTCTCCATAAAACGGTTAAGAAGCCACAACTACTTTTAAGACTTCTTGATTAGATTGCATTATTTAAAAAAATTTCCTATCTTACCAAGTGGTAAATTTTTATCAAAATAATTTTTGTGAATATACATTTACAAAATATAATCAATGCATAAAAATAAAAAATAAAAAATAAAAAATAAGAAATAAAAAAGAGCAACGCCCACAAAAAGTGTGTTTGTGCTCACAAGCATTGATAACTTATATATATATATATATATATATGTATATATAAGTGTTTATGTTAACCTTACTTATTTTTGTTGCACAATAAAAAAAATAACCATTGTGGCTGTACGAAATAGGTTGTGGCTTTGTATTTTTTCTGTCTATGACATGTTAATGAATTTTTATCTCAAATCATGATCAGTATGAAAAAAATAGTTTCCCCTCTTTTTCTACATTTTAGATAGCAAAGCTAGCTTATACCTCCTCTCAATAACAATTAGCTTTTTCAATTATAATTGTAGAAACAAAAGGGGGGAAATTTAATTAAAAAAATATTGTACCTTTCGCATGTTATGTCACATATAAACTAGTGTTTTATTATTATTATTATTATTATTATTATTATTATTAAGGGGAGGAGAGAATTCAATTTGGAGCAATCCTATTAGGCTATAAAACTATTAACTAGACTAATTTCTAAAATCAAAATCTACTTAACTTTAAATTATTTGGACCCTACATGGTTTGAATATGTTTTGCATTACATATTACAAATTAGAGTTGGGTTTTAAATATTTAGAACTTCTACTTACAAAATAGAATATGGAGTGATGACCTCTCATATTCAAAGTCATTCGAAATTTATACTAGTATATTATGGTGTTTAAGTTCTAAGTATCAAGCAGTTTGCCAATTTTAAATATATATGTAAGATAGATGTAGTCTACATGATATTATTAATGAATGTAATTAGATTTGACAAAGATTATGAAAATCCATTTAAAATGGCCTTACTTATACTCATTTTTTTTTTTTCGAGAATCTCACTAAGCAATCAATTCCATTATATCCCCAATTTAAGCTATTGTTTTGGATATATACACACACTAAGTTAATGTCATAAATGATACATGAATTCAGTAAAATGTGTAATTAAATACTTGAACTTTAAAATTGATCAATTAAGTACTAAAAAGAACTTCATGGAGATACTATTGACGTGGACGAAAAGTTTTTTTAGGTATTAAATTGATCAATTTCAAATTCAAATTCTAAGTTGATCAATTTCAAATTCAAATTCTAAATTGATCAATTTCAAAATTCAAGTACCTGATTGCACATTTTGTCAAAGTTCAGATACCATTTAAGACATTAACCCATATATATTTGACGTGTCGTTTGCAACGATGAGATAGTATAATGTTTTCAAATTTTATAGCACTAAATTAATCATTTAACAATAGCGCATTTTATATTAATAAAATTAATTATATAATGTCTTTCACTTAATATAGGTTTATCAATATTAATATCAATATAATTGTTTTAGCATAAAATTTAATTTAGTTATATGATATTAACTTAAACGCAGGGATATTTCAATTTTCCTTTCTATTGCTTACTCACGAGTACATTTTTTTTTCATGTGATATAAGTATTAAAATAAGTATTTTGTTCAATAGAAATTCATAGGATAAATAATGAAGTAAGTATTATCAAAGATATGATTCTTCAAATTTATCTTCTCTTAATTTTCCTCTATTTACAAATCAATAATGAGATTGCTGGGACTTTTATCATATCTCATGACATCTATTTTATATTGTGGTCTTCACAATTGATCATATATGACAATATCTTAAGATTAAATTAAGGTGGATTGAAAGAAAATGAACTTTGAGGATCTATCCCTATATGATTGGACAACGTAGTTTTCAAGCAACAAGATAAATGGGAATTAACCATTCATTTCTATCTTTAGTCGACATGATATGTGAGGGTTCAACATAATCCCTTTAATAATAGCTTCTTTGTGGTCAATTAAAATTAAAAAAAAAAAAAAAAAAGTTTGACACTTTAGTGTCTTAAATTGCCCCTTTAAAGATTTTGTGACGCATGCTTGCCAAAAACGTCCGATTCCTAAGCTAAGATTTTAGTAGGGTTACATTTTTAATCTAAATGTGAAATCCTAATCTCTTTCTCTATAATCCACCCTATTCAAATGATATCCTATTACATTTTATAAAATTATATGTCTTACAACTATTACTTGTAACAAGATGATAATTATGCTTCAAGGGCAATAGTTTTTTTTAACCTTTTATATTTCTTTTTAGATAACTTTGTATCTATAGATCATAGGAAAAAGGAATTCAATCCAACATAACATAGCTCCAAAGTCCACTAAAAAAGAACTGGATTCCACAACAACAAAGAAGTAAACCAGTGTTGGGCCCATAAGTTGCAATGACATTGAAAGGCCCATTTGAAAAAATGCCTGTGTGCAACAGTATGCAGAATAATCTTATGATAAAAGGATGAGTTCACTCGCATATTATTATAGTTTTTATTTTTTAACCGTCTTGATGCTTACTTCTCTTTGTATTATTATATTATTATACGAGTGTGTACCCAATAATCATGAAGGATGGAACACTGAAAATAATAAGCACACAATTGGGTCCCATTATGTTAAATCACGGAATCGTCTCGTAAAATATATGCTTCAACAGCAATGTAATTTGGTTTGATCTTCTAAATCATTTAAAGGAGGTTGATTTGGCTTTTTAAATGATATCACTTTAAACGAATCCTATTGTTTAAAAGAAAAAGGACAATAGTTCCTTACTTGTTACATATGTTCCTATTATTAATTTTAATAAACTAACTCATCAACCATTTAACAATTTAGATTTATACATAATCATTATCGTATTATTACAATAATTAGTATAACAATTATATATATATTTTATGATTAGATAATTGACTGGCGATTCAGTTTGATAAAAATATACAAATTCCCATTTGATTTAATTTGAAGCTATTCATTTTTTTCCAATTACATCTAAACAAAACCTAATAAAACTAAAGTTTAAGAAAAGGATAGCAATTGGGCAAGGCGACTACTATTTAGCTTCCCCCATGCTCTGCATGTCTTATATGAACGATCCAATCCCCTTCCCATCCCCCTCTACAACCCATTCCGGAAGCGCATGCAGGTTAACCAATATGGTTTATACCCTTCCCCATTCTGCTTGCTGGGTTACTTGTGGGGCACAATTTGGTGATGCAAACTATGATATTACTAAAAACATTATAAATCTTTTATTATATCCCATATAATGTTATATGATAAAAGCAGATTAAATATGATATAACAATTATAATGTCTTTCAAGTTTATAATAAACACTAACTCGTCTTGAAAAGGATAGCAAAGTAGAACTAGCTAGAATTTCATTGGTGATTGTGAACTCAACCATAATTGTGCTCATTAAATAACAAACTTTAGACAATATAAGAATTCATTATATTAATTTTGCAAACTCGAAAATATGTAACGAAAGTTTATAATTCGAAAAAAGAAAAGAATTACATTTTCAAACATATGAGTGTGGGTCAAAAAACCAGTGCACAAGCTTAGCATGATACTTCATCCTTGCTCCTCTAATAATAAAAATAACGAAGCCCACAGCCCACTAGTGCGAGATAGGAGAGGATGGTTCCCCTTGAGTAATGCTTAATTTTCCATCCTTGCTCTGTACATATTGGCATATAATCTTTTTTGCAAATAAGTGGGAAAAAAATAAATAAAATACTTGCGTTGATAAGTGAATGATGCATTTAAAGCAAAGGTTCAATGAAAAATAAAGGACCACTTTACAAACCAAACTGGACGCAATTCAATCTTTGCAATTGGTTGAATGATTGAATTTAAAAGAGGTTGTGAATTGAATTGTATAATATAGATCAATCACTCTTTAATGGACCATTAGTTTGGCTGCATGATAACGTAAAATATCCCTAACCCCATCTAGTTAGATTAGAAACGTTTTAATTAAATAAAATTATAGATAGTTAATTATGATATTAAATTTGAGCTTAGTTAGAAATTTATCTTAGATAGTTAAATAGTTCAAGTAAAACAAACGATGAATTATGTTTAGATAATTTAATATAATTAAAATTAGTAAATTGATCTGAATTAAAATTAAGCTTTTATATTTTTTGTAAACTCCTAAACCCTTAAATTTTAGTTAACTTTCATTTTCTTAAGTCTCTATAATTTTTTTAAATCAATTACTTGTTTAAAAATATCAGTTTTAAACCCGAACCCGAATTAAATGTTAGATTTTCATAAATTGAACTTTTCAATTGTATTTTTATATCAAGTCATAAATTTTTTATAAACATGTTCCCAAATTATTTTCTAACTAATTACAATTTTAAAAAATATATATAAAAAAGTTTAAACTTAATACCTTTATTCTAAAATATCTTTAGATTTTACTTTTTTTCCTTTCCTTTTGCTTTAGTTTTCACTTGCCTCTCTCTCTTTTCTTCTATCATCTTCTTTCCCTTTCCTTTTTCTTTCTATTACGTTTCCTGTTCTCTTCCTTTTCTTCTTCCCTTCTTTCCTTCAAAATCATACTATAAATCGCAAGTTCAATAAGATTAAAAGAGAAATTGAAGATAAAAAACAAGATTGAAATAGGAAACTAGCTTGAAGAAGTTATATTAACTCAAGAAAGTAGTAGTAGTGTCACGACCTGCCACCCCAAGCTCCATCACAGCGGAGGGGCGCCCCTAGGCCCTTAAGCCACCTTGGGCAGGGATCGTCATGCCAGGTACACTGGCCATCCCAGCGCACCATCAGTCATAACCAGGACACTAGAGGCAATGTGTAACAACTTGGAAATCTACCTACTAAGGTATTATCTGCTTTGGCCACATGCCACACGGTTTTGTCCCTTTTGTGCCAGCGCTTCCCAGGGGATCACCTATCCTGGGATTGCTCTACCCAGAGCACGCTTAACTTTGGAGTTTTGACAAACTCCAAGCCATTGCACCGAAAAAATACCTCTATGATTAGAGTTCCACCATCTATGTTTGAGGGGTGTTACAACTAGTGAAGGTCTAGTTGATAGGAAATAGTTAAAAGAAGTGAGTAGTTGATTTTATTGTTTTGATTGTTGTTTATGTGTGTAAATGTTGAACTAAAACTAGATAAAATTGATAGATAGAGGATATATGAACATATATGCTAAAATATAGATAAGTATATACATGTATAGATTAAGTGTTTGATGGAATGATTTATGGAAATATGATATAGATATGCATATGGAAGTGTTTACAGGTTAGGATTGTACATGTGTAAACTAATAACAAGTTGTTTTTGTTGATGTGTATTGAAAACAAGTATTTAAAATTAGAGTAAAAAAAAAAGAAAAGAAAGAAAGATGAAATAATTAGGTGAATGATGGATAATAGGTATGCTATATGAGTGTTTGTATAATTAAAGATGGATTAAGTGAATTAATAGGCTTAGTAATTGATTTAGATTAACATGGAATGTGAGCTCATAAAATGAACTTAGTTAATAAGTTTAAGTTTAACTTAGCTTAATATAACTTGGTAGCTAGATTATATAATTAATTCTAATCAATTTGGCTAAGATTAAGTTAATATAGACTTAAGTTGACATGAATATTAGAAATAAAAATGAATTAGTAATATATCGAAGTTCAACATGACGAAATAGACTTTAATGAGTTAAAATGGATTAGATTGATTAAGTTTAATTAACTTGACTTAGTAATTGAATTGAGTAATTAATTTTAATTAATTTGGTTAGGATTAAGTTAAAATAGGCTAATGAATAATAATTGGCTTAGGTTAACGTGTTAGAATAAACCATGAATAATATGAGGAATATATTGTTTCAAATGTTGTTTGTTAGGAAATATGAGTATATTTAATATGAATGATGTGATGATGTTTTATAATAAGAGACTATAAACAAGGTGAAAAGAAATACTTTGACACATAATGAAAAATTGTTTGTTTCTTAGCGGGGCAAATCTTGCAGCCATGACGAGGTTCCTACTTAATGTCTGATCAAATAGGGTTTTAAAATAATTTTCACATAAATAGATAATTAATTTAAATGCTTATATGAGTTATTTTTTGCACAAATATGGATATCTGATATATCTTTTGAGATGGCTTCTAAGTCTTTGATTGGATTTCAATTCAGTAACGTACGCAGTGACATATGTGTTGTATATCAGAATAGGCATCCTAAACGAATTAAAACTTGAACCTAGCTTAATAAATGATTATTGTTTGTGTGTGTGCCATCGAATCCAATTCAAGGAGCGACAACCTTGTCCAGAGCGGGCATGGTAGTTTAGGCGCTTAAACCATCCTCGTCATGATGTAATGATATTCATAAATGGCTCATTGAGTAAACAATGAGGCAAATGGTATTAGTGTAATGTTTGATTAGGCTCAAAGAGAAGTAATATGATCGAGTTCACATTTTATGGGGACAAATGAATTAAATGACGTTATGGACCAGAATGAGTGGAGTTGTGTAATGGCTACGAACCCTAGATGATGATATTTTCTTGTAAAATTATGTAGTTGATATAGGTATCCAGACTGCCTATATCAACCTCCTGAACAGCTGTTGTTACTTAATATCCCTAGATTTGCAAAGATTGTTCCGGAGTGTAAGTGCTCATTTGTTACTTTGAGTGTGGTTGTATTGCTGTTTATTGGGCTCGGCTCATTATTGTTGTTGTCTTTTTTTTTTTTTTTTTTTTTTTTTCAGGTATTGTAACGATGATGATGATTTGATAATGATGATGATGATGGTGTTGCTGTTGATAATGTTGATGGGCCTAATGATGTCTGGCTTATGTATGGGTTGAAGCGAGAAGCGTTGTTGATGAGTGAAGTGAAGTAGGGCCGATGGATTATTTATTTTTGTTTTTACTTTGTTTTAAGGACTGGTTTTAATATTTTTAAATTGTATTTTTTAAAAGGCTTGGCGGAGCCCAAATGTTTTGTAATAAGCTTTCAAAACATAATATATATATATATATATATATGACTTTTACGGTTCTCGCTTATGTATGGGTTGAAGCGAGAAGCATTGTTGATGAGTGAAGTGAAGTAGGGCTGATGGATTATTTATTTTTGTTTTTACTTTGTTTTAAGGACTGGTTTTAATATTTTTAAATTGTATTTTTAAAAGGCTTGGTGGAGCCCAAATGTTTTGTAATAAGCTTTCAAAACATAAATGTATGTTGAAAAAAATATAATATATATATATATATATATACATACACTCATTGGATTTGAATCTATAACTCATGAATATAACAATAAACATTTAACAACTACACCAAACTCATTCTTATATTAAAATTTGCTCTTTATGCGTGCCTGCTTGTATTTTAATTGATTGGGTGAGTTATTAAGATCCAAAGATAAGGTAAGACGATTATTTGAACATAACTTTACATGTATAAATATTAGTTTAATTCAACAAGCAGTATTGTACCTAGAGCTCAAACTCCATCAGAATGATTATATTTGAGCAAATATTGAGCAGAATTTCAACTATTTAATTGGCTTTTACGGTGCTTAAAAACTATTAAATTTGCTTCCGCAGCAACTTATCATGCAAATAGTGGTATTTTGCGTTGTTGAATCCTTTGTACTCGTAGACATAGATGCTTTAGTGTTATTATTTAGTTTTGTTTAGAGCAATGTAGGATGTACTGTACACAGACTGCATTAAGAATAAGACTTTATTTGGATTGTCCAATTTCCACCTGTTTCGATATCTGTATTGCATCTGTATTTATATTTTATTTGTTTTGTAGATCTTATTTGTATTGATCTATATCTAGTCTATCTGATCTATTTAATGAGTAAAAATATTTGTTTTTTTCAACTATATATGTTTTTTAACAAATAATCTATTTGAAAACAATTAAAAAAAAATGTTAAGATCAGAATAAACGAATCAAATAGAACCCAAATAATGATACAATGAAAAACAACCAACAATTAAAATATGAAAAAAAAAAATTTTTAGTGAAAAAAAAGGAAAAAATTTAAAAAATAGTTTGCACCGTATAAAGAAATGGACTAACTAAATCAAAATATGTTTAGATACAACATCAACTTTCTTATGTAATATGACTTTTTACAAGTTTAAGATATATCAATGTCTACCTAACAAGTTTGGAAACCCCTATTACTTCACCTCATTAGGAGTTAATGCTTAAACTCAAATTGAAATTACAGTTTGTGATGAAACCTGATCTGTTGTAAGTGATTATTCTTAGATAAAAATATTGAACTCACGTTTACCAAGCATTAAAGTAATGTTTTATAAGACTACATCATTTGTTTCAGACAATTATATCACTCACGTTGGACTAGGGAAATAAAACTATAACAATAGAGAAACAATGTTTACTATTTCCTAGCTCTAGAATATCTTGAATTGTGGCTGAGATATGTTCTTTGATTGAAAATGGTTCCTACACAGGGCAGAGCATTAAGTATCATGTTTAATCATTTAGGTTGGGATGGCCCGGGTAACAATTAAATATATATATATATATATATAGCTCGGATGTCGGAATATATATATATATATATGAGAAAAAAAAATTTATCATGTTCATCTCATCGGACTTCAACTTACTACTTCTTATCATGTGTTAAGGTTTAAATTGTTTTAGCGATTAGGTTAAAATTAAGATATTTCATTTTTAAATCTGGTTATACATATTCATGAAAGGAAAGAAAAGCAAATATATAAAAATATAGATTTTTTTTTCTCTTTTTGACCGTCTAAAAAGAATTCATGGATCATTTTTCATTACAGAAGACTATAAGTATTATAAAAAACTCTAAGCATTTTAAATTTTAAAATCGACATTGAAATGGTTTAGGTACTTTAAAAATGAGCCACAAATCCCCTGAGAGCATTTCTATTTGATGATCTTCGCACATGTCCATATACTAAGGAAGTCACTTTTGAGATCGTTAGTAATTGAGAGAGATATTTCAATTTTTTGGTATCTTCCACTAAGAGCACCCCTAACTGTGGTGCTCGGAGTGGAAACATAGATAGGAAGGACCTTTTTTACGGTTCTTTAGGATTGGGATCGGTTCTTAACAAAAATAAAGTTGGTCTAACAAGCACCGGTACTGTAATCCTTCCTTTCCTTTATTTATTTTTTTCTCAATCAAAACTTGCAGCTTTCACCTGCCACTTATTTTTTTTTTCTTTTTTTAATACATTCATTCACTATTGAAGTTTGGTGGATTGCATATATATTTTTCTAATTTTTCAACATTTCCATCATGATTGTCAAACTCGCGAGTTAACTCATACATTCCTATGAGTTTATGAGATGATGATGGGGTTTTGATTCAACTCTCATATAAAATCGTTTTTCAAGTAAACTTATCTAGAATAGCAATTTTACATAGTAGAATCGGTAGAAACGGTAGTAAAATCGATGGTAAAATTAGTAATAAAATCGTAAAGTTGTAATTTTATACTTTTTTTTCTATTTAAACTTTAAAAATGCAATCAATTTAATATGTTTAAATTTAGGCTTTTAGGATTGGTTCTTGTTGTTTATCTTAATCTAACTTAATTTTAGTTTTTTTTATTTTTAATTTTTTTCCTTTTATTTCCTTTGATTTTTTTGTATTTTTTTTTAAATACCCCAAACCTTCATCTAGATTAGAAATTGAGTTTAGATAGATTAAATGAATCAAATGAAATATATGAAATAATTAGAAAAGTAGACATAATTAGATTAGTAATTAATTAAGTTGAAATTTGAGATTTCAATTCCTAAATCTCTAAACATGTTAATGAAATAGCCATAATTCCCAAATTCATATTTTACATATGTGTGTTAATGCATTTATGCATGATTTTGAAACATGATGTATATGATTTGTATTAGTATGTGGTATATATATTGTATTAATATATTTGAATATTAATATATCTTAATGTGAATAAATATTATGTCTATGAATTTGTAAGTGTAACGAAGTGTATGAAAATTGGTTTAAAACAAGTTAAATATGCTTAATACATTTACTAAACATAGCAGAAATTTTAGACATAAAACAAACCCAAACACATTGATTTTTGGCCCAAAATCAAGCCCAAACAAATGCAAATTAAAGCCCCTAACATGGCAAGCCTAAATTCAACATTAAGATAAGTATAAGGCTTATTTTTGACAAAAAAATACACTCTTAAATTAGACCCCAAAAAGCCATACGAATTTCATAACTTTTCTTACATATTGTCTTCTCTATTTCTTCAAAACCTTGCACTCCAAACCTTTAAAAAGGACAAAACCCTAAGCCTAAGTGATTTTCAACAAGACATAAATCTTCTTAAGGTATGTATTTGGTTGGTTATATGTTTATTAAGTTATTTGAGTTTTCTTGTGAAGTGGGGTTTCATGCCATGAATTGAATATAATGAGTTAAGTGTGTTAGTTATGTGTTGAGTTGTATTTGGTTGGTTATTGAGCTTATAGTATATGCTAAGTAAATGATTTGAAGCATAGAGATGTTAGGAGTTTGAAATAAGAAGTGTTGGGATAGTTTAGAGAGATTGAATTGGCTAAACGAAGTGTATGTTTTAATTGTGAATGAACTATACAAGTGATTATGAGTAGATGGTTTATGATATAAGTGTTTTGGATGTGTGTTTGAATGGATGAAGTTGAAGAATGAATTATTGGTTTGGTTAGTTTGTTGAAGTGTTTTTAAGTTGGTTAATGATGGATATAAGAACATGTAAGTTTTCTAGGTTAAGTTTACACATATAGGTTAGATGATTCATGATAAGATTTGAAGTTAAATGAAGTAAAACATGTGTATAGATGTTAAAAAAGATGATTTTAGGCTTTTATGTTGTACATAAGATGTTAGATGATGAAGAAATGGTGTAAAACAAAGTTAAAAAACAAGTTAAATTTCAAAAAACAATGACAGAGCATGAACACGAGGTAAACATAGCTCTCCTTATTCAACCGTGCTTCTCTCTAGTCTTTTAAACGAGTTGAAACCCAGAACAGCACGGCTAGAACATAGAGGTGCCACACCCATCGTGTTTCTCACTGGTTCTCGCATGTGTGTTTAAAACAAGAGAAACATGGTTGGAACACGGTTGAAGGTATCTGCTCGTGCTTTTCTCTGATTGCGATACTCTTTTGATCATAACCTTTTCATACGAACTCGGATTGAGGTGATCCAAATTGAATTGGAAAGCTTATAAAGAGATAAAAAAATTTCATGTTTTAAGTTTTTGCAAATTCAAAAATTATCAAGGTCGAAATTTTACTTCTTTTCAGCTGATACATTTACCAAACAAAGTTTAAAACTTGTTTTTGTTCTTTAAATGTATGTTTGCTTAGGAAATGAATCTTTTTGAGCTGAAATGAGATGGATAAATAATCTTTGATGTGTTATATTAGTTAATTGATGTAATTAAACCTGAATTAAGTGGATTTATAGATTTAATAGATAATTGGATTAAATATATAAGTTAGTTATAAAATGAACTTAGTTAACAAACCTAAGTTCAACTTAGCTTAATGAACTTGAATGAACTAAAATGAATTAGATTGATTAACTTTAATGAACTTGGTTAAGTTTAAGTTAATATGAACTTAAATAACATGAATCCTAGATATAAAATGAACTTAGTTAATTAATCTAAGTACAACATGACTTAATGAACTTCACTAAGCTAAAATGAGTTAGATTGTTTAAGTTTAATTAACTTTACTTAGTAAATGAATTAAATGACTAATTCTAATCAATTTGGCTAAGATTAAGCTAAAATGTGTTAATAGCTAAAAATTGGTATGAGCTAAAAAATTAGGTTGGTTTTTGAATAACATGAGGAATATGTTATTTTTAATGTTTTCTTGTTTTAGTTATAAATGTTTTTGTATATGAATGGCTTGATTATTCTTTTGTTGATAAAAGACCATAAATAAAGCGAAAAGAAATACTTTGGCAGATAAAGGAGAACTATCCATATTTTAGTGGGGTGATCTTCGTAGCCATAATGGGGTTACAAATTAGTACCTGATCAAATAGGGTTAAAATAAAAGTTTGAGATGAGTGAAAAATTGATATAAGTTCTTATATGAGTTTGCTATATAAGTAGATTATTAGTGTGAGTTCTTATATAAATTTAATTCTTGAACAAATATGGATATTTGGCATATCCTTTAAGATGGCTTTTGTCTTTACTTCTAAGACCCTGTTTGGATTTTATATGAGAGGTACGCAGTAACTTGCGTGTTGGATGTTAGATAGACATCTAAAATGGATTAAGAACTTAAACTCGGCTTAATAATTGATGAGTATTGATCGTCTATTATGTTGTTGAATCCGATTCGAGGAGCAGCACTTTACTCAGATTGGGGGCGTGGTAGTTTAGGCGCTTAGGCCACCCTTGTTATGATGCAACGACTTTCATAAGTGGTATGGCGGGTAGTCGATGGGGTTATTGGTATCGGTATAATGTTTGCTTATTCTTAAGATGAAATAATATGATTTAGTTCAATGTTTATGTGAACACTTGAGCTAGGTGATATTATGGATTAAGTTAAGTGAAGATGAGAAATGGTTGAGAACACTAGATGAGACTATTTTTCATTTATGGATATATCATCTAGGAGATATAAGTCATCAAACTACTTATATCAACCCCCTGAGCATCGAGATCATTACTCACAACCCCCTTGTTGTTCGGAGTTTGAACACTTTAGTGATGTTTGACTAATTAAAGATTATATAATAACTAGTTGATATTGCATTGCATTTAGTTAAGCTTGTGTGTTATTCCATGTGTGATTGTGTTACTGTGTACTGGGCTTCGGCTCATTCTTCTTGTTGTTGTTTTTTTTACAGGTTTTGATATGACGATGATGAGTTTTTGATGATGGTGTTGATGTTATTGAGTTGTTGATGACGGTGTTGATGTTGTTGAGTTGTTGATGGTGATGATGGATGATGATGAGGATGTTTGTCTCAGGTTAAGGGCATCATTGATGATTATGGGAGAACTACTAAAGTATGATAGGTCTAATGGATTCATTTGTTTTAATTTGTTTTGCATTTGGGACTGGATTTAATCTTTAGAATTTGTATTTTCTTAAAGGGCTTGTTGGTGCCCACGTTTTGTAATCAAGCTTTTGTAAAACTTTGTTTAAGTGAAAGTTCTTCCACTTGAGTGAGTGGAAGTTTTTGAAATGTTTTTATCTAGAAATTATTTTATAAAATAGGATTTTCGCTACTAAATCTAGTTCTTCAAGAAGCTAACTAAACAATTTAATAATCTAAAATTGATTAGCAATGTTCAACATAAACAAAATATTTTAAATGAAACTTGAGTATGTAAGACTTTAGAGTATTGTACGTGGCAGTAGCGCTTTAATCGATTTAATTAATTAGATTAAATTTTTAGGCTGTTACATTTTTAGAGAGTTATTTTCTTTTAGGTTATATACTTTGATATGTCTTGAACAATCTGAATGAAAATGAAATAAATATATATAGTGCTATATTTTTTTCCTTGTTTTAATAATTTTCTATAATATAATTTATTTGTCATGAATGCAATGATTTTTTGTTTAAATATATAGTGTACATGAAAATGTTCATTACTGTATAAAATCAGCTACTCACACATGATAATTTAAATAATTTGCAATATATCTTAATAATTGTAGTTGTGAATAATCATTAAATAAAAATAATTATTTTAACTATCAAAATCGCACTAAATATATTAATGAGAGTATGTGAATTATGATTGGTATAACTTAAATTTTGATGATATGTAAATAAGTTAATACTAAATTCTTTATTTTCATTATTTATATAGAGTTTTATTAATATAGTAAGTAAATCTTTGGCCAATGGCATTGTAGCCTAATGGCATCTCCATGGCCTCTCAAGGGAGAAGTCTTAGGTTCAGACCCTCCTTCTCTCCCCCCCCCCCCCCCCCCCCCCCCCCCCCCGCCCTCCCCACCGCCGCCGCGGCGATTGTAATGGCAAAAAAAGAAAAAAAGATAAATCTATGGCTTTTGCAAGCAAATTTACATTAGTTGTAAAATCTTATAATTCTACGTTCCCATTCTATGACCCCTTAGTGATTCTAGATAGAATCTCGAGTTTGACAATCATGATTGCTGTTGTATATGCAAAACAGCTCATTCCCTATTTATTTAATTTCATTTATTCAATTAATTCTAATAGATGCACACGACTATTCTAAATTTTCACAACATTAAAATTAGATGAAAAAAAATTTTCGACTATAAATATGTGAACATTTATTCTCACCATTCACCAAAAAATTCACTAAAACCTCCCCTACTAAAAAAATTAATTTATAGTTGATACTTGAGCTACATTAAGATCCCAATAATCCTCAAAAGTTGTCACATTCCGATCACCCATAAGACATGCAAAATTTTCAATACCCTCAAATTCACAAAATATCTCTTATTTTCTATATGGTGTATTTTTTCCAAGGTCCCCCAAATTTTCAAAATCCTTCAAATTTACCAAATATGAGTCAAGGCCTACAAAAATTCAATCCATCATTCAATTTCTTTCAAAACTCAAGAATTATGTTGCTTATATATTTCCAATATCCTCCTCACTTTAGTCTTGAAAACATATAACAATTTACCCATACTAAAGTGCATCTTTCTCAACCTATAACTAATTAAATACCACAAACACTTCATAGCACAGCTTCATAGTATCCAACATTCTCTACACAAAATTTGGAGGACGAGGAGGATAACGAAAATGAAGAGGATGACCGATGTAGGAGAAAATGGGAGCATATTGACGACAAACTCCTTATTTATGCATGGATAAGAATAAGTAAAGATCCAATTACTAGAAATGGTCATCCAATGCAGAGTTTTTGGCAACGAGTCCATGAGAGTTTTAAGGAAGGCCAAGCCTATGAGAGTAGAAAAAATCCATGGAAACGAACATTGCAATAATGCAAATTAAGGTCGGTGAAAATCTTTAAGGACATAATGAAATTTAAGGCTTGCTATGATTAAAAAAAAATGACGAGCTAAGAGCAAAAAGAACAAGAATGACTATATAAAAGATGCTTATGATTTGTTTAAACAGTACAAGAGAACAAAAACAATGTATGATCAAGCATTAATGGGTTATTTTGTGAAATGAACTTAAATGGAGATCTCAAATCCGAAATGATAAAAAAAGTCAAAGTGAACTGAGTACATTCTGAGTGTATACAAGTTCATCCTTGAATAATGATGTACCTCAAGATGATGAGATTGTTAAAGTTGTAGTTCGACCACCTAATATAGCAACAAGAAAGATGAAAGCGAAAGAAAAAGTTAAAAATAGTGAGGTAGTACTAGAGTTGGCAAAGAAGTAGGAACGGTTAAGCAATACAGACCATGAGAAAGTTAAAGTGTTGCATAGATATAATGAAGTTACTGAACAAAAGGAATATTGGAAGCAACTTAAGTTGAGGAAATCGATAATATTTGTTGATACATCATCAATGAATGAAGTGCAAAGACAATGGATTGAAAAGATATGAAAGGAAATAATGCAAAGATCATTAGTTCTATTTCAAATTAACAATTAGTTCTATAAGTAGCCTTACATTATGTATTGTGTTTATTTAATGAAATTATTCAACGTAAGGGTATTTATTAATGAAATTATTTTTAAGAAACTAGCCGTTGCAAAAGAACATGTCAATTAAATCAATAAAAATAATTAGTTATTGCAAAAGCATCTGTCAATCAAATCAATTTAAAAAAATCAGCAATTGCAAAAGCATCTGTTAATTAAATTAATCTAGAAAAACTAGCCGTTGCAAAAGCATCGATTAATCTTGTATGTATATGGGTAGAGAAGCATATCCTCACCAATAACCCTTACATTTCGCATTACCATTTACATCAACACCAAGTCACCCTCGTACACAATCATATCGAGAAGTAGCTCTGGCTCTAAGTTAGAAGAGGTAGCCTATGAGGTAGCTAAAGAATTGGTCCTATCATTAAGTAGCACAAGAACAAAGCTTATTAACTCTTTCTATCAAATGCTTCCAGAGTTAACTAAGAGTTCTTCCATGACAAGACAAAAGAGAAGATATATAGATAGAGGTCATCTTAAAGCTCAAAATTGTTTGTATAACAACTATTTCTTTGATAATCCTACATATATGGATGAGCAATTTTGACAAAGATTTCGCATGAGGAAAGACATATTTCTTCATGTTATGCAAACATTAAAAGATTATTCCTCCTATTTCAATTACAAAACTACATCTTAGCTATTTAGATGTTAACGTATAGGGTAATAGGTGATGCTTTTGATGATTATTTGCACATGACTAAAAGTGCCACAGTGGAGTGTGTCAAGCATTTTTTTTTTAAGGTTTCATTATTTGTTTTGGTGATGAATATCTATGTAGGCTTAATTCTGCTGATATTCAATGCTTACTAGTTGTTGCTGGGTGATGTGGATTTCCTGGCATGCTGAGGGAGGATAGATTGTATGCCTTAGGAGTGAAAAAATTGTCTAGTTGCATGGCATGGTATGTATACTCAAGGTAATCACAGTTGTCCAACATTTATGCTTAAAGTCGTTGCTTCATATGATATTTGTATATGACATACATTTCTTCGTTGTTCCAAGATCAAATAATAATATTAACATATTAAAGCACTCTCCCCTATTCGATGACGTTCTAGAGGGACGAGCCCCTCCAATCAACTATACTATTAATGGTAGAAACTACAATACAAGATACCATCTTACGGATGATATATACCTAGAATGGTCGATATTTGTCAAATCTATTCCATACCTACATGGTCAAAAGCAGCAATTATTTGCTAGGTACCAAGAAGGGGTGTAAAAAAGATGTTGAAAGGCTTTTGAAGTGCTACAATCTCATGTTCATATAGTTCGTGGGCCTTCACATTTTTGAGACCAAGAGGTTATGGGACAAATAATGAGAGCATCTATAATTTTACATAATATGAATTTTGAGGACGAGCGAGATGGATATAACTTTAGTTACAAAGTTCTAGATTATGAATTGGAAAGCACTAGTGATTCGATACCCCATATCTCTCGCAATTACATTACCATTATGCAATGTACATTGAAAATAATATTCTTCTTCATGATAGGATGATGCATGGTCAGCTATAGGTCAACTTGATTGAACACATGTGATAGCGATTTGGAAATTATAGTTAATGTTTGTTGATTAGTAGTTTTAAAGTATATGCTCTAAAGTGGTTTTTTTTTTTCTATACTTTAGTTCTCATTATGTACTTCAAATTAGTCAATGATTGAATTTCTTTCTCGTTATATTGGTCAAAGTTAAATGATTTTCTTCTTTTTGCATTTTAGCTATTTAATTTATTGTTAGATTCATTATTAAATTTACATTAAATTAATTATGGTTTGAAATAATAATAAATTAAGTATTAATTAATAATACATTTATAAGTATTTTCTGCTTTCATTTAATTTATTCTTACATAATTTTATAGATTATCATTTACATTAAGAACACTTGTGGCAAAAATAAAGAGTATTATATAAAAGTGCATGAAACTTACAAAATCTTAAAAAGTTGTGGAGGGTTTTGTTTGAAGAACCTAAGAATAAAATAGTAGAATTCTTAAAAAGAAAAGGTCCTTCAAGAGTTGTGACACTCTAAGAACCCTATAAAGGTCTTTAGGATTGTGGATGCAATCCCTAAAGGAAGGTTATTCATATTCTTTTGTAATTTTTTTATATTTTTTTATTACACATAGTATATATAAAAATATACGAGACACACAAAGTCTAAAAAGATATTAAAAATTTTATATAAAAAGTTTTATAGATAAAGTGATGAGTTTTTTTAAAAAATAAGATTCTTAAAATGATTTTATGATATTTTAAAAACCTCGTAAAGATCTGATGGGATATGAATGCTTTTACACAATATGTCTTACCGGTACTGCTTAATTTTGTTCCTTCCTAAGGGGGCATAAAACTTTAGTTCTTCATCTATAGCCTTCAATAAGTCTTTCTATAGCCCCTAGCTGTACTGGTCGGTCCATTCATTTATTTCACATTGAACATTTCTGCTGATAACTTGACGTGATAGTCCATACATAGAATGAACGTACCAGCCGCTAAGGACTATTTAGTTATATTGAAATAATTCTAGATGCAATCGTTTTTTCTTTTTTTTTTTCCTTTTTCATGACTACATAGAAAAAGAAGTACGAGGCTGTCCATAATAAATAAAAAAACAATAAGATATACTCATTTAAGAGATTAATAAGTGAAAAAAAAAAAAAAACAACCTTGGGGCTTTGTCTTTGAATCTGCATACGTTGATATTTCATGTCAAATTTTCACCATTATGATACTTCTGCACAAGTATATATATATATATATAGTCAACTTTGCGACGCCGTTTTGATTTCAAACAAAAATTCCGAATTTTGAATGGATTTTGATGACCTGCTTCGTATACACATGCATTATTAACTGGTCGATAAATCAAATTGTACAATTTTGAGAAGTCAAAAAAAAAAAAAAGAAAATCCCCTGGTCCTATTTTCATTATTTTAGATATAATGGTGAGATAATAACAACAAACTTGACCTAACATCAATAAGTCCCATCAACGACAGCTTATTCTAGCTGTCTGTCACTCGTAGATATTCAGTTAAATGTTCATTCGTGTACTTCGTTTCACTAGCTTTTTTAAGCTATGTATTACGTTTCCACTTGTACTTAGAATGCCGCCAACGTTGTGCTGTTGGGCTTTGCATACATTTTGGGAAATTTGCACCAATCTAGAGGCTACTTGCTGCGGGTTGCTCACTGTTGATTATTGTTGTTCCCTTTTCCTTTTTTTTTTTTTTTCCTCGCTACCTGTTGATCAATGTTAACTTCAATATGTAAGTATGACAATTGCTGCATAATGGTAGGAAAACATTTGGCTCGTAACCCTAATTAGGAATGGGTGGGTAAGCATAACATAAATCATCCAATATACCTTATTTGATTTAATATGGTTCGAATGACTATTAAGAATAAGATGTACGTATATGTTCTTTTAAAATCTACTCTCATACGATAAAGATATAAAGTTTTCATAGATTGTAACAACTCTTATACATGTACTTTGATATATATATATATATATATATAGATTATAGGTTTTAGAGTAGCATGTACCTATTTTATTAAAGATTAATGGATTATGTTAATATATACAAAAATTAATATTATTTTTTTTATTTTGCAATCATTTTTTTTCAATATTATTATCTGTAAACTATCTTTTAAAATTTTTAGTATGTAAAATTTTATTTTTGATGAACTTGTTATTGTATTTTGAAAAAAAAAAATTCGATTGTATGTATGTACTTAAATTTCTAAATTATATAAAAGTGTTTACCTTATATATTCTTAAGCTAAGTAAAACCAAAGTGGTTCTAAAATTTTTAATTTTAAAATTTTCTACAAATTCTATAATTTTGTTTGATATCATATAGATATGTTTTAATTTTCACACATAACGAGATTTTGCATATTGCAAAATTTGTTATATGATATTAAGAAATTACTTTTTTAATTTATTTTCATATGTTATTTATAATGAAATAAAAAAAAAAGAAGACAATTTTACATATTACATATATTATATTGTAAACTTGAAATCTAGGAAAGATAGAAAAATTATAGGTTTCATAAAAAGTTTTACAAATTCCACCAGGTACTTATACGTTTTATAAAGTACGGGATGGATATAAGGAACTATAGGATAAGTTATGAGGATAAAATTTAGTATATTGTACACAATATAGATACAAGTAGAAATTCATACCCTACCCACCCACCCTACCTTACTTATGCTTAATACCAACTATAAATATTTCATATATCTTTTTCCTGGAAATTTCATTTTATGAGCAAGCACCTTTTTCTACAGTGGGTGATTGTTTGCGTCCAAAAAATCTCTTTTTACTATGTTATATGTATATATATATACACACATATATTATGGAATTCCTCCGATTATGAAAACATACACAACCATAGTAGATAAAGTTATGGAGATTTTCGTTTTATTTCAGAACATATTTTGTTGAATAAGAAAAGCACCGTAATGTTAAATTCTTCATTTCAATTTTGATTTTTTATTATCTTTTTATTCTAAATTCTATTCTTATCCTTAAATGTATACTCAATCAAACATTTGCATATTAAATTTAGAATCTCATTTGTATGTACTCTTTGATGAATAAGTATTTATCAAGATATTTTTCAAAGATGATAAAGAAGTAAATATACCAATTAAAAATCCCGATTAGATATGACATTTAGTAACTATTTACTTTATGTTCAAAATAAAAATTACATATATAATGGGTATGATATTTAATAATTATCGATTTCGAATATGAAGTTTACTTCAAAGTGGATACGTGAATGCTATAATAATATTTCTTCTAGAGCAATGAAGAAGCACTTCAAGTTATTAATATATCATTGTATTTTCGTGATTACCAATGAAAATTAAATAGACGAACTTTCATCCTACCACAAACAGCTGCTTATAGTCTTCCTGTTATCAATAAGCTAGCACATATGCAATCTTATAGATGATATGGAAATTGTTCCTCGATCCTCATTAAAGAGTTAATTACATAGTACCTACTAATGCATCATGATTCAACTGTTAGGGAGAAGAACGCTATTTTGGATGTATATTTATGCATATTTATCTTTTTCTTAATATTACTTAGTTTATAAATTAATAGTTAAACTTGTCTCGATGCTTAATAATATTATATGTATGTATTATATTAATATACGATGTTGTAGCCTTTTTTATGAGAATGAGGAAATTGCCGACTCATCGAAATAAAAATTATGTAAATATAAATTATATGAAAATAGTTATCAAAACACATGCAAAATAGACACGATTTATGTACATTACTAAATTGCATCTTATTCATTAAATTTATTTGTTAAATATAAAATCACATATAATAAATGCAATTTCACTTATATTTAGATTTTTTGTTTAATAAACGTGTTTCACCTTTTTTATATTATTTTTTTGCCATCCTTTTTTGATGATCTTAATCATTGATTATAGATAATGGTATCATAAAAAGATAAAGTGAAAAAAATCAAGTCAAAGTAAATAGGGAATCATTTTCCACTATTCTCGGATTTGAGGTCGCTTTTATATCTTCACCAATTCAATATACAAAAGATGAAGATTTAAATTTTAGACAATTGCTGAGGGGAAGATCAACTCGTGTTCACTGTTTACCGATGGCCAAAGAATAAAAATCACGCAATTTGATCATCTAGAGATTGGGTAAGCCGAATTCAAATAGTTAGTTGATAAGGATCATTTGATATTTTCATTTTAAAAAATTATTAGAAATTATATAGTACCTTATTATCTATTTTATTACTATTAAGAGAATCCATCCATTCATGTCAAAAAATGAAAAACTATATATGATAGTTAATTTTTGTAATTATCTTATTAGACAGTTAATCATTTCTCTTCTCCTCTAACAACCCTTCCTCAATGCTACTCTTCTCTCTCTCTCTAACAAAAAATTGTTCTCACCACTTTTTTTTTTTTATTTTCACACACATAACGTGGGTGTGTCATTCACTAGTGTATATATAATACATAAATACCTCTTGTAGATGATTGAATTTTGTTACAAAGGCTTTAAGCTAATTTTCATTTGGGTTTAACTCTTTGGGCTAAAATGATAGGGTTTAAAGAAATAAGCCTAGTTCAATTGGGATGATCATGGGAGTTTTGGCATGGTAGGCTTGGAGTAACCCGTCGAATTGGCCTACCAATTCCAACCTTTCTTAAATTGGCTCACACACACATTGCAAATGAAGGCCTCAATGGGCATCGGTCCACAATGGAAGCCTACATCCATATCCATAATGACATGACTCATCCTAGCCGTTGGTCGTTCGTCCCATTTGACGGATGACATCAACAGCTAGATTCTCTATAAATACCCTTAGTCCTTACCTCATTTTGGATAGGTGAAATCTTGGATAAACCATCGTGCTATCGGATTTTCGCCCTAATGAATCAAACACTTGATTTACTTAAGAACATACACGAATTCATAGTACTTAGTGAAGTTGATACTCTTTAACTCTCTCACTTGTCACATATGTGTTAGAGCTTATTGAGACTGCCTACTCCTCTTCCCTACACAATTCTTTCCTTATCACCCTTGCACGTGTTGTTTCCCTAATCACATGTAGCGATATTTACGCGGCATGCTCATGATCGTTGCATCTGGAATCAGACCCACACACCTTTAAATTCTTAATACATTGAATATATTCAAAAATTTAGTGATTATTATCTTAATAACTATATATAACATGTTCCTTATACCCTAAACGATTGTGTATAACACTTGGTATAAAAAGTCTTACAAACACAACCCTATTCATGTTGCACAACCAAGTCTCTCTATGCCTATCTTCTTCTTCTTTTACTTATTATTCTTGAAACCCTAAATATGGATGTATGATTTGCAGGTAAATGAAGTGTGAATGCAATGCAAGGACTCCATTGGTGTATTCGAGCCACCACACTCCTAAACCTCATCTCAGGGATGTAATTTTCCGATCCCATCACTTTATTTATTTTTCTCTTTTATACTTTTAGATCTAGCTAGATCTAGTCACAGTAGTTATATATCTAGTTATAGAGTTGTAATTTTAGTTGTAAACAATTATGATAATAAAATATTAACATAAGTCTTGTATTTAATGTGGCTTCATCCTATTCCTTATACTGTGCCTTTGAGCTATATCAATTGTCTCCCCTTCTAGAAACACAACATTGTCCCTAAGATTGAAATGATTCTTGTGATGTGGGTTTTTTAAATTGTAATGTACTTTTTGTTTGAACTATGAGAATCAAAAGTAGTTTCAGTCATCATAGCACTATTTTTCAACTTATCCTCCTGTAATCTTGCTAACCACATAACATCTACCAAATCTTTTGGTCTATTAATTTGCACCTCCCTTCGTATACTAGGTTTTATTTTGAAAACAAGACAACTCAATAGAAATGAATCTGATGATCTTATTGGTCTATTTGAGAGACCCTCAAATTGTGTTGTTAATGAGAAGTAGCAGGAGTTTGAGTTAGTTTTGATAATGTACCTTGTACATCCTCATATGTGGATGATCCAAATCTTGTGGCCTATGCATCTTCGAATTTGGGCTAATTTGTAAGTTGTTTGTTCAAATAAATCCATTTGTACCACAAAAGAGTAGGTCCCTCCATTGCAAATGAACAAACAATCAATCTTTGATCTTCAACTAGATAAGAAGTCAAAGAATTGTATAATTTAAACAAACACCCCAACACATCTTCCCTAAAGAACTTCAGAATCTCCCATGCCTTTCAATAGTGTATCAGTTACCTAAAAGCCTCTTGAAGATGATGAATCTTTTGCAACACTATTAGATTGGAATGCTGAATTAGAAGGTTGATTCTAATTCATCTCTAACTTCTCCATTCAAGTAGTTAGTAGATTCAAGATTTCTTGCATGACCAACAAATTAGACTTTAGAAAGTCCATATCCACAGCTTGTGCCAAAGCTCTAGTCTAAGCAAAGAAATGAAAGCACCAAATAATATGTTCCTTATACCTAAATGATAGTAGATAACACTTGGTATAAAATAATCACAAACACAACCCAAATTCATGCCGCACGTTAAGTCTCTTTACTCCTATCTTCTAATTTTTAACTCTAACTACTCTCTAAACCTAACCATTGTGATGTATGTTTTGGAGGTAAATGAAGTGTGAATGAGATGCAAGGACTCTACTAATGTATTCGAGCCACCATGCTCCTAAACCGTCATTTGAGGGATGTAATTTTTTTGTCCCTTCTCTTTATTTATTTTTTAGTTTTACACTTTCAAATCTAGTTATAGTTGCTATAGATCTAGTTACAAAAGTTGTAATTTCAATTGTAAACAGTTATAATAACAAACTATTGATAAAGGTCTTGTATCTATCATGGCTTCTTCCTATTCCTTGTATTGTGTCTTCAAGCGATATCAATATATTTCCCTTTTATATAAATTAGCTATATATAATATATATATTTCATTAAATCTCTTTTTCTAGCAAAATTGCATATTGTTGGCTATAAAGATTGAAGAGTATAGCTGTAATTATATGAAAATCCATGAGCAAGAGAAGGACCTAAAGTACATTAAAACAATAGTACTTCGTCTTAACTTTTTGAGGTATAGAAAATGGAAATAGCATGTTTTCTATGTTTATATAATATCCGATGTAATAAAAATGGACATGTAAAAAAGGATATTTAAATATTGTATAATATTTAATTTACTACTATCTATTCTACTATATGTATCATATCACTTAACATAAAATTCTGTTGTTCCACCATATTTTTTTGATTGGATTGATTATGTGTCAATTATTCAAAAGTGTGTTGATAGGAGATTTTTTGCTAGGGCCTGTTGGATCAAAGCCTTAAGCTAATGGGTCCCAAGCCCACTAATGACTCCAAGCAACCTATCTCATGAAAGACTCAAGAGGACACAGTACCCCAACTTCACCACAAAGCTCCATGATGACCTTAAATTGCCTAAGCAATTAAGGCTCCTAATCTCAGTCATAACCCCTTAGATAGATGCCTATGGCGACAAGTCATACAGTCATGACCCCTGACCTCAAAGGAGGGCCCATGGGACTCACATTCATATCTCCTTAGCAATTTGTGCTCATATAGCTACCTTTTGCATCCAACGTATACGTATCCTAGTCCTGGCACAATTTCATTCTGTACCTAGCACTGTTGTGCTCCATGGATCGAACCAACTAACAATCTAAAGGAATCCACCACATGTAAAGAAAATGTGGTCCCCTTGGAGTCTGTCATGACCACCTTCTATAAGGAACCTTTGAAGTGGAAAAAACAAGTAAGATTCTATGACACTTGAGACTTTAGACTAGTAGTGCTTTATTCTCGTAGCATCCTAAAGAACTCATAACTAACTTAAGCATTAGAGTGGTTGAGACAGACAATCGTCCGATACACCAGTAACCAAGTTTCTATATTGGTAGGTCTATAATAATACCGCACCATCCTTCCCCTAAGGAAGAACTCTACTAGTGTTTGACACCGACAACAAGTTGAGTATCATACCTAACTACAATTTTATTATTAAAATACCTAATATATTAATTATTATATAATTGACTAAAACTTTTTTGATAAGAATATAAAAGGTTGCCATCACCTAACACCTTAGATAAACAATCTTTTTTAAGCTAAGCTTGCTGGCATATGGCCTACTACCTCTAGAAGAAGAGTTAAAAAAAATGATTCTGCTTCTTCGTTAACCCACATACTCTAATAGAAGGACAAATGGTAAATGTGTTAAGTCATGGCTTTCAATTAAGATGAGGCTATTTTTAGCTAACTCCTTAGATCTAAATCATAAATCTCTTGCAAAAATTATATATGTATTAAAATATTAAGCTCATTACCAAAGGAAATGTTTCCAACTCTACATTTGAGCTATTGCCTTAGTGAACTAAACAAAATGAAAAGGATGCAAATAAAATTATAGCTTTGTTGCATTGTTATTTGAAGAGTGGTCAACAAATTAATTAATTCAAAAAATTAAATGCTCCGAACTCTAATCCTATTCTACATATCCCAAAACCCATAGCTCTGAGATGAAACATGGGTTTTTCTTCTACCCCCACAAATCCCAAGGCATTCTATGCTACTGTTCTTTGAAGTCATAAAAATTCAAATAAAAATAATAAATAAATAGAAAAGCCTTTCTCAGCTTAAAAGGCTATATTCTTTTTTTTTTTTTTTGTTCCAATTAGATGGTGTGCGATATATAATAATTTGGAGTAAAGAATGGTATGGTTATTTCCTACACAAAGATTTATGGAAGATAACAACAATGAAATATATATTACATGGCAAATTAATAAGCATTTTATAATCCCCAGCTTATTCCTTACTTAAGTAAACTAGCCCTAAGTTTCATATTGATGATAATTAATACGGTTTCCTCAATGAGTATTGACTATGTAAGGACCTAATTTACCCTATACTAAAAATTTCAGGTAAGTCAAATCCCCTAGCCACGTATAATACCTTAAGTATTACACACACAAGCCTCCTTAAAAGATTTGTTTATGTTAACATTGCTAATAAATTTTAAGTTCTAAAACCATATAATTACGTTATAGAAGTAATTGGATTTGGGACAGAAAAACATCCAAATAAAAACATTTCTGGCTTCTTCTTGCATAAGTGGAAAACTTTCACTTAAACAAAGTTTTGAAAATTATTACAAAACATTGGTTTCTCAACCAAGCCCTTAAAGAAAAAGGCAGATTTAAAAGATAAATCCAATTCTTTAAACAAAATTAAAGAATACAAATAATCCATTGCCCTACTTTAATTCTTTTCTCCTCTCAAACCTATAGATCGCCTATATCTGAGTCATTCGTCATCAACATCATCATCACCAACATTAACATCATCAATCATTATTATCACAATACCTTGAAAAAGACAACAACAACAATAATGAGTCAGTCCTAGTATACAGTAACATAATCTCACACGAGTGACACACGAACTCAACTAAATGCATTGCATCAACAACAATTTATTATCTTTAAACTAAAGTAAACAAATCAACACTTGAGCACTCACAATCCGAAACCATCCTAGAACTGAGGGTCCTGAGTAACAGTAGCTACTCAGGGGGTTGATATAGGCAACTCGAATACCTATATCTTCTACATAACGTTACAAGAAAGTAGCTTTGGCTCAAGGGGTTGATATAGTTAACTCGAATACCTATATCTTCTACATAACGTTACAAGAAAATAGCTTCATCTAGGGTTCACAGTCGTTACTTATATTTACTTGTACCTGAACCATAACATGATTTTAATTCAACCGTTCCCATAAACGTGAACTAAATCATGGTATTTCCCCCAAACTTAAATAAACGTTACACCGATATAATTTGCCTCATTGGCTACCCATTGAGCCATTTATAAATTGTCATTGTATCATGGCATACCATTGCATTATGGTAAAAGGGGTGGCCTAAGCACCTAAACTATCGTGTCTCTTTAGGACAAGTTGCGCTCTCCAGACTAGATTCAACAGCACACGCTTAAACAACACTAATCAATTATTAAACCGAACTGAAGTTTTAGTCCATTTAGGATGTCTAACCTAACATACAACATGCAAGTCACTGGATACCTTTTAAATGAACTCCAAACTGAGTCTCAAAAGCCCTTTCAAAGATATATAAGATATCCATATTTGTTCCAAGAATTTAAACTCATGCAAGAAATTAAATTAATTATATGTTACATCAAATTTTTATTAAAACCCTATTTCATCAAACAATAATTAGGAACTTCACCATAGCTACGATAATTGTTGCGCCAAGAAACAGACGGTTCTCTATTGTCCGTCAAAGTATTTCCTTTTACTTTGTTTATGATATTTTATACAACAATATCATCAAAATGTTCATTTTCTAAACAATCATAAATTTGAAACAACATACTCTTTATGTTATTTATGGTTTATCCTAACTCATTATTCTAAGCTAATTATAAATTATTAAGCTTATATTATTTTAACTTAGCCAAATTGATTAGAATTAATCATTTAACTCAATTACTAAGCCAAAGTAATTAAACTTAATCAATCTAATTCATTTTAATTCGCTACAACTTATTAAGTCAAGTTGAACTTAAGTTTATTAACTAAGTTCATTTTATATCTAACTTTCATATTTAATCCAATATTTACTAAATCTATAAATTCACTAAACTAATGTTTAATTATATCATTTAACCAATATAACATATCAACTATCATTCTTCTACTTCATTTTATTTCACTTTTATTTTTATTTTTAAACAATATCGAGGAACAGATCATGCCCATGATGGGGGCCATGATTGTCATCATTTGCCTCATTATGCCCATGATGGAGGTCGTGATCACCAATATGGGCCTTTTCATGTCCGTAATAAGGAGATATGCCCCTTGTCAAGGTCATAATCTATGCTATTTCCTTTGAAAATTCTTATCAGGAGATTATGCCTTCGTAACGGCCGTGATCTAGGTCATGATGTTTCTCACTTGCAAAATACACTTATCATGCTTTATCCTTTGATCAGAGGAGATCATGGTTCTTGTCATGCCCGTGATCTTCCTTGATATCATTTTCCTCTTACATCATGGGCTGTATCACACCTGTGATAAACAAGGCGAACATGTTACATTTTTCCTTTGTCATTTTACTTGTTTTCAACATACATCAACAACAACTTGTTATTAGCATAAACATCTATAATCCTACCTTACAAATACTTCTATGTACGTATCTACATCATACTCTTTCATTTCTTTTTATCAAATACTTAGTCTACACAACATGCATATAGTTTGGTTTTTAGCAAACATATTCATATATCTTTACTTTATCAATGTTATCATAAGTTCTATATATATCTAGTCCTACTATAATATTTACATACATAAACAACAATCAAAATAAGAAAATAAATAAACTTACATGTTGATGGACTTAATTAATATGGTCTTTACTTCTACTCTTTTTCCTTAGTTTTTGTGCTCCTTCATGCATGTTTTTCATTTTCTATCTTGTTTTCCAACTTTGATTTATCTTATGGTCTTGTTGGAATTGAGATTTAGGTTTAGATTTTGAGAAAGAAAGAAAAAAAGAAGATGAAGAGAAAGAAACAGAAAAGAGAAGAGAAAGGAAAGTAGAAGAAAAAGGGCAGCCAAAAAAAAGTCAAAAGGGGAAAAGTATTTTATATATAAGGATTAAAGATTTTTCATAATAAAGATATTATGTTTAAAACTTTCATATCAATATCTTTAATTTTTTAAGTGTTTAAGAAATAATTTGAGGATCAATATGTTAGAATTAAGGAACTTGAGATAAGGGTTTGATTTAGGGGATTGGTTTATATTAAATTCATATTTAACTCGAGCTTAGGCTCAAGATTTGATATTTTTAGAAAAGCAGGTGATTTCAAAATTTACGTGGATTAAGGATATGAAATGTTGAGCTAAAATTTAGGGATTTAGGAATCCATTAAATATTTAAACAACCTGTTGAGGGGGTTTAGAATTTGAAATCTCAAATTGTAACTTAATTCTATTTACTAAATTAATTTCATTGATTTATCTAATCATAATTCATTATCTATTTTTCTTGCATCAATTAAACTATCTAAAACCAATTTATAACATAAGAAGGTTTGAGATATTTTAGATTAGTTAATCGATTAAATTGTCTAATCACCATTTTCGTCTAGTCCTTAATGCTCATTTTTCTTTATTTTACTGGGTCATATGATTACATTAATCATATTAATCCAAATCAAATTGATATTAATTATAAAGGCATGTGTTCTTTATGAATTTTTGAAGCTTTGGTATAAGAATTGGTGTATATAGCAAACTTTAATACAAAATTTGAATATTGTTTCATGATTATTTTGATTTACTCCTATGCAAAGTAGTGGATATTTAGTTAATGCTATATAAGAACTTTTCATGCAGTTTGTTGAAAATGCCTATCAATCATTTATTAGTTTGGCTACTACTTGTTTTAGTTTAAGGTATCATAAATGATATTAAAAATGACCCTCGGCAAACAATATGTATGAACAAAGGCAAACATAAGTGTCCTATTTCAACCTGATTTTAAAAAGGTTGGGAAGGGGGTGTGTCCTGTCAAGGTACGACTCCTAATATGCTACCAAGGTGACTTATAAGTCAAGGATAGCAAGAATAAATTGAATCAAGTATTAAAAAGGGGAGAGAAATTGATCCAAATGTATGATTTCATAACCAATGGATCATGTATATATGTGGGAGGAAGAGATTATATAGTCTAAGGTAGTAAATACAAAGTAATCATTAGTTAAAATGGGTAGTGTAATTGAAAAAATTTATTAATTACACTAGAGAGGTAAGACTATAAAGGCTTCTTACAAACTCAAGAAGTGTAGAACTTTTTGTAAAACCTATTCAAAACCTAAACTACAACTCATGATGGGGTGAATTGAGTTTTACACAAATTTTAATATCTTTTATAATTTCAATGCTCAAATAATGCAATTCACTAAATAAAACATTATAAGAACAATAAAAAAGTAAATTACTACAAATAGAAGAGATAGGGATAGAGAAACAAGTCAGGTTTAACATAGAGTTTAATCTGCCCCCTAGTCTCTATAGGTCCACAATTACCTCTCAATGGAGAATTTCAAAAACACAATATTAATCTCAATGATTTACTTTGAAAGAGCTACACCACAAGACAATACAACACTCACAATTAAACACTCAAGTTGTACATACCTTTCTCACAAGATACAATATCACACTTAAGGCACAACTTTCACTCTTTCAAACACTCAATAAACTATATTAGAGAAGTGCCCTAAAACAATTTGCAAAGATATAGTCAATAGCACTACTCAAGTCTCTTAAAAAAGATAATTGCAAAACTAATGGGTAAAAGACAAAATTAATAAACACTTTTGATACGATGAGCTCTTCTAAACATGTTAATTTTGCCCAACAACTTATATTTATAGCCATTTATAGAAAACTAGTTGTTGCTTTGTTTTCTTCCTCCTTTACCTTTACATTTAATGCTTCCAATGGCTAGTTTTTGTGAAATAGCATATGGATGCCATACACTGGCGTCTAGACATTAACCTATTGCATCATGATAAGAAACATTATGATCACATAAAATATGCATAGCATCCGAATTCTAGCTATGATTCACTTGGCTAGACTTTTACTTATGCTAGCATTCGAATACCATACCCCAAGTCATGTCTAGCATCCTAATGCTAGCGACAATGTAGCTAGATAATACAATATTGTAAACATACACAAATACAACACATATGATTGAAGGGTAAATTATATAGAAAGGTATTAATATTTATGGATAAATTCATTTAAGTATTAATTTTTCAAGTAGTCAAAAAAAGGAATCAACGTTTGAAGATTAATTCATTTACACTATGTTTGGTTGAATGGAATAAAATTAGTATTCCGACTTTATTTCCACAAAATATATATTCCTTTGTTTTGTTTGCAAAAAAATCCTATCAAAAGAATATCTATTCCATGTAATGTGGAATAAATAAGGAATCCTTATTCTTTTCTTTACTGAGGAATGGCTAGTCCTGACTAAAATGTATGTTTTGTTCTAAAAATATGCCTATCTATAAAATAAGGAATTTTTATTCTCTTCTAGTATTATTCCATTCTAGTGAACTAAACATACCATTAAGTTATCAACATTTTAAGTAGTTAAAAAGATGTAACAACGTTTTGCAAAGTTAGTCAAAGAATATCAATATTTGACCATTAATGAAAACTAAGGAAACTTGATTAAAAATCAATTCAAACGTTGATACCTTAAATGAATATTATAAAATGTTGGTACCTTATTTGATTCACTTTGCTAAACGTTGATTTCTTTTTTTAACCACTTGAAACGTTGATACCTTAAATGAACTTATCTCTAAACATTGATACCTTCTAGCGTAATTTACTCTATGATTTAATAACAAAAGTTTATCATATTACACAAGTTTTGCCAATTAAATGTAATTTAATTCTAACAAATGAGTGATTGTCCAATGCATTTCCTTATCAAAATTTACATTGAATTCATCAGTTCAATACTTATCCAATCATAGCACTTAGCTTCCCAACTTTTGCCTAGTAAATTGCTTTGATACTACTTATAATGATTGAAATTCCACACATCGAGGTATTGTTTATTTTAGCGTTATAGGACACATGATTTTGTCCATAATATCAATTGTTTCCTAAGAAATTACCCATCCTAAGAAGGCTAGCTATTATGTAATATTTTGATGAACTCCACTCCAAATCATTCTACTAAAAGAGACTTCGATAATTAGATATTGTCGAATATTATTTCATGGGTATCACAAAGAAGATAAATGTAATCAAGTAATCAAAAGTAGTATATGCAAGAGATGTTAATGACATTATGACTCTATTATTTAGCACATAATGTGCCTTTATGAACAACATATAATACAATTGTAATGACATTTTTTAATTATACCATATTTTTAATGAAGGCTTTATGAATAAATCAAATGAATTAAAATGTTGAATTTTTCAATTTATATGGTTGTTGAAAATTGAAAAGCACTACACTTATAAAACATATACAAAAGAGTTTGTAAGATCCCCTTGATGCATGTGTTGAAAATGTAAGATTATTAAACTAATATTATGCTAACAATTACACTATGTTGATGGTAAATTGAAAGAGATATGACGATCATGATAGAGGTTTTTTTTTTCCCTTTATATTCTATTCATTTTTCTTGTATCTTGGTGCATTGCTCTTTAAGCTCCTTTTTATCAATCAATAATTTTTTTGATATGAAATCAAATTTAGTTACTAATAATTTACTAGATATATATATATATATATATTAAATATTATGGAGTTATCTTCGGGGTAAAAGCGTCTTGCTTTCCAAAAATTTTATGTAGTGCTTGTTAGTTAATATTTCTATGAATTTATTAGGTTTAATTATCATAAATAATTTGATTTTCTATGTTATTAATCATGAAATATCTCGTGTGTATATATATAAAACTAGATTTTAAAGCGATTAATTTATATATTGATATATTTAGAAGCCATTGGGTGGAAATTCCTGAATCCACGTCTGCGAACTTAAAACACACGTTGGACTTCTTTCACAAATTTTGAGTTATTTACATGAATATCATTACCAAGAGCTTCAAGTGCTAAAAAGCCATGCAAAGAATTTCTCAATATTTTCGTAAGTGTTCGTATATTTTATAAAAGAGAATAAATTAAGATATACCTGAAATGGGCGTACAGTCTTCTTTTGATCTATATAGGTTACAACTGAAGCACTAGTTAACATTTTCCTACTCTCCATTATCGTCTTAACAATTTCTTTTCGGTTGCAAACTTCCTTTTCTCCTTTTAGCTGTTGATTCCTTTTTCTTTCAATTATCGAGGATTGAATCAAATTCTTAATTGGACCACAGCAGGTAGCCCACTGCAGATATAGCTTTCCCGTTTGCCTCTCAAGCCTTGTTGTTCTTGCGAGGATTGGCACTTTACAGACGCAAAAGGACAGGACGACCATGAAAAGCCTAAATATTTGAGCCTATCTTATTAGTTCTACTGCAATATTATTCACTAAAAATATTATCCTTGTCTTCTAAGCTGAAAGTAAGCAAGAAGGAAGGTTTCTTGTTTTCCTCTATGATTTGGGTTTGCAAAATTACATGATTTGAGTTGTTCTTTTTTATTTTAATAAGACCGACACTATCAATTATTAAACGACTTAAATTTATACCAAATATTACTATTGAGATATTTAAAAATATTTATTTAATTGTTAGATTATTAACTAGTGGGTGCTGAAGTATCTTAATTAAAAATAAAAATTTTAATTGCTTTTTTATAGCTATTAGATTATTTTGATAGGAAAAAATAATTTTTGGAAAACAGATATTATGATTACCCTTCTTTTAAAATCATTTTGACGTGCATTAGGTGATAATTAATCATTTCAAGGAATGTTTGGCATCATGCCAATCATTGGATTCTCCCTCAGATGAAGCATTATTAGCGGCAAGAATAAAAGTGGTCGGATATTGAAGTGTGAGATTATCACAAGAAAATGCAATGCAAAGTAAACACAAGATTATTAATCAAGAGCAAATAAGCATAATTAAACATGTGAGAGAAAAAAAAAATTTAGCCCAAAAAAAAGTGAGACAAATAACTTTAATTTGGAATATATTCAAGGACAACAAGATTTACGGTTGCTTTTGCTTTAGTTCCGTTTCAATTGATCTTAGTGAACTTGTGACTAGCACAGATATATAGATTTCTAATATTGTAAATTAGTTGTAAATTACTATGAGAATGAATTTGTTGTGGGCACAAACGATGCCATAGCTATAAAATGGATAACTGTGCAGTTTGAACTAGGGCAAGACGATCTTTTATACTTTATTTTCTATATATACATATATATATTTATATATATTTACTTTTGAAATCAAAATTTTACCTTGAAAAAAAAAAAAAAACCTTGAAGCCCTTATATGACCATTTTGTTAAAATCTTATATTTTAGGAAAATTTTGTGGTCTCATCATTAATTTTAACAGAACTAGTTCCATCATCATCTAATCACTCACATCACACCCAACAATGATCGAATTATAAAGTAGTTAATATTCAATTTATTAGATTTATTTTAACAGTCAGATTAATAAATAACTAGTGGAATTACTAAAGTAGAATCTCCCTTATGACTAGTGGCATAAATGCTAGATGCTAGTCTTTCAATGGAATGAATTCAGTTCAGATTCCCCCTTCCCATGTAATCATTATGAAAAATAATAACATGAAGTATAAAAGAATATTTGATAGCTAAAAGTCCAAACAATGGAAGTTGTATTTTTTTTCTTTTCCTTTTAATTTTAAGTATTTCTTCTATAATTTTAGTATTTTTGATATATGATTATTAATTTTATCAAAGTAAAAGAATCATGTAGTAGTATAAGACTCTATTTGTTTTAAGAAAATATTTTTCTTATTTTGTTTTTTTTGTTAGGATGAAAACATCTATTTAGTGTAAAACGTTTTCTCCTTGTAAGGGTAAAACATTAACACTATTTTTAAAAAAAACGTACAATTTTTTAAAAGGATTAAAGGAAAAATAATTTTTAATAAAAATTACAAAAATCTCATCAATTGAAAATAATCCAATAAATAAACAAGTTAACATGAGATAAGATTATATTGTATTTACTAATTCATTACGATTGTATTGAACTCTCTTAAAGAGATAAATTTAACACATAAACTCCCCTCTTTAGGAGACAAGTGAACTCGAGTCTAATACAACTGCAAATTAAAACTCGTCTCTTGCAAAGAGGAGCATAACTTGCCTATTTTTTGAATTATTTCGAACTAGAGGCATTGTAATTTATTATTAAAATATTTTTTTCTTTATCCCCTTTTTAGAAAAGACAAGTTGTTTCTTAAACCACTCTCTACGATCTATAATACTTTATTTACAATCTAAACTATGTTATACACAAAATTAAATTCAAATACAAAAGGTATTTTTAACATACTTTCCCAAATTATAACCAAACATATAAAAATATATTGTTTTAAAGAAAATGATTTCAATAAAATATTTTTGCTTGACAAGATATTTTTCTTAAAACAAAACACGATAGAAGAGCATGTATTTTCAATATTTAATTATTTAAAGTTAATGTCCAATTTTCTTAAAAAAAAAAAAAAAAAGAACTAAAGCAAACAAAGCATATATTAAAGGTAAATTCACACACTTGTGCATTAGTATTCGAGCACTTTACACGATTAGATTTGCGAAAATGTTAAATTTGGTATCTAAACTTAATTTGGTATTTGAACTTAAAATATTAATTTAATAACCAATTAAACTTTTTGTGCTTATTTTTACTAACTCACTAACATTGTTTGTTCTGTTATCCAATGAAAGAGATAGCTTATTAGTGTCGAATGGTATTAACTATTAAGAGAAATAGTAATAATGATAAGATGTCTCTTTGTGTATGGAAATAGAGAAAATGATATTAAAAAAATAATATGAATAACCATAAAATGTTTGATTATTGAGTATTAAGTTAGGCCACTTCAAAATTAGGTACAATTTGAATTTTTATGTAAAGCTTATGTATCAAATTTGACAATTACTTATTCTGTTTGGATTATCGGATTTTTATTTGTATCGATCTATATCAGTAATTTATCGATATTGTATCAATATCGGTTTGATTTGGTTAGTTTATGAGTAAAACTATCATATTTTTATCAGTACCATATTTAAATCGGATCGATTCAGTTTGAAAATGAAAGTAAAATGAAATCAAACCGACTATTCAAATCAACCCAGATTATTTATTCGTACTAATAGAATATTGAAAAACCAACTTGCTTGAAAAGTACATATAGATTATAGGGTATGGTTTTATATTGAATATAAGGCGGACCAATGCAGATTAAAGCACGGAAATCCTGTAATGGGTTTTCATGTATGTGTATATACATTTACTTAGGCGACAGATAAGCTTAGCTTAGCTTAGCTGGCTGTTTTCGGTGCTAACGTTGTCGGTTGGCTATAAGATGATGTTAATAATGTAAAATGTTCTTCACCTATGAACACGCGTTTCAACAACTCTACTCCTCCCTTTTTAACGTTGGAACAGTTGGACTCAATAATTTGGGTCGTTCCTTTGCGCCGACAAGTTCACGGATTGAGGTAATAAGAAATTGCATATAGGACACTGCCATTTCCGCTCCATATATGGTTGCTTTTGAATTAAAGTTCACATGAAGAAAAGAATACCCCCATACAAAGTTGCGTCCAAGTAGGAAAAATGTATAGACCTTCTAATACATCTTCCCTTGAGCCCTATTCAATGCGATGCACCTTTATCAATAGTAGTGGGTATGGATCGATTAATCCATCCATGATCTTAACTTTTGAGCCTAATCATTATCGATTTTTTAAAATACTAAACCTAAACTAATTCATTATTAGCGGTTAACCGTCTTAATGGTTAATCATTTTTTGCAATTAATATTTTCGGTTTTTAACTATTTAGTATAATAATTAATTAAAAGTTGCAATTAACCGTATTTCTAGTTGGTCCATAAAAAATTAAACCAAATTTACATGCTATTAAAACTTGTTCTATTATGAAATCATATCCTATTTTCAAAAAAATTCTCTTTTTGATTATAAAATCCAACCAAGCTGATTTATCGATATGCTAAAAGGCCACTGCCTATAAATTCCCAAAATAGATACGTATGAACTCATACAAAATAGTCACACTAATCAAAAAAGAAAATGAAAATATCAGAGAGTGCAGAAAAAACACCTTAGCCTTATATCTTTTAGAGGTATATTCTACTATGATTTAAGAAGGATGCAAGCTTTATATTTTTGGAGAGTCAACAGTCACCTCCAATTTGCACCAGCTCACTTGTTTAAAAAAGTCTGTAAAGCTAACATTATGAGCTGTTTATATGAAAAGAAGAAGAAGGAAAAAAAATTGATAGTAAACAGAATATCAAAAATCCTCATCCTTAAAAAGGCATGACAGCTACAAAAGGAGAACAATACGAACACAACGATGACCAACGAAGATGACGACGACTAGCGAAGACAATGATAACCAGCAAAGATAATGAGCCGATGACCAGATGAAGATAAAGATAGAAGACAAAGGCAAAACTAGAATTGGAAAATGATTTACTAAGAAGAAAAAGAATGTGACAAAAAATAATAGTTATTACATTCAAGTTTTAACATTTAAGATATTAACCTTTTATATGTATTTTTTAAAATTAATTATATATAATATTATATATTTATAGATATCGATTAACCATTACCGTCGGTTTATTCATTATTACAAACCGAAATCGAAACAAAAACCGAAAAAATTTAAACCATGAACCAAAACGAAGCCGATGGATTGGTTAACCATATATGTCAATTTGGTTTTCCGATTTCGTTCGGTTTTTCTCGGTTTAGTAAGTTTTTTTGCCCACTCCTCTTTATCAACACGAACGGATTGGCTTAATTCGTAGAGATAGGTTACGAATGTTAAAAAGGATATTTGTTTAATTACTATAGCCAACGTAAAGATTTTATTGATAGATAATTGTATGATATTGATAAATAACCTAAGGTTTTCTTAGATTTGTGGGCATATAAATGTTGCGTGAGTATAGTTTTACATGTGATCTAATGTTACATTTAATAAGTAGAAATGGTTCAAAATGAAATAAAACGATAACTTCATTTCTTTATTTAAATATATTAAAAAATCTATAATATGATATTTATCAAAAATACCATTAATAATATATATATATATATATATATATATATAGATAGATAACTAATATAGAGGAGAATGAAAAGGTGATTGTAGCAATTAACATTATATAGGGGAAACAAATGGTGATTCTGCTTGTGAATCTAACTCCTCAAAGCTAGAATAGACCTTGAAATCACGGTTTTAGTCATGTGTACCAAGAGTTTAATAAATGGAATGATATGGATGATATGTAAAAGATGATTATGAGAAAAGGTAGATAGAAAGGAAAGTATGCTATATGAATCGACTTGAACACACTTGTAGCAAGTAGAGAAGTTACTAAGTGTCAAACTCCACTAATAACAATAAACATGATGCATCATTAACTATAAATAAGTGTATAATCCTTTAAGTAAAAATTCAGCAACAGAATGGTTTTTCTATCAAATTCCAAATCATCCAAACAAAAAGGGATTAAAGGTATTTATATAGTTTGACTATAGATCATGTTGACAATCAATGGCTAAGAGGGTCTGAATGCATATGTTATAATGACAAGTGTCAGAATTAGATAAGTTAACTCCAACAAACCCTATTTTAAGAGCTATTTCAAAATTCTATTCTAAACCCACTATGTTAATTCCTTTCTATTCATCCTAAATTTGTGAACCTAATTCCTTCTATCATATTACTCAACCCAAAGAGTCAAGCTTTAGTAATCACTAAGTTTAAAGCCAATAATCCATTTCTGCTCTCTAAGCCACTGAAATACCAACTACCAATACTTCATATCCTTCTGTTTATCTTATGTTTGGAGCTTTCTGGAAGTTTGTAAGGGAATGTAAACCACATAGCCTTATGCCTAGTGGATGAATTGCACAAATAATTTACCCGTAACACTTTAATAATACAAAGCTTGCAAGAGAAGGATCATAGGCACTCATTAAGAACTGTCTATGATTTGTGCTTTCCATTTACGCCTTTATTTTCTATTAATCTTTTTCTTTTTCTTTTAAATACTATAAACAGTAAATTTAAATATATCTATCGTACAAAAAAAGAAAGTGAAATTCTATGGTTTCATTTTTTTTTTTTTATTGATCCCATAAACTATTGAATTGACACCATTCAAATACTTATTATATTAACTTCTATATTTAGTTTAATGATTAAGTATAAGTGGCTGGACAGTCTACTAATACACAAAAGGAGTTCAACTGTGGGAAAAATTCTATGATCTTGGCATATTCAACTCTAAAAACCTGAATGTGAAATCTTAATTATGGTAATCAACATTTATGATTATTCCTACAATTATTACTTTAATTTCATTTTTTAGATAATGTGAGATATTTAAATTTGAAATATTTTAAAAATTCATTTAAGAAATTTAAAATTTTTCTCGATAAATCGTTGGCTTATATATATATGAACATTTTTCTCCTTAAAATTTTTCTCGATAAATCGTTGGCTTATATAGATCATGTTGACAATCAATGTCCTATCTAAACAATAATAAAGTAAAATTCTATGTTTGCCGATGGTAATTAAAAAATTATGAATAGGAGGAAGTTTAATAATATGAACATTTTTCTCCTTCCGGAAAGAGACAAACAAAGAAAGAAGTTAAGAGGGTTAAAATCCTTATTGCATACGCAGCCTTAAGGGCCAACAAAAGAACATTGACATTGTATATGATTCCATGGATGCAAGCAGGTCGTGCAAGTCTTTATAGGTATGGGCATTGTTTATTGGTTCTGCTTAGCATTCGGCATATAGTAGTTGATAGATACTTTTTTGAACTTTTTTTTTTTAAAATTGTTTATCAAGAAATACATATAGATGAAAAACTCATGAAAGCTCTTATGAAAACATAAAATAAACCATATATATATATAAAATATAAATAAAATATAGCTGCAAATCAGATACCTTTATATATAAAGTTTAGATACAAATACAGATATAGATTAGAAATAGATAATCGAAACAGGCCCTTTAAATCCTATACGGTATTGGGTTGGATATTACATTTTAATATGGACCAATAAAAAAACTTCATACAATTTAAAATAATAATAATCTTGCCATCCTATGATTACGATTTTGTTAATCTCACTTATATTTACTCATAAATTTTGCAAGGCCTTCATCTTTCATATACTTAAAAATCGCACTTTTTTCAATGGTCTAGTAATTAAAAACACGCTGTGGAGCGCTGTATTAGTAAAATGTCACCGCTGAGCTTTATAATGAGCTCCATTAGGTCAGATTCCATAATGATTTACTTTATGCAACTTAATCTTTTGCTTTGCTTTAGGGCAATGATGATCTACGACTTAACTTGATCATAAGGCGCTGCCAAGCTACGCGTATTTGCACTTTCCAATTGGTAGTAACCGGTTGGCCTGGAAATAATATTATACATATAACATAAAATATCTCTCCAAATTTTAATTTTCATACGGACATTTAAAATTATTTTGATAAAGTAGCATATTAGTCATATAAGTTGCTAATAATTGTAGATTTTCATCGTGATAAAGAAACTGGCACAGCGAGTTAGCATAAACACAAACTAGAGCACTCACCGAGTGACTAAATCACACAATAATTGTAAAGAATGCAATCTCAAAAAGGACGAATTCTCTCAATTTAGTGTTTTTAAGTATATGATAAGTTCTAAAAAGAAATACAAGTATAAAAGACTATTTATACTATTATATAGAAAACCTTAAATGATAATAAGAAATAAACCGTGTATTATAAGATGACAATATAGGTTGGCTGTGTAAAATAAAAGTTGGCGGCCTAGGATTAACGCTAGTAGTTTTAAAACTTGAAGACGAAACCATCAACAATGTAGGTCGGGTTCAATGCTGTCGGTGTAGCCTTCAATGCAGTGGTTTATCTTCCAAGGCTAGTAGCCTTTGGGTAGTCTAGTGCTCTTCTTCTTCTCCTTCTTTGATGACTTCCTCTTATTCAAATATGTATTTGCTATGTCGTCCGCATCAAAAACATCTATGTAATCTTTAAAAATTTACTTTGATACCTTTTAAATTTTAATATTAATATGTTTCTATTTAACTGAATGATCAGTTCATTTATGTGTCAGCTAATCTAAATTTATAAAATTTTTATAATATTCAAAATTTTGAGAGGTTATCATACTATGTTTAAAATTTAAGAGATTATTCACCATCTCGTCTTACTTTATTTAAAAAAAAAAAAAATTTGAAAAGTTGTAACATTCCATTATTTGAAATGAGTACGATATATTGATCAACATGGATATATTGACACTGCCATGATTAAGGATGAAACACAATGGAATATTTAGATTATATATTTAGAATTTCCACTGAAGTAAACCGTTAAAAAAATATATATAAACACCAACAACTCCGCTACATTGACCAAAGGGAATGTCTGCCACTGCCAAGAATAAAATAAAAGTAAAACTTAAATGACAAGAAGGAATAAGAATATATATCGTATTGAGAATCTCCATTTGAAACTTTACAAAGGGCAAAATTTTTTTTCTCTCTCTTTCTACGCAGTCTTTTCTTTCTTTATTTGAGTTGCCACTAACGTGCTTGGAATTGGAATCATTCCCATAAAAATTACTTTTTATTTTTTTAAATTAATAATGAAATTACTTAATCTTATAATCATTCAAATTTATTATATTATATCTTATCCTTTTGGCTATGACGATGATTGTAAGCTAAAAAAATAATTTAATACATCCAGCAACTTTAGATTTGAAATATAAAATTTGTACAAAACTTTACAACATTTACACCGTGTTTGACAATGATGGAAAGCAGTAAAAATAGATGAAAATGAAGAGAAATATTTTCTTATTTATGGTTACAATTATAAATGAGAGTGAAAAGCGGTGGAATCTAGTGGGAAAAAAAAAGAAGAAATAATTAAGTTTTTAACTCACAAAATCTTTCACCCAAAATTAAAAAGAAAACGAAAAGAACATTTCCATCCTTTTCTTTTTGCTTGTTTCCGCCACTTTCCGCTGCGCACAAAGTTGCGGAACACAGGGTTAACAACTTTCAATTTTACAAACACGATTAAAAATAAATAAATAATTTGAACAGTGGTCTTAACATTGTCCACTATATAAATTAGTAAGACAAAGAAGGTTTTCCTGGTGGAAATTGCATCTACATTGATATGCTACAGTACTTGGCCTCACGACCTAAGTAATTTATGGTACTTAGTTGTTTTTTTCCTAATTTATTTAATTTGTTTGGTGTGCAATTGTCACAGTCAATAACGCCCCAAAGTAAAACAACAGAGATGCAATAAATGTTTGCACTTTCATGAAAATCGGTGGCTTCCCAAGGCAAAATTTAGCGTCCTTCTATACAAGAAAGGCATCTGACCTTCCCAATTGATAAAAAAATTCCAGATAAGAGATGAGAAACTTACTTGACACTATAATGCAGTGTTTGATGATTCCATGAAGAGAACTTTCATTTTAGGGTTTGATTCGAGTATCCGTATCATATTCGTTTCATATAAGTATCTAGTTTGTTTAATCGATTAATGAGTAAAAATATCTATTTTTTATTCATATCTATTTTGTAGAAATGGTCTATTTGAAAATGATAAAAAATAAAGTCAAAATAATAGAAAGATGATGAAATAAGCATACCTTAAGGAACAATCAAATTGCATTTGCACCTTCCTAATTTTGATTAACTTTTAAGCACAGACTCATTTAGTCGATGATCTAATCATTTAAAATAAATATAATAATTGATATATTAAGTATTTCAATAATACAATTACAATTAAGTTTGAATCTGAACTATTGAATAACCAACGAGTCTATTTGGATGGTTTGTTTTTCATCCGTATCTGTATCATATCTATTTTATATAAGTTTCTTATTTATTTAATCAATTTATGAATAAAAATATCTATTTGTAATTAGCATCTATTTTTCATAAATAATCTATTTGAAAATAATAAAAAGATGAAGTCAAAATGATAGGGAGATGATAGAATAATCAAATTGCATTGGTACCTTCCTAATTTTGATTAACTTGTAAATACGGACTTGATTAGTCTATGATCCAATATAATTAGGTTTGAATCTAAACTATTAAATAATGGATAGAGCAATAAGATTTTCCGCATATATATTTTATTTATAGATGTAAGTGTTAAGGGTGAGCTGCCTCTAGTAAATGAATTAAAAGTCAATAAACTAGAAGACGTGAACTGGAATCTGGGTCAAACAAACCAAAAATCTAAACATCCAACCTTAAATTTAACTTCCAGGCAAGGAATTTGCAACTGTCGGTATGGGAATAGAACTTATATCACCACGTTTAAACATCTTGCCATCTTGGTATATAAATGCAACATTTCTAAATATATATAGATCTATTTATATATATATATATACACACACACAAATGCACTTTAAAGCTGTAAAAGATTTCATAAATCAGTTGAACCACAGGCTTTTTACAACAGTAAACATATAATTATTTTTACCCAGCAATATCTATACATTGGCATCTTTTAGAGTACAAGTTTGATCATTTAGTCTAAACTGGTGAGTCCCTACTCTTTAATTCATTAACGGTTGGTACCATTTAGAGCTTGTAACTACCAAACAATAACAGAGACAGCAAGTGTCAAGCAAGAGGGCCATGAATATTAGGATAGTGGAGCCACTGGACAAGACTAGCCATGGAAGGTAATGTAGGGAAGTAAAATGGGCCAACCATGTGAATGTTAAAGTTTTCTGTTTCTTTCTTTTTTCTTTCTTTTTTATCTCTTTGGATGATAGGAGCAAGAAAAGGATAACCCAGTTGGTATTGATCTGTAATGAGTTAAAAACAGCACGATCAATGTACTAATCCGATGATTTTATAATAATAAATTTATTCTCTTTCTTAGCTTTTGGTGAAATATGAATCTTAATCCTTGATATGTTTTTAGTTAAGGTATTCACCATTAGTATATATGGAAAATATATATTTATTTAACTTTTTGTGGTTTATATTTTCTCTCTTTCGTTATTCCATGGTCTTTGATCCTAAAGAATTTGGGGCCACACATTTAGGGCAAAAGCCCTCACTTGCCTTCTACCGACGCTGAGCGTAAAATCATGACAAGAAAACCGTGCCTGTTCATAAATTCCGGGGTAACTGAATTCCTTACAGGTGTGGGGTCTGGATTTGATATTTTATTATTGTTTGAAACTACTTTTCCTGAGGTAAAGTCTACTTGCCTTTTTCACTTTTTTTTTTTGTCTTTTTCCGAAGGTGATTTAAAGACATGGGTACCTGCTAATTGCATGCAAACATTAATTAGGTCGAAAGAATTACAATATATATTAACTATTTATCTAATCATTTGAATGTGCTAGTAAAAATAGGCTTACTACAGTGATTTCAAATAAGTGTTGAATTTTATTGACGTAGTGGGCATGAAATATATATATATCTATAATATACTCATGCAATTTTGCTCTGGATGATCCAAGATCAATCATTGTATATGGGCTTCATTAAGTTAAGTTGAGGTGTTCGGTAATTACATGGGTAAGCTCCATTCGGTAAGTGACAATTTTCCTTGAAAAAGGGTTATTAGGTTTGTAGTCTAAGTACTGAGAACAAACTTGAGCTCATGTTGAGAACAGAAACGTTGTTAAGTTAAGCTAAAGCATTTTGCTGGACTTATAAAACAATAATGGATGTCAAATGATCAATTTCAACATAGCTATAATGATAGCCAACAAAACATCAGTCCGGGCTAAGTAAGTTGGAGTTTAATTTAGCATGGTAGTACCATCATTTTGATAGAGTTTTTATGATCCCATCGATGAGATCATCCTGTTACTAATCTAATCATTACAATAAATATAGTAAATGGAATATTAACTATTTTAATTATTCAATTAAAGTTGGGTATGGAATGAGCTATTGGATGATAATAGGATCCATCTTGTCAAAATTAACGACGAGATGATACAATTTTCCTTCGCTTTGAAAGTGTGGACATAACAACGTTATAATACATAGCTCATTGCATTGAACACAATAAAATACCATCCAAACTGCTGAGTTAGACAATCTAGAATTGAATTGTTTTTTTATATTTATTAGCTATTATTGTGAATTATTGATTTTTTAATTTGGTATGCAAAAATTTATACCTTAAATTATACGTAATCCATTTAATGTAAAATATTTTCATTTGTTTCCTTGACAAGAGAAACTGCTGTACTTCTTACAATGTAATTTTTTTTGGTCAAAAATACCCATAATCACAATTATATTATGGAATAATATATAAAAAAATTATTATTAGCTCTTTTTAACCTTTGTTGAATTCCAGCTTTATCCATTACCAAATATTACATGCCTTATATCATTACTAATGGGTAATTTTGTTTTCCGGGTAATTTTGTTTTCATATATCTGGCCTGCCATCATCTGGTCCGCCAATTAGAAACTCTAGATGTTTGGTGGATCTTTCTTGTTCTTGTGGTGTATATAGGTGCGGTGGTGATCTGTGATCAAAGGAAGTAAGTCATATGAAGATTCTAACATTTTGACTTAAGACTTTTAAGGTTATGATTATTCAGTATTCACAAATCACAACTTTGTATTCCATGCTATATGCCTGGAATTATGCATTAGTCTTAGTTAGCGTAGCGGTCTCCACACGCCATCTACTATTGTATTTATATTTGCCTTATTTATCAGCACTACTGTCATCTCATCATACCATAAGCTTGTTTGTTTATTTATTAATTAATTAAATTTTTTTTATTAACAGTTTGACAAGGAACCTTCCTCGATAGCTTGTTAAACTTATTTAATAACAAAAATATATATTTTCATATTAAATGGATGTCAGGATAAACGTATGTGAAAATATAAATTGGAAAATTACAATTCATCTTATAAACTTTTGTTTATGTATGAATTTATCTTCTAAACTTTTCATATATATAGTCATATATGCATCATAAGGATGGGTGTGAACCTGCATAACAAACATCCATGCCTTCACGCCTTCACTTAAACCTACGGAAAACAAATAATTAACGACCACCACATTTTACTCACTGGAATCTCTACCGAGTAGGTCTGTTTGGATTGTTAGATTTTTATCAGTATCTATATCAGTATCAGATCAACATCTATAACTTATCTATATCGTATCAGTATTAGTTTAAGATCAATTTTATTCAATCAATTTAAGAATAAAATTTCAATAATTAGCGTAATTAAAGATAATTAATTTTTTCCATTGACAAAAAAGGAAATATGAGAATTACCCCCCACCCACCCCCCCCCCGGCGGAAAATTATCTCTTAAATTTTAATCTATTTATGTATTTATCCTCCCTCAAAACTTTTAATTGCAATTATTTTAATAAAAAATGTTAATTGTTTTTAATTATACTAATTATTAAAAGTTTAAAAGAATAAAAAAATATACTTCAAACGTTTAATGGGTGAATTCGCACCGATATGAAAGTTTAGAAGGATAATTTATAATTTTTTCATATGTAAAATTAGTTTTTATATAGTTTTTTTACATATGCATAATGGCTCTTTAACAAAGTGTTCCTTTTAATTTTTCTTTGACTTTCATCTTGTTGGCTTCATCAACAATCACCTCCACAAATAAATACTAATTTTGAATGCAATTATTATATCGCCATATATATAAGTCTTGGTCCATCCTATGGCACCACATGTTTCTGTTGAGTCCTTGGAACTCGGAAAGGGAAGATATTTCTTTTTCCTTTTCTTTTTTTTTTTCCTCATAGTTACACATTTACATATAGGGGTGATTAGCTAATCCATATAAATTAAAAATGATGTATGATGATAAATAATTTCAATAATAGGCATCTTGAATTTGTACAAGTTAAAAGATAGGTTTACTAAAATCGTTTTCATCTTCTCTTGAAAAGACAAGTTTAACTTACTTATTTTGAAAATATTTTATACAGTAACATTTTAGTTTTTTTTTTATTATAATATTTTTTTTTCCTTTTCCCTATATCTAAAAAAGTAGTAATTCCTGGACTAACCAATTTCGGAAATGTGGATTCCCATGGTTGGCTCATATAAATAACTATTATAAAAAAATTTCACTTGCAGTGGTTAGTTAAGAGGAGTATAGATATTGAAACGCCCTTGGCTCTCATAACCTAATATGTTTATTCCAAATATATATGACATTTGAAGTAGTCTACTAATTACTTTTCGATGACTTCCAAAATAAATGTGAATTAAATAGCTAAATATAGAATATATTAAATTTAATTAATCTAAAAAATTTTAAATTGATTTTTTTGTCAAAAAACATAAAGTGATTGATTGGTGAAAATTATAACAATAATTGATCGTATCATCAATTTACTTTTATTTGATCGTTTAATCAATTAATAAAAAATAAATTAAAAGATATATTTTCTTTAAAAAGCAAATGAATTAAATCAATTTTTATCTTGCTAATGTTATTAGTTGTAAATTAATGTTATTTTAAATTAACTTATTTATTGATATAGTACTTCAACTTCTCTTGCAATGAATGCTATAATAATAATAATAATAATAATAATAATAATAATAATAATAAATATTATTATTATTATTATTATTATTATATTATTAATGATCTAATTATTATTATTCATTGCTATTGATACTAAAATTTGCTATATTAAATATTAAACTAAGCCTATTATTAATTCGAGTTTGTGACAAGACTCGAGGAATCAAATGGTATACTTAGGATAACCTTGAGAAATTTGTTATGGTAGATTTGGAGTGAAGACTATCTAACTAGCTTATTCATTCTCAAAAGCGCTTATGAGAAGATCCATCAATGGAAAAGTTCTTTGTTATGGTAGATTTGGAGTGACGATTATCTAACTGGCCGATTCATTCTCAAAAGCGCTTATGAGAAGATCCATCAATGAAAAAGTTGTTGATCATTCGAGTGATTTGATAGGAGTGCCAATAATCAAGTATATAAATACTATGGAATTCCTCCTCAATTGGTAGAATGATGAAATTGAGAGAAACGTCAATGTACTATCAAATTACAATCCTGAAAGATTGAACAAAACTCAAAATGAAAAACACATCATTTGTCCTCAAGAATTATGGGGTTAATGATATATTGATCTTTCACCTATGTTATATGTAGGTCCAAACTCCTTAAGATTGTTTACTCCTTCTCCTTACCTCTTTTCAAAAAGTCATCTCTATGCGTAAATGCTATGCTACTTCTATGAAGTTATGTATAGTATAAAATGCATATTACACACAAGTAATTATTACAATTAGATTCCCTCATCTACTATAATAATTTATAGAATCTTTACCAATAGTTGATCAATATTATCAATTATTTTATTATTGTTTACAAATGAATGATTATATCATTATTAATTATTGTTCACTCACAAACTAATTAATTATCATCACTGGTATAAATTACATATTCTTATAGTAATGTTGTTGATATTTACAAAAGAGATAAGAATGTTACTTGTGCATCTGATTGTATGGATTTCATATTTATGTAGCCATTTAGTTTATTTTAGTATTATTTGATTTTTTTTTTCTGTTGGTTAATATTTGTTTTAGATTTTTGGGTTGTCAAATATGTTCTTATTTATTGTTTTTAATTTATGTCCTTAACACTAACAAGCCTGAAAGGACTTTTGTTACTAGTTTTATTGATGATTTGTTTTAAAACCTAAAGTTTTTCTTATTTCCTATTGTTATGAATTCTTAACTAGAACTTTGGTAAATATCTAAGTTAGTTTATTTGTGTGTGATATCATATACATTAAACCTAAACTAATTCTTGTCGGCGCGTAATATAACTGCAATAATTAATCACATCCCTTCCTTTATAAACAATGAACCCGAAGATACACATAAAACAAAGACACTTTTAAGTTCTTTGGGTAATCCCACGATATCTACCCGTACTACTACTCCTGTTTTACAATGTTTATGGTTCGATGGACAATTGTCGGTGTCGGCACAGTTTGATATTTTTCTCTAAGCTATGGCTGAAAATTTTTCAAATCAAATGGATGAAATGTAAAGTATATGAGGCTAAATAGGAGTTAAAGTTCTCAGTGCACTTTTGATATCTTGTTTTTACCATTTAAAAGTACAAGCAAAGCAAAAGGGGGGAAAATATTTGGGTTCTTATTATTCAACCCTGACATTTAATATCTAGATCTTTTTAGACAGCCAATGACAAGAAATAAGCTGCGGGAAAGGAAATGGAACATGTTGGGCCAACAAAAAGCAGATACCAAACGTTAAGTAATGGCTCATTATTTTGTCTTCAATAAATATATATATATATATATAAAGAATATAATCTAATAGTATTATTCTTGATCTTTTCAATTAAAAATATATATTAGGTTCAAATCCTCTTTTTCATCCGTTGTTATGTAAAAAAAAAACTAAATTAATATATAAAAAGGCATATTGTTGATACATACAAATTGACCCACCATCAATCAACATAACAACTTTGTCCACCCAAAAGGTCCTTCTTAATCAAGTTTTCCATATTGGCGCCTCGAAACTCCATATTTTTCACTATATGTTGTCATATATTTTGAATACCGGTTATATATATTTAATCCAGTGGATGGATGGCTGCGCAAGTCAAAGTAATATATATTTATACTCGTTTCCATGATAATTTATAAAGAAACAAGTTTATGCCATGATGCCCATACTTAAGAATCATATCTAAAGAGAAAATTGTATATTTACCAATTCATAAAAAAAAAATTACACAAATACAAATTAAAACAAATTAATTACATAAATACCAACAAAGAATCGCATCTCTTAAATGCAATTTACGTGATGTAAAATTATCATACATGAAACACATCTAAAAGAAGCGATTCATGTGAAAGCACATGAATCGCCCTTTAGAAATGTGATTAATGGAATCACCCTTTCATAAGTGCGATTCATGTAGCTACAATTCCAATTTCAATTCCTTCATCATCTAGCTAAAAAATTTTCACAAACTTGTAATAATATACATGTAGCAATTCAATCCAGTCAATTTATTTCATTCCTTCAATCTAATCGATCTTAATACTCAATCATCACCAAGTTTCAATTTAAAGTCTCAACCTAATGAAATTACAATAATAATTTGTCATTTGTTTCATCAAAAAATTACTACAATACTTTAAATATAAAAAGTGACGATGACATATGGACAGAAATATATCCAAAAAAGCATTATTCTAGTGTTTTAAATTACATACAATTCAACTATCTATTGTGTTAATTACATTTTTACTATCTATTTTCCTAGTCTAGTTCTTCTTTCTTCTTTTTTTTTTTTTGTGTATATCACATCTTTACTTGTATTTCTTGGTCTTTTTTCTCTTTTCTCTTGCAAAATATTATTAATTTTGATTAGTATTTCATAAATTATCTAAATTGTTCTATTTAATTAAACAAATATAAGTTTTGTTCATAAATACCTATGTAATACTCTTTCCAACGTCCGATGGTACTAGACGAGGACCTTTGATGAGAGCAAGCGAAGTACCAGCAGTTGGCTGTGTGGTAGTGAATTTGGTGTAGAGTATCTCATCAAGTCAAAAGATGGAGCAACTTAAAAAATCTATGTATTTTCGTGTGACTTTGTAATACTAGTCATAATAATCGACATAGAATAAATTGGGTAAGGTGTCACCATGCTCAATCTGAACAAGTCTCTATCATCTGTCCTCCCACTCTGCTATATATCTCATATACTTCATTGCTCAATCCTCATTTGGCTTTCCTTTCATATTTATCTTACATATGCCATTTAGATCTGTATCAAAGTTTGATGGTATTCGTTGGATCCCACTAAACTGTCATGTAACCCTATCTGGAAGATGACACTCCACTGTATGAAAACATATCATGGGTACACGAGCCATCCATAACCACTCCCTTCCCTACATATATTTGGTAATGACTATATGATCTCAGGAGTATATGGTGTCTAGCAAATATGTAGAAGATAAAAACATCTTGATATACTATATAAAGGATTATATTAAAGTAAATATAAGTTTAGAGCACCTCTATGGGCTTTTGTCGATCGAGCATCTCTCTATATATGCATAAAACATGCATGGGACTCTATTTGATGTCAAATACTTCATCCTATCTACATGCTAATGGTCCTTGAGGTACAGTGCATGTTTGAGTCCAAATGGGTGCTAGATGTGGGAATCTATCCCATGCTCATATCTATAGAAGAATAGGTGCACCTCCTATCTTTGATGTCTCTAGATGTGCTACCCGGCACAAATACCTACATAGCCATGCTAGACAGGTAGATCCCCCACTATAGCTACATATCGTCTGGATATCCTCTGGCAGTAGTAGGAACATCAGATGAACTAATGATCAAGAGGTATTAGAAAATAGTACACCACCTATCAAAAACAGAATATAGGGTGAAAACATTTGTATATCGATCTTTCAAATTAAAACTATTTAAATACTAACAAGATGATTGAATTGCCTATACATAATAACATATATGCTCTTATGTGTCTCTGTATCAATATATCATCAGCTCTTGGTGATGGACGTGTCAATAAGAGTGTCTTCAACTAAGTCATCTTAAATCTCTATCCCTTTATGCTATCATCATCTAGCCTGATTCCCAATAGGCGCTCAGATAAGTCTGCCCAGACATGTAATGCGTAGCCTATGACTGCTTTGCCATCTATAGGTAAACCAAACTATAGTTGTATATCCTATAGCTTTAATCCAAGCTCCCCATGTGTCATATGGAATGTATGGGTCTTCTGTCTCCATCTTTCAATCAATGCTGTAATCAGAGCTTAATCGAGCTAAATAAATGGCAAACATGCTACTCCATCAAACCCAGCCTACTGTAAGAATAAATCCATCCTAGGATCATACACATTACGCATGTTATCAGCATTCTTCAAAGATGCCTCTCGTCTATGATACAGAATCAAACTAATTTCTTGCAAAAATTAGTTATATTATAATTAAGCAAATAAGATTAATAATATTAATATATCATATAGTGAAATTACATACATCTCCCATACATATAGACTTTGATTTATGTGAATCTTGCTATGTCAGTAGTGATCTGTCTATAGGTCTAGGGTCTATTTGTATACAAATAAAACAAAATTAATAATATTTGAGATTTTTATAGAATTGTTTGAGATATTAGATATACTATATATTAGAACATTTATATTTTCAAGCTAAACAATAAAAAAGTTGAGATTTTTTTTACCTTATTCATTTCTACTTCTTTGCACATGTTCTAATGTTGTGTCCTTTCTTTCTACATTCCGTGTAACAATTTTTTGTTGATTTGTCTTTAAGATCTATCTCATTGTGATATATCCCTGATCGTGGACTTCCCTTTTCTCTTTATCTCCCTATTCTAGGACTTCCCTTTTCTCTTACCTTATCATATTGTGGATGAATAAATGGCATCCCTTCTGTATATATCCATGTACATCTGTCTCCTAGAGGTTGGAAAGTACTCCTATAGCAGACGAGCTGGTTTTCCCATTGAAACCATTTATCAATTTTATGCATAGGATCCATTTTCACATGAGTCATGGCTGCAAAGGCTTGTGAACATGGTATTTTGAAGGTTTGCCATTTGTTACAGCTATACGTGTTCCTTAATATATTCACTTGATAATAGTGGCCACCTTTTCTCTCAGGATTCGTCATATATATTCCTGATTGCACCTCAAATATTCCATACATTTTATTAAATGTAATTACTCTATGTCGTGTAGCCACTCCTCTCCACTTTTCTATCTTCTCTATTACACATTTAAGGTAAGCTTGACCTTTTTCGTATTACTTTATGCACTTTGTCTTGCCTTTTTTGAAAATATCCTACACAATTGTAGAAGATTTTTAAAACAAGTGCTGATACTAGCAAAGATCTTGCACCTCTTATAACTATATTATAGCTTTCGCTAAGATTTGTGGTAATTTAACCATGTCTATATCCCCATGATATGTCTTTGTCTACTGCCCGATTGGAATATTTTCAGAATATCTAGGAGCATTAGCATTTGTTTTTCTTATCTCTTCCACTTAGAAGATGAACTTCCTTTCTTGTGTCTACAAACCTGCTGTTGTCACCAGTTTCTTCAAACAATGCTTTTTAAGTTTTATTGTTGAAGTTGTTGGTGACATGTCTTATACATAGCCTCCATTGTGCTAATGGTGGTTATCATCCAATATTTTTATCTTTCAAGGCTTGTATTATACCCATGTGCGGATATGATATTAGACACAATGTCTGGCCATCATCATGCAATCCTTTAAGACATCTTTTCAGTTTTTTCAAGAACCAAGACCATGTAGCAATGGATTCCTTATCAGCTAGTGCAAATGCTGATGGGACTATTTGATTCAAATCATCCATACTATGTGCAAGTAGCAAGCTACATGGATACTTGTCGTATAAAAATGTTCCGTCAATACTGATGAACAATCAACAATGCTTGAATGCATGTATGCATGGTCCAAATGCCCAAAATAGTCTTCCAAGTATTGCCTCATTTTTCTAGTCGATTGGTTGTATTTGCCAAGCTACATGTGTTCCTAGATTGCTTCTCTTTATAAGGCTTAGCAATTTCGGCAATTCACTATATCATTCATCCCAATTTCTATACGCATTCTTAATTGCTACTCCCTTTGCCCCCCTTAATTTTTTTCTTATTGATATTATATACCCATAGGATTCCTCAATTTGTTCTCTAGGTGTGTTAATCTTCATATCTAGGTCATTTCTTACTTGACCTTGAAAAGATTGGCTCATGAAGGTCTGATCGAGCTGTGGATGGTCAATTCTAAGTTTGTTTGTGCATATGTGTGGCCCTTTAGCAATGGTAATAACAAAGTCAATATCCCATCATTTTTTGCGAGTGCGAATTCTCCATTTACAATTGCATCTATTCTTCTCTTCACATATAGCATTCCATACTTTCTTATCTCATTCAGTAACTATAAAGTTGTAATGATTCTTCACATATAGCATTTCCAACTCATCACCAAAGCATACATTTTAAAACAAAGAATTTTTTTTTAAAATGACACATAACCATCACAAACTTTCATATTACTAAGAAATGGTATATGATCTTAGAATGACATTTCACTAATTGCTCATTCTTTTGGAGAATTAGTCACTATAGTATTTGATTTGATAATTTCCAGTATCTTTAGGAGCCCATTTTCATCATTTGATGTATCAACATCAAAGGGAATTTCTTGGTCATCTTTTGAATTACCCTCGCTTATCAAATCATCATTAGAATTAGTGTCATTTAAGGCCCTGCCAATTTCTTTTTCTAAATCATCTCCAATATGTAGACTTTCTCCACTTTCCCTGTTCATTGAAGCAATTCTACTTTCTTGCACTTGTGGAATTTAAGGTGTAGCGTTATGATGCAAGATAGTTTACTCCTAAGGCAAGATGTTTTACTCCTGAAGCATGTCACCATTGTCTTTTACTTCAACATAAAGATGTTGAAGGCATTTCAAACTAAATTCCTTAACAATATCAATGATAACTTCCACATCATCATTATTTCTTATATCTTTCAATGTGAATTCTTTTGGTCCTAATGCATAAACTGTTACCTGTATATGAAACATCTCCACAATTTTTGTATTAGGATAAATATCTAGTAATGCACATATCATCTTGAGGAACTTTAAATAATCAGTACCAACCCTTACTTTCATATTACTTATTGGCGCTCTATCATAACTCAACCCCTTCTTGATTTTTCAAGATCTTTCCATTGGCAGAAACAAAAATTCTGACATAATTTGTCATTTCATCTGTTCATTGACATTGATAGAAACTGTGAGCTAGTTGGTTCTCACGAAAAATAAAATTGTGATGCATTCAATATGAATTTGCTCATGATTGGCTTATCCTTATTCAATCAAACACACATAGTAGCATAGAACCATAATAGCTATAGAACTAGAATGTAGGTTGACGGAGTAGCCTGTTATTTTATCATGAAAGATTTTTGAGAGAACTACATGGAGTAGCCTCTTATCTTGTTAGTTAAAGCCCGTCTATAATCGATCATTCAATCCTTATTGTCATGAATACCATAACAAACTAACTTCATTCGTCAAACATTAGGCAAATATCGAAAATTTCTAAATACATTAATCATGATTGGATTATGAATCAAAACCAATGACTAAAACCAACTTTACTCCCATATGACTAGAGGCAACACAAATTCTTCTTAAACAGTTAAGTTATTCTACAATAAATCAGCAACATCAAGATCCCACTTATGATGATAAATGCCAAATGTAAGTTTAGCAACTATGACATGTTTTGTGTTCAAAGGAAGTGGCTTTGTATCCATTTTCTGATATCGAGCCTAAATCTACAAGGTTTCTTTTGACTTATTAAACTTAAACCAAAAGCCTAGAACATATAGTAATTGACAACAATTAACATCAACTATCTAACAGCAGCAACACCAATATAATAGCAGCAATAACAATATAATATGTACTTATTGATAATAATGAACACCAATAGAGGAGATCAAACCTATGACCTAGCTTGATAAATTCATCGAATAGCGGATGATGATGGTTTTGAAGCTGAATTTGATTCAAGAGGAGACCCAGATTTGATGCAAATTTCATTAAGTAATTTCATCAAATAGATTATGTGCAGCATAATTTCACAATTAAATGTACAAGAAAGTTTTATTTTAGTTAAATTAACATACCTTGATGATTGACAAAGTCCTTTTGAGTGATTTTCCTTAATTGAATTTCAATTCAAAACTCTAGAATCAAAATTTGTTTTTCCGAGCGAAGAAGAATTCGATAGATTTGTAATCTAAAATCATATCAATACAATGGCAACTTAGCTATAAACCCTATTTAAACAATTTATTAAATAATTGACATGCATAACAATAATTCAATCAAATTGACAAATAAATTGTGTTTTAGAAGTAAATTAGCATCCTTAGATGATCTTCATATGTTGTGGGAAGTGATTTTGAAAAAATCAAACAAAAACCCTAGGTTTAATGGATATAATGAAAAGTGCGATTGAGAGTGAAATTGGGAATTTAAGCTTTTGTGCACGCGAGGAAGAAGAAGATGGAGGTGCTTATATATGAGAGTGAATCATACATCATGAGTGTAATTCATTACTATATACACACCATTTTGTTAATTGGAATAAAACATGAAACACATGTAGAACATGCGATTCATTTAATGAATCGCTTCTCTTAAATGCATTTCAATAAATCGCTTTTTTATGTATATTTCATTATTTGTGAATCACTCTTTTTATATGCGTTTTACTATCAATCTGAATGAATTGTTGGTCTAAGATGTGATTCATGAATCATGCCTTTTATATGCATTTCACTTTTAATCTCAATTTCGAATATGTGAGTCATTGAATCCTTAGTCGAAGATGTCATTCACTCTCATAGCTAAATCATTTTTTCTACATGCATTTCTATAGTAACCTGAAGTTTTAACCTATACATCATTGAATTGCATTTTGTAATAGCAATACTAGATGAATCACCTTTTTAAAATGTGTTTCATGTTAATTTATTGTGAATCACTCGTACAAGATGTGATTCAACAATGCACAAGTTTTGCTTCAATGGCACGTGTTCAAACTATTTAGATTTTAAACTTACCGAATGAAATAGCCTAAATAAATAAAACATGGAGAGTAGAAAAGGGCAATATTAATTTTTAGAATAGAGGTAATTTTGACCTAGATTAAATTTCAAAAAGATGTATTGATTAAAAACATATTTAAAACTCAAAGAGTAATTGGCTTTGATCTTTTTCTTTTACATAACATTAGTTTTGTCCCCTTCCTTTCAACCATCTTTTACGGTTTTTGGAGAATTTTGAACGTAATTCCATAATAAATGAAGTTTCTTCTCCTTTTCTTATTATATCTAATGAGGCAAACACATGGGTAATAACATTTTGACATTTTCATGTTGACAGTAACACCCTATGAAGAAAACAATAAGTTTTTGAAAGAATACTTGAGAAATCTTAGAGAGTAAGGATTTAAGGAATTTTAGAAAAAGGAAAAATTGAAAAACTATAGGAAGGTAATCTAGTTTTAATATGAATTTAATCTTTTAAGTGTTAATTATGATATAAATGTGTATATATGTGTTTAAAACGATGTTAAGATATGAAATGTTGACAAAAGAGGGTTTAAAACGTTTTGGGGATTGAGAACAAAAGAAAACTTACGAATGTGAAAATTTTAGGCCAACACGGCCAATACATGACTGATGTATAAGTCGTATTTAACCTTTGCAAGATACAAATTCACAAATAAGGAGTTTCTACGCATGCATAAGCAATTGCATGAGCCCATACATAAGTCATGTAAACATTTGGAGAGTTGTATACCCCTGTTACATGAGCCCACGTATAATTTATAGTTAATTTTTATTACCTACTTGACCTTTCAATATGAACATATGTTAGTTCATGCTCTTTGTAACTTTTTAAAATTCACTTTTTTCCTTCTTATAAGCAAATGAAATTCACTTATTTCCTTCCTCTAAGAGTTGATTTTATTCAATGATCTTGAAAGCAGGATACTATAAGGATAATTTCTTAAGTTTCATTCCAAAAATTATATGTTGTACGGTTAATATCGAATTTGGTACCTGAAGTTTGTTAAAAAACTCAATTAAGTATTCGAACTTTCAAAAGTTTAATTTCAGTACCTAATTAAACTTTTTGAAGCTAAATTTGGTACCTTCATTAACTCTGTTAGTTCTATTAATCTACGTGGCACTTTAAACCAATAATAATGTGACGCGTTTCTTTTCATTTAAAAAAAAAAACCTAAATATGCTAACCATGGTTAGGAAATACAAGGCGGGGAAATCATTAGTAGCATCACGTGATGCTTAGACTAACAACTAGAGAAGAACAAAACTCATTAAAAAAAAAAAAGAATTGAAAAGCTCAACTAAGAGAGAGATGAATAGTAAAATTCTGGGTGAGTTCTAGTTTTTCTTTAGTTACCATCAACCTCTACCTTAAAATTTCAAAATCACCTAACCTCTACTTCATCAATTGCATACCAACATCAAAACCCCAACTCACCTTCATTGAATAATCGACGTGCAAACCACGTAATCTTCTCTCATTAACCCAGGAGTATGTTCATACTAAACCCAAGTTTCAAACATTGAGTATGAACCATCATCTGACTTATCCTAAGATCACAAACCTTGGAAACAAAAATAAACATCAAATGCTTCATGGAAATCCCTCACCTATGCATGGAATGATACAAGTCGAAACCTTTATGGGGATTCTCCGCTTGTGAGAGTTCACAAATCATGCGATTGAAAATCGAGGATGTGGGTCGTTGAATTGAGTTGAAAATTGAGAAAACTTTGTGAAGGGAGTATCAGGATAGTGAGGATTGAAGAAGAAAAAGAGGGGTCTGTGTGGAGATGGAGTCTTATAAGGTGTGTGTGTAACTCTTTAATGGAGGATCTGTTGTTGGTGGTTAGTTGATGCTGTGGAGACGATGAAGTCGAGAAGAGACGTGAAATGGATGTAGTTATAGTTCCAGGTAGACGTGAAATGGAAGTCGAGAAGAGGCATAGAATTTAGGTTTTTTTTTTAATAAAAAAGATACGTGTCATATTATTATTAGGTTAAAGTGCCACGTAGATTAACAGGCCTAATAGAGTTAACAGAGGTATCAAATTTGACCTCGAAAAGTTCAATCAAGTACTAGAATTGAACTTTTGAAAGTGTAGGTACCTAATTGAATTTTTCAGCAAAGTTTAGGTACCAAGCTCTACATTAGCCCTATGTTGTATTTCCTTAAAACATTGATAGTGGCATAAAGGCAAGAAATATAAAAATGTAGATCATAAGTGAATTTAAAAATATAAATGGTTCTAAATATCTTAATTGCTTTATGATTCATTTTAGAGGATTCTAGTGTTTAGGAATGATCACGTTCTAGCCTTCTAGGTACTTGTATATATTGCTTGTTGCTTATGTTTGCTTAAGGTAGAAACATAAACTAGTTAAATAATTATTTGACTATAAAAACGGTTTTATTTCTTGTACATGGCTACTCATAGTAGGTGAAGAGTATTTATGATATTTCTATAATAACTGGATAATCCTAGTGTGGTATTGCTCCTAGTGGAGTTACACTAGGAAAGTATCTGGATAAATCTAGAAGGTTTTGGTGTCATGGTTATTAAGGAATACTCAATATCCATATGTATATGTACTTATATGTGTATTGAGGTATTGTGCTATTCCTTTGAGATTGTTGGATTAAGTTATATCGATAACTAAATAGATGTTTATTGCATTTATAATATATAATTGCATTTAAGTATGTTATTACTTGTTCATGCGCATACGGGTGTTGATATACTACAAAAGATTCAAACTCATCCCTTCTTCTTTCTTAGGTACAAATAGTTCTCCATTAGTGTTTGGTTTGTCTAGATACAACGTTTATATTTGATTACAAGGAGAGTGCTAGTGGAGAAGATTATTTAGCTATATGAGGATGAGGGTATGTTTAGTGGATCACATAAGTCGCAAGATTTGATTCATATTAATGTTTAGTATGGTGATGACACTACTCCTACATTTAGGAGGATACTAACTCGCATGTATTATAGGATTATGGTGTGGCTATATAAATGTGCAACTTGGAGTTAATATGATAATTAATATGGAATTTAGCAGGTTTTAAGTTTTACTGTATATATATTTAATATAGACAAATAATAGGCTATAATTAACTTTAAATTTATAGCATTACAGTAAAAGTCTTCACAAATACAACCAAGTAGAAAATTACTTTATTTATCATCAACCGGATTAGGACGTTTGACTAATCTATGTGCATATTTTCTCCGTCTTTTTTAATAATTTTTTTTATACTAATAATAATACATACATACATACATATATGTAGATACATGGAAAGTACTTGCGAACAGCTCCACTTGGACATACATAAGAATTAACGAAAGCAATGTTCATGGCTTTACACGTGTGACGTGGCGTCATAGAGACATACAGCTGGCTTGCCGGCTGGCATTTTTTGTCTTAGCGTCACTCAAAAGTTTACGTGTAAATCCATCGGGACCCACGCGCGCCTTGCCAAGCGTCAGCCCTATGTTCTAATGTTAATTGCACTTTCATCCTGTGATCATCTTTTGGCGGGAAGCCCTGCTTTCAATATCGCAACGACGCTAGATGGGGTTTTTATATGGGCATTTGCCTTCCCTGGGACGTCAAAGAGATTTAAATGTGCAATATCAGTTTCTTTACACAGAACCATTCATACTTTTTAGAATTTGTAGGTTTATATATTTTTAAATAATACATTTAATAAAATAAAAAATTTATAAAAAAATATGATAAATCTTATTTCTTAGACCATTTTTAATGCAAGGTACTTAACGCATCTTTTCCTTGTCGAAGGATCGACGCACGGTTCCTTCACTTTTAAAGTCCAGTCTTAGCAAAAGTTGGGATCCTCTAACAGTGACTCACGCACATGATTTTTTTTTTTTTTTTACTTTTATGATTTGTTTAGTTATAATTTGTATTATGTGGGTGCTTAAACAATATAAATAAATATGAAAAGCTTTTTTTTTTTTTTAATTTTTTAGAGATAAAATTAAAAATTTCTTAAAAATATTGACGTGACACATAGAAACTCTAAATGAAATCCTTAAAATTAAAGATTGGTTCTTCCTAAAGAACCCAAGAAAGTATAAAAATCTTCTAAATTCTAAGGATCTTAAAAAGTAAGATTTAGGTAGGATTCTATATTAAGAATCCAATATGAGAAGCTCTAAGTCTAATTACAAATACAGTGTTAAGACGCTTATAACTTAGTAGAATATTTACTGATGTTATAAAGAAAAGAAAAAGAAAGATAATGCAAATGCATCAAACATGATTGTAATTCATAGACAGAAGGGGAGATTAAATGAAAAATTTACTGCTTATCCAACTTCGATAAATAACTACGAGGAGAGGTTTAAAATATTTCTATATATTAAATCTACATATCTTCTTAATTACCTTATCGTGATTTAAATACCAGGGTGTAACACATGTTTGCCTAAAACATTACCATAAAATAGTTTATACAAAATTAATTTTCCATTTTACTAATGCAAAATAGCATTTGCAAGATGCAATATTGAAAAAAAAAAAAGCAGAAACTTACATTTATGAGTTGCAACTTTGAAAAGTTAAAATTGCATTTTCAAAATTCAAGATCAAAAAGCACAAAAATTACATTTATAACCTACAATTTCCAAAAGTTATACCTATCTTAAATCACATTTATGATTTATGATTTTCCAAATAACATAATACAAAATCACATTTTACAATTTTTATGCAAAGCAAAAATACGGCATTTATGTTTGGAGTTGCTTTCATCCCTTCTTCATCAACTATCTAAAATTGTGAAGTCTGGTTCGATGGCCAAGACCATACATTTAGAAGATTTTGGATCACAATGTGAGTTTTGTTTTCATTCAAAACATGAAAGTTCCTAAGTCTCTTTCAGCTGGTCGTTTGACCCGGCCAATGCTCTCTCTTCTAGCGGTGTCCCAGCCTGTGAAATAGGTTAATGCATTGATAAATTTAAGATTGATTATTAGATGAATATTGTGGCTGTTCTTATTTAGACTAGATGCTATACGTTTCTTCAAGATCTGAAACTATTTTGGCTTTCTCCAAGGATATTTCATTTCATATATTACTACAATATCTAAGTTCACATTACATAGGGATATAGACATAAAATGCCTTCTTCAAAACTCTTCTCTGGTATATTCTGTGTAATAATGTAAAGATTGATTTATTTCAACTTAGCCCTTGAAAGTTTGTGTATGATCTGTTGATAATCAAACACAATATGCTTATAAATAGATTTGTATTGAAAAAACCTAATACTATTGTAGTACAAATTAGATACATTTAGAACTATTTATAAATGCATCGAAATTCTCGCCTAACACTTAGAATTCATTTACGAACCTAGATCCATATTAAATATAGAAAATTCTAATATTTCTTCTAATTTTTACACTTAAATTAGAACTTTAGTAGACTTTTGCATAATTATTGATAACCAATGTATTCTCTTATATTTCTTTCTCAATTGTATATCAAATTAGAATTATAATTTGAAGGCTTTTTAATGATAAATGTCCAAGCCTATGGTCTTGTCTTATGATTAGAAGTTCTCCTACGTCGTCGTTAACATACTATTTTCCTTTTTCAAATGTCCTATATCTTCAATTTTCGTAATAGAAGATGTATTTGTTTTCTTCCCATTAATTATTATAGAAGACCTTATATATATATATATATATATTCACTAAATTTTAGTGTTTTAATTGGTCGAACATATTACAAGTAAATTATGTACGAGGATTTAGATTTAAATAAAGTTATACACACTATTTAGATCTGATGATCATTCGATACACCTATTAACTTTTAATGATATGGAATGATTGCAAGAAAATGGATGGAGAGAGGATATCCTATTTTCATTAACCTTTTTTAGAGTCATTCCTTGATTATTTGTATTATTAATCTTTTTCAATATGATTTCTTCCGCATCTCATCTTAAAGAGCTTGTGAAGGGTGCAACGGATTCGGACATTGATACAAATGTTTAATTAGGCCATATTTAGCACATTATAATAATGTGATGTAACAAATGGCTAGACCACTTTGTTATATTTAAGTAAGGCTGACATAGATTATGGGTCTGTTAGATTATTGGATTTTTATTTATATCGCATTTTTATTTGATTTGCCTTTATAACTTATTTGTATCATATCTGTATCGTATCTGTTTAGTCAGTTTATGAGTGGAACTGTTATTTTTTTATCAATATCTATTTTTCGACAAACATCTGTTTGAAAAATATAGACCCTAGCTTTTTTCGCATTGTAATTTGTTGCGTTAAGAGTTTAACTAATTTATTTTTACAATTTAATTTTAAAACGTTATTTTCTTTTTTATAATTTTATTTTCTTTTAGATTCAATAATTTTGTGAGAATTTATTCTAGGAATTTTAATTAATAAACGAGTTCAACGGCATACATGAAGCACTTATATTAAACAAGTCAAGTTATGAATTTATGTTTCATACGTAATTGATTTATGGATTGTCTTATGGGTAAAGGCATTTAAACACATTCTTATTTAGATCCATACACAAAACGCAACCCATGAATATGAATTGCCAACCCTATTCTAACTCATCACAAAAATCAAAAGATTTTATCTTCCTATCGTAACACAATACCAACAAATGTTGAAAAGGTTCGTATTAGCTTTTTTGTTCTTGCCATCAAGGGTATTGGCTTTTAATGAGATAAAGTCTTAGACAATCAAATAAGTTTTTATAGAAAAAGCTACACTTAACTGGCCTATAATATAACACCATACCAAAAAAAAAAAAAAAAATTGTAAAATATGCTGCTTGTGTGAACTATGAATAAGTGGATTCATGAGTTTGTGTGGCTAGCCTTTATTTTGTTATGCCGTTTTTGCATAACACTGCTGTTTGCAGCTAAAGTTCGGAAGGCAGTAGATAAATTCTAGACAGCAACATGATTAGAAGTTGATCGATCATGATTTAATGCTATCGTCCTAGCAAAGGGTTCAAACGTTGGCTTGATGAACCGCGTTTGAATAGGTTAGGGTCTGAATAATGGCTTGTCTTTTTCTAAGTTGATTTTGATTCGAAATGATAGTTAATGGAGTTCGAACAGTCGCACCAATAGGGTTAGGTTCCAAATGGTAATTGATCTTATCCTCTTGTGCACAAAAATAATTACAAATGCAAATTAAAAGAAACAAAAATTACCTTTAACTATTGCATTGATTGGGGAAGAGAATTGGTGAATTGTTCCTGTTTTTCCAGTAGGTATCCTTGCCAATTGACATCTGGTGTAACGAAACTCTAGTTTTACTCAAACGTGGCGGGATAATAAAGGGCAAAAAATTATACCGCGATTCTCAACCTCAACTTCTAAAAAGCAAGTGTTAAAAAGAAAAGTAAAGATAAAAAGCATCTCCTCCAACTCAATTCCAACTCGCAAGCTAAGCAAAAGCGCGTTTCAATTGGTGGTTTCGGTTTCATTCTTCCATTTTTTCCTTTAGTGAATCAAACCAAAAAGGGAAATAAAAAACAAAAAAAAAAAATGTCGAGAAGAAAACATTCTTCCAACATAATACGTTACATCAAATAATTATTAACATGTTATTATCGATAATTTTATTCATGCAAATAATTTATAAAAACTATATATCATTTTATTATTTATTGTATCATATTCATTGACTTTATTTTCCCAAATTGAGTTTCCTATTTTTACTAAAAAGAAAAAATAAAAAAAAGGAAAGAAAAAAAAAAAGAAATGCAATTAATATTACGAATGTTAAATGCAACGGTGAGAGTCTCAGTCATAAGCGGACGCGGTGCACTACAAGGAGATATGGGACCCACATCCAACGCCTACCATCCAGCCGTGCAGGACGTGACGCGTGGGCCCCATTACCACTTCCCATTATCGTATCGCTGTCTTTAACATCGGACCTTCATACGATACATTTTACATTTTAACATTTTACATTTTAACATTTTACGTAGTCCCCCTCTCTCTCTGTCTTTCTTCTTTCTCTCCCTAAACGTACATCGAACTCTGATGGGTCCCATATCTCGTGCTTAAAAGGCCAGCAGATGCATCAACTCAATATCTTCCATCATCCTAATCATTACATTTAGAAAATCGCACATCATTATGGTCAAAACTCAATATTAGTATGCCTTAGATTTTTTTATATAAAAAATAAAAAAGAGTATTGGTGTTTTTTAATTTGAAGGGACAGGATGCAATGGCAATCCCAAATTCTTATCCATCAGTCTAATCGTTTTAGTATTGTTTTGAAAATTTTCTTAATAGTATATTTACTTGAAAAGATGAAAAAATATTATCATATTTATATTTTTTTATAAAATTAAACATCTAATAAATTTTTACAATAGTAATTTTTTATCCTTTTTTATTCATTTATAAAACATTGCAGTTATTATTATTCAAGGAATAAATTGTACTATCTTTCAACCCTTTCCTTAAAATTATGTGAATCTTTGTTTGCCAATTCTCATTCTCTAATTACTAATTTTTCCATAATTATGATAGGATATAGAAAATGTAATTTATTTAACATCGACTTTAAAGTTCAATTATTAAATTATATATATATATATATATAAATCTGATAAAGAGCTACATACAGTGCAACTATGATCTAGAAAATTTTAATAGCTTCTCCAATGCAATTTGTCCAGAGGTAAAATAATATATATATATATATATATATATATTTTATTGGTTTGCTTGTCAGATATATTATCAAGATTAAAAAAAAAAAAATGCAATACTTTTTCTAGGTCCTTAGCCTGTGTATTGAATGTTTTCAGTGCATTCAAAGGATCCTTATATAATTATATGAATTCAATTGGAAGTACAGACAAATTGAGTTAGGATGATGTAGTAGTATTCTTGAATTCGACTTGGGCTTTAACAAGTTTATAATTATAAAGCCAAACTGGATTTAATTAAAATTTTTTAGATTTTGATTTATATTTGCTTATTAAGAAAAGAGATGTACGCATTTAGCTTTTAGGTACCTTGTAATTTATTTGTGTCATCAACAAAATTTTTTTTTTCTATTTAAGTTCTTAACATTTTAAAAAAATATGATTTTCATCAATGGTGTTAAATTTCCCTTCAATATCTAGCTCATGTTAGCTTTGATTGCTCATTAGATAGTTGACCAAGGTGATTAGAGTCTATACATTTTCTTTTTCTAGCCATTTTCTAACATTTCTTTCTTTCTTTTTTCATTTATTATGTATCATCGTATTGTAATTGAATTTGTATAATTTTTATTATAAATGTAATTAAGTATATTTAATGTTATCATTTATCATACGAATTATAAACCAATTTGAAACTAGCATGTGAATAAACAAAAAATTAATAATAATAAACATATTCGATTCAAGTCTTATTTTATCATGAGTTATATAACAGTGTGGATTTAAATAGAAATGAGAGATATTGATAATTAAATATGTTTTTCTATTAAAATAATATTAAATATCCAAATTTGATCTGGATGCAACTAATATTAACAATATTATTCAAGCTAGATTAGATTAGCAAGGTTTTGGAATTAAAAACTTTACTTAAATTCGATAAATTATTTGAATAGTTTCAACTTGACTTTGCCTCTATTCTTATAAAATTGAAGTTAAACATATATTGAGTTGCATCCAATAGTTCCATTAGCGAATATCTTTAGAAAAGTTGATAAATAAAATCAAAGAGGAAACATTCCATATTTTTAATAATAACTACACGCTTTATAAAAAATGTAAATGCATATAAATATGGAAAAAAGTCCTATTATTTAAGACCAAAGTTTCACAACAACCATTAATGTTTCTTTTTTTTTTTGCCCCCTTTTTAATTTTTTATTCAATTGCAAGCTTGCGCCCAAAGATTAGGCTGTATAATTTTGGGTTATAGTTACCATGATATTGCTTGGACGGGGGGAAAAAGAGTCAAACAAGAAATGTTTCGATTCTGGGAAAAAAAAAAGAAAATGTTTCGATTTACTGTTCCATTATCTGTGAGACAGAAAATGTTAAAATCAGCAAAAAAGTTCTATGCATTCCGAATTAATGATATGATATTTAATTAAACACACCCTGATTTTCAGAAGAATAAGAATGTGTTTTAATTAAAAAAGAAAAAAAATATATAAACTGAAGCCACAATTTCACATGGTGCTGTAGTAGAGGTATACATGTAGTAGGTAGGTATGAATGAGGAAAAAGAATAAATGTCAAAGAGGGATTTTCAGACATTTTTATTTATTATTTATTATTTTTTTCAGACATGTGTAGTCAGTGGAAATGATTGCACAAAATGAGTAAAGTTGTTAATTACCCTAATCTTCACTAGTGGTTCTTTGTTTTTAAGCAAAATCCACTCAACTTTTTATACACCTTTCCCTTTTTAACCTTTAATAGATAGTGGACAAGCTTTAAGTTTAAATTCAAATTATTACAGCATAATGTGATGGGGCAAATGAAAATGGTTATAGAAATCTTATTGTTGACTATTACTATGGAATGTTTTATCATTATCTTATTGCATTGTATCAAATTTATATGTAACTTATCTGTATCATATTGTTTGGTCTGTATTATGAGTAAAACTATCAATTTTTTATCGGTAATTGTGTTTTGATAAATATTTATTTGAAAACGATAAAAATATAATGTCAAATGATCAGAATACGATGAAACAGATAGACCCTTGAAAAACACAACTATTTCACAATTGTGAAGTTATTTAGAGGCTTTGTTGTTCAATTGGAATAATTGTGTTTATGTTACCACTATTGTGATAATTATTTTCAGTTTTAACACTAAATTAATCAGCAGTTTGTTATTTTATAATTTGCAAATCTCATGTTATTCACTATATACTCTTCCCAATAGTAGGACTATATGCATGTCTCTGTGAGTATGCATAGAGTGAAAATTTTGTATCTTGACAAGAAAGTCTCACTGATCATACCAAAATAATTAACAGGAAATTGGGTCCGACTCCAACCGGCCATTGATTGTAAGTTAAAATATAAAAAGTTAAAAACAAATAAAAAGTAAAGTAACAGGACAGGTGAATTTGCAAAACAGAAAAACGTCGTAATTTGGACAAAACATTTTCTGCCACTTTCATCTACTGCAACAGCTATCTCATGTTAATCAAGAATGAACAAACTAACGCCTCAGGATATTACCTCTTACATTATGTCATTGTCTTGGGACCTCGGATTTGGACGGGCTGGGCCGGCTTATTTTAAAATTAGTGTCTAAAATCTATCAGATAATCAGTAGATTATTCCAGTAAGAAAAAATTAGTAAATTATTACTCAGATTTATTTAATTTAATAAGTTAGATATTATTTCTTGTTCACTTCCCTCATGGATTAAGGAGGGAATTAAATTTTAATTAGTATAAAAAATAAAAATAAGTAATTGTTGGGGAAAATGTAAATTAGGGATAATGTCTCTTGTTTTTATCATTAGAACCTCAATTCTATTTATTATTTTACGTAATATCATATCATTGAATAATTATTATTTTCATTAAGTGAATGGGTGTTAGAGAATTAATTTCCTTAATAGTATAAATAATGATTAACACAAACCTTAATATATCATAACCCATCAATTCATTTAAATATTCACAATTTTTTTTTACGATAATTACCTCATTTCGAATAAAGATATTAGTTTTTTAAAAAAACTACCTTATCTAAACTAAGAGTTTATAAATTTCGTTTACTATGGTTTTTATTTTAAGAATAAATGGTCAAACTAAGCCGGATTTCATAATTGCCGTCTATCCATTTAACAGTTAACCCCAGCTTCCTCCGTTGCACCAACTCTAGTTTAATAAATTATTGACAATAATTAGGGTTAGGATAAACTAATAAACTAGGTAACAACCGGCCTTGTTGAATAAGAAGAATTCTTTTTTTTTTTTTTTTCCATTTGAAAGCTTTGGTGTTTTGTTTTATTGGCAGAAAAACATGCACATAATCAAGGGATTGCTTTTGAAATAGAACAATTGTTGCCAATCAACTAACAGCCATAAATTAATGGGTTCAAATTAACAAACCCTACTTTCCCTTTGTCCTTTTTCCACCCTCCAGCCTCTCAAGTTGAATGGAATCCTTTTCCATCCTTTCTCATGAGAATGTATAAATATAAACTAATTGATAAGTGTCTTGAAGACTTTTTAGAAATTGACCTAATTAAAAAGCATACAAATTTCAAATCATTCGTTTGAGAATTTTTGTGACAATATAAACATGTAAAAAAATCGTTTTCAATAAATAGCAATTGATGATACTTTGTTAATATCTATAAGAACTAGGTTAAAATTAAAACTACTAATAGGTAAAATTTCTATACTAATTTGTTAGTATTTTTTATAACATTTGAAGCAACTAGCCCGTATAGTGAGAGAAAATTAAAAAAAAAAATACCCATAAAAAAGTACTTGATGATGACTAGAAGAGGGGGGGAAAAAAAGTTAGTCTAGAGAGAGAAAGAGAGGTAGAAAGAGAATCTGGTGGGCTTTGAGCTGTGTTTTAGCTGTCTTTTGTGATGTATTATTTTCCCCACTCTCTCTCTTAGTCTCTTTCTTACACACATACACAAACACATACTTCTCCATACCCTCCTCTTCAAAACAACCCTCCACTCTCTCTCTCTCCTCCCAAACTACAAACTACATACACAGACACAACACAACACAACACAAACTCACAGAACATAAAACTCTCCCTTACCCATTTCCTCTTTCTCATTGAAACATAATACATTGTACCACAAAAACACACACTCTCTCTCTCTATTTTGCTCCACATTCTCTCTCTCTCTTCCCCCACTTAGATCTCAAAGACTCCATCTTTCCACCTCCATTTCATAGTGTGAGAGAGAGAGACACTGAAAAAAAGGTGAAGAACTTCAAAAACCAGAAACCCATTAATCTCATGTGGAGATGAAGATAAAGATCCAATCTTTATTTCCACTCCTCATTGCACTATCACTCACCACTCTCTTCTCGTCCACCTCTTGCTTCCACATCACACCCCATGGAGGCCTCACGGAATCCGAAACCTTGTACATCCGACAACGCCAGCTCCTGTACTACAGAGACGAGTTCGGCGACAGGGGAGAACACGTCACCGTAGACCCATCTCTCCAATTCGAAAACCCTAGGCTCAAATCCGCCTACATTGCCCTGCAAGCTTGGAAACAAGCCATCCTCTCCGATCCATATAACCTAACCCTCAACTGGGTGGGATCTGATGTGTGCAACTACACCAATGTCTACTGCGCCCCAGCTCCCGACAACCCCAAGATCCGTACGGTCGCCGGCATCGACCTCAACCACGGCGACATCGCTGGGTACCTCCCAGAAGAGCTAGGGCTTTTGAAAGACCTCGCATTGTTTCATATCAACTCAAACCGGTTCTGCGGTACGCTCCCTCACAAGTTCATCAACTTGAAGATTCTGTTCGAGCTGGATCTGAGCAACAACCGGTTCGCCGGCAAATTCCCGGAAGTCGTCCTCCGGCTGCCGAGATTGAAGTTCCTAGATCTGAGGTTCAACGAGTTTGAAGGTACTGTCCCGAAGGAATTGTTCGATAAGGATTTTGATGCTATTTTTATTAACGATAACCGGTTCCGGTTCCAATTACCCGACAACTTCGGTAATTCGCCGGTTTCAGTTATCGTTGTTGCTAATAACAAGTTCCATGGATGTGTTCCTGCTAGTATAGTCAACATGTCGAACCTTAACGAGATCATTTTCATGAACAACGGCCTTAGATCCTGTCTTCCAAAGGATTTGGGGAAGTTGAAGAACGTCACGGTCTTTGATGTGAGTATAAATGAGTTGATGGGTCCGTTGCCGGAAAGTGTCGGGGACATGGTGAGCTTGGAACAGCTCAATGTGGCCCATAATATGTTATCTGGGAAGATTCCGGAGAGAGTATGTGAGCTGCCCAATTTGGATAACTTCACGTTTAGTTATAACTACTTTACGGGTGAACCGCCGGTTTGTTTGCGGCTCGAGGCGTTTGATGATACCAAGAATTGCTTGCCGAACCGCCCGGCTCAACGCTCCGCCGCCCAATGCAGCGCGTTCTTGTCTAAACCGGTTGATTGCTCATCGTTCCGGTGCGCGCCTTTTATCCCCACTTTGCCCCGCCTCCACCTCCATCACCACCTATGCCCGTCCCGTCTCCTCCGTCACCTGTGGTTATTCCCCAACCGTCCTCCTCCTCCTCCTCCTCCACCACCGCCTTCCTCCCCTCCCCCGCCGCCGCCGCCGCCGCCGCCACCACCTCCTCCAGTTTTCTCCCCTCCACCACCACCTCCTGTATACTTACCTCCCCCACCACCTCCTCCTCCCCCTCCTGTCTACCCTCCACCGCCACCTCCGCCTTTCCTCCTCCTCCATCTCCTCCTCCGCCTCCCCCACCAGTTTACTCTTCCCCACCACCTCCCCCAGTCTACTCACCACCTCCTCCGCCTCCATCACCTTCACCTCCACCTCCAATCTACTGTCCAAAGCCTTCACCACCACCACCACCTCCCGTACATTCTCCACCACCACCTCCCGTTTACTCACCACCACCAACTCCTTACTATTACAGCTCACCTCCACCACCACCTCCTCCACATCACTCGCCTCCACCGCCCCCTCATTCCCCACCTCCTCCTGTTTATCCCTACCAATCGCCACCTCCACCTCCACCAGTGCACTCTCCACCACCCCCTCCCGTCTACTCTCCACCACCGCCATCACCCCCACCTTGTATAGAACCCCCACCCCCACCACCGCCCCCATGCATCGAATACACACCTCCACCTCCATCACCGCCACCACCACCTTTACTTGCCACCACCATCTCCATCACCCCCACCACCACCAGTAACCTACTCCTCTCCCCCACCGCCACAGCCCACACCATCTCCACCACCACCATACGTATACCACTCTCCACCACCACCAGTGATTCACCACCACTCACCGCCACCACCATCACCATCGCCTCCACCCCCACCAATCCCATGCGAAAACCCACCACCATCCCAATCACCGCCACCTCCTCCCGTATACGAAGGGCCACTTCCACCTGTAGTCGGAGTGTCCTATGCCTCTCCTCCACCACCACCCTTCTATTGATTCTTTTAAAAAGTTTTCACTCCTCTAACCCTTTCCCTTTTGGCAAAAGTTTCGATCTTTCTCCCATTTTCGTGTCCATTCTAATCCCAGAGATCAAAACTTTCTCTTCCTTCTTTTTTTCCTTTCTGTATCGTAATGGTCTGCTTTTATTTATCACCGGGCGATTCTCGTCGCTTATCGAGTAACGATGGAGATATCCTAAAACAGAGAAAATTTCTAGGAAGAAACCATAAGGGGGAGTGTCCGAGGCAAGAGAAGACATAATCACTCCATTTTTCCATTTGAAATTGTTATGAGGAAGGTAGTTTCTATCTATCTCTCTTTCTATGGAGTTGTGAAATAAAATTTGTTCAGAAAAAAAAAAAAAAAATCCAAGATGGAAGTTGTAGGTTGCAGAGAAAGTGTATGTATAGGGGGATGATGATGGGTTGGAGTTTTTTACCATAAAAATTTTATGAGGGAGTTGCTGCACACCGCTTCCGACTCTACTTCAAAATCAAACAGAGCAGCTGCTGATTGTTTGTTTGTTTGATTTGTAAGCTAGATAAGAGGAGGTGTGGGTTTATTGTTATTATCTCATTTTCATATCATACCTTTTTTTTATTTTTTATTTTCACTTCTTTATTTATTTTTTATTTTTGTATTTTTCAGATTTATAGTATAATTATGGACATTTTACTTGTATTGATTTTCAGGATTCAGATCATTTCTTTCTTGTCTCTAATTCTGTATCGTGTTTTTGCAATTTTCTTACCCTGTTATGTGCTAAATGCTTCTTCGGATGATGACCACTTCATTCTTAGTGAGTTTGGTTTGATTTATTATGGCTCTTTGTGATGTGAGTTAAGCTGTAGTCCGATCACGAATCGAATATTATTCATGCAAAAGGGGATGAAAATTCAAATCAAATCGTGAATCGAGTCGACTGAACAAAACTAAACCGAATTTACACCAATCGGCAAATGCCTTAGCCTTAGAAAAACGTGGTACTCTTGGCTTATGCTCATATTGGAAACTGGGTAACAATGTGATTTAGCCATCAATCTCATAGGGTTGTTTCATTGTTTTAACGATGCTGTCAAAACTAGATTGAATTGCAATGAAGAAGATCATTTTTAAAATTGGATCAGGTTCAAGTGGGTTGAATTGAATCGAGTGGTGCTGGGTGTGGTAATACTGCTTTTGAATATACATTATAAGAATAATACGTTGGATATTTGATGTGATTAGTGGTAAATTTTTGAGACAAACTAGTTCTTAGCAGCTAAAATATGGGGTTTTTCATGGAAATGATCGAAGATCATCTGCTTCAATTTGCAATAGAAATTGTGCATTTATGAATTGAGTTGATGGCTTAATTGTCACCTATCTCTCTTTCTATGCATACATGGTGAGATTTAATTTTTATTAGACATTATGGCATATGTTGCTTTAACTGGCTAAATAAACAAAATCTGTTAAAACTAATGGTATGTTTTTCATTAGTATTTATATTGGTATCTATATTATATCTATTTCAGTTTCATATCAATGTCTAATTTATTTATTTATTTATTTTTTATTAGTATCTGTTTTTAACAACGAATCCATTTAAAGCCGATACGAAATAAGCCAAAAGGGAGCAAAATCGCTTTCTTTTCCCATATTTTGGAATCTCAAAAAGGAGAGCAAGGGGGTCGCTGTTTGAGCTCATGGCGGGACCATAATGATAATTCCCATCTAAAATTTCGCTTGATCGGTGCAAGCGTTTTCATCCATCGAAGTCCTTATCTGCTGACTAGTAACTACTCATGTTGGGATTAGTATCAGATCATGTGCGCTTCTTAATGCCAGATTTGAAATTGAACGTTTAGAATTAAAAAAAGATTTATATCCTTACTTCAAGTTCACGTTCACACTTTCCCAATCGGAATATCGAATGTATCACTACAATAATTCTTTTTTTTTTTTTTAAATTTTTGTAATAATTTCACCATTGAAATGTGAAAGAAGTCAGCTAATATTAAAATTTCATGTGATTCGCTTTTGGTTTATTCACACTATTTTCAAACTTGTGTAAAAAATTTCTACAATTGAGAACCTTCTATTTTTTTTTTTTTAATTTTCATTATTTTTTATTTATTTTTAAACCCCTTTAAGCTGTCCCGGTAAATTTGGTGCTTTTTGACCAATGTGTAAAGTTATGGTGCATCGACCGCGGAAAGAAGTAAGAGGTTCCCAAAAAAGTTAACTTATTGCCCTATTTCTTTAGGTCTAGTGGATCTTTTGAGTTGGTGAACGAGTTTTGTCATTCTATCTTTTTTTCTTTCTTTTAGCCTTAAATTATGGATTTTCCAAAAACTAAAACAATATTTCCACTACTTTTTCCAAGAAGGCAATAAGCATGGATGGGGATGCAACCAGGGCGGATTATGAGAGGGTACCCGACCATCTGAACCGTTAAAAACCTTATAGGATCTGACCCTATAAGGTCGCGAGACGGGTTTGAAAAATTATTTGCTGACCCTATAGGGTTTCGGGATGGGTTCGGGTCATTAAAAAAACCCGATGGGTAATCCGAACCCGTCATAATATAAATAATTTAAAAAATTAAATTTGAAGTTTTAAAATCATAATTATGTAATATATTTTTATTATTTCTTGACTTTTAACATCTTGATCTGTACCTCTATTGTATTTAAGATATAAAAGCCCTACGAATTTTCTCATTGAGCTAACACAGTAAACACATTACACACTGACATTGTTGCTTCTTCACTTTCCCTCTCACTATCAACATTTTTGAAAACATGTTTTTCTATTCTTGAGTCTTCACAAGGCACGGTTCCTACATATATATTATGTATATTTATGTAAGTGAAGTAATGTCTTTTCATCTACATTTGAAAATCTTCTTATGATAGTTTTAAACCTTTATATTTCTTAATAAAGTTATGGCATATCTTGTAAAATTCATTTAAGCATAGTTGTAACTAACTATTATGCTCCTATAAGATAAAATTGTCATTAAATTTTGTAATTTAACTAAGTGTTGAGAAGAGGAAAAAAAATTAAGCGGGTCGTGGGGTGGGATGGGGCCGGTCAGGGTCAAAACTCTACAGGGCCGGGTTTGGGTATTGAATAGAAAACCCTGTAGGATCGCGGGGCGGGTTTGGGAAACCCTATTGGGAAGCGGGGCGGGTTCGGGTCTTATATGACCCTTCCCAAACCCGCCCCAGTTGCATCCCTAAGCATGGAATAAATTATAATCATATATTTATAAATTAAGGATGGTAATCATTTAAAAAACTTAACAACAAGTGCAATATGTCCATACTGCCTAGTGGTAAATAGGAATGAAAAGGTGCTCATGTTTATTTTAAATTGTGATATAAAAATTGTTGAGAATATTAAATAGATTATTTTTATATTCTTCAATATTAATTATATTTCTAAGACCTTTATCATTAAGTGGAATAAACACTAATCTTCTAATGAGATTAACCTCAATTCTCCTCTTCTTAAAAGTTTTAATAGATAGTAATTGGTAAAAAGAAAAAAATATTAATTAAATTTTTACGAACAATGATATTGATTATATATGAATGCATGGAAATTTAAAGTTTTTCCTTTTATAGTATCTTAATATGTGTGTTATGGTACTCGTTAAAATTTTATTTTAATATTTATTCGTATCTGAGGGGATAATTCACAATTAAGTTTTCTAACAGGTTAATAGATGATTTAATTTTAATTTACTTAGTCAATGAAAATTTTATTTACTTAAAAATTTATTTTTAGATGTTCAATCAAGTCTACAAGAAAAATGAAGTCGGTTTTGCAATTTTTTTTTTTTTTTTTTTTTTTGCCCGTCTCATTTATTAATGTCTCATGATCTCGTCCACGCAAAAAAGAAAAGTCAAAATCTGCACCCTAAATTTAGGGAAATCCAGCCAAAACTTCATTTCCTAAAAGTATATTAATGAATGTAATATATTGCCACAAAGTCCTCTCTTTTTTCTTTTTTTTTTTCATTTAATACATAACTTTAGAAAAGAAAAAGAATCAAATCAAATCAAATCCATCTTAAAATATCAATGTTTATGCTATTAACTTATACTAACACTTTTAGCATAATAAACTCTTCTTTAAAATTTAAATGCATATAGTAGTTTATTTTCAAAGTTCAATTCTTTTTTTTTTTTTTTTTCAATTTTCCCGCATACACTGAGAAAAGTTATTTTTCACGGTAATTTCACCCTTTGGAGATATTGAATTTTAGAATCATCGGGATTGAAGATCATGGGAGAAAAGTTCACTAATAAAGATTAAATTTAGAAATATAAAAGAAGTAAATCCATTTGTAAACTATTAGAACTTAATTCCTTGTTTACTTGAGTGAATCAAATGATTTATGTACTCACAATCCTAATCAAATCCAAGTTAAGTTTATAATTGATTGAATTCAAGTTAAAATTGGATAACAATATTAATTTAGTTAGAATTTTTTTTTAATAGATGAATTAATCTTATATGAGTTCAGTTGAGTTGAATCCGAACTTATCACTGAATGAGTGAGTGTTATTCAAATGAAGTTTGTAACTTAAATTCCGCATTCAAATATAATTAGCTCAATTTGATTTGTTTACCAACTTCTCTTAATTAGGCTGATGAAGGGTGGATCTCACGGATGAAGGATGAAGGAGGAGTGGTGCAAATGTGTTCAAAGTTGAAACGATGGATTCATGTTTCAATTTTGACCTTAAATGGGGGACAGTAATGATTTTCAGACTCGACCATCCAGACAGGATGATTTTTTGAATCCATAAATCTTCACATGAGTTGCTGGGATATTCAATCCCTTTCCAACGCTCCTTCACAGCTTGCAACAACACGTAACCTCAACCAACATTAATACAATTTATGCTTCCAACTTGGTGGTGCCATGTCCACTAAGTTAAGGTAAGACGTCTTACATTGTTTTTACTGAAAAAAGTATCTTGAATTATTAAATATATTCTGGAAAAATATTAAATATATAAATGGGAGATACTACACAACAGACATCATGTGAAATATTCTTAATAGATGCAATTAAATTTTATGTTTAATATACATATTTAAGTAATCTAACCAGCAATTTATAAATAACAAGCTCTCTCACTTTAATTGAAAAAAATTAGAGCTGGAGTTTATTTTATTAATGTTGGACTCGAATATTAAAAATTTTGGCCATCAAAGTTTTTTTTGTGTGTGTGTGTGTGTGTTTTTAATTTTATTTGGCTATCAAAGATTACATAGTATATTTTGGTTAAGGTAAAAGAGTCACAAAATAAAATAAATATACTTTTCATTGTTTGTTGAAGTGTAAAAATGTGTATACTAATCCAAAAATCTTATATGTAAATAAAAGTTGGGACCTTTGTTGGAAACCTTTTTTATACACTAATCCTACAATCCTATATATAAATAAATAAATAATGATACAATTTGTATATTAATATATATATATATATATATATTTTCTCAACTAAAGTATGGCATCCTATCCCATCCACCTTTCTCTCAACCTTAAACATAAAAATATATTAGTTATTCCTTAAATATATATGTTAAGGAACACAGAAGGTTGAATTAGAAAGAAATATTTCGCATAAAACAAATATACAACTGATAAGTTTGAAATTAGAATAATACACATTTATATACTTTTTTCCTTTTTTATTTTCCTGGGTTGACTAATTTGTAATGCAACCACATAAAAATCACACGTAGTTATTAGCAAGTGGTGTAATGCAATAATTATTGGATTTTGAAATTATGTGGTATGGCATGGATGCTACGCAACCTAGGAATGAAAATTGACCATCCCGTGTTCATCCCACGCTCTATCATTCAATTCCGTGGCTCTATCATTCAATTCCGTGCTCATCCTTTCCATGCATGGAAATATACTTCCACTTGTAAGATATGCGGAATGAGCTGAATATGAAAACAGAATGATCAAAGTCCCTTACACTTGTAGAGGAAAAACATGAAGTATATCTTTGGAAATTAGGGAAAGTTCATTATTATAACTATGAAAAGAAGCTATTTATACACATAAGCTCTCACTAACTATTTCCAGCTAAGCTATATAGAATATGTACACGTGGAAAAAAGATATAATACAAAAAAAATTATACAATCTCTACACCCCTCCCATTTCTCAAGATGGAGCTGATCAAAGGCTCAGCTTGAAACAAACAACAATTGAACCTTTGAAACTACCTTAGTAAGGAAATCTGCAAGATGGTGTTGAGTGGGGACAAATATCGGTGATAGAAAACTAGCAGAAACATTATCTCAAACAAAATGAGAATCATTGAGATATGTTTAGTTCGACTATGATAATAAGGATGTGCAACAAGAAGATTCGTAGAATTGTTATCACAAAACAAAGTCAAGAGAAGAGGCAAATCAATCTTCGGCTTCAAAATATAAGACAACCATAAAAATTCCTCGATGACAAAAGCCATGCTTCTATCTTTTGACTCAATAGAAGAAGTGGACACAGTATTTTGTTTTTGGTTTTTCAAGAAAAAAATTAATCTCCCAAAAGAATACAATAATCAGAATAGATTTGCGATCTAACAAGCATGCCCCCCGATCGAAATAAAAAAACACGCAAAGACAAAGAAGTCTTGGCTGAATAAAAGAGACCAAGATCAATAGAACCTTTGATGTATCGAAGAAGACGAAACAAAGCATTCAAGTGAACAGTAGCATGACAAGCAAGAAACTAACTAAGTTTATGAACTTAAAAGAAAAATCAGGCCTTGTCATATTAAGATAGGGTAATTTGCCAACCAGTCTTCGATACAAAGAAGGATCAACAAAAGATGTCCAACATCTGTACAAGGATTGTCTCGATGGTACTTAGACTCGAGTAGGCTTAGTTGCTATTAAACCAGCCTCTATTAAAAGATCAAGAATGAATTTCCTTTGATTTAACAAATACCATAAGAGGTGCGACAAATCTTAAGGCCTAAAAAATATCTAGCAAGATCAAGATCTTTAATTGTCAAGGAATCATGTAATTGCTTCTTTAAAAGATCTATACCAGAAAGATCATCACCCATGATGATCATGTCATCAACATAGAGAAGCATAACAACACAACCAGTAGAAGCAAAACATGTAAACAAAGAAGTACCATGTTTGGATTGACTAAAACCATGATGAACAAGAAAGCATAAATCTCCAAGTTCCATTGATGCGACGCTTGTTTAAACCATAAAGTGACCTTAAAAGTTTACAAACTTGCCCTTTTTTGCTTTCTTATAACTAGGTGGAGGAACCATATTGATATCTTCTTCAAGGGAACCCTGCAAAAAGGCATTATTTATATCAACTTGATAAATGCCAACCTTTAATAGCAGCTACTGCCAAAACAACTTCATTGTGCCAATGTTTACTACTGGAGAATAAGTACTTGTGTAATCTTCACCAAAAACTTGAGTATATCCCTTTGCGACTAATTAAGCCTTATAAGGCTCAATAACACATCAACATTGTATTTAATCTTATACACCCAACGACAACCAATAGCACGTTTACCATTCATCAATGAAGTCAATACCCAAGTATTATTAGCCTCTAATGCTTGCAATTCTTTATCCATAGCATGTATCGATGTTCATGTTATGAAGTTTCAACAAAAGAATATGGTTCTTTAGTAGTTAAAACATTAGCAAGTGAAATCAAATAGTCCTTTGGATATGAGATGAGTGTATGATAAGAAAATAAAGGATATTTAGGAAGAGTATAATGGAATGGAGAAACTATGTTACTAACCACATGATGGATGATGAACAAATTCATTAAGCCAAGTGGTAGGATGTCATGATCTAGTAGAACGACAAGACAAACAGCACTATCAGAAGAAATATCGATGAAAAATAGGGAAGAGGATGATGGATCAGTAGTCTGAGTATTAAAAGGAACAAAAGGAAGAGGAGAAGAAACAGAGGAGCTCTAATACCATGTGAGATATGTGAAATGAGTTGAAGGTGAAAATAGAATGATCAAAGTCCCTTGCGCTTATAGAGGAAAAACATGAAGTATATCTCTAAAAATTAGGGAAAGTTCATTATTATTATACCTATCTGAAAGAAGCTATTTATACACATAAGCTCTCACTAACTGTCTCTAGCTAAGCTATATAGAATATGTACACGTGGCAAAAAGATATAATACAAACAAATAATTATACAATCTCTACACCACTCACCCCTAAGAAATTCTCCGATGAGAAGAAGTCCATGTGCTGGTTTGGTCACGCATTGATATAATACAATATGCCTAGTTTTTTTTTTCTTTCCACAATGAGCAAGCAACTTTCATTTTGATGGGAATGACCTAAATGGGCCTGGAATTGTCAGCTATTTGGTTGGTTATGACCTTACGGTTGGATAAAGCCAATGGGTTTAATCCTTTTGTCGTAGTTCGGATCGGGTTACGAGTTGGACCTTCGACCCATGCCCAATCTTGGTGAATATGTTAATAGAAAAAAAAATTAAGGGTTATTTTGATTGTTGATTTTCATATATATCCTATCTATATTTGTATCTAATCTGTTTGATCTATTTATAAGTAAAAATATCTATTTTTCATCTGTATCTATTTTTAATAAATAGTCTTTTTGAAAACAATAAAAATAAGATACCAAAATGTAGACTAAGTCCATCTTTATTTTATGTGGTTGCTAAGTTTTGCATGTGATGTAGGACATGTAAGTGAAAAATAAATTAGCAAACATATATATATATATATATTTGTATAACATTATAGAATAGTCTAAAGAAACTAATAAATCACTACAAAATAAAGGAAATATCATTTTATTTAATGATATAAGTAACAAACAAGAATAAGCTATTTATACTTTGCTTCAAGTAATCTCAGCTACAAAGAAGTGGAACAATGCAGAGTTGAATAGAGAGAAAAAAAAATGAATGGTGATGATGAGTTAGTCTTTTTGTTATCATTGGAAGTATTTATATATAACTCATGTAACATGTGTTAACAAATAAATACCGATAAAGCATTTGGATAGGACAAGTCTTACAACAAATGAATAGGCCATAACATCTCTTTGGTTGTAGAAGCCATACTTGGGTATTCAACTTTCTTAGAAGTGGATAGTGTCGCTTGCTTTTTAGTTTTCCAAGAAATAAGGGAAGATCTAAGAAAGATGCAATACCCTATCAAAGACTTGTGACCCATAACACTTGCACTATAATCGACATCTAAGTAAGCGTGTAAACTTGAAGGAGCTAAAGCAGAATAAAATAAGACATTATCAAAATACCACTTAAGATGTCGAAGGACATGATGTGTAGCTTTGAGATGTAGAGTCCTTGAAACTTAATTGTTGCATGAAAAGGAAATGTATGGCCGTGTTAATGTCAAATAAAGCAATCTTCCAAAAAGACATTGAAACACACTTGGATCTGATAGTAGATTAGTAGAAGAATGCTTAAGCCAAAGTCTAAGGAAAAAGGGTAACTTAACAAGTTTTGATCCTATCATCCTTGTATCTTGTAGTATATTTAATAAGAATTTTCTTTGATTCAACATCATGTTGCATCAATGTGACTGATTTCGATGCCTAGAAAAAACTGAGGCTCACTAAGATCTTTAATGGTCTAAACTTTATGAAGTGCTACCTTGACCCGAGAAATTTCATCAAAAGAACTACTTACCAGCAAAACATCATCAACATATATTAAGATAGAAATGAATTGACTTCTAGAAAGTCGAATGAATAAAGAACGGTCATTCTTGGATTGATGAAATCCGAGAGATGTAATAAAGGATGTGAATTCACAATTCCACTATCTAGAAGCTTGTTTTAAACCATGAAGTGAGCGATTTAATTTGCATACATGACTAGTAGACAAAGTCTTATAACCATTAGTAGGCCTCATATAAATTTATTCTTCAATATATTCATGAACAAAGGCATTGTTGACATCTAATTAACGCATAGGCCAATTTTTCGAACTAGCCACTGCTAAAAGTAAACGCACAGTAGATAATCTTGCCATAGGTGCAAATGTATGTATATAGTCAATGTCTTTCAATTAATCATAATCTTTGGCTACTAGACGTGCTTTGTATCTTGCAATAGTGCTGTCGGGCTTATATTTTATCTTATAAATCGATTGGTTGTTATCTTTAGGTAAAGGAACAACTTCCCATGTATTATTTGATTCTAAAGCCAATAATTCCTTATTTATAGCATCTATCCATTTAGGATCATCCTTTGCTTCATAATAATGTTGGGGTGCATGGAGAGTTAACACGTTTGCTAAAGACATTACATAATATTGTGGGTATTGGTTAAGTGTTTGAGTGTTTAATAAAGGATAAGAGGAATGCACTGTATTGTTTGTTATAGTTGATGTTACAGTGATACCATGAATATATCCTAAAGCCAAACTAGAGTCTCATGAACATGAAAGGAAGCACAAATTCTGGAAGAACTCTGTAAATTAGGCTAAACTATGAAACCAATGGACAGTCCTGAATTAGAATGTGTTTAGGACAAAGGAATAGGAGAGCATAGGTCAAAAGATGGAAAAGATGAGTCAACTGATGACGGAATAAAAGGAAAAGGAACTTAAGGAAATTGATTTGGATTGGCTGAAGTTTGATCAAAAACGGTTTTCTAATAAGGAAAATCATGTTAAAAGAACTTTACATCTCTACTCACATGGACTTTCTTTTAATCCAAGTCAAACACCTCATAACCCTTTTCATGTAGAGGTTAACCAAGAAACACACATTTTCTTTCCTTAGGATCCATCTTATCATTTGATCCACCTAAAATTGGAACAAAACATAAATATCCAATTGTCCTTAAGCTGTAATATTCAGGTTTGTTAAACAAAGCTTCATATGGAGATTTCCAATTCAACTTCTACATAAGCAACCGATTGATAAGTTTGTGGCACTCAAAACAGATTCTCCCTAAAAATATTTTGGCAAGTTAACATGTAAACAAATTGCTCTTGTCATTTCCAAAAGATGTATGTATTTAACACCATTTTGTTGTGAATTATAGGCATTAGTTCTTTGATGCCCTATATCATGAGCAGAAGCCTTGACAAACTTGAGAAATGAATTTACCAACATTGTCGCTTCCAATGTATTAAGGTTCCCATCCAAGATGATTCTTCACATATTAGAGAAAGTTCTTTAACATGGTTATAGTTTGAGACTAATATCTCAACAAATAAGTTTAAGTACATCGACTTCTATCGTCAACTATGGTTACAAAAAATCATTCTAATGCTAGTGTGAAAGTATCATATGGACCCCAAAGATCAACATGAACCAACTAAAAAATATGAGTAGAAAATGAAGTACCTGAACAGAAGGTAAGTGATGAATCTTTGCAAGATTACAAGCATCACATATAAGGTTTCAATATTTACTCCTGCTGTAAGAAAATGTTTCAATTTTGACAAAGATGGATGTCTTAAATGATTATGTTAGACTTCAAATGAAAGCGTGGAATCATAACCACAAGGAGTACAACCAGAAGTCCTAAATGTATTACAAGTAGAGAAAGAACATTAATAAAACTCAACTTTAAGGACATATATTCCACTTTTAACATCATCTTTAGCAACTAGCTTTTTAGTGTTCTAGTCTTGAAACAAACACGTATTACAAGTAAAAGTCACCATGAAATTAGTGGTAGAAATTACTTTGTGAATGGAAAGTAGGTTATGGTGAAAATTAGGTGCACACAGGACATTGTCTAACACAATGTATTAATTGATTCTTATAAATACTACTTCATGAACATATTTCACAGTTCCATCTGGAAGTCTAATAGTAATACATTTTTTTTTCAAGTTTATATATTTTCTAGAAGGTGTTTCAAGGGTGTTTTTTGTTATTAATGGAAGTACTTAGATATAGTTCACATTACACAAGTTGTGCCCATACATGGCCACATGTACAATGAATAAATACAGAGGAAATACTGCAGCAACAATACCCGATATACTCTAACAAAGAATTGGTAAACCTAGTAAAAGATGTATTCAATAACCTTACACCACTAGATTGATTTGTTGATAATCTCATACCACCATTGAATTCTATGGTCTCACACCACAAGATTGGTTTGTTCAATTTAATACCTTATTTTAAATTTTTCGTGTGCACTGATGATACCTCCTTCACTTTTCATAATCTCTAAAGGTGAAGGTTGATTAACATCAAGGTCCTGAGCTATTGAAGCTTTGTGGCATAAAGCAAAGCTTCCTATGTAAACCCTTAGATTTTTATACCGAGTTTAATCTCAAACCCTAAAACTGGAAGTTGACCGGAAACCCTAAAGTCAACAAAATCTATATCAAACCCTAGAATCTAAATTCGGCAATCATGTGCTCTCAAACCCTAAATAACAAATTTGGGATAATTGTTGATAATAGTTCATAATAATATAGGAAAGCTTAAAAATATCATATTCGCAAATTTCTAATGTATTTCAGATCCGAACGAGATCAATTTTCGAAAATCGTGCCTCGATATATTGAATGGTAAAAATATTCCGATGATACCGTTAGAATCATAATAATGTAAGGAATCCAAAAATATCAATTTTATATTTTGTAGTGACTAAAAATTATAGATATCACATTTATACGTGTATTTTCTTTACTACCGGTAAATTATTAGTCTTGTTTACTATTCATTGTACTTCTCTACTATTCATTACTATTCATCTATCTCTACTTTTTCTTACTACCTATACACCTATTTTTTTATTTTTACATTTCCAATACATCTTATATCATCATATCTTACATATATTAATTACTTTTCATTTCAAAATACAAATTAAACAATTTTCCTCTCCCCATTTCTTCAAAACCGAAGCCACTTCCCCTCTCTAATCGCTAATTATTTTTATTTTTTAATTTATTTTATTACATCTAATTTCTCTCAATCTTCAACTATAAATACCCAATTTCCTCCACTTCTTTCACACACTCATTTTACATAACAAAACTCTCTTAAAATTTCTCCACAATCCTCTCTATGAAATTTCTTTTCAACCAATTCCTTTTAAAATCCTTCTTTATACATAAACCATCCACCACATATCACTACTTGTATAATCCTACACTCATCATCTTCTTCCTTTAACATAAATACACTTAGGTAAAACTTTCTACCATTTATTTTTCATGTCATATAACTTGGCATGACTATGTTGTTGTTTCTTAAACCTCATGTAAGTTATAGAAGCAACAACATGTTTATATTTTTTTTTTTGCACATGCCAAGAATTCCGATTTTATTATTTTGTTATTGTAATGATATTATTGTTATTATACTCATAACTTAACTTTACATATATTTTATTACCTATATGTATATCTATATATTTCTTAGAGCCTAAGTGCTCACTAACTCTCTAACAAGTTTATTATTATTGCTTTTCTTTTCTTTCTTTTCTTTTTCTTTTTCTTTTTGGGACTAGTCGATTCTTAGTCCTAAGTTGCCTTGATGAAACTAAGGTTCCTAATACTGACCGGGATACCTTGATGAAGCTAAGGTTCTCAATACTTGATCTTATTATCTTGTTATTATTTTCCTTCTTATATCTTTCATATATTTTCATCTTTTTCACACTACATGCATCATCATAATGATATTGTCTCAACAAAATTTAAAGTAGAATTTTCTTTAATAAAGGAAAATGAAACTAAACTCTTTTAATATATATATATCATTGTCACTAAATCAAGATTTTCTTACTAAACGCATAGGAAGATTATTTTTTAACTTCTTTTCAAATTCATCAAGATTTTTCTTAAACGAAAATAAAATATGATGTTATCAAGGAATTAAATAACAAACTAAACTTTTCTTTTTGTAAAAAGTCACATGAAGTTTATTAAAACTTAGTATAAATAAATCTTTGATAAGCAATTTTTTCTCAAAAAGCTTACTTGTAGGATTTTTACCAACTCCATAATAAAAAACCAAGAACTATATTAGTTTTCAAAGTTAAGATAAAATCAACTCTCTAATTTATAAACTCACTTAGAAAAATAAAGATTGACAAGCTTCTAAATGATAAACCTATTTTCAAGGAAATAAAAAGAATATAAACATGATAAGTTAAAAAAACAATAGATATTATCAACAACTTAAGAAAATATTGAAACATGATTTCCTTCCAAGTAAAATTGATAAAAAACTTAAAAGAGCAAGTTCCAAAAATAAAACTTAACTTTAAAGAAGTTAGGAAATAGAAATATGAAAGGAAAAAACTTAGTTATCAAAACCCTTTTAAAAGGGAAATATATACAACTCAAATTATTATAGGTTATCAACAACTTAAGAAAAAGTTTGGAAACTCCATTTTTATTATTAGAAGTAAAATTTGTAAAAGACCAAAGTTAAGAGAAAATTTATATATTTTAGAAAAGAAATTGAAAAAAAAATAAGAATATACTATTTATTGTAACCTAAGAAATTATAAAGTTCTTCCAAAACACTTAGAAAAGAAATTTAAGATTCAAGATTTCTACCCCATAAGATAAATTGTTTACGAAATATAATCATTGAGACAATACTATTAAATTTTGCATACAATATGAGTCCATATATATATGTATGTATATATGTAATCAAAGGATTTTTCAACTATATAAATATCTATATCTTAGCTAATGGATTTTTGGGATAAAGAGAAGTTCGGAAAATTGTATTTCAAGGGTTGGGATTTTCGTGGTAATTTTGTACCGGTCGTTTTCACAACTCAAAATACTTTTTATGATAAAATTAACTTTAGAAATAGATAGATCTTTTCAAGTAGGTAGAAAATGGTATATAATATGCAAAATTCTAAGTTAAAATAAGCAAGTTATAGCCATTTTAAGTTGGAATTTCACTCTATACGATTTTTAACAAACTTAATGAATTAGAATTAGCAAGTTTAAGTAGAACATCCAAGAAATACTCATTTTGGGTATTTCTCTTGTACAGTGACATAGAGATCGAGTTCCCGTATTTATAAGATTACTTTAACTAGAAGTTTCCACGCAAATGGCCGATTGAGTTTATTTCTTACATTTTGTACTTATGTTTTGCTTGTAAAATTAGTTGCATTAGAATTAGGAAAAGATAAAGTGGAAAGATGCATGTGCTTTTCATATATGGTTGAAATTACATTTAAGTATATCGAGGCAAGAATTGTTTGTAATGAATGTTTGATAGAGTATATGAATGATTGTCTGTGAATTCTATGATCACCCATAAAATATCTAATCATGACATGAGTATCTAATTAAATTGATTCATGCATATCATTGCGTGAGTTCATTGCATTTATTACTATACCCTGGTGGGATAAAGGCATAGTAAGAAGGTTCATAGAGGTCATAAAATCTATAAAACGACAAAGGATTGCTCGGGTTAAATCACAGTGAATAAAACACCCGAATAAAATATGTTTTATAGCTGGGTTGTGGCTCGAACAAAACTAAAAAGGAATTATATTTATAAAATCCGGTCTATTCGATCTGTAACACCTAACCCCAAATGGAGGGGTAAATCCATTCAACATATGATTCTCGGAAAATAGTATGTATTGTTTGCTCACGTATTTATGAATTTCATAAGGTTGTTTAAATAAACTTGTTTGATTATTAATTGTTGGATGTTTAATTGTAGAAATAATTCTCACTAAGCGCGTAGCTTATACCCTCTTGGATATCTCTTACAGTACTCATATCTTTGGTTGGAGCCGAAGGGATACTTCACCCAAGTAATACCTTTTGGAGCCAAGAGCTTTTGGTTAGAATTCAAAATTAGAAGTAGAAATAGATTTCCAAGTAGAAATTAAAAAATGTAAATGGACTTTGATAGAATTAGATGTTTTATAGAGGAATGCCCCTTAAAGTTTGTAAAACTCTTTATATATCTTTTAAGAGCCTTGACTTTATTATAATGATTTATTTTCTTGATTGCTATTATGTATAACTGCTTAAATGGCTTGATCCAAAGTTTGGTCCTCTACGATCGTGAAATTATGCCTTACACCCGATATCGAAACTTTTGGATTGACTAAAGTTGTCATACTTAAGTCTTCATATTAAGTATGGTGAGCTATGACGTTTAGGGTACCCTTTGAGGTGTGATATCCTACATTTTCAATGGCAACATAATTTCATAAGTAACAATAAACCAACATCTTTCCATAATTGTTCGGTTAGACCACATGTATAGACGATGTTAAGAAAAGTGATACAGGTAGCAAAAATGTATACCAAATTTTAAATCATGTATCAAATTGAAGACATCAATCTTTAGGTAATTAATTGTACTTTTTGTTAAAGTTTGAGCAGTAAATTTGACATTCATCTATTATAAAACATAATAATTAAGTCATACATATCCTAAGCAACATAAAATAAAATAACAATCTTCTGTATGTCTCTAAATATATTGATCTACTTCGAAATAGGTATCAAACATGAAAATTCTTATGGTCTAGTCATTGTTTTTAATAGGATCAATCTCGTTGGTTTTTTAACATCTTATATTCATACTTAACTGTGATCACACCAAACACTATTAAATAAATTTTGATTTTGATTTTTGAAACCTATAAGGAGCTATAACTTTCCAATAATTTTGGTTGTCTAATTTTAGCTTGATTTTCCTTGAAAATTCTCCATATTAAAAAAATAATAAAGAAAGGATATTCATTGATATACTTCTAGCAATTTCATGGTTGAGTTTTAGAAAGCATACGAAAGGGGGGATAAATAAACATAGGTTCATTCATTAGGCATAAGAATATGACTACGAGTCTATGATGTGTCCTCCTTTTCGGTTTCCTAGCTTCTATACAAGATGACAAGAACATGATGCCAACGTAAAGGTATGAGAAACAATTGCAATGGGCCATGGGGAAGATAATGCGCACATGGGTTGTTGGGCTTTTAATTTTATTTTCTTTGAAAAATTATGTCCGCATGTGAATGAATACAAATTCAAAAGGGCGATTTTTTCTTTTTTTTTCTTTAATTTATATAATATGTATTTAGGTTCTTACAAAATACATAAACAACCTTGGAAAAACATAATTATATATAAAATCCCATTCATGTATTAAAAATCGGTTGTTTTCATCAGTTTGATTAAATAAAATCTAATGAATGGCCAAAAACAAAAAAAAAAAAAATGAAAAATAAAAAATGATGTATGATTAGTGCATCATAAAACTGCTACGGTTCATGTTTGCTATAGTTAGGGGTGTGCAAAAAACCCAATCAAAACCAAAAAACCAATCCAAAAAATATAGTTAACCAATTCGTTGGTTTTGGTTCAAGATTACAGTTGTTGTTTTTTCCAGTTTTTGATTTCAGTTTTAGTTTATAACCACAAAAAACCGACTTTTAATGGCTAATCGATTCAATATTTATAAATATATTATGCATATAATTTACATGTACTTATAATTATTTTTAAAATAATATATATATATGTATGACATATACATATAATTTACATTACATATGTTAATGTTCCTTAGATTTTGATTAAATTAGTCCTATGTTTGATGGGAGTTAATATGGTAATAGATTTGGTTTGATTTTGTTGATGATGATAAATCTAAAGGTTTGTTTTTCCCTCTTAATTTGATTTTCCATTTTTTTTAGCTATTGTAATATATATATATATATTATATAATAATTTAAAGAAACACTCTATAATAAAGATTAAAAAATAAGATTTGTTGAAACTATCAATTTAATTTGTTGAAATTATTACATTAAATGGTTAAAAACGGAAAACATGATTAACCGTTTATAATAGACCAATTAATGATTGAGATATTAAAAAATCAATCATTACGGTTATATTTTAAAAATAAAGCTACGAACCGGTTAACCAAACCATGAACATCCCTAGTTATAGTATAGTTGATGGTCAAAATATCGGGACCATCTAAACATTGATTAAGAAATACATTAAATGGAGATCTTGTCCAAGACACAAAATTTTGTAGTAATTGATTGAGGTTAGGGTTTGTTGGGCTTTGGGGTTTTGACTAAGTGACATTACTCTGAGTTGCCTAAATTTTGTTTATGTTTATTTTTGAGTTGTACCGTAAATTCAATTTATTTAAGTAGTTGATTGACGTTGAGATCAACTCAGGGTTATCATATTTGGCTCAACTAATTCCAGTACCTAAAGTCAAAGGCTTAGTGAGTTTAAGTCAAATTTAGATATTATTATAATTTTAATTTAAAATTATGTATACATATGAAAAATACAGGGCCTAAACAAGGATAATTAAGTATAGTTCAAATTTGTTGAGTACCACTTTAAATTAGGCATGAACTCAAAATTCTATTCTTAATTAATTATAAATCAAGTCCAAACTTTGAAATTTCAACTTAGGCTCAAATTTAAACTTTGTGTTGCATCATTTCAACTTGACTTCTATATGGCCCCCAAGTGATTGATGGAAGTTGGAGATTTTGTGGTAAGCACTAGTGTTGGTAGTGCTAAGCTTAAGCATAAACATGGAGCCAAAGTTACCTTACTCGAGTAAGTTAGGCATGGGTTAAGCCTATGCTTTTTTTTTTTTTTGGTTCAGTTACATTAACCAATTCTATAAATTTATGAAAGCCATTGGCACCTTAATTTTTTTTTTCTTTCAAAAAAATATAAAACAAATAACCCCCTTAAAAATATTAACATACCCAATATTTAAAAAAAAATGACAAATATTTACTGAACATATATAACGTTCTTACATTAAGAAGAAAGTCATTATATTTTTGGAATGATTTGAGACTTTCAAAACCCAAAATCCACATTAATCGGACATTTGACATTATAAATCTAAAAAAAATAAAAAAAAAAGAAAGAAAATGAGCCTCCTTGTGCAAACTTTTCCAAGTTGTGCAATGGGTGAATCCTATGTGAATTGTCACAAGAAAGCTAAGGAATCAATGAGCTAATTTCTTCTCATTTACAAAGTCATAACAACATTACATTGATTTTAACAAACATTTGGTATATGCAATAGAATTTAGGCTTATAGGCTAGTATGATGGACTCACTTGAGCATAAGACATAAATGGCATGTCATGCATCGACATTCGCTCACCAAGGCACAAGCATAGGTGTCGACACTGCAGCCGCAAAACGAATTTGGCATGGATAATCTAACATCACTCAATTCCTAACCTTTAAGTAAGAGCCCTAAAATTGCAAATATAATGAAATTGTAAAAGTATTTTTAATAAAATAAAAGAAGAATCTTAAATGAAATGTAATGAAATTGAAAAAAAAAATTAAATGAAATATATATTTCAAAGATTAAGTAATGAACTTGTGATCAATTCATTCAATAATAGTTCTTATTCCACCTCACCTTATTCCTTATGGGCCTTCTCTTACATTATTTATTCCACTTTTGTACTCACAATATCCATTCCTCATGATCTTCCGATGTAATTAAGTAATGAAATTACCCTAAACATTATGATCTTTCGATATAAAGCAACCCATTATACTCGAATGTCAACCTTATAACATCTATTTTATTTAATTATTTAATTAATTATCTATTTTAAGCACCTTGATCGCTAGTGTGTGTGTGTATGCACTAGTCTATATGTACACATTGTTTTTAAACACATTCCTACCAAAAAGCTTTAAAACTATCTTGTCTATCAAAACTTTCACCAATAACTAATAAGCATCTTGCTATGTTTCTTTGTAATAATAAACATCTTAATAGTGTTCTCCATACTCTTTCTCTGAATTGTGTTATTAATAATGCTGGTTAGAACTAGAACTAAAGTATTAACTAAATGCCTTTATATATTAAGACCTTAGAGTATGACTTTGTCACTTGTGGGGATGGGAAAAAAAGAGTAAATGTTATGAATGATTTTTAAATGTTGATAAAATATGCATTTGGATACCTAAAGTTTGAAAATGATCAATTTATTACCTAAAAGAACTTTTTGTATATATCAACACTATTTTCATCATATTAGTAAAAAACGTCATGTAAAATGACGATTTTAGTTGATTTGACAAAGGTAACATTTGTGAGCATGAAAAGTTCTTTCAAGCACTAAATTGATCAATTTTAAATTTTAGATATCTAATTGTATATTTTGTTAAAGTTCAAGTACCATTTGTGATATTAACTCAAAAAAATAAAACAAAGTAAAACAATATATAAACAGAACCAAACTAAACAAAAATATTTTTTCTTAGCAATTTGGTATGAAAAATTCCTAATCCATACCAATTTGTAAATTTATAATTGATTTGGAGAGGAAAATCAAATCAATCTATAAAACCAAACCATATTAGAAAAATATAATAATATCTTACTTGAAATTATAAATCATTTTATGACGATTGATTAAATGTTATATATTTTCTTATAGTTTCGTTATGGTATTTATTATTTCGTAATTATTTGTTCATATTAAATTGTCCTTTTTTCAAGGTTACGACATGCTTCCATTAGTAGCGTAATTCTTTTTATTTATTTTAAAACTTGGGATAATGTCACAAATAAAATATCTAAACTTTGATAAAATATGTAAATAAGTACATGAACTTTGAATTTGATCAATTTTAATACATATACTTTAAAATTGATTAATTTAATATGCAAACTTTAAAATATTGGTTAATTTTAAGCTGTTTTTTTTTTTAATTTAAGATATATGCTTCTACTAGTGATGTAATTTTTTTTCTATTTAGGGTTAATGATCCATTTGCTACAAGAACTTTGAAACAAAGAGCAATTACCTAACCAAACTTAAAAAAAAAAAAAATCAACTTAATACATGTATTAACTTTTTTGGGGACATGATTCAAATCCGAGCTATATATGTCTAGTGACGTGACAAAAAATCCAATCAATGGATGACACGTGTCATTCAAACATTTAAAAAAGATAAAAATTTAATTAATCGATAATTCATTGAATAGAAAATGGAATAGAGAAAAGTACAAAGAATTTACTTGGATTCAAAATCAACCCCTAAAATTGAAACCTCATATCCAAAACCCTAATAAAAATTCCCAAAATCGAAACCCTAGTTTTTGAAACTTATGGAAACTCTTCGAAATCAAAACCACCAGAGTTGTCTTTGAAACCCTCATAAGAGTAGCATGATCTTAATCAATTGCCTGAAAAAAAAAAAAGGACACATAATGAGTATATAGGTCAATAATGGATTTGGAGCTGATCGGGTTAGTCTTAACAGTGATGGTCGGTATGCTAGTGGTGAGTGAGGGTATCAAGGCACTGTTGTGATTAGTGATGTTTATAGGTTGATGTTTAGCACCAAGTTGACTCAATGAACTTTCTTTTGTGTCCAAATGAGTTATAGTTGTGCAAGACTGAGTCAGGTTGAGTTGATCGAGATGAATGTATGTTCAATGGAGAGGAATGTGTATTCGATAAAGGTAGTTGGTTCGGATCGATGGTGATGGCTATGGGTTTAGTGGTTTATGGTCATAGCAGTTGTGGATGGAGGAGGAGATGGGTTGGTTCGATTCTATGAATGGTGAGTCGTTATCTCTATGGAAATGGTTCGATCAATGTTTTGGTGGTTGTTCTAAGATAGTTTGCATCTGTTTGTGCATCTCGCAGAGTAGTTGTGAAGGACTAAAGGAGACAAGTTGGAGTTCTGAGTCACGACTTAGTGGATTTGGTTCGTTGAGTTCAAACGAGTTTATTCAGTTTTTAGTACTGGAATTTGCAAGTTTGGGTTAGTATATTTTCTTTATGTGCAGCAGAAATTTAAAGAGAGAGATAATGAGATCTTAAAGAAAGAAGATGTGAGATGGACTTATATGTTTTTGCTATATTACTAGACAGCTCTTTTTTTGCAAAGGTTAGGTAGCAAATGAGTCATTAATTTTAACCTTGGAATAATATCACAATTAATATCTAAACTTTAACAATAGATACCTAAACTTTAAAATTAATTAATTTAGTATTAATTACAACCTACAACTACAGAACATTTATAATATCTATACTAAATCCATTTGTGTAGTTAATTGTAAAAATGGATAAAAATAATATTATTAATTGTCCATATAGTAGGAGTGTGCACGGTATGGTTCGATTCGGTTCGTACCTCGAACTAAACCACACTATATTTTACGATTCGTTTTTCTTTTAAATTTGAATCTAATTATATGGTTAGGTTCGTAATTTTTTTGAACTGAAAAAAAACGGTTCGGTTTGCGGTTCGAATAATTTTTATTCATAAAACAAAAATTATATTTTATCAAAAACTTTCATTATATATTTCTTATCATTAATGCAAATATAAATAACAATATTTCAAAATTAATCATTTACCAAATAAACATGCAAAACTTATAAGAAGGAAGAGATTTCATTCATTATAAAATTATAATTGTGACTAGTCTTATTTTTTTTAATTATCTTGACATATAATGGTATACTAGACTTTATCCTAATATAAGACATAAAATTCAATTCGTTGTATACTTCTAACTAACATATTACCAATTATATAAATTAATAGATAAATAAATAATCAAAGTGGATTAATTAGTAAGACAAATGGAAAAGAAATATGCAGGAGTTAAAATACTAGAGGCTAAAATCTAAAATATATCTTATTTATAAACAACATAACAATTAAGACATATTATGAAAAATCTAATTTTATTCTAATGAATAACATATATCTAAGTCATAAATTTTAAAAATAATCAATTTTTTTAATAAAACAAGTAAGAGTAAAAATAATATGTTTAAATTTTTTAATATATAAAATGGTTCGGTTCATGATCTTGAACCGAATCGTGAACAGTTTGCTCTTTACCAAACCGAATCGTTTAAAAAAAGAACCAAAATTTTGGTTCGGTTCTGTTCGTTTCATTTCACAATTCGGTCTTTCTTTTCTTTCTTTTTTTTTTTTTTTTTGCACAGCCCTACATATAGATAAAGATGTGCTATAAAATTTATATTTTTAAATTTCCTACAATTAATTGTAAAGATTGAGAAAGTTTATATATGAAATTTCACATTTATTTGAAATGGAGTAAATTATTGTAAAGACCCAGACTCATCCTTATATTTAAAATAGGTGAATCTAGATCTCCAACCACATATAACCTGCAATGTTATATGTAAGATTGATTGCCAGGATCAATTTAGATATTTGTTTATCTAAATCTATAATAACAAATTTTAAAAATTATCAACTTTAAAAACTTTTTAGAAAAAGATGATATTTACATCACATTTACATATGAGATATAGATCCACTACAGACGTATGTACATATAGATATTACAGACAAAAGCTTATCAACAAGCCATAAACAAAATACTTAAATTTAGCAAAAACTCATAACTATTACATATGTCTTTCAAAACTATGCTATTACAAAAGTTTCATCAAGGTCATGGTCATCTCTAATCATCTCAATCATCTAAGAAATCCTCAAAGTCGATACCATATCCTATTCTAGTGTAGAACTCATCATGGTCATCAATACCTAAAATAGATACAAATGAGCTAAAGACCCAGTACACAAGTAACGAAAATAAAGGCGAGTAGCATACAAGCTTAAAATACATGCAAATGCAACAACCATCAAGTTATTAGAAAATCTTTAGTTAGACAAACAACACTGGAGTATTCAAACTCTGAACAACAAGGATATTTGGGAGTCTTGAGTAATGATCTAAACACTCAGAGGATTGATATAAGTTGTTCGAGGACTTATATCTCCTAGATGATATATCCTTAAACGGAAAAGTAGCTTCCTCTAGGGTTTTTAGCTGTTTCACAACTTTACTTAACTTAATCCATTATATCATCTAATTCAAGTTTTCCCATAAACATTGAATTAAATCATATTACTTCTCCTTAAGAGTAAGCAAATGTTATACCGATATCAATAACCCTATCAACTACCCTCCGTACCACTTATAAAAGTCTTATCATAAAGATAGGAGTAGCGTAAGTGCCTAAACTACCGTACCCCCAATCTGAGCAAGGTGCCGCTTCCTGAACTAGATTCAACGGCATAATAGACAATCAATTCAAACAACTTAAGTTTTTCTTAAATTAAGGTAAATTTAATCATGCCTATCCTAGGCAAGAAATCAAATACATTACTGCGTACCTGAATTAAATCGAGATCAAAAGTGATATTCAACCAATGATTTATCATTGTTACAAGAAATTTCAACTTATATTAACAACCTTAAGTCTATTCCATGTATATATATCTATAACTCTAGATTAATGGATCACAAAATTCAAATAATTATTCATACAAAGTCTTAACTCAATATTTATACATCAAACAATATCATACAAACTTATAAAATCATCAAATGATCAAATATCAAGCTTGGAAAGATGTTTGAATAAGTTTTGAAAATGGGAAAGCAGTAGGGGATACGCCAGCGTCCAACGCCGACGATGTTAAGACGGTATGGTCTGCATCAAATTTTCTACACCTGCCAATGCTGACAATGCTAAGCCAAACGCCGACAGCGTAGTTGTCTACGCCAGCAGCGTTAGCCGGTGTAGACTACAACAAATTTTTTCAAAAATCCAAGAGTTTCACGGATCGATCCATGCTCGTGAATACCCTCAACACCAACAGTGTTGCTATGTACGCCGGCAGTGTTGACCTCTACGCCTATGGAGTTGAGGCAGCATACACTATAGCACATATTTAGAAAAATTGCAAACCTCCCCTGTTTTGAAAACACAACTTTTTGTCAAATTTTTCACTTCCAAACTTCCTTCAAACACATTTCTATCATCAAACATCAACCTATATGTATTTTAACATCTTTTAACATATAAAATCTTCACTTCAAACTCATCAAACACCCATATCTACCATTTCAAACACAAATCCACATTCAACCCTCATTTAGCCAATTCATTCTTCCCTAAACTATCACAACCCTACTCATTCCCAACTCCATTCACTCTAATACTTATTGTCACTTACTAAGCACAAACAATAACTTATAAACCATCAAGTTATCATTCAATACATAACTAACACTTGTAAATCATAAAAACTCATTAAACTCAATTCATGGCATGAAACTCTACTTCACAAGGAAACTCAAACAACTTAGTAAAAATATAACCAACCAAATACATATCTTAAGAAACTTTTTGTCTTTTTAAAAATCACTTAAGCTTAGGGTCTTGACCTTGTTATGAGCTTGGAGTACAAGGTTTTGAAGAACAAGTGAGAAGACAATATGTAAGAATATAGGAAAATTCCAATGGGTTTTTGGGTTTGTTTTGGAGTGTGTTTTTAGTAAAAAATGAAGCTTATTCTTATCCAAATATTAACTTTAGGAGTTTCCATAGTAAGGAGCTTTGATTTGCATGGGCTTAGCCTTATTTTTGGGCTAAAAATCAATGAATTCGGACTTGTTTTCGTCTGAAAATTTATGCTATGTTTGGTTATTGTATTAAACATATTTAACTTGTTTTAAACTAATATTCATATACTTTATTACACTTACAAATTCATAGACTAAGATATTTTAATACTCAAATGCAATAATACAATACGTACACCACATACAACACTACTTATATATCATGCTCAAGTGCATTCGCACACATGGTAAAACATAAATTTAGGAATTATGACTATTTCAATTATGCTAGAATGTATCAATGTTTGAGGGTAAATTTATTTTAAGGTATCAAGTTTTAAGTGGTTAAAATATGGAATCAACGTTTGACAAAGTGAATCAAACGAGGTATCAACATTATGTAAATTTCATTTGAGGTATCAATATTTGGATTAGTTTTCAATTAATTTTTTATATTTGTTAATTGTTAAATATTGATACCTATTTGACTTACTTTACAAAATATTGATACATCTTTTTAACCACTTGAAACATCGATACATCAAATAAAACAATACCCAAACATTGATTCATTTTTTTAACCATTTGAAACGTTTATAAATTTACTTCTAAATGTTAATACTTTTCAATTTAATTTACCCATTTGAAATTTATCTTTTGCAAAACAAATACACCACCGTATTTCTTCTTTTCTTCGGTGCAAAAGTTTATTTCCTCTTTCCAAAATTTTTTCGTCCAATCTTTGAAATACAGCTTGCAAGTTGCAATTGGAATACTGGGCCATTTTAATTTTGAATGAGCCACAAGCCCATATGTATATATATGACTAGACAGCTTCGTTGTGGTAGGCCTACTCACTCATTCGAAACCCATATCTCTCATATTCTCTAATTAACATGGCTGAGCCTTATTAGGCAATTTTGGCCTATTATTTATCTTCTAAAGGTGTGCAATCAAATAAGAAGTTTTATAAACATCCATCGAGTACTAACTAATATTAGGATTTCAAACCAAATCGAATCCAAGTGAACTGTAAGATATAATTTTATTCCTTTTTAATATTTTGATTTAGTTTATGATTTGTGTAGGAGAGGGTTTAAATAATTCACAATCTAGTTGAGTTGGTTGAATCAAACCGATTAAATCAAAACTGAACTAAATTGTTTTAGATAAAAAATAAAATAAATAAATATGTTTTAGTTTTCAACCCTATTTGACAATTTATTTTATCCCCATTTTCCTTTTTTTTTTCCTTATCTCTCATCTTACTTGTTCACCATCACTTTCATCTAAGATATAATATGCGACTCCAATATAATGTTATATGGTTTTAGTTTTTGCATAACTTACCTCAAGAGCTCAAATAGGTATCGAAATTATCATCTTATTTATAAAAGTCAAATCAAGCTAAGTCTCTGCTTTTTTTTATGAAAATAAATTCCAAATAAACATCTTTTATTTTTCGTATTTGTTTAAAGAAAAATGAGATAATTATTAAAAAAATTTCGCTTATTTTAGAAAATAGAGACACATTCAAAATTTATTTTTGAGAAAATAACTTGTTGATTATAAAAGTTTAAGTCACTTTCATGTCAATTTACAAACTCTATATACCAATCATTTATTACCAACAACATTTGTTTTTAATTTTTTAATTTTTTTATTTAAGTGGATTTATCTCTCATTGTCATATATGTTTTATTATTAATTATATTTTATTTTTATTATCCAAGTATTTGGGAAAAAAACAAATAAAGAAAAACTATTTTTATAAAATTAGCGAAATATCTAAAAATCATGCTTCTTTTCTGGAAATTTTTTGAAGGAAAAATGTTTTCTATTAATAAATAGTTTTCCTCAAAACAAGCAAACCTCAATCCAAGATTAGTCAAAAACACTAAACCATTAAAAGCAATTCGATTCCTCAGGATTTAATCTTTCATGGTTAAATTCAATCGAACTGAATCATGATCGCTATTAAATATGATGAAAATATTAGGATAAATCCCACCAAGAACCATTAAAACATGTTTTATTTGCTGGTTGTCAATAAAAATATTTTCAAATTTTACAAGAAAAATTTTACTTAGAATCTTTAATATTTGTCTACTTATCTATTTGAATTCTTAACATTTTTTTCTTTCTTACCGTTTCAGTTATCAATAATATTGATTCAAAATAATTAACCAATTAAATCAATAATATTGAATATTTATTTGCATAATATAATAAAAACTAATAGTAAATATGATTATTAATGTAATAAAAAATTAATATAAAATAACAAAAATAGTTAAAAGTAAGAAAATGGGTTAGAAAAAATTATGTTCATCTTAGCTAGCTTGGCCTATTTATCTAAGGTCAAATTGAAGCTAATCTATGCCCATGATGTATAGAAAATTTAATGTATTTAGTTGAAGTCTTATTTTTATAAAATTTTAAAATCATTAAGGACTTAAACTAAAAAGGAAAAAAAATTAAAGATTCGAATAGAAAATTAGATATACATTGAAGACCATAAGTGTACTTTTCCAATTTTCAATGCGTTTAAGAATAATTATTAAATTGCTTCTAAGTGCATGTGCAGAGATAAAGACCTTGTTAGCTTTTTAAGAATCTGCCCTTTAAAGGTCTCTTCATTTTATTTCAAATCCTTGATTTTAGGGTTCTTAGGTATCATTTAATACCTCTTTCAATTCATTTTTCTATTAGTTTTATCTTGCTATTTGTCAAGAATTTAAAAATAAATAAATAAAATAAATTTTAGTGATCATCCATGAAAAACCCTAAATTTTATAAGGATTATATTGTAATCATCAAAAACCTCATAAATTAGTGTCTTTAGCACAGGGAATTTTGTTAAGCACTCCCTTTTACATGCTCCAAGGCATTTAGTAACTAAAAACATGTCCAAAATGTTAAATCAATGGGTTTGAACAAAAAAAAGTTAACTTTGTTTAAGATGTAGAAATTGAGAAACAACTAAAGAATATGGATTATGCAGTAAAAATGATTTCCCTTTTAAGGTAAAAAACTAATTCATGCAAAATGACAACAATAATAAATAATGAGATAGGGAAAGGAAAGTTTGCATCGCTGTTTTAACATGGAGTTCAGTCTGCCCCCTAGTCTTCACGATCTACAACAATTGCTTCGTTCAATGGAGGACTTCACCACTTTATTCACAACAAAATATTTGCCTCAATAGAGGACTTCAACACATCAACAACACAAATGCTTGAATTGAGTTTTTACAAACTTGAACGCACTAGACTCAACTCAAGACTTCACCAAATTACTCACAGCTCACTTTGTGTAGTGCTTGATAAAGGATAGCAATAACAAAGCACTTAGCACCACACGTAGCTCTCACTTACACAATATTGCAATTTATAATTGAAGCTTGCAGAGAGTGTTTACAAGGAAATGCTTACAATAAATAAGCACTATAACAACTATCCAACGGTCGAGTAAGAGAGGCTACAACGGCTATTTTTCTGTCAACTAGCATTCGGACACTGCAAGCCTACTGTCCGGACGCTATCTGCAAAATAGAGCAGCAAACTAGCTACCGTTCGGACGTCATATATTACTGTCCAACCGGTATATTGCAGTGTCCAATTCTAGCCTCGATACTGTTTCGTATTTTGATAATAACTTTCTCATCTGAACTCCAATTAAGGTGATTCAAGATACTAGGGAAAGCTTAAAAAGAGATCTACAACTTTCATGTTTCAAGTTTTAACAAATTCTAAATAAAACAAGATCTAAAAAGTGTTTGAATTAGGATATGACTGCAAACATAAATAAAAACAAAGTAAAACAAGTTCAAACATATCCAAAACATATTGACCACTTGTTTTTCTAATTAAGTGTAACTTAAATATGATGAAGTGATTAATTATGCATTTCATTTTCTTATCAAAACACACTTTGAACACCATATGTTCAATATGAGAAATTTTATGGTCAAATAAAAAAAAATCAAAAACATCATTTGAGTTAACCGTTTTTCTATACTGAGAGATTATTTCATTTCACTTTAATAAGGTAAAAGCATAACAACAGATCTTATTGGGTCTAGAATTCTAGAACACAATGAACATAAATTAAGTCTGTGAAGCCCTATTCGCCGAGGAATCTCACTTGCTCGGTAAATGCCAGAGTTTCCCTTTAAGAAGTGGCTGAAACCATAGTAATTTTGATTTTCTATTAAGTAAACTCCAATATAAGCTAGACGGGTTAGGAGGGAATGATCCTCGGTATGTCTGGAAGGATTACCTTAGCACATGCTACCCATTACCGATTTTGCTAATCCTACTCCCTACACGTAGGCAGCCTCGTAAATTTGAAATGGCAGATTATTGGGTGATGGAACAAGTAATAGGCTTTTGGTTTGACTTATTCGGGTGCAACTGTGCTGTTACAAATTTAGGCTCGCTTTATTTTGTTATCATTGTGTCAATTTGGTTTTATTTTCTTTTACCATTTTCAAACAATTAATTTGTTCATAAAAAACAAATACCAATAAAAAATAGATATATTTATTCATAAACTGATTAAACAGAATAGATATTAATATAAAACAGATATGATACAGATACCTATAAAAAATAGTCAATCCAAACCGTAATTGAAGGATCACTTTTTGCCTAACTCACATATATTCTTTTGTCAAAGATTGTTATCTGGATGATCAAAGATAGGACGACTCAAAAGGTTTGTTTGGTTAGCTTTTTCTAGCAGATACAGACATTTTTTTAAACTTTTTTCTAACGAATTGTTTATCAAGAAATAGAAACAGATAAAAAAAAGTTTACAATTTTCATGAAAAGATTAAATAGATTAAATATAGGTAAAATATAGATGTAAATGGAATATATTTACACATATCGTTTTGATACAGATATTGATGAAAAGCATACCATCTAAACAGACCCAAAATTTGGAATCCACTCTCTTACCTCCCAATTCAACATTTTAGACCTGCTCTCTTATCACTAATACAAACCGATCATTTTTTTTTTTCCCTAATGTTTTTATCTTCTTTCTCTTGCATCTTATCTACCTTTAAAGATTCACCAAACTTTTGCAACTAAATTCCACCACTCAAAATCTAACCAAATAATGGCAATGCCCATGGATGGTCCTTTTCCTTTGAAAGTAAGGTTACTTTTATAGAGGGTCCTCCATAATGGTTTCCCCACTAACGAGAAACTTAAGAATTTATACTCTATCAAGTCTTACCATTGTCCGCACTACAAGTAAAGTCGCTAAAAATCACTTGAACATGCACTTAAGCTATTTTATGCTGTCCATCCTATTTACCAAGAGCTGAAAGTGAAAAATAGAAAAGATGCTACAATTCCGTTCATTGATTGGATAATAACAAACATTAAAGGTTTGTTTGTTTCATTATATTCTAGTTATTTTAGCATCAGATTTTTATCATTTTCAAACAGATATTTATCAAGAAACAGATATCGATGAAAAACTAATAATTTTACTCAGAAATTGATTAAATTGATATAATACAGATATGATACAAACAAATTACAAATACATATCAGATAAAGATATCATACAACAAAAATCTGACAATTCAAACAGACCATTAAACCCCTGGGATGATACTTTTTGCAGCTTCCTCTCCCCAATCAGTTATTATGTCAACTTTAGTAACAATGCAATCGCTTGATCTTTTGACCAGATGCATCATTAAACTCTCGTTTGCCATAGCTACTACACCTTCATACAATAGAAATTTAGGTACGGTGTATCATCAGAGAAAAACACAAACATTATGCGAAGCAATGTTAGATAAAGTTGGCTTCCCCTCCACCTGGTTACATTAAAATAAATATGAATGCCTTTATGACTCCTGGCAAATGCTATTAAAAATGGCCACTGCCAGAGATGAAACCTGTTCATCATGTATATGGGGGCTATATATGGTAATAAAATTAAGCATGCAAGTATGCTTCCCGGTTTCCGCTGAACTCTATGCCACATGGTTTAAGACAATTCTATGATTATGGGTAAAGTGGTATATTGAAAAGAAGGTCAAAAGAGAGGTAAGAACAAAATGATTATAAAAAAGGAAGAAACTTTAGCGAAAAAGAGACTAATTGCTTGCTTTACAATACTAAAAGAAGGTAATAATGGACTTGTCCATCTGCCCTTTTCCTTTTCCGCTTTCCCCACATTTTTCAGCTGTCCAGAGTTTTAACTTTTCACTTTTTCAAACCATAAAGTTGATAGAAAAATGATTTGCATAATAGATTAAATAAAAATAGATGCAAGTAGATATGCTTAATATTATGTATTTATATTATTTTAAATACATAAGATATTAGAATCCGTAAATAAAAAGTAAATTATATAGGAGTTCTACTTTTTTTATAAATATAAAGATAATATTATATATATATATAAATGTTTTTTGCCAAACAATTATATATATAGACATATACATTTTTTTGCATGCAACTCTTTTATTTTATGTTTTTTTTTTCCACCGAAAAGAAAAATAAATTTTCTCTCCTTTTACTTTTAGCTATATTTATCACCACTTTTTATTTCTTTTTTAAATGCGTGTGGGCTCCATACCTTAATTTACGGAATCCTTTGCCCTAATGAAGATGGACTCATAAATTTACGTCTGTAATTGATATTGTTTTTAAATCGAATAGATATTAAATAAATATCGAATTGATGTAAATATGATATTGATGAAAAAGTGATAATTTCAATATAAATTAATCAAATCAAATAGATACTGAATCGATATTAAATTGATACTGATTCGATATGAATTTGATACAGGTAAAAATCTAAAAATCTGACATCTACCGGTGGACATCATTCATCATACTATACAATATTTGTCCACGATTTGATCGTTTTTATATATCTTGTTGCAATCGGAGAGATTTCTGCTATTTAGAAGACTATCGAAATTTTAATCTGTAGATCTAGTTTTGCACAAAGTTAAGAATTCTTAGAAGATAAGTTTAATCGAACCTTTTTCTTAATTTATGGTGGAAATTTGAAATTATTAATATTTATTTCTAGTTATTTTTTACCTCTCATTTTTGTTAACCTTATCATATTCGAAAAGATGTCATGGTAAGTATTTATTAACAAAAATATAGAAAGAATTAACAGAGTAATAATTAAAACTTCGATTTAACAACATTTTAATTTTGTCAAATTTTAAGTGTAAACGAGTTTCTTTTATAGAAAAACTTTTGTACGTGAATCCTCTTGATCAAATGCGTAAGAAATAGGAACTTTGTTGTGTACATTATGTCACTAGCATAACTAAAGAGCATTATTAATATTAAAAAACATTCAGCATAGTTGCATGACATATTTTGATTGAGTGAATCATTGTAAACATCAAAAAACTAATTATTAAAATAGGATTTATGAAAAATTAATTTCTGAAAAAAACCTTGAAGTTGGTGTTTTCTAGATGGATCATATTTAGGAACTGCGAGTCTCAATGCACATTCACATTAAAAAACTATGAGTTACAATATATGTTGAGAAGGTAACCCGCATATTTAACACGTGCAACATATTAAAAAAAAAACCATTTGTTAAATATAAGTTAGGTGGTTTATTTTCGTAATTAATTTTGATTGTGCCATATTTTGATAATTAATTTCAAAATGCAATCTAGTTTTATAATATATATATATATATATATATATATATATGATGTCCTAGTTTTTAAAAAATTCTCTCACCCATCATTAATTTTAAAGGGATTTATATTGTCCACTATTATTCATATACAATTGTAATCGTATCATTACAATAATTAACACAATCAGAAGATTGATTGGAAAATGTAATCCACAGGTTTTTCACAAATAGAATTAGAAAATAAAGATTTAATGTATTTTTGAATGAGTATGTTGTAGTATATGAAATATTTAAGTATGATAGTTTTTATAAAATCAATTTAGTAAGAACGGAAGTTTAAAATCATCAATTGAATTGATTTAAGGAAATTTTCAATTAAGTATTCTTTATATTCTTATAGAAAATTTAGTTTTGTAAACTTAATTTCTAAATTGCCAACAATATTGATATAAATTCTTATAAAGAATTATTTCATCAAATAGGATAATACTAATATTTTAGAAAAATAATGGACTAATATGCGTTTGTCTCAATCTTAATGCTGCAAAATTAAACCCTTGGAGCTTACCATAACTCCCATGCGCACACTCACACACAATCACTTTTAAATTGCCCCAAAAGTCAAAGTAAAATTTCGTATGCACATAATTATCTCTTAATGGCAGAATTTATTTCCTCTTACTTGCTCTCTCTCTTTCAGTACTGACATTTCTTGTACACAAACACTTTAAAACTTCAAATTTCTTCTTGTAAATCTCTAATAAAAGCAAGGGAAGCTTTCATCTTCAAGTTAAAGCAAGTATAGGTAAGTTAACTCATGCTTTATCTTTGTTGTTTTTGTGTTTGAGTGGTTGTAAGATAAGTGTTATTGTTGGTAAATGGCTGTTTTGGGATGGTTATGATGCTTGGTTAGTAGTTATATGAAGTAGAGTGATGGAGAAGTAGTTTTAAAGTTTAAAACTTGAAGTTTATAATTGGTTTGTTGGATGGTTGTTTGATGTGAAAAATAAAGATAGGTTGAAAGAGTTGAAGGAGTGAATGATGAATTTGAGACAAGTATGATGATGTATAAGTGTGTTGGATGGATGTAAGACAATTGGAGTCGGTTAAAGTGTGTAAAATTTGTAAAATTTGTAAAGTGTAAAAGTGTGTTCGTTGTAGAATGACCACGGCCCGTGGTAAAGGGCGAGATTATTTCTATTCGTGAGATTTAGGTCACCACAGGGCGTGGCAAAGCCCATGGTGGATTTTGTATTGGATCACCTTGCTACCACGTGTTGTGACAAGGCGCGTGGTGGCCTCTGGTCATCAAGTGATCCTCTATATGGGCCGTGGCGAAGCTTGTGTATTGCCCTGTCTCTTACAGCCCTTGGTACAAGGCGTGGCAACCTTGGAATGTCTTTTTGTCTCCTTTAGTTTTAGAATCATGTTTAAACCTTCTTCTCTTTGTTAAACAGATAGTAATACAAGCTTTTCTATCGTATAAGAATCCTATATCACAATTCGGACTTCTCGATGGACAATTACGACGATTAAGGAGAATGTACGGGTGAGTAACATGAATCCTATCACTTTGTTTATGATTGTAAAATAGTTTAATATAGTCTAATCACAATTCTAGGGAATCAAATGTATGAGGTTGGGAAATATTGTATATTATATATTGTATGTTTGAGTTGTAAATCTTCTTAATCAAAGTGACAACTACTTGATTGACATTAAATTATAGTTTGCATTATTGAGTGGTTGAAATTGATATGACAACATGATAATATGGAATTAAGTTTATTGGACTTTTAAAGTTAATATGTAATGCATTTCTTAATATCATACTGCATTAACATGGTACTCATGTCATGTGTTAATATTTTAATTCTGTGGTAATGCTTGTTGGGACCAATGGGTCTGCTTGTAGGTTGCCATAAGGTTGTCAGCTTTACAGGAGCTAAGCAGGCTTTGAAGGAGGTCGCCTGTGTTGGAGTTAGCTTTAGAGTGTTAACACTTAGTGAGATTGCTCAAGTTCTAAAGAAGTGGAGTTTGCTTATGTGAAAACCATTTTGGATATGACAAAAGAGAATGCAATAGTTCCCCCTTCTTTAGTTTTGAGACTCTCATGGGCATTAACTAATAAACTTATCCTTCAACCTCCTGGGAGGGCGTAAATTCATATAGGTTTGAATTCCGGTTATTCAAACCATGTTTGCTTCATATGTTTGATGAGTGCATTGCATATGGTTGCTAACAAAACTTATCTGATACTAGTGATGTGTGTTAAGATTTTGTTATTCACTGAGCTTTATATGCTCATGTTCTCTTAGACTATTGATTTATAGGGTTATAAGCAAGAAGATCGAAACCAAGTCTAGGTGTAGGAGTTAGTATAGGGTAGACTTATGAGCTCTTTTGGAAATAAGACTATTGTGTAATAGAGACTTAGTTATTGTTTTGTAATAGTAAAAGTTAAATTTTGTATTTCTTGTAAGCTTTTTATAAAAAGGTTTTGATAAAATCCTGAAGACCATGGTTGTAATATTTTGTGATGGCCTAGATTTGTATGTTATGTTCTTTTATGGTTTATATATATACGTATATATATCTATATATATATATATAATCTCTTTCTCATTCAGAACAATTATCGATCCTATCTTAATTATCCACTTCAAATGGGAAACATTAGTTTTGTAATACTTGTGTAACTTTCTAGAGACCTCAGTTAGTTACATGATGTATTATTACAACTAGGATATCCTATAGAGGCCCCCTACAGTAAATCACGTTGATAAAACTATAAAACTTCTCCCTCTAGCCATGGAATAAGGTAATGGTCACTTCACGTTTTTAATTTTCACTCATTCACATATGGCCAAACAAAAGTATCCCTATAAATTTATATCCTAAACAAAAGCAAAACGTGCGTGCACGTAATTTCCTTTGGACTTGTAAAGTTTCTCGTGTATTATGTCCTTTGTAGCCAGCAAATAAAAATCTATTGTACACGTCAACCTATATAGTTAAATCGTGCAAGCGTTGCTTTTAGCTAGATTTCATCTACCTATGTTTCTTGCTTAAATTTTTGGCTGCAGGTTCCTTGAGGGAAATAAAGATTCAGTGTCGACATGGCTTTTTGTTTTATTTTGTAAGATGGAGCAGACATCTTTTGTTTTCCACTGACAACACAGCTACCATAACCTTAACCTAATAAACCCTAGTCCACGTTTTAAGTTTAAGTTGTGGATATGTTCCTGGTAATACATAAGTTCAAATATTGCATAAGCAAAGAATTATAACGATATGCAAGACCTTTTAACTGACACAGCAGGAGTCGAAGGTCAAGCAATATATGAGGTATATTATAGCACATGATATTAATATTTGGCCATTTGGAAGTAAGCTTATTTATATGTTTGGCTGATTTGATTTTAACAGAATTCATTTTAATTTTTATAATTAATTTTTCATAATTATTCTAAAGGTCAATTATAAATACATTATTAAACTCATTTTGCAAAACGATTCTTCTTCTTAATCACTTAAAATATTTATATTTTAAATGAACTTATCTGTAAACTTTGTTTTTCTCTTTTTCTTAACCACTAAAAATATTGATATACTACATAAATTTATGTATAAATGTTAATATTTTTTTGATGTAATTTTTCTAAATCATATGACAATGTTCACGTTAACGGGTTCTTGATGATATTCACATTTAGGTCAGGTAAATAAAAATCCCAACTAGACCTAACCTCTAGAATTACCTTGAACAGTACCCAGCCATCCAAGTTGCAGGTCAAAATCTACGGACCTCGAATTGGATGTCGATGTTCCTTGATCGAAGTATATGTAGACTCGTGAACAGACAACTTTCTTTTTGTTTTTTTTTTTCTTCCTTTTTAAGTTTTATATAAGATTCTAAATAAATTTTTAAAAGATAAGGTTTTAAACAAATTAAATTGAAACTCAAAACCTTATGAATTTTAGCACATCTCTTCAAGAATTCTTAAGAATGCATTTATTTATATTTTCAGTCATAATGTTAACAATATAAAAGTACAAAAAATTAAGAGTTTACAAAAAGATTAAAAGGTAAAAATTAATTGCATGGTATTAAGAATTTGGATTTTCATTTGATGAAAGTATACATAAATTATGACATACATGTCTTACTTGTAAGTCTAATCCTTATGTTGTTAGTAGTAGCATATTAAATAATGGGAAAAAGAAAAAGGTATCATGAATAAAAAGTAATTCTTTTTATTTTATATGAAAATAGTTTAAATCTTCAATATCTTTAATCATAAATATTTTTTTTAATTTTTTCTTCTATTCTATTTTCCTATTTTAAGATTTGCGCCTAGACTCAAGCTAGAATTGTCGAGTCGAAGGCCCATTGAGATCTGGTTTTGGTTTGGACCCAACCTACTAGGGTCTAATCCTAAAGGCAAAAGATAATAGGCTACATAAATTGATTGACGATATATAAATATTAATAAATTTTACATTTAACTAGTTTATTAAGAACTACCCATTATTATCATTATTTATCAAAAACAATATTAATACAAAACATATAATGTGTTATTGCTTACGAGTTTTTTTCTCCCACCTTAAGAAGGCATAAAACATAACCAGTAGAAATAACACACCAAACATGCCAAAAAGTTTACACTAGTACTGCCTTCATGGTAAATGTGATAAAAGCATAATGTTACTAAACCATAACAGATAACCATACAAGTACAAGAATTTTGTAAGAGAAATTGATTGAACAATTTTTCTTAAGGGTTAAAGCATCCCAAAAAATTATCTAGCAAATAGCGATAAGTCAAATAGAAGATATACTTTTCTTTATAAAACGACCTATAACAAGCCTTCTCCCATTTTCACTTGTTAAAAAAAAAAAAGAAAATTCTCTCTCTAAAAAGCCATTTTTCATTTGTATTTGAAAAAAAAAAACACACACACACACACATAAAGAAGAAGAAGAATTAAATAAATCTAATAAGTTTGCACAACTAAACTTAAAACATTTTTAGAGTTATATTGACATTCTTGGAAAAGGAATCACCTATTTTTCCATTCATTGTCATTATAGTAAATATTGTATAATTGATAACACTCCCTTAATATTATAAAATTTACAAAGATATCTCAAAATTCTTCTTTTGGGCTAATGAGATGAATTTTATTTAATAAGAAAATGATACGCCAATCAAATTTATTGGTACAAAAAGACTTTCAATCGAAAGATCAGGAGTATGAAAACCTAATATAATAGATTGGCACATCTCTCTTAAAAAAATAAATTGTTCACAAAACTCATCCGACTAAAACGCACAACAAATCTCATGGAAGGGATGATATAACTCCACATAAGGCAATGGCTATCAATAGAGAGGAAAAAAATAAATAAATACATAAAGTAAGAACTATATATTCAAAAATTTATCAACAAATCAATAACTTAATTGCTATGATCTCTTTAATTTACTGGAGTTATATAACAATGGAAATGATAAAAAGAAGATCTAACAACATATATTAAAAGAAAAAAAAGGGTATTAAAAGATATTGAAATCAATAGTGATGTTAAGATTGGCTGACTATAGAAGACACAACCTAGCCCTTGTCAAAATATTAACCCTACTTTTCTCTATCATGACTATCTCTAAAATACTTTATTAGTCTTGCCTCTCCTCTGTCTAAGGTACAACAACCCTAACTACCTCTACTTTTTTTTCTCTACTCAGATCTAGTATTACTTTAATGTATTTTGTGTATCATGAAGCAAGTGAATAAGGTTGTTTTAAGAGAGCCACTCTCCTAGATAATCTCATAGATTGATCTCAACTGGGATGTAATCAAGTCTCCCTTTTCCTTTCTCTTATTTTCTATTTACTTATACTGATACATTCAGTTTTATACTGGTTTGATTCTATTATTAGCTAATAGAAAGCTACAGTCCTAGTTACATAAACTATCTCTAATTACAACTGAAAACTATATTTTGAATTACAAATTCTATGTATTTTGAATGAGTTGTAATTTCTAACTCCAAGAACAAATCAAGAATCTCCAAATCTTAACAAAAATTCTAAAACTCTTTTATTTCTACAAGACTCGCTCAAGAAAATGAGAGCACCAAATGTTAGGACCGACTCACTAAGGAAGACACAACCCATCCCTTGTCAAAATATTAACCCTACTTTGCTTTGTCATGACTATCTCTAGAATACTCTATCAGTCTTGCCTCTCCTCTATCTAAGGTATGAAAACCTTAACTCCCTCTACTTTGTTTTCTTTACTCAGATCTAGTCTTACTCTAATGTAATTTATGTATCATGATGTAGGTGAATAAGGCTGTTTTGACAGAGCCACTCTTCTAGATAACCTCATAGATTTATATCAACTGGGATGTTATCAAGTGTCCCTTTTCATTTCTCTTGTTTTCTATTTATTTATATTGATACATTTAGTTGTATACTTGTTTGATTCTATTATTAGCTAACAAAAAGCTACTATATTAGTTACATAAACTATCTCTAATTACAACTGAAAACTATATTCTAAATTACAAATTCTATGTAGCATCACATTCTCTGATTCAAGTAAAAGGATGTCTTTCTGTTGTTTGCTTGTTCATAACAAGTAGTGGATCTGCAAGTTTTGAGTAGTAAAGAAAAAAGAAAAGAAAAAGGTTTGAAAGGATAGCAACTATGCATAACTACCAACAATTAGGATTTTCTAAGGAGTTTTTATGTACAAGAGAGATGTTGAAATTCTAAAATATGATACTCATGCTTCTTGGAAAAATATGAACACCACAAAAGTTTTCCTTCCATACACTACCAAATCTATCTTTTGTATTGACATATGAGTGTAATTTTTTTTTTTTTTAGTTGATTTGTGTAACACCTTAAACTGCAAACTGGAACAGTCCGCTACGTATCCTCACTAAATATTGACATGATAAGGTTTGGATTCTCCTAAACCACAATTGAAACACAATATAACTCCAATATCTCACAGTAAAACAAACTTCTAAAATGTTTATATCATAATAAAAACTTTTGAACAACTCAATTGGCATAAACCAAGCATCAACTTATATCAAACTTAAAACACCATATGAAAAAGTTTTATGACTTCAAGAATCATAATAATAACTATTTAAAACTTCATAAAGTCTTCGACTCTAGCTATCTCCAACTCAAATAATCTAATAGTCAACTAGAAAATCAACTTTACTATCGTCATTCTCATAATCTACGTATACATCATAACCAGACAGATAAAAAATCACTAGATCATCACCTGTTCCTGAAAATAAAAGGAATGAGTGCAAAAGTTTGGTACTCCAAACCACAACCACTGCGCATGAACAAACATCATTCAAATCCACATACAACATGGTAACATAGGCATCAATCACAGTTTATTATCTTTTAATTAGCTAGGTAAACAACACAGATTAGAGCCATTTGTAACTAGCTCTAAACCTTGAGTAACTCATGACTCCATGAATATTACACACACACAAGATACTTATATATATATATTGGTATTAGGTACTCCTCACATGACATGGATATTGTACTTATACCATTCTTAGACAACTAGAATCATCTCTGTGTGTAACTCCACTAGAAATAACGCCATACATATATCATTAGGGTGTTAAAGCCAAACACAAGCAACAACCAGTCTTAAAGCCATATATTATTAAGTTCATTTATAGTTTCTAAAACTACACTCACAAGCAACAACTAAGGTAAGGAGGTATCTAAAACAACGTTTGGAACAGATAAGTTAGCTTCACTAGAAACACCTTATCACATAAAGCGAAACTAACTGAGAACTTATTTTCAAAAGAAAAACATTACTTCTATGATAATCTAATCTCCTAAATCATCAAGAACTACAACTATTCTAAGTCTAGATATGCCTTACTACTTAGATTTAGGAGTACTAGATATAAAACTAAGGATTAAAGTGTTTAGAAAGATCAAAAGAAGGTTTAAAAGAAAGCTACATAAAACCCCTAATGATCATGCTCATGATAGGGGGCGTGATAGACTCGAGAAGGAAAGAAAACATGATACACTCTCATTATGCCCATTATAGGGGGCATGGCCTCCATCATGGCCTTGATGGGCATGGTAACGGCCATTATAGCCTTCATCATGGCTGTAATCGGCTTGGATTTGCCACATCCTTCTATCTAAAACGTTAAAAAACTTCAAAAGAAGACTTTTGTCTTGATTTTATCCCAAACTAAACTCCCAAAACATACTTATCAACGCAAAAATATCATTATAACCACATTACCTGAAACAAATGATGTTCCCTTTTTCTTCCACAAACAACAACTGTCACCAAAACAAAAGTTAGGGTTTTTCTTGTAACCCCTCCCCCTAAACATCAACACCTTGATTCCAAAGGAGCAGATTAAGAAGAACCTCTTAAGAAATTCTAAAGAACACAAAGGATAACGATTTAACTTGATTTTGTAATCTCTTGATGGTCCTTCAAAGGAGATTTTGAGAGAGAGAGAGATTTAGGGTTTAGCTCCTTTTGAAAATGTTCAGAGAAAGATACATACTTTCTTTTAGGTAAGGGATAACATCACTTATTTTATTAGGAAAGACTTATTTGCCGTCTTATTTAACAGCATATGACACCCTTGCCCTTCATTATAATTTATTTATTTTTATATTATATCTCCCATCCCCATCAAAAGAAATTTTCGTCTTTGAAAGTTACCTGAATTAGTAAAAAACTCGAGATACTTTATCCTCATCTCTTCCTCTATGTCCTAACTAGCTTCTCGTTTAGATTGATTCATCCATTACACCTTCACAAATTTAATCACTCGCCTTCTTAAAATCTGCTCTTTGGCATCAACAATCCTTACTAGCTTTTCCGCTGTAGTTTGGTTTGGTCGTACTTTTAATGGTTCCAAAGCTACTATCTACTCATGATCCTTCACATATTTTCTCAACATGGAACACATTGTGTACTCCATCCAAATTAGGTAGTAAAGCTAAATTATAAGCCACATCGCCTAAAGATTTCAAAGGGTTTTATATATCCAGGGTATAACTTACCTCTTAAACCAAATCCGACAAAAACCTTTTGTCGATGAGATTTTAAGCAGGACATGTTCTCTTACTTGAAACTCGAATGATCTCCTCCTCTTGTTAACATAACTTTTCTAATGACTTTGAGCAGTTTGTAACTTTTACCTAATTGTTTTGACTTTATCAACGGCATCATGTACTAGCTCTGGTCCCATTATCTGTTTGTCACCTACTTTATCCTAATGAATTGGAGACCTATACTTTCTATCATATAAGACTTCATAAGGTAGCATCCCAAATGACACCTAATAGTTGTTTCTTAAGAAAACTCTACCAAAGGCAAGTGCTCATCCCAGCTATCCCCAAAATCTAAAGCACATGCTTTCAACATGTCTTCCACGATTTGGATGATTCGTTCAGATTGCCCATCTATTTGAGGGTGATATGTTGTACTAAAAACCACTTTAGTACCTAAAGTTTGGTGTAGGTTTTTCCAAAATCTCCTAGTATCTGGTACCTTTATCTAATACCATATCCATCGGTATCCCATGCAATCTCACTGTCTCTTTGATGTATAACTTTATTAAATACTCCAAAGTATACTTGGTTTTTATAGGTGTAAAGTGGGCTACCTTGGTAAGCCCGTCTACAATCATCCAAACTGAGTCAAACTTTTCCCTTGTTATAGGTAGAGCCAAAACAAAATCCATGGTTATGTGCTCCCACTTCCACTAAGGTATATGTAAAGGCTTTAATTTACCTGTCGATCTCCTATGCTCAATATTGATCAACCGGCATGTATAATACTTAGATACATATTTTGCTATTTCTTTCTTCATATTATTTCACCAATACATTTTTTCAGATCATGATACATTTTATTGCCTCTCGGGTGGATAAAATAACCCGAGTAATGTGCCTTTTTCAATAACTTCTTCTTAAGCTCTCCATGTTTTGGTACACATAATCTCCCTTTATAGCTCATGACACATTTGCTATCTATGTGAGACTTAGCTACTCTGGCCACTTCCATTCTTTTCTTTACCTCTTGAACACTTAGATCATCCACTTATGCTACTTTGATTCTTTCTATAATAGTAAGCTGAATATGCAAGTTAGTCAATCTTGCTCCTACTCGTCTGGTCCCTATTTCTAATTCCAACTTTCTCATATCATCTATCAAATGATGTTTAGATGTAATCAAAGCTACTAGATGCTAATTTTGCTTCCTACTCAAGGCGTCTATTACTATATTTGTCTTCCAAGGATGGTACTAAATATCTATATTATAATCCTTTATCAGCTTCAACCATCTCCTATGCCTCATATTCAGTTCTCTCTAGGTAAATATATACTTCAAACTTTTGTGGTCAAATATATACCTTGCACTTCTCTTCATACACATAGTGTCTCCATAGTTTTGAGGCATGTACCACTGCTGTCAGTTATAAGTCATGTGTAGGGTAATTCCTTTCGTAGGGCTCCAGCTGTCTAGAAGTATATGCTATCACTCTATCACCCTGCATCAACACACAACCTAATCCTTGTATAGATGCATCATTATAGATAGTATGCTCCTCACCACTCACTCGTGAGGCTAGAGCTGGTGCAGATACTAGCTTTTCTTTTAGTTGTTGGAAACTATTCTCATAGTCTTCATCCTACTCATATTTTACCCCATTCTATGTCAGTCTAGTTAAAGGACATGTAATCTTAGAAAAATCCTCTACAAACCCTTTGTAGTAGCTCGCTACTCCTAGAAAACTTCTGATTTCTAACACACTTTTAGGAATTGACCATTCTACCACTGTCATTACTTTCTCAAGACCCACAGCTATCCCATTTCTATCAATAATATGTCCTAAAAAAGATACTTGCTCTAGCCAAAACTCACATTTTGTGAACTTAACATATAAATTCTCATCCTATAATCTATTCAGAACTAATCTCAAATGCTCTTCATATTTTTCCTTAGATTTAGAATACACTGTAACATCATCTATAAAGATCACTACCAACAAATCTAGATAATCTCTGAAAACTCTATTCACAAGGTCCATAAAGACAACCGGTGCGTTTGTAAGACCAAACAGCATAACCACAAATTCATAATGCCTATATTTGGTCTTGAAGGCTATCTTTTATATGCTTTCTGCTCTAATCCGCAATTGGTGATATCACGATCTAAGATCGATCTTTGAGAACACTTGTGCTCCTGCCAACTGGTCAGATAGATCATCTATCATTGGCAGAGGGTATTTATTCTTGATAGTCACCTGGTTTAGCTCTATGTAATCTATACATAACCTCATGCTATCATCCTTTTTCTTGACAAACAAAACTGGAGCTTCCTAATGTAACACATTAGGCCTGATAAACTTCTTCTTCAGCAGGTCTTCTAACTGAACCTTTAGCTTTGCAAGTTCTATTGGTGTCATGTGTTATGGTGTCTTAGATATGGGCATAGTACCTGGCATCAAATCAATACAGAACTCTAAACTTCGAGGTATTCACATGCTATTGGTACCTAAGCAAGGTTTACCTCTGGTTTATCTTCTATCATCAAGGCTTCCATTGATAAGGTAGATCTATCCCATAACTCATGAGTAGGTACAGCTGGAGGTCTTCACACTTCAAGTTTATGTATGAACTTATCCCCATTTGGCAGATTAAACTCTATTATCAGCATACGACAATCAATCACATCATGGTACTTTACTAACCAATCTACTCCTAAGATTACATCAAAATCCACCATGTTCAACACTATTAAGTCTGCAGTAAATGTCTGCCTTCTATTTCTACAAATCCTGTTTAGCATGGTTCCACTCTCCAAAGGTGTGTTTACAGACAAGCATTCAATCATATTTTCAACACACACTTACATGCAGACATAAACTATTCAACAATGCATGAGAAGCTTGCACTAGTATTGAAAAGCACATATGCACTACGTAGGAGTATAGAGAGAATACCTGCAATAGTATCCACACTAGATGTATCCTGATACTGGAGGGAATTAACCTTAACTGGTGCTCTATGTCCTTGACCTCTAACTTGAGGTTGGCCTATTTGAATCCCTAAAACTACTAGTCCACCAAGCTCCTTGCAGTCTATTGCACTATGTCTTTACTGCCCATACTTGAAACAAAATACTTGTGGGAGAACCTTCTTAGTGCAAAAGCTATGGTTATGCCCAACCTTACCACATGAAAAGCAAGCATTCTCTATCCACTTGCAATCCTTAAGATCATGTGGTCCATAACACCTAGTACACTTCCTTTCTATACCCTAAACTGCTGATCTGACCTGTTGTGCGATCGGCCTCTTTCCCCTATCTTAGGTAAGAATACTAGTGGCTAGCTACTTACCCAAAAAGACTTGACTTCTTCGTGCTTCTTGCCCCTTTTATCTTTCGCAAGCCTTGCTCAACTATTTTTTCCTTGTTGACCACTGGTGTTTAATCTCAAGCTCTAACCCTGTGATAAATCTGCTTACATTGGCATCTTATTCTCTTTTAGAGGATTTGGCAGAAATATCAGTAACTTGTTCAACTCTACCTCATATTCTTCAACAACCATACAACCTTACTGTAGAGTATAGTACTCTTTCAGCATCTGATGTTTAGTGCTTTCAGGGAAAAACTCTGTATAGAAAGCCTATTGGAATCTATCCCAGGTGATCACTCCAGTCATGTGTCTCTTGGTGCTCATCCACCAGTTATTTGCTCTCCCAGTCAACATATACAAAACATACTTTACCTTCTTGTTTTCAAGAATATCCAAAGCAGAGAAAGTCTTTTCCACCTCCTCCATCCATAACTGAGCATCAAGTGGCATCTCAGGCTTTGGTTTAAACTCGTGTACCAAGTCCACAAACTTGTTCAGACTTAACACATCAGCATGTCTAGGCCTATTGCCATAATTGCCATTCCATCTGTAGGTATCCTACCTCTAGGCCTCTGCATTGGCCTATATTACTTGTACATCCTGGTGCATATTCTAGTGTTGTTGAATAACTACCCCTAAGAGGGTATTCACAGTCTACATAAGTTGAGTAGCATCAGCTGGTACCTGTTGGCCTACAGGTGGGGGCAGTAATGGTGGTGGTTGGTTCCGAGGTAACTGATTCAAGGGTGGTTGTCCATTGTTAACTTCTTCCTTACCAGTCTTAGAGGAACCAACATTAAGGGCTTTCTTCTAGGTGGCATTCTATAAAGGTAAACACATGATAGTGAGAAAAGTGTTAAAGCAAACTAAAAGGATCAAAATACTATAGAAAACTACTAGAGATCAACAATACTAACTGGATAAGCAATCCCAACTACTTGCTACCCCACCCATCATTGCTCATCATCCTAAGGAGTTCATAACTTAGATCTAGCAAGACTTATAACTTAAGCTTCGATACTACTTAAGCTATGACATCCTAAATTGGGAGCATTAATAGCCCACCACGTGTCCTCACCATAGATGGATATGTTAAGGCTTAAATTCTACTAAAGCACAATTGAAACATAATATAACTCCAATATTTCACAATAAAGCAAACTTCTACAACTTTTATATCATAATAAAAACTTCTGAACAACTCAATTAGTACAAACCAAGCACCAAATTACATCAAACTTAAAACATCATATGAAAAATGTCTTATGACTTCAAGAACCATAATAATAACTATTTAAAACTTCACAAAGTCTTCAATCTAGCTATCTCCAGCTCAAATCATCTAATAGTTAGCTAGAAAATCGACTCCACTATCGTTGTTCCTATAATCCATGTATACATTTGATTACGTTGTTTCTATATGTACTTTTTAAAACTCTTTTTAATATCTTTTTAAATTCCTTTAAATAAATAGATATTAATCGGCCAGTGTACCAGGTGCGTGTAAATCCAAATTGTCAATAGGTTTAGTTTTTCAATCAATCAAGCACCGGGCAAAAACTCATTTTTCCAAAGTAATTGATTACCCTAAATTAACCAATCAACATTTCCTATTCCTAGGAAAGTGATCAATTGATTAATCTTTATAATTTACCAAACCCTAATCAAATTCAAATCCATATTCCTATGAGATTTGTAATCTAAATTGGCTAATCACAGAATTGATTAGAAAGGAATTTTCCAATTATAATCATAATCAATCATGAATTCCAGATTCAATCCAAAATACATGATCGATGATTTAACATCAACAAAATGAATACAAGCAACAATTCAATCAATAGCAAATAAACATTAATCAGATAATCTAAATCAACAACTCAAAATCCTAAATAAGCATGAAAGAACAAGCTTTAAACATCATCCATAAAATGAATTTAAGAAAAGAACAAAATTACCTTGTCAAGAAAATCTTGTTCTTGAATCCAAATTCTAATGATGTTTCTAACTTGATCTTGGTGTGGAATCTACAATCAAATGAAAAGGAAAAATTTTCTACTTTCTAAGCCCTAATCTAGATCTAGGAGCAAAGGAAAAATCTTCAAATTTCGTGCCCAGGTTTTTTTTTTCCCTCAAATGATCCAACAAAAGAAGTTTATATATGAAAAGTTATAGGAGACAAAGGTCGGCATTCAAGGCCGAAGGCCTACATTTTAAATCAGCTCGCATTTGATGAAAAAAATGATTTTCGAGAGCATTGATGAGTTTACGCCGACTCAAGGCCGGTAGCCTTGAATCTCCTAGTAACCCCATGTATGTTATAAAAAATGAAGGCTGGCTTGATTTGTTCTCTATGCTGGCAGTGTTGAAGCCGGTGTTAAAAATTTTGAATATGTGGACATGTAAAGCCGACTCAAGGCCGGTGGTGTCAATCCACCTAGGTGCATGCATACGTTGAAAAATTGAAGGCCGGTTGGAATGTGTTCTTCGAAAGCTAACAGCTTTGAAGTTTTGATGGCGGTGTATATTATTTTTTATGAAGGCTTGTTCCATTTTGTAACTAGAGTTGGCAGCCTACTTTTCCAAATGGCCAACCTACATTGATTTTTTTTCCCAAATTTGTAAAAATCTTCTCTAAGTTGCTTGTATCTGTAATATAATATCAAATTAAGCACACTTAAGTACTATTTCCTTAGGATTTCTATAAAATCTATAATAGTTAAGTATGATTTGTTCAATGAAAAGTGAGCAAAATATAACTTTATCAACATCATAACCAGACAAATAAAAAACCACTAGATCATCACGTATTCCTGCAAAATAAAGGGAATGAGTGCAAAGGCTTAGTACCAAAAGCACAACCACATGCATATGAACAAACATCATTAAAATCCACATACAACATGATAACAATGTAGCAATCATAGTTTATTATCTTTTAATTAGCTAAGCAAACAACACAGTTTAGAGCCATTTGCAACTAATCCTAAACCTTGAATAACTCATGACTCTATGAAAACAAATATATATACATAGATACTTATAAATATATACTGGTATTGGGTACTCCCCATACACCTTGGGTACTATATTGGCACTACTCCTAAACTACCAGAATCATCTCTGTGTGTAACTTCACTTAGGACAACACCACACATAGATCATCAGGATGTCATCCTAGTAACACCGGTACTCTCGATCTACTAGACCTAGCCAAGCACAAGAAACAACCAATTTTAAACCCAGATATTATTAAGTTCATTTGCAGCTTCTAAACCTACACTCACAAGCAACAACCTAGGTAATGACGTACCAAAAACAACATTTGGAATAGATAACACCAAAAACACCTAATCACATAAAGCAAAACTAATTCAAAACTTGTTTTTAAAAGAAAAGCATTACTTATATGGTCATCTAATCTCTTACATCATCAAGAACTACAACTATTCTAGGTCTAGATATGCCTTACTACTTGGATTTAGGAGTACTAGATATAAAACTAAGGATTAAGGTGTTTAGGAAGATCAAAAAGAAGGTTTAAAAGAAGGCTACACAAACCCCCTGATAATCATTCACGTGATAGAGGGTGTGATAGCCTTGGGAAGGAAAGAAAACGTGATACACTCTCGTTACTCCCATTATAAGGGTCGTAGCCTCCATCATGGCCGTGATGAGCGTGATGACGGCTATAATTGTCAAAATCGCGATATTATTATCCATCTGAATGCACATAATCAATAGAATCATATAAAACCATCTAAAACTGGAAAAATAATAAACGTGTGAAATCATACACTTGAATTCATAATTCTTCATAAAATCTACGCTTAAGTATTTATGCATCTATTTTAATTAATAAAAAACATATAAAATTATAAACTCGTAGAATTGTATGTTTGACTCGCGATTTTGATAACTATGGACGACCATCATGGCCTTTTTCATGATCGTGATCAACTTGGATTCGCACACCTAAGGACACCACAGCTCATGTTACGGCCATGACTTCTATACGTGTCTTTGTTCGATCCAAAACATTAAAAACTTCAAAAGAAAACCTTTTTCTTGATTTTATCCCAAAAAAAAAACTCCTAAAACATACTTACCAATGTAAAAGCATCATTATAACCACATTACCTAAGGACAAATGACATTCCCCTTTTTCTTCTACAAACAACAACCGTCACCAAAACAAAAGTTAGGATTTTTCTTGTGATCAATTCCTCCAAATGTCAGCACCTTGATTCCAAAGGAGTAGACTAAGAAGAAACTCTTAAGAGATTCTAAAGAACATGAAGAAAAACGATTTACCTTGATGTCAAAGTCTCTTGATGGTCCTATAAAGGAGATTTTTAGAGAGAGATAGATTCAGGGTTTGACTCCTTATGAAACTGTTCAGAGAAAGATACGTGCTTTCTTTTAGGTGAGGGGTAACAATACTTATTTTATTAGGAAAGACTTATTTATTCTCTTATTCAACAACATATGACATATTTACGATTCATTATAATTTATTTATTTTTATATTACAATTTGTCATTTGATTCCTCCATTAGCTAATATATATATTAGGGGTGGGAAAAAAATGATCGAACTAAACCAATCAGTAACCAAACCAATCCAAACCGAAAATATGTTTTTTTTCATGGTTTGGTTTGAAAATTTTCAAATCCAAACTAATCCGTAAATTTATGGTTTGGTTTGGAAGGTAAACCAAACTAATCCGTAAAACCAAACCAAACCGTTTTAGAAAAATATAATAATATTTTACTATAATGTTTATATGATTTTATTTTATATTTAATATTTGGTGAATATTAATTAAAATCAACTTATCTTTTTTAAAAACTTTTTAAGCTCATGATATGTAATTTTTTGTTGATGATGAACTATTCTTTTTTTTTTAATAGCTTTTAACTTTGTAAAATATGAAATTTATGTATTTAGTTATAAACTTTCATTATGTATTAATTGTTTAATATATTTTGTCAGCTACTAATTTTATTCATTAATGAATTTTGTTGATAGATGATTTTTAAATTTAGCTAAATTTATTGTAGATAATTGACAATGATGGTTATATTAAAAATCATAAATTATGACTTACTATGTATTGGTTAGTGAATGTATTTTATTGGTGGATAATTGATTTTATAGGAAACTATAGATTAAAAGTATGATGAATTTATAAAGTATTTTGTTATGGTTTATAATATCAACTTTGTAAAATGGTATAAATATTTAAGAATCTACACAAATGTAAAAAAACTAGAACAAGAAAAAATTTTAGTTAGAATGTTGATATAAACCGTAATCCAAACCGAACCAAACCGTTATTTAATAGTTTAAAAAATTTATAATCCGAACCAAACCGTTACTTAATGGTTTGGGATGGGATAGAAAAAAAATCAAACTATAAATTATGGTTTGGTTTGGTTTTAGGAAAAACCGAACCAAATCGGTCCGTGCCCACCCCTAATCTATACTATTAAAGCAAAATCACTCCCGTTGGTATCTTTAGTATAAATGTTTTTAGCATATGGGTATAAAATATTTTTGGTATCCTTGAAATCATGAAATTAAATAGGGGTTGAATAGAATAGATATAGTCTTTTTTCTTTTTTAGCCTAAGTATGTATCTTTATATACCGATGTAAATGTTTTTAATATAATTTTTTTGAGCATATGGGTGTAAAATATTTTTTATATCCTTGAAATTATGAAATTAAATAGGATTTGAATAGAATTAAATAGGGGTTGAATAAACATAGTCTTTTCCTTTTTTACCATATAGCGTAAAATATTTTTTGTACCCTTGAAATCATGAAATTAAATAAGGTTTGAATATAATTAAATAGGGGTTGAACAAACACAATTTTTTCTTTTTTTAGCCTAAACATTATCTTTATATACCAATCTAAAGCTCTGATAGCATATTTAATGATGTTCTACCACGTTTTCTCTGGTAAAATTAATAATGTTCCCAAATATATGATGTTGGCCTAAGATCCAACATGAATTGCTTGAAGGATAATATTCACAAAAATCAACTCTATGTAATACTATTACGAGAAGTATCGATGGCATCAACAAAAGTTTTGGTTAAGAAAGTAAATATATCCAAGGTGTATGGGACATACATAAGGAATGTTGTATACAAAAATGTATTATTGTCTTAAAGGTATTTTTATTACCAACATGTTATAGTATATTTTTACATATTGAGAACATTGCTAAATATACATGTATTGCATCGGAATGACCACTAACTATTTAATACTCTTTATATAGGTTCCAAATCAAATTAGTCAATATTCTAAAAAATTATTGTTTTATTTGCACATGCATCACATGTGTGTCGTCTGCTTGTATTAATTAAGCTAAAAAAAGTCTTGAATTAAGGAATAGATCAACTCATGACAATAATGACAATATTGACGCTTGGCATTGCACTAGCTAAGGAACTAAGGATAAACCACTTAATACATTGTACATTTTATAACTTTAGTGAATCTTTCTTTCTCTTTTTTTTTTTTTTTTTTTTTTGAATAGTTTCAGGATGTATAATTGTAATTTAACCTAGTAATAGATTTAATTCTCCCGTTTGAATTTTCATTTTTTATTTTACCTTGCCGTACATCGTCTTCTAACGTTGGTCTTGGAACATAAGACAGCACTCCACCAGCTACTATATCATTTTGTTAAAATTACTCATTAGAGAACAGAGATTTTCGTATAAGTTGCCACCCAAGAAAACTCATAGACCAGTGATGTAATCTAAATCCCACGCTTGCAAAATGGTAATTCATATATATCTATATATAGTGGATATTAGAGATTATATTTACTATCTCCAACTTCCTATCTCGAGCGTATTGCTTCTAAACACATGGACACACCTGGTCTCATAGAACAAACTTGCATAGCTATACGTGTAACTTTTTTTTTTTCAAATATATACTTGTAATTGGTAAAGTAATATTCGAGAGATTAAGTTGGAGACAACAAATACATATTCGAATATTACTTAGAATGATGTGGCAGTGGCACTAAGAAGCAATTCCTCTGGGATGTAACGGTTACTCATTGTCTTATGTTCAGGAATAAACTTACAAGATACGAGAGGAAGGAAACTTGCGGCTGAAAACAAAAAATGTAGCAAAGTAGCTACCAAACATGTCTCTTTTATCAAACATTTATATATAAAAGTTAGACCCAGAGAGACTATGAAACCTAGATTTCCAGCATTCTTTGTCTAGATTGAGAACAAACAAAAGTGACCCACATCTACTTCAACTAACTCATTGAACAAAGTCACCCAGAGATCTCAAATTTTCATCATCATCATCAAACAGGTACTTCTTTTATTTAGTCATTACTTGTGTATAGAATATTTGCATTGATTTCTGGGACTTGGCTAATTAATTTAAATCCATGAATCATCCTATCAAAAAACGTTATTATATATGAGCACATTTTTAGATTGTTGATTTGCATTTTGTAATATGATTGGGAAATCTGGGATCTTAACATGAAATTTTGTTCTTGGTGCATCATGTTGAAGGAAAAAAGGAAATTTGGAAATGGAAGTTGTTGCTTTCTTGCAATACACTCTCTTCCTTTCTTGATCATTAATTAAGGATATGATGAAACTATGAGCTAAAGCTTACTTCCAAGTTCCATTTTAGGATTTTCATCTAGAGTAAAATAAAAAAAAAAAAAATAAAACAAAATCCTTTCTTTTCTTCCACAATGGAATAACTCTTTCTTCTTTCCCTGGCGCTTCGTCTGACATTGATGAAGATTAATTTTATTTACGTGGGAAGCAGAAGAAACATCATAGTAGTATTATTATATAATTTATGTATAGTAATAAATGAAGTGGGTTTCATGTGATGCTACTCAGTGTATATAAAATAATCATGATTTTTATTTTGCTTAATAGATTCTCTGCATTCACATAATTAAAGTTCCCATCGAGATCTTATAAAATTATACAAATGGTCATTAATAATGTGGAAATTAATAAGTGCGATCTGATTTGCCATGTTTATCTCTTGGCCATTCGGTCCACTTACCAATTTTTTACTAAGTTTCCCAAAAATAATTCTGGTGACCAAAAAACTTGATAAATTATACACATCTATTTCATCTTACATGCGTTATTGGATTCATTTTCGTGAAAATTGTTCGAAGGTGTCCGTGCAGCATTAAAATTTATCTGGATTATATAAATGCATTTTTAAAGCTTTTTAAATGGTCCAAAATGCATGATAGAAGTATAGAGAAAATTTTATGGGGCCTGATAGTTATGAGAAGACCGATTTTATTATTTTATTGAATGATTTAGATTTATTTTGTGATTACTATTAATTTTCTTGATCAATTTAATTATAATATTTCAGACTGTACAGTCCTATTATAGAACTATTGGAGTCCACGTTAACATGGTAGAAGTAATTTTTCCTTAAATATATATGTATGTATAATGTATTTTATAATGATTTGGGTGGACGGAAGAGTACGACAAAGATCTTGGGACTATAATTGTAACCACCACCAGATGGAAGAGAATGTGCTGATGATATCTACCTTTTTCTCTTTATTGTCGACCATTGTTCTTGTCGTAAGTCCTACGTAATTTATCCCGATACTTTTCCTAACATCAAACTCAAAGTTAGGAGGGTTCAGTGCTCTCGAATAAAGTAGAGAACTAAGAATTTTATTTGGATTTCTTCACCTGCTGTCTTTAAGAAATATTGGGTTGGATGGGATGATAACAAAATCTGTATATGCATCTGTATGTGGATCCTAATTTTTTGGTTTGTTCGATGAACAAAACTGTTCATAAAATAAGCAACTATATATAAGAGAGGAACCAAACCTGCAACAAATAGTTAAGTGAGCAAATAATTCTATTATACTCTAAATCTTATAATATCTCGCTTTTGTATAAATAATAAATGTGAATTAGGTTTTAAATATAATTTTTAAGAATTTAATCCGATAGGTATTTATAAACATGTACCTATTTTGAAACCATACTCTAAATCATATAGGATATAAGTTTTAGACTTATATATTAACTGCATAAAAATTATCAACTAATAATAATAATAATAATAATACAACTTTATGTTTGTGAATTGCTAATGGAGGCCATGATTAGGACAGCCAAAGAATTAAGGGGCTCCGATTTCCTTCCCTTTTTTATTTTCCACTTTATCAAAGGTGTTCGAATAAAAAAAAAAAAGGCAATGTTTGTAAAAAGAGTTTTCATTTGTCATCCATTCGTACTCCTCAATTGTGGAAAGTAAAATTCTTTCTGCATATTCTAAGTAAGGATTAGCAGGTACAAAATGAGTAGGATATGAAATATTATCCGTATCCAACTCTAAAAGGTAAGGGTACTGATTCTTTTATCCGAACACTATCCAATAGCATCTCGTGCTCACTCTATACCTTGTGGAACCTATAACTTTTTTTATGAAATCTTTGATTTTTTTTCTTTTCATTTCTTGATTTTTAAGTTTATAGTGATTATATACAATTTCATATAATATGTAAAATTATCTTATTTTCATATATTTATAGTAAATAGCCAATGAAAAGTAATTTAAAAAATCATTTATTAAAATCACAAATTCTATATTATGAAGGATTTATTTATGTGTGAAAGTTGAAACTTATAACTTCCTTCGGTTGAAAGAAAAATAAAAGGAAAATAACAAAAATTATAAAAGAATGAATATATTTTAAAAAAATCATCAAAAGATTATATTTTAGTTTAATTATCCTTGGATGATACATAAAATATTTTCTAGGTTAAACTATTAATAAGTAATTAAAGGAATATAGACTTATTAAAAACTAAATAGTCAAGAAAACGAAGAATTATCACTACCTTAAATATTATTTATGTTAACAAAAAAATTTGTAGAAATAAATAATACTATTTTATTATTAATAACTTAATATTATTTTATTCAATTTTTATAGGGTAGGTACCCATGAACCTGTACCATATATTTAAATAAATACAAGTTCCAAGGTAGATATAGGGTATGGAAAGCCCATGCCCGTATCCTACCCTATGGAAGTAGATTTCAAAAAATCATATACATAGAACCTATCTACTAACTCTTAATACCCATACAGAACTTATTCGGTCAAGCAAGGTATGGGTGGATACTCTATATGATAGGTTATCTGCTCATCCATAATTCTAAGATAATTATTATTATTTTTTGTTTCTTTTTTTAATTCATTTGCTTTGTATATAATGTATTATCTTATATCAAATAATTAATCTACCTTACATCTTTAACTTAAAGTTAGTGATGCCCATATATATTGCATTTTGCTATTATTGTACTTAATCAAAACTCTTTATCTTTGTATTATTTATGATTTATATTCAAAAGCCTTATTGACTTTCAAATAATATTGGGTATGCCTGGCTATAATAATTTAAACAAAAGAAGAAAAAAATATAAATATGTGAACTTATACCATTCTACCAATGGAAATAAATACAATATGATACATTAACTATTCTATGGGTATAATCATGGTTAGTACCAATCTAAACTATTAAATAAATAATGGACAATCCTATAAAAAAAATGAGGAAATTGTGGAATTTTTTTTAAAAAAGTAAATAAGTCTTAAATTTCATTCACTACAAGAGAAAAGAGGATTTCTATTTGTGGCTTATAACACCAATTCATTTGGGAAATTTAAAAGTCTTAAATTTTATTCACTCCGATTATTATTATAAAAAAAAAATACACAGATTCATGTGATGTTTCTGGTTTGGTAGGAAAAATAAAACATGCTTTTTCAGAAAGACGTTGGTAATAAATATTTGACTTTTAGCCAACGGTCCTTAGCCTAATAAAAGACAACGTACTGCATTAAAACCTTACATGCCTTGTATGCTTGCTATGCAGAGGTGACAATTCACAAGCAAACCAATACTACATTACTCTTCTGATCTGAATCTGAAACCTATTCATTCCCTTTACATGATAAGATTGTTTGTGTCTCCATCCGTGTCTCCACCGTTTCGTTCTGTGTTGCCACCATCCGGCGTTTTACTCTCTGTCTCTTCTCTTCCTAATGAGAAGAGACATGGAGAGTGGCAGGCTTGGCAATTTGGATGCAAGTACGAGTGCAAGTGGGATGAATTCGGGTTCGAAGGAAGATGAGTCATCCTGGTGCGGTCAATTTAGAAATGTATGCAATCCATGGATGGCTAGATATGTATATGGGCTTATTTTTCTGCTTGCAAATCTTCTAGCTTGGGCAGTTCGAGATTATGGCCATGGTGCATTAAGAGAGATGGAAAGTAAGACTCTTCATTTTACTTTGTCTCTTTTGATTTTGGGACTAATCTTTCTAAGTCCCTACTCGGTTGTCGTGAATTAGTATTGACTAATGATTAATGATATCCTTGTGTTTGGATGAAGAATTGAAAGGATGCCATGGTGCCGGAGATTGTTTAGGTGCAGAAGGCGTGTTGAGAGTGAGCTTGGGATGTTTTGTATCCTTCATTAAGGTAGATTTATGGTTGTTGAATCTATCTGCAATCATCCTGAAAATTTTACTTAAATCAACTGGATTTTGTTTGGTTACTACTTTGAAAGCCTTGACAACTATACTCGTAAAGACATTCTTCATGATAATGTTTCTAACAACTGTCCGCGCCTCAAAGTTGAACGAGCCAAGAGATTTATGGCAATCCGGATGGTGGTCTGTAAAAATTGTTCTCTTAATTGCTCTGATAATTCTCCCCTTCTTGGTTCCTTCCACGTTTATCCGTCTTTATGGTTAGTCATTTACATTAATTCAAAAAGTCTACTAGTGAGTTTTTTAGATGATGTGCTAAACAGATTTTCGTACTTAATTTGGCAGGGGAAATTGCTCATTTTGGTGCCGGGTAAGTTTTTACTTCTATTTCCTGATTTCATAAGACAAGTCAAATTAGTTGGAATCAAATTTCATCTAAAGGAGTTTCCATTAATCTTTCTCAGGGTGTTTCTCCTAATTCAGCTGATAAGTATAATCAGTTTCATTACATGGCTGAACGACTGCTGTTTGTCTGAGAAAAACGTGGAAAAATGGTGAGATTCCCATCTTTCTTTGCACAATATTACTTATCCTCCAGATTAAGACGCTGACTGTTTATTGTGCTCTAGAGTTATCCCCAAGAAAATGATCTTAGCTTAAACGTCTAAGATGGAAGCAAACAGAACCATCTAGCAGGATATCGAAACTTTTGGGATCAATTCTATTGATTTGAGATTGAAACTGTTGTCAATATATGTAGCATTTGAGTGCTTCACTAACTTGTATTTAGAAAATTGCACTGCATTGCAGCCACATTCAGGTGATGTTACTCGCAACCACGGCATACGTAGTATGCATCGTCGGGATCATTTTACTTTACATTTGGTATGCACCAGAGCCATCTTGTCTCCTCAATATTTTCTTCATAACGTGGACCCTGGTCCTTCTTCAACTCATGACTAGTGTTTCTCTTCACCCTAAAGTAAGTCTTGATGCGTTACGTGGTTTGTCTTCATTTCTACGGAAACCACAACTTGTGATGCTTTGAATATACAGGTGGACGCAGGCTTCTTGACTCCAGGTCTTATGGGACTCTACATTGTATTCATATGTTGGTGCGCTATCAGAAGGTATTGGTCCAATTTCATTAGTTAAAGTAGCATTTCAGACCGAAGAAAAGCTTTAATCTACTCACAAAGTCTAAGCGACTCATCCATTAGACACTAAGAATGTTCAATATTGTTAATAATAGAGATAAAAGCCTTAGACCACTCTACCATTCTCCTTATTCTGATAATGACAGCCAGCCTTGTTGATTCGTTTTTCCTTCAGTAGAAGTCTTTGTTTATGTTTTGTAACAGCAGCAGCTATGAGAGTCGCTCTTGTAGCTTGCAGAGTATTAATATAAGGTCATGAATCCAAAGGGTAAATTACACTGGAAAATCACAACATTCGGTAGTAAGTTCATTTGAGTCTCAATATTTCGAGTGATTTAAAAGAGATTCTAACATTTGAAGAAGTGGGTTAATTAAGGTCTCCATTGACACGTAGTATAATATAATGTGTCTTCTGAGTTTTAGTTAAATGTTTTTCCTATTCACACGTGTCAACAGAAACTTAAATTGACCCATTTCTCCAAATGTTAAGACCTTTTTTGAGCTACTCGAAATATTGAGACCTTAAATAAATTTATCCCCAAACGTTAAGACCTTCCGATGTAATTTGTCCTGAATTTGAATCACCATCATAATTTTGCCTCCATTATAATTAATTGGTCCACTTGATAGCTTCAACCTAAGTAGCACAGTCCAAAAGTTTAAACTTTTAAACTTGATTGTGTGGATCAAAGTCAGAATTAGTCATGTTGTAAGACGATTCAGCTCTACACGCACGTGATCTCATAAGTAACAGTCATTTTCATCATACTTTTTGTAAATCTGGAGAAGTTAGTTTCATTTTGTATAAGAAGTTTGATAATGATATAAATAAAACTTTGACATTGTCATATGTTTGCATCCGCAGTGAACCAGCAGGCATAAGTTGCAATAGAAAAGCTGAAGCTTCCAACAGGACTGATTGGCTCACAATCATAGTAAGTCATGTTCCTGCAGCAATGTTTGATTGAATTGAAGACATTATTGCATTCATCAGGGCTAGTATGCAGGAAATTATTCCCACAGAGCAACAGTTACTATAACTTCCTTGAAATGCAAAGATTTAGTTGGCCCGAAGGATGTATTGCCATCCCTGATATAAGCCTAAGCAAGCATTCTTAATAGAAATAGGTGAAAAATGACTAGAGCTTTTCACAAGGCTTGATGCAACATAGAACTAACCACTCGATTGAGCTTTTCATTTCTTTTATCTCTTAGACTTGACAGCGTTTATTGTTCATGGGCAGAGCTTCGTTGTTGCAGTACTCGCAATTGTTATTGCAACCTTTTCAACAGGCATTGATTCTGAGTGTTTCCAGGTTCGTTTTCGAAGGGTCTAAACTTATCCTTGGTTGTTGAGTTTTGTCATTACTAAGGTATTTGTCACTACAGTTCAAGAAAAAGGACAAGAGATCTGATGAGGAGGTTCCATATGGCTACGGTTTCTTCCATTTTGTATTTGCAACTGGAGCCATGTATTTTGCAATGCTATTGATTGGCTGGAACACTCATCACTCTATGAAAAAGTATGTAGCGCATTAACTAATCTCTCTTTTCATTTTTATGCTAGAACTAGTATATAGGACTGGTAATGTTCATCCTTTATGAATATATAGTTCTCAATCCAAAACAGCTTTTTATAATCATGTGTACTTAATGTCAAAACAATCAAGAAATGTGGGTATGAATCCTCAAACAAATCTAGAGTATGCATATGGGCAGATTTTCAATGTATTGCCATTTTAAGAAAATAGCAGCTAGGCTTGATTTTTCCCAGACTTGGTATTATGCAGAAAAACTCACCTTTATATTCCATTGCAGGTGGACAATTGATGTGGGATGGACTAGCACTTGGGTTCGAATAGTGAATGAATGGGTAGCAGTTTGTGTCTACTGTAAGTACTTCGGTATGGTAACTAGAAAAGGTGCAAACTGCAAATATATACCCAAAAATATTAGTTAGGTGCAGATAGATCCAATGAAATCCCGAAACTGCCTTCACCTTCTCATGACTTCTAAAAATGTGCACTTACTTCCCTAACTGCTGCTAAACCCCACCCCCCAGAGGTAGCATTGTTTTGGGAGCTTTAGTATCGTTTGTGGAAATAAATGTATATTTTCAAAAGCTATGAAGTGCTTTTAGAGTTTAGGATAGTTGTCCACACCTAACTAACAATTTTAGGGGTGCATTTTGCAATTATGCTGTGAAAAGATAGACTGTTTCACTGGCCATTTGCTTAGGACATACTAGAATTAGATAAAATAAAAGAATAACTTCTAGCATTCTTTTATGCAGTATGGATACTTGTATCGCCCCTTGTATGGAAGTCGAGACAAACAGAAGAAACTACATAACAAGTATAGAAGGCTGCAATTTTCCAATCAAAAGTTGTGGATATGATGAGGTAGAGACATTGGAAACATACATCCACAAAGTGACCAAAGAGAGGGCCATTCTACTTGAAATTATTTCATTTATTTGAGATCATGGCACAACATAGCAAAACATGTAAACCAACTGTGTTGCTCCAGATGACCTTTCTCATGTAAATACAAATATGTGTGATGCAAATAGTGATATAACATAAACATGGCAAGCAACGATATATGGCCTTTCCCTTGCTGATATTTAAAATATATGTATGATGGATGTATATATATAAACATTTTTGTGATGGGTGTAAGGGGCATTTTGTCTGTATGTGATGCTCATTGAAAAGCTTTGCCTTTTTTGTATTGTTAGTGTAGTTACATTGCTTGTGAGAATGAGATATAAACAATGATAAAGTAGTTCATTGTTGAAAAAAGTAGTGACTATTTTCATGTTCTCTAATGTTTTCCCCTACCTAGAGATAGTTATTCGTAAACTCAAAGAGAGTTGGCTTTGTTTTAAAAATTATCATGGCAAATTACTCAAGATCTAAGTATCTTGCTACCAAGCTTACTTTTTAAGCTCACTAAACAGCACAACTAGGACTTATTCATCACATAGTCCTCGTGGATTGGTTTAAAGAGAGTGTACCCTATCCTTGAAAAGGTTTATGTGTCTACTAAGACAGATGTCGCTCTGAGCATGAACAGTATTCCCTTGTTCTTCATTAACACACTAGAACTTGTAAGATTTTAAGGGAGGGCAGGGGAAGCACAATAATCTCGGTAAGAATCATTTCTGCATAAAAAGAATTATACACCTTGTTGCTTTTCCAAGCATCACAACAAGTAATGACTTCCAATCGGTCATTATACTTAAACAATTCATTAGATAGAGTTTAAATGAATTACTAACTGATCTAAACATATCAATATGAAAAAATCATAACTCATGCTTAAACTGACACTTCAGTTTGAGTAATGGGTACAATTTCTCAAGATAAACTGATAAATCTACAATATATGCTATGCAGTGCAACTATCATTTAAGTTTTAATCAAGCCACGTATCTATATATGTTCTAGCAAAAGAATGTGAAAGAAAATGTATACAAGGAAATAAGATTTAGATCAATAGTGACCATCCTAAATCCCCAATGATCAATTCTTATTGCCCTGTAGATGCAATTTTCGATTCATTAATATTGCGGCAGCAGGGTTAGCTCTACATAAAGCAATGCTAAGGGTCTAATTCGGTCAGGCTTTATTTCTAGTGAAATTTTTTAAATAAATTAATCACTTTATAGGATGGTTATTTCTTGCTATATGCTTTGACTCTACAATTGGAATGTGAAACTTCAGACCATAATTCCAATGGTCGGGATAATTCGTGAACCGCTGTGGGTATTGCTTTTAAAGAGGTCGGAAAGGTGCAACGTGCTCTGTTTAGACATGTTAAACTTGGTTTGTAGATGTTCTTGAAGAGTTGACTTTTGACATTTTTCTCGCATTTTATTCTCAACTGTCATGAATTATTCTGAACCAAATCAAACCGTGAAGTGTGGGTTTTAAATAGATTGAATCAACCACACGTTTTGATTTAGGGGCTTTTCCAAACCCGTTTCCATGTGGCACAAACTCAAATTTGGTTCACAGATCAAATCAGGAATTTACCAATAAAAGAATTTTACAAGCCAATTTGGAAAGGAAAACCATAATTTTTGTTCTGATTGATTCAGTTTATATATACTTCGGTTCGATTTCATTTGATAGATTTTTGCACCCCTAATATGCTTACCGGAGCATTCTGTAAATAAGAGATCGATGTACAAACATTCGACATAACTAGCTGTAATTTCTCCCGTTAGCATGCTCAATTTCTTAATCTAGAAACCACATCATTACTACATATTAGGTTTATTTGCATGCGGAACTGGTTCCAGCGAAAATTGTTAGTTCCTATCCTACCAAAAAGCTAATTTAATTCTGTCCCCACTCCTCGAGGCACCGCAAATGGCATTAAATTTCTCATTAAGACTTGACCAACCAGATGGACAATTTTCCTGTGCCAAAGGATTTTCCTGTCACTGGCCGATTTCATGTACCATACAGCAAGCTTAGAGTCAAACACCTAGATGTAATTGAATTAACCCCTGTAAACGCAAAAGAAAACCACCACCATGTAAATGCGCATCAAATCCAAAATTGGCTTCATCTTCTAAGGTTTTCACTGAAATATAACAGATCTAATTCCAGTGAGATGCTCACAAAATGTGCTTCAAAGTTTATACAATTTGAAAACTAATTCACTTTGCTTGAGGGGGCATATTTTCCTTCATATAGCAACTACGTTTTTGACATCATAACTCCCCCCAAAAGTACCCAAGTGTCCGGAGTTCTGTGACATTATAATGCCATATTAAACAGAAAGTGCAAGAGCCCTGGAGTAGGCTGTTAAGGAGAAACAACCATGCAGAGGTTTAATTTAGATAGCAATTAAGCAACAATCACCTCAACACTAAATATGGACAAAGTAGGGCTTCCCAGTAATATCATTACAAAGCTTGCACTGGAAAAACTTGCTAACAAACACAAACGACAAACCCCCTTACCACATAAATGAAGCAATTGCAAAGCAAAAAATATAATATAAAGAATGATACAGCTTTCCCCAGGAAGGGGAGACAAAAGACTGACTACAAGTATCACTAATTATCAACAAGACAACTTTTCTGCACGAAAGAATAATCCAAGAACCAATGATGCTTCCACAAATCCCTTGCATTGTTTCATCTCACTAGTTCTAAGATTCTTGGAGGATCCTGTAGCATGAAGAATTTGTGCAGGAGAATGCACTTGACTTCTCATTGTTCTACCAAATCCAAGACCAAAATCTTTTACCAAGCATGATTACTTGAAGCAACAAGAGGATGCTCGTTCAGAGGAGCAACAAACAGATGCTGTCTCAATAAAAAATATGCAGAGAATTTGGTCCGTTTGTTTCAACCAAATGGGTTGCCTCCAAGAGACGCTGAAGGTGTTCCAGTATAAGAACCTGGTAAGTTGCTAGCCATTGAAGGATTTGAATTCATGGAACCAAAAGATGATACATCACTGCCAAAACCTCCGATTCCTGGGTGCCTGAGAAAATGCAAGAACCATTTCATTGTGATTTGGATGTTCTTCTGAAGTTATGGAAAGGATATTTAAACTATGCTTTTTGAGTTCAGTATAGGAAATTCTGAAAGAAGGGTCCTATAGACAACAGTTCAGGAAACTATCATATCATTTTAGGAGCTCTTTTAACAAAGCACATAACCAGATAAGTGCATAGAGAACATTCCGCACAATGCCACAGCATTCAGTCAGTCATGTCACGATATGTATGAGAGAAAGTCAAATTACCTTGGCAATGTTGTCGCACTGGGCATTTGCTGCATCATATATGCACCTGCAATTTCATTAAAGAACCATTCAGATGTGCAAATTACAGAAGAAAACAGGTTGGGCAATTAAATGAGTAATGACAAACCTGGAGGCAATGCTGTTGACTGAGATGGGGCAATAGGAGGCACTGCTGACATATATGATGAAGCAGGAGGAGATAACCATGCCGTAGAGGAAGTCCCCATGCTTGGATTGTGCACCAAGCTGGAAGAGGGTGGCAAACTTGGTAAAGCATTATGCAATGGTGCCATAGATGGGAACTGCTGGATAAGGAAAATACGAGTCAGTTCAATAAAATTTATATTATATAAGTCCCAGAATGGCAATAGAAAAGAAAGGAAAGTTCCAAAATGAAGCATTGGCAAATTGGTCAACATACTCATCCAAAAAGTAAAGGACGCAGAGTGATTTAAAAGAATAATAGACCATGAACTGTGGTTGGCCAACCCATTAAAATTATTACAAATCAATAATCGAATTCTTTTGTAAATTTGGTGCACCTATTAAATATGTTTATCATTGCCAAAATAGCACTTTAAAATTGTACCTTGAAGATATGATCTTTTTTTTTTTTTTTTTTTTGGCTGAATGAAGATCCAATCTTTACTTATACAAAGTTCGCATCTTGAAGATGTAAGTTCAGTTCAAATAATTATGAGCACAAATCCCATATTGAACATGCGAGTTCAATTTAAAAATTACTTGCAAATAGCACTTTAAAATCACATCTTGAAGATGTGATATTTGTTCAAACAAAACTTGCATCTTCTTCAGTTCAAATTATTCAACCGCAACCCCATGTTTAACATGCAAGTTCTTTGCATTTTATGACACGATTTTGTAAAGGCATTTTGAAAATTAACTTTACCCAAAACCTATTTTGGACATTATATTTTATAGAAGTAGTACTGACCATTCACTCAGCCATAATCCAATATCTTATTATATCAAGAACAAACTTTCAACATGCTTAGTTCATACGCCTTTACCTAAGTTGTATTACACAGAAGAAGTTGCAAAGGGAATCAAAAGATGAATCAACTTACAGGTGGTGCTTGAACTGGAGAAGGTTCATTTATATCAAATGGGTTAACTGATCTTGCTGGCTGTGGAAAAGCTGGCATAGTCTGGAGCAACAAATCATGTTATAGAAAGTAAATGCTTTCTTAAATGCTTCTCAACAGAAAATTTGCAACTAAGCACAGCCATGAGAAAAATGGAGGACCCCATTTTGGCTACACCCTCATGGAGGGTGTAGCCAAACCTCTCTCCAACTATCGTAAATTACACTAGATTGAAAAGCATACCATTGCAAAGTTATTTGGCATACTGTAGCCCATGCCATATGCTGGAGCCGCATGCCATCCCAAAACAGGTGCTTGATAGGCTGAATAAGTAGTGGTGAAGAGATCCTGCAATCAATCCACTTTTGACATTAAATAACAATTTGTTTTCAAGGTTCATGACTGCAAATTAAAATTGTCAAAATCCTCCTTCTGCATAATTACCACTGGTAATTCTTTTCTTGTATGCTTTGCTTCTTTGGAAGACTGCTGTGGTGCTGCAGCAGGAGGAGCCTGAGTAGGATGCAAGACACCTGGAAGTGGTTGGGAAGAAATTGTACTGAAAGAAACTTGAGGATTAACAGCAAGTGGTGGATTCCCAGTCTACAGCAAAAGTGAAAACCATAGCAGGTTATAATTACAGCACCAAAATACCCCACATAGAGAGTTCAAGTTCAAAAAGAAACAGCATAATCAACCTGATTGCTAGGAGTTCCATTGATAGGAACTGCAGATTGTTGAGAGGGATGAAAACTAGCTGCACCAGCTGCTGGGAAAAGAGATGGCTGCTGAGGTAGCATATTATGAGATGTAACAGTACTAGAGGGGAATGTTGGCATCAATCCAGGGGGAATTGATGAAGCACCACCCTGTGGTAAGTTTGGTATATTGTTTATTGCTGCACTGGAAGAAACACCTGCAGTTGGAGGGAATGCATTCCCTGCTGATGCAAGAGTTGATCCACCAGTAACTGGTAAGGCTGCTGAGTTTCCCCCAAGGGCAGCAACCAGACCACCAGCTACATCAGGTTTTCCTGAACCTGGTCCTGAAGCTGGCATTGATAAATCCAATAAAACAGAATCAAGATTGCTTGAATTTGGAGGTTGAGGAGCTTTAGCAACAGGAGCAACATCAAAAGAGGCCCAATTATTTTCATTATTGGAACTTATTTGCTGAGCACTGGGTTGAGTTACGGTAGAAGGTTTTTGCTGTGCTGCAACAGGAGGCTCTGGGTCAGCATCAAAATCAATCAAGCTTGCAGAGCTTTCCCATTTCACTTCTGCTGTGTTACTGGCTGTGGAAGCCAAGCTACTAGAAGAAGTCGTCCTCTGTAATAAATTAGTAAGAAGATTGAACTTTTTCCTGAGAAAAATAAAAAAATATTGAACTATGAAAGAAAGACAGCTCAGGTTCAATTCCACAAAAAGCTTAAGATTAGATCGTCTTCAACTGTGACAGTACCATTCAGGATGGGTCAGAAAGATGAACAATCCTAATAAATAGGAATAGAAGACAGAAGATAAAGAGGACGGAGGAGAAATCTCAGTGGGCATTTCTAGATAGGGTTAATGTACATGTATGAAGAGTGAAGAAAAAAATAACTATATAAATAAGGAAAAGAAAAGGAGCTCATGGTTTTGATCATTCAAATGAACAGCAAAAACAAGCAATGAAAATACAGTCACAAGGTTATACTGTCAATTCTCTCATTTTACAACTATGATCACCTTAAAATATAACTGGTAAATTTAAAGGCAAGTAAAATTACAACAAATTAAAATATATTATGGAAATTGGATTTTAAACCATTTCAAAAAGACAGTGCTCATACAGGTCCAAAATCGACAGGTCTATATCATCCAAGATATCAACAGGGAGTCAATCGTATGTGCAACTGATAAAGTTTTCCACAATAAAGGGAAAATATAAAATGTAAATGGATGTCAAACCAGGAAGAAGGCTCACCTGAGTCTGTGCAGGTGCTTCACTAACCTTGCCAACATTGGCCTTTGGTGGTTCACCAATACGAAGAGGCATGACATTTTCCCCTAAAATCTCCCTTACAGGTCGTACTACAGGTGGACTGGGAGAACCAAAATCTTTTTGTCGCTCTGGCGACTCTCCAACCTTAGACTCTCCATCCAATACCCCACGGTCATCAACTTTCCTTCCGTTTCCAAATCTATCTTCTCGACGCCAATCATTGATAATTTCAGGACGAACAGGACTTCTTTTGTAATCATTGTACTGACGACCATCTTGCTCATATCCAGGACTTCTTCCACCTGGGCTAGACCTATCACTGTAACGACGATCATATGTATCCTCATATGCTGGGCTTCGAGAACCGCCTTGATACGAATCTTCTTTGTCACCCTATAATTAACAAAATGAGAAGAGCTGCACAAAGCATTTCTCACCAGCACTATACTAATATGAGTTGCAGACATTTTAAAAGAACAGGCTAAGTCGATGTTGTACACCATCAATCAAATTCAACACGAATAGCTTCAGAGAAATAAATAGTCGATATCCTACCGTCTTCATCCTTGGAGGTCTATCTAAGTTTTTGCCGCCAGAGAATCTTCCATCCACATAGACATGCTTAATGAAATCTCGAAGTTTGTCAATATTACTGAAAATAGATATATACGTATCAATTTCATTAAACAAAGATCACAAAAGTTCACTGTGAGAGGGAGAGAGAGAGAAAGAGAACAAGAAATCTCTTTTTTACGGCATTACCCGCCATCAGGAAAGGAATTGCGTTGTGAATCCCAATCCTTCAAATATATTTCCTTTGCACGCTACAAGTAAAACATGGAGATGAGTCAATAAGCCAAAATCACAGAATAACATTTCATTAAAAAAGCAGATTCTTGTAGCACCTGATTTCCTCCCCCTTGGAGCGCACTAACTTCTTGTGATGTAAATTTAGCCATGGAAATGGATTTTACTCGATGAGTGAACTCACGGCTGCATCCAGTGAAAGATTTTGTTTAGTACGAACAATTCCCTATAAATCAATGCCTCAGGAAGAGCAATCATTTATGGCTACATGTTGTCTGCTGACACTCTTCATTCAAAGAGACCATGAACAATTTTCACATGCTCACTGGACTACATGAACGTTCCTCAGATAAGACATGAGTAAATATTTAATGGTACTTACTGTATTCCACTACAAGTAGTGCATATGAATGTGTTGAAACTGGTACATACATACTGTGGTCCCTGCAAATGGTAATATAATTTGCATGAACACATTAGATGATAGAAAACACAATGCACATAAATATGAGGTTATTTTACAGAGAAAATTTATTGTTTACATGAAGTCAGCAGCTTTTTCTTGCTTGGGTAAGATTTTTTCCCCCCTCAAGAAATGCCTTTCATTCATAAAAATTACCCCAACTGGAGCTTCGTCATTAGCATTGCCCAGAAAACTCATATCTAAGAGAGGGGATGGGGGTCTCTCAACCGAGCACAGCGGACCCCTTCTTAGCATGAGAAAAATGCCAACAGCAACTTTCATAGAAAATTCTTGCACTAAATCAAAGGTAAAGATTCCTCAATTACAGCTATAACAGATGAAGACAACCACTTAAAGCATCCAGTTATTCCATTCCAGAAGAGGAAATAAAAATCAAATTTGGATAACCATTGTTTCAAAGGTTTAATTGGAGGAGGAAATTGTATTCCCTTCTATGGAAATGATTAGCAAGGGGAAATTCTAAAGTGGTGATGAGTGTGCTCTACTCTATATAATAAGGTCTTCTGCTAGAGGTGGACTAAAAAAATTTTTCTACCCTTTTTTTTTAATTGCAACCAATGCCATCAGATCCTCTAATGTCCTATTCCTTTCCTCTTTTTTCGATTTGATAGAAATAATCTACAACTTAAGCTTCTCCAAATGCACGCATCCAAATTGCATGTGTGCTAAGTTACTCCATCAAACAAGATCATGTGATTGAGCGATTTCACACCCAATTGAATGCCATTATTGCTTGAGCCATATCCACCGTAAACCAAGTTATTTCCATGAAATGTGGCAATCATCAAATCTACAATAAAATATCCTTTGGATATATGTGTGGGTTTGTGCAACGTAATCATTGCTTGGTGTAATTATTCACAAATGGACAGAGCAGTTTTTCCTTCAAGAAGATTTGGTAAGCATTCCAGACACTGATAGTACTAAGCACATCAAAGTAAAGAGAAGAAAAGGCAAGCACAAACATCTATTGGCATCAACAAGTGTACCAGCAGCTGATTTTTTTTTTTTTTTTTTTTTTTTTTACAGCCCAACAACCACCCCCCCCCCCCCCCCCAAAAAAAAAAAACAATAAAAAAAAAAAATCATCAATTAGTCATTATTCTATGATTATTTGCACTCAGAGAGATGTATAAACTTCGCCTATAAGATAGAAATCTGTAAATAAATGAATAATATGCGGGCAACATGGATATTCAGAACTAATGATTTACATTACAGAAGTAAATGAAATTACTACACTTTAAAATCTAGCCCTGTAAAATAATGTACATAGCACACCATACTATATATTTAATAGAATCTACAAATGGAACAAACTACTTCAGCAATGATTTTAGATGAATTTTCAAAATACAGGCCCAAACAAGATTCATTGAAGATTTCTGTTCAATGTTAATTCAAGCACTAGCATCCTAGCAAAGCATTGGTTGGATTCATGGAAAACATTTCCAAATTTTTTTCTGTTTTTGACATTGTTATAATTGAGTCATTACAATACTCAACTATTACCATAGATATCATAATAGTTGCATTTATTAATGGCTTTTAGCTGGCAATGAGATGCAACTAAAGCGGGTAGCAACCCTCTCCTCTTTGGCAGTGTTTGACTGTAATGGAAAGCAATTTCCTCTCGGTGGGGCAACTTTCGTAATCGGAAACTTAATAATGGTATTTTACTAAAGTGGCAAAACGCTTGTGGATGATAGGGAAAATGATTTTATCTTCAGTGACCATAGTAGCCAGTTGACCATTGCAATGTTTTACTGGAGTAAAAAATTTGGAAAATGAGAAAAACTCAATTCTGCCTTTTTTAAATGAAATTTGCCGATCATTTTCCCAATCAGTCAACCATAATCTGTCTCACATCAATTGAAACTACAAGCCACTAGTTTAATAACTTCTTAATTTTCCACCTTTTACCAAATGAGAAATAGGATGGACCAAATAAATTATCATAAGTTATTGCAAAGATTAGATTATAAAAACGTCTTCCACTAGAAGTACTCCAAGTTCATCCATACACGGAAAACTACAAACTACATACCAAACTATTACAGTTGATGCATCTCCGATTCTCCGGAAGTTTGAGGAGTCCACGTATTATTTTTTCATTTTTCTCATCTTCCTTCATCCGGCTCGCCATTCTCTATTACCTACTGCATTTAATCCCAAACTTAAATTACAATTCACACATAAAAACCTCAATTCCTTCCATTTCCATACCAGGAAAAAAAAAATACGATGCATTATAATCATTGATCCATATTCAAACCAGCACATAAAACTCCGTGTGCGAAATTCCAATCACAATGTGATTCAATCAGTATATGTGCTTATTCATTTCATGATCATCATACGAGAAAAAGACCAGAAACTTCTAGAACTAAATTAATTCTTTTTCTACTACAACAAACCGATACATGAATCAGTGATATGTACAGTAAGCAGTTGCTACAAGACTGAATGCATTGAAACTTGAACATAGAATGAAAATTACTTCATCAATTGTACGGTCTTCGCATAGTCAAAGCAAAATCAAATCAAATTCCGATCTCAAAACCACTAGATCTAACAAATCAAGCACCTACAGGTACTAAGCCCTAACGAAACAAGATCAAATCGAACTCAAAAACAGAATTTGCACAATGCAACAAATGAATAATCATCGAAAGAAAGAGAGAGAGAGATCAACGCATTTTCAAAACTAAACCGAAGCAAGGAAAATAATCAAAGTCACCTGTTTGGAAACTGAGAAAACGAAAAGGAAGATTTTAACGAATGCTAGAAAATGAACGAGAATTTCACTTCACAAAAAGAGAGAGAGAGAGAGAGAGAAGTGATGGAGTTATACTTGAGCAGTGAAGAATGATTGGAGATTGATCCGACGGCGAGGAAGACGAGAATAAAATATATATGTATGTATGTATAGGTTTGTGTACAGTAATTGAACGGATTGCTGTGAAGGACTTCTCTTTGTACAGCTCAGAGCTTAATATTACCATAGTAGAATCACGGCATAGAGAAACAGAGAAAGGGAGAGAGGGGGAGGGGTGCTTTTCAGATGTTGTCGGGTGTATGAGTTACAGGTGAGGACGTGCAGACATTACAGTAAAAAATTTATTTTCTTGCTTACAAATTAATTTTTTTTTTTCCCCTTCTTTTCACCAAAGAAAGAGCATACAAAACATAAATACAAAAAAAAGATTGTTAAGAAAAATAAGCTTCAAGATATACTCTGGCTAATTCCCTTCACTGTACTCATGGACTTTGAAATTTATCAAGAATATAATAAAGATATAATAATTATTATATTGGATCGAATGAAGAATATGTTTATTGTAAACAAAAAATAAAATAAAATATGAGTAAAAAAAATCATAAAAATCCTATTGTAAAATCACATTTAATATTCACAATACATACATGCGATAGGATGCGATACAATGTATGAGTACCATTAATAAATTACATCTTCCAATGATAATGTATTTTCCAATCAATATCATGTTTATTAATGATGATACTAATCTACACCTATATTGCATTAATAAATCACGATATACATGCATTTGATTCAAAGGTGACATGTTAGTAACATATCTTGTTTTCCATATTAATGTCCTATTTTAGGTTTTTTTTTAATTAAACCTTATTTAAGCAATTTATTTTCAATAAGTGTAATAAATAAGAAATAATTTCATTATACATATTTAGTTGATTAAGGAATTGCCTTGAAATAATAGTATAATATCTATCATGCCCCTATTATAAAACTAAATATTTTTTTAATTTATTATAGATAAAGGGAATAGCAAAGTATTAAATAGCAATTAATAAGATGGAAACATGAATTAATATTCGTTATTTTAGATAATTGCTATTTGGTGATAAAAATGTAACTAATATAGTAATAGCAACTTTACACAGAACCATAAGAGAAAAGATAAGAAATTAAAGAGCTATACATCCAATAACCGTACATTAATGTCACATTTAGAATAAGATGAATTGGATTTAAGGAATGGAATGGAATAGGAGGACAAAGATAAATCCATTATTTTGTTTAGATACATCATAAAATTAATGTGAATAATAAATGTGTATGAGGATAAAAAAAATAATCATAATAGTAAACATTTATAAGAAAGCAATGGAATTGCAATTCTAATGGCGGAATCGAATTCCCCCTCAATTTAGCTTTTAAAAATATATCCAAACATTATTTCAAGTTTCGTTCCCACATACCAAACATAACATAGAAATGCATTCCGTCAATTAGGTAAGGTTCACCGTTCACGTTGGTATTGATAGTCATAGAATAGGATAAAGATTTTTCAAAACCTATAATCTTTTATGATATATCAACATTTGAGAGTAAGTTTATTTAAAGTATAAACTTTTTGAGTTGTTAAAAAGAGGTATAAACATTTCATAAAGTGAATCAAACAAGGTAACAATGTTTTGCGAAGCTCATTTGAAGTATGAATAATTAAATTAATTTTCAATTAATTTTTCTTGATGATCAATTATCGATATCTTATTTGATTGACTTTGCAAAACTTTCATTCCTTTTTTTAACTATTTGAAATGTTGATACCTTAAATGAATTTATCCCTCAAATGTTGACTCCTCTTTTTAACCACTCAAAACGATGTAATTTACCCTTTTTTAGTTTTCAATCATTTTTGTTCAAGATTTTCATTTGTATATTACCTTTTGGAAATTTTTTAAATTGTAATGATTTATATTATTCTATTATGAAAGAACTTGTTATTTGAATTTCAAAACAACTTAATTTATATGTGCTTGAAGTTTTAACTTATATGTAAGTGTAATTTATCTTGTAAGATTAACAAATACTGAAGTGGAAAATCCATGGTTCCATCCATTAAATAGGGACTTAAAATCATACTCAACTTACCCTGTGATGACTAAAGTAGTTTCACAATTTGTTAATAGTGAATATATAAAAATAAAGTAATTTTATATAGAGCATAAAGGTAATGTATAGAAATAAAGTGGTTTTACATATAACATGAAGTCATATATAAAAATTAAGTGGTTTTTATACATAACATGAAACTGTATTTATTATTATAAATTTAAAATTTAAGAAAGAAAGAAAAATTATTTACAAGCTTCATGAAAAAAAAAATTGATGGATTTCAAAAGGTATCATATACCTTATGAGATGGGTACAATGTGTTATAAAAGTAGGTTTTGAGAACAAAATTTAGCTGCACCTTATAAGTAGCATACGAATAAAACTTCATACTCTACCCACCTTTTGTTCACTCCTAAATTATGAATGTATTATATTATTTTATATTTATATAAAATATGAGGTAAATTACTCTAAAATGTATCAATATTTTGGAGTAAGTGTTTTAAGGTATCAACATTTCAAGAGGTTAAAAAATGAATCGATGTTGTGCAGAGTGAATTAAATAAAATATTGTAAAGTTCAATTAAGGTATTATTATTTGAATTATTTTTTAATTAAATTTCTTTACTTTTCGTCAATCATCAATTATTATACTCAATTGAACTTTTCTAAATTAACACCAAAACTATATTCGTGTTTCATAAAGTGAATCATATAAGATATCAACTTTTTACAAAATTCATTTAAGGTATCAACTTTTGAATTATTTTTTAGTTAAGTTTCTTTACTCTTTGTCAATAGTCAATTATTATACTAAATTGAACTTTTCTAAATTAACAACACAACCATATCAATTACATCCAAATTCAAGGGATAGATCATCTAAAGAAATATCTTGAAATGGAGTTAATGTGTGTAGTTGTCATAATAGGTAAAAAAAATCAAATATTCCAGTAGAACATATGCACTAACTTAATTACTCGCTTGATATTTGTAATAGTTCATAATTACCCGTAAAGGTTAACAAGCAAAAGAACTCTAGGAAGAAAAACATATTATTAACCTCAAAATTCTAAAAGGTAAATTACTTCAGACAATATTAATGTTTAAAGATAAAATTATTTAAAGTATCAACATTTCAAATATTTAAAGTATCAACATTTCAAATAATTATAGAAAGGAATCAATATTTTGAAAATTAAATCAAATGAGGTATTGCAAAGTTTATTTTAGGTATTAACATTTCAATTAGCCTTTTTATTAAGTTTTCTTAATTTTCATTAATAGTCAATTATATATATATATATATATATATATATCTTATTTGACTCACTTTATAAAACATGGCGGTAGAGTTTCAAGAGACTATAGCCAGAAAACATAGTTAATGGTACACAAGGGGATGGTCCGGTGTGGCTACTTCGATGCTTTAGTCAGTAGTGGGAGGAGGGGAAGAGAGAGAGAGAGTAAACAAGTGTGTAAGTAAAGCATGTAATTGATATAATGTTCCATTGCCTTTTAGCCTTAAATTCTATTCATAGGTGATACCCATATCAAGATGAGGGCTCACAGAATATTCGTTGTCCACATGACGCATTCACAAGGAAGGAAAATAAGGAGAGTAAGGATCCCCTTATTGATATATAACCTAGACCCGAGGTGATGGTGGTAAACATCCGAAGAGAGTAGTAGGGAAATGTACTTGTAAGAAGATGAGTACGAAAGAGGAGGAGGACCTTAGTCTGGATCCTTGCTTGTAACACCAGAAAGAGATTGACTTCTACCTTAGTGTGTGATTGAGGCCCATTGGAGGTGGTCTAGGCCACTTGATGGACCTTGAGAACCTAGTTATTGGTCTATTTCACTAGTATTCGGTCTATTTGGTCATAATCAAATAATAAAGCCTATCAACAATGCCTAAACATTAAATCTCCTTTTAATTATTTTAAAATATTGATAATTTTAATAAATTTACTCAAAGTTGATACCTTTTAATGTAAATTTAGATGAATTTACTCTAAACATTGAATGCTTCTTTTAATTATTCAAAATTGATACATTAAATGAATTTATTCTAAAGGTTGATACCTCTTGATGAAAGTCTAGATGAATTATTGACATTTATAAATTCAATATTCAGAGAAATAATAAAAAAATTGATCAATATTCGAAAACCAAATGGGATAATATTTCAAAACATAACATAGAAGACTCAACAAAATTAATACATATCTTATGAAAGTCTCATCTAGACATGGGCATGGTTCGATTCTGAATCGGGAACTGGACCGATAGGCCAGTTCTAAAACTAGCTAAGGAACTATCAGTTTTTCGATTCTTATGCGGTTCTATGGCCTAGAACCGGATAGAATTGGCGGTTTCAGAATCGGTTCCATCGAAAAAAAAAATCAGACAAAATTTAAAAAATGTTATATTAAATATATAATTATTAATATTTAAATTATTTAACATGAATAGTAAAATTTATTACCTATTTACAAATATTTAATGTGTTATTATCACCAACATAAATAAATATAAGTTAAAATCATATATAATTTAGTTTGTATAAACTTCTCCTAATGTGAGTTTATTTTCTGTATTGTAATTTTCTTATTATCCTTTAGGATATTTTGCAATTTTATATTACTAACTACAATCGATGATATTAGTTGTGTTTGTATATAAATAAATGTGTATTCTAAACAAATTTTTTTAATTTTATTTAAATAATTTAACACTTTTAGACTCAATAAAAATATTTATTTTCAGTTTAAAAATTATTAATTTATTTTTTATTTTTACTTTTAAAAAATTATGATTTGACGGTTCCAAAACCGAAACCAGGAATCATTGATTCCATAGAATCAAACCGAAACCGTGAGAGATAATTTCGATTCCTTATTTTCAAGACCCGAATCTAGCTATTCTAATTTGATTCGATTCGATTTAGTTCAATTTCAAAACTGTACTTATATCTAATCTTATCCGTCTAACCAACCGTCATATCACATAGCATACAAAACTCAACAAAATGAATGTATATCCTACTAAAGTTTCATCCGTCCTCCCGATGATCATATGGTGTCATGTATGGAAGATCAACTGGTTTTTAAATACAACAACATATAATTAGTAAGATCATGCTGTCGACCGACGGCAGTTTTAGAGGGAGGCGGGGTTCTATGGTGCGGTCAGTTACAGGGGAAAATGGCGATAAGATGACTGAGGGCGGATATTCCGTGGGACCAGTTGTAATTTCGACGGGTCCAAAAAGTCTAAAGGTTTGAACGGAATGTGATTATGGTCGCATCAGGCGACTGGTTAAGACTAGTCACTTTTTTCAATAGGGCCTTTCTTGGAGTTATTATTATTAGCGACGCACGCGGATGTAGGATTCTAGATATATTACCTCTTTGCAATAATAGAAACTTAGAATATAAAAAGCAAAACCAGAATTTCCTTCTTTTATTTCTTGGTTCATGCGGAAATTTAGGAATTTCTTCAATCGGAGATTGTTTTCTACTCTTCCGGTTTTCATGAGTGGGCAAGGTAATATAATTATGGATTATAACTAAAGTTACTAAACTTGAGTACCTTTGAATTTTTCTAATTATAGATTTATATTATATTAAAAAGTACAAAATACAAACCCATTTTCGTGAAAATTACCGAACGGTTTGAAAATTCTATAATATAATGATGTTTTTTTTTCCTCTTTCCTTTTCCAACATTGATCCTTAAATTATTAAATAGCTTATATATACACTCAATCGTGATCAATCTATTAAATTATCTTTTATATCAATTTTATAACCAATATAATAATCAAATGATGAATTGAATGGCTATTTTTTGCTATGGGCCTCATGGGTCAAATCCAACCCCATCCTCATACGTGCCAACCTATCTAACTCAAGATTAGCAAGCCCAACAAGATGGCTAAGCTCTTGTAGGGCCTCCTAGCCGCATCTCAACAATCAAATTCTCAAAACAAGAAGTTCTCTTTTCTATCCCCATTATTATAGGCAAGAGAATTCACTCCTTTCCTAGAGAGAAGCATGATTTTAGAATGATTCTTCAATAATCAGGTTGCACTTGCCTAAAACTAGAGTCATGTAAATGAGCTTTGACCTGCTAGTTGACCTGTTTAACTAATTTTGAAAATAGATGAAGGTAAACTTTTTTCAACCCATTTCAAAGTGAATCAATTTTACCCAATCGGTTTGACTTATGACTCAAAGTGGCTTTCTTGTGGTTAAGTGCGTTGGTCTACTAACCCTCTAGTGTAAAAAAATAAAAATTATAGGAAAAATGACTATTGATATGGTGTTGTTCCTACAACTTCCATGCTTGGGCTTAAACTTATATATTATTGATAACAGAGAATGATAAATCGATGCACATACATAATAACATTTTTTAAAGTATATATTTATTGTTTTAAATGAGATATGATATCTAATAAATCATTTTAAAAAAACATATTCTTATATATAAGTTAATTAAAATAATAAAATTAATCATTAATATATATAACCCTATACAACCTATTTTTTTATTTTATATATATATATATATATATCTTATTCAATTAAAATGAATTAGTTAAATGAGCCAAACATATACAAGTGGTTTACATAGATTAATAAATGAAATAGCTAGTTTAGCCTATTGGTCAAAGTGGTCGGCCGTTTAACCCATTTTTATACCTCTACCTAAAACTCATAAAGATTCTATCTTGAGCAAACTCACTTTCCTAGTTTTGGGGTTAGGTTCATACTCTCTGCTCTTATTTTATCCTACTATTACAAACACTTGCCCACTTAGTGGCACAAGTATAAGAGTGACCATGCTACCTACACCCCTAACATCTATTAATTGGTTCGTGTTTTGCAAGTTTGAGGATTACTAGCCTTTGAGGCTCATTGCCTACTTAACACAAAATATGTGTCAAAATATATTGGTTAGAATCCTCTTGGAATAGTAATAAAATATAGAGGTTTTCACAATTATTAAACCTTAAGACTTTTTATAACTTAGGGAATATAAGATAGGTCTTCTAATAAGTAAATCAGATTTCAATTCTGTTTTCCTATTATTATTAGGGAAGAAGGGTAAAAGAAACAATGCAGATACCAGTGCTCATGATTAAGTGTCAATACTAATAATTGTGGCATGATATGTACAGGTATAAAACTTAACAGCTGGGGATGTTGGTGTGTGGGGTTTTTCTATATTTTCCATATATTTTCCATTCAGGCATAGATATTTCAATATTTTCTCTAATTACTTAATTGGAAAAAGGAAGAAGAGTATCTTCCAAAAGAAACAAGGTTCAATGGATATTTCAAATTCAAAGGAAGGCTTGGACAAATTCAATGGAAAGTTAGTATGTAGAATAATATGTCAAAGTTACCTAAACAGCTACAATCCATGAGGCTGGTGTCTAATCTGAATTTTGGGGTCGCTCCTAATTTGGATTTTCTTGCATGGGTTATACTAGCAATTACATATATATCGATAAAGTTCTAGTACTTTGGTTAAATTATTTAACATCCATCTCAAACATCGAGAACATATTTCAATTTTATCCTAAATATAACAATATTAATCCTACAAAGATTTGCGACGTGTCTCATGTTCATTCCATTGAAAAATTATGAAGAACAAAAGGCTGATTTTTATTCGGAGGTAATCATCCCACATGGATTGTTTTAAACTATCTAGGTCCACATTGGGTTAATCCTAATCAAGCTCTAGAATTTGGCGAGTGCGGTTGGGTTTATCCTTAAGAAGTAAACATTTGTGCAGCTTCTTCATCATTTTCTTGTTTTAAACCGAGGAACTAAATTATGTTAAAAAAAATTTCCGAAATTATATAATTCTGATATGATTCATCGTTTGAACTATGACCAATCCTCTATAATATTACGATAAAATCCTAAAATATGATAGTATAATAATCAGATTACACACCCGCAACGCAATACAAGATAATAGTAATATATGAATAGAACTTCTTTTACATATATATATATATATCCCTAATTAGATGAATTAGTGGATATCAGATATCTAATATGTGTTCTAGATTATTTTCACCCGGAGAAAACAGATAAAAGAATTCACCGACAACACAAAACCCACAAACCACCAAATTAAAAATAATAATTTTTATTTGAGTTCAACTTTAGGACTTTAAGATTGTGTTTTTTCTATACTTATTCATACATGTAAGGTTATATGTCCTATTATTTTTTATAATGAAACTTGTTTGTTGATTATTTAATAGTTCAAATTACATCAACCTGTAGCTGCCACTACAAAATATTCTTAACATATCAATTATTATATTTATTTGAATGGGAAGATAATTAATTGAACAATTTTATAGTAATTGGACTCTAAAAATTTTTAAAATTTTAGAGAATCCAAACTTAAGAATAGATCAAAACATAGTCTCTTTTTCTTCCAAATGAGTAACAGTGTAAACTTTATTCATTCCTCTATTTATCATTAAGAATATATATATATATATATATATAAACACATATTTAGATAACTAAGAGAGTAAAAAGTTGGATACCTGAAAGAGAAATAAAATTGAATTTTTTTTTCCTTTTGGTTGAAAAGCAAAGTAACATTACTTATTGAAAAGCAGAGTACATATATTGTCATTCTTACCGTTTGGGATGCTCTTCCAAATAAAAAAGAATCAGGCAGAATGGAGTTTATAGTTTGGTACACGGACACCAGCAGATGTCTCTAAATATCCCTGTGGAATATTTGCATTACATCGGATGTGTCTGTACATCACCAAAAAAAAAAAAAAAAAAAAGCTTCTTACCTCTTTCTCATAAAGCTGTTTGAGATTCTCAGGTGGTCGATCGTATGTGATGTGCACCGGCTATTCTATTGGCTTCCCTAGGGTAGGAGGTTGGCTGCTTGGATTTCTGAAGATCTTTTTCTTGCAAATAAATAAGGGTTAATAATACAAATAGTATTTAAACTTTTATAAAATATATAATTAAGTACTTGATCTTTGAAATTGATTAATTTAGTATTTGAAAGAACTTTCACACGTGATGATAATACCTCTATCAAGTTATTTTAGATATTAAATTGATCAATTTCAAAATTTATATACCTAATTATATCTTATACCAAAGTTTAAGTACCTTTTATATCATTATCCCAATAAATAAAACATTTAGTCATTTAAGTTGTGGGTTTTGAATGGCTTTGAAAAATTGTACCGCCATTTTTGAGTCTGGGTTGATTTCGAATGTGTGGTGCTCTTTCCCAGACATAAGGCCCCAACCCATGGCTCACAATTCGGCTATTAAGATTTCTACTCTTCCTAGTTACCTTGCTCAACCCACCTGCCTAGTTACCTTGCTCGATCCCTTATCTCTACTTCTATTGTTGTTTCTCCGGTTGCTTGGTTTACTAATAATTTGACCCAGTTAAGTTTTGGGAGCGTCCATCCTAGGTTAACTCTGTCTACCTTAGATACAAACCTTTTCCAAATTCAATCGTCAAACGAGTAAAAACAATAGATCTAATAGCATGGACCTTCTTTTAGAATAATCGAAAAGACACTTTATTTTAATGCTAATTTGACAGAGAGACTTATCTCAAATATCTTGTACATGATCACATGATATGATCAAGAGTACAAAAAGTTTATTTTATTTCAGTTAATTACCATCCAATATACCATGAGAGCCTTTTTTTTTTTTTTTTTTTTTTTGGTATGCTGGATGATAGGATCATAATGATACAAAATCTTCAAGAGTATAAAAATGTATATTTTGCAATCTAAAGTTATGAACTTTATTTAGTTACTTATGACTATTGCCGCTACTATCATCACTATATGGATACCACTGCCAATAATATAGCATTACTACTTAATTGATATTGTCATCACTACTATATTATCATCATTATGCCGTCATGGTGTCACCACTTTAATACTAGTGTCTATATGACACTAACAATACACCAAAAAACACAAAAATAAATAGTTATTTCTTTTACACAATGATAATAGGACTTCCATCCATAATTATTTTGTTAACCAAACAAAATAATGGCATGATTGATGTGAGGCAATGATCTAAAATGATATTGCAACTTCAAGTGCTTCTTTCCATATTTGGAAGCTTTTTGAGAAATTAAATCATGATTCCTTAGGACCGATGATTCTAGTAGGATAAATTAATGTGCTTTTTTTCTAAAGAACATGAATTTGCAATTTCATTTAGCCTTTATTGAATGAATTTTACTTTAATTACCTTTTGATCCACCCATTAGTTTCATATTACTTGTATTTATTGCTAAGAGCACTTTTGATAAATAGAACTATAATAACTTTTTATTCTATTCAATTCTTATTTGGCCACTTATTTCATCCCATTTCTCTCCAATTTATTTTATTTCAAATAATTCCTATATACTAAATATGATATAATTTATTATAATATAGGAATACATTAATTAAATTCAATCATATTTATGTAGAATTATGAATGACGGGAACTTGGCTTTAGGAAGATGATTATTGAATTGAATAATAAAACAATGGTGGATTAGACTAAGAAACAAAATTTGATCATGTGTGATCATGTGAGACACTATAATCTTCTTGGTCTATTGGCAAAGTTGTGTAGTAGAGATAGGATTCCTCATGTGCAACACTTCTATAGAGAAGCTAATCGAAGTGCTGATGTTTTGGCTAATAAGTCTCTAATTGTCCTTTGAATCTGTAAAAGTAATCTAGCATATCCTCTCTTCTTACTGATATGGGTATGCAAATAAGATGGGAGTGTCTATTCCTTCTTTTGGTATTACTTGATTTTAGACATGTTTGCCTCCATTTCATCAAAAGAGGGCAAAAAAATCAAAAAGTGATTGCAATTTTCACCCATTTGAAATGTGCTTATATTTACTATTGAATCTTTCTTAGATTAAATAAATAAAGAAAGAAAGAAAGTGCGATTGAATTAAGAACAAGATCTGGTGGGAGTTTGTCCTTATCTATAGTTATTATTATTTTGAAAAAGGAAAAAAAAAAAAAGGGATTTACCTAGATGTATGCTCTAATTGGATTAATTGTTGTTTTCTTTTATTCACGTTTTGTCCCGATAATTAGCTTCTAGTAACGTTTTAGTGAAACACTTGATGGACTTATACTCACCAGCCTATGCCTAAACAAAAGAAATTAAACGTATGGATGGAGAAATAGGAAATATAGTGAGTGAGAATTGGAAATATTACTTATTTTCACATGGGATTTAATCTTTTAACCGACAAAGCGATGTAATATATAAAAAAATAAAAATTATCATAATTAAAAAAATTACTGGTTTATTAAATTAACACTCAACTGTATATTGATGTAAGACAAATATTTTAATCTAAAAGACAATAAAAAAAATTAATTGGTGAACTTTTAAGAATCATAGTACCACATTAGTCTCTTAACTAAGCTGTCTCTACAGATTGCATGCTTTTTTTGAATTCAAATGTAATGATTCCTGTCAATATAAAGGGCGATAGCATCATTGTTGTACTATTTACTGAATTATTCTTTTTCGATTTTAAAGTACAAAAGTAATGATTGGCCCAAAACTAGAAAAATGTGAAATATCGAAACTGAGGCTAAAGAAAACTATTTGAAATTCTCCAACCATATGGAATCGGGCCACATCTAGTTGTCATTTTCATGTTTCCAAATACAGACTGGTGTTTTCATGCTTTTGGAGTTTCGGTGGGTTACTAAAGGTGGTCCATCTAGGATTGGGCCCTATCTACTAATTTTCTTCATACTGGACTATTTAATCAGATGGTCCCCAGCTTCATAATTCAATTGAACTTGGCCCAGCTCAATAAACTTATACATCTCCCTCTCAAAAATAAACAAACATAAAAAAAAAAAAGAAAAGAAAAAAAATTACGGGTCCCTTTTTTTTTTTTTAGTTGCAAAGAAAGTGTTTTATTAAGAATCATTAACCATGATCATTTACATATGGAGAATAACCAAAATTAGATGAAGAAACTAACTTTGCATCAAAATGGATAAGCTCCAAGAGATAGGAAAGGAGATTACATACACTAATCCATAGGACACATCCTCTCTTAGTTAAAGAAGCTACCCAGCAAACTACAAAGTTAGCTTTTCTAGAAACATGATTAAAAGGAAAAAAAAAAAAAAAGAACAAGACTCAACAAACTTTTAATTTTTGCAACATGAGCGATAAAGGTCTAATGCAAAATGGACTTATTACTGTTAAAGGTTTGAACCAGATTTAGACAAACAGACTCAAACTTAACCTCGGTCCAACCCATATCTGATGTTAGCTCAATACCTAATAAAAGTGTTTGACATTCTACTTCCTCAGTAGTTAAGCCTTTGCACAGGCCGAACGACCCATAGCAACAACGCTAAGTAATTCCTAGCTACTGCACAAAATGCACCTGATCATTGACAACTTTCCAAGCATCATCCAAATTTACTTTCAAGTTTTTTATCAATGGCTTCTTCCCCACACACTCCTCAAACACTACTGCTGGTATATTACCTTCGTCTTCTTCATATCTACCTCCTCCATACAGGTATCATTCAACATAACTCAAGCAAATCATACAACCTCCAAAGGACTAATGCTACCCTCTTCAAGAAAAGCCTTATATCGTATCTTCAGATACACCAAGCAAAAAAGTCGAAATCTGGTTAAACCACTCCAAGAAACATCCAACCCTATCTTTCTTTATGCGAACACCTAGACAACCAAACCAAATCATCTATGTCCAATCACATAAAAGTAAAGTGTATTCGATTGTTTTCCACCTCCACGCAAAGAGAGCAACAAAGAGAAAACAATGCTTTGCAATCCTAAATTTGCTCTAAAGTTGGAAGGCAGTTAGAGTCGATTGCCAAAAAAAAAAGTGTTGAATCTTAAGTAAAGCTTTAACCTTCCAAATTTTCTTCCACTATATTTAGATGTGTTTTTAGAAGATGAAGTAGAAGAAGGTACTGACAATAATTGTTTTTATTTTAGTTTATGATAAATTGATTTATCGTACAAACTTATCTCTACTATGAGGCTTAATAATAGAGTTAGCTTGCTAAAAATGTCCCAAAGGTAACCTTTTAATGCATTCAACCTCCTTATCTTGCATATATTGTCTAAGCTCGATTATACTATAGGACTGAGTGTCTTCATTTATGAATCCCCAACTTTCATACTCTCTGAAACACCTCTAACCTTACCTTTTGGAATAGCAGCTTCCATTAAAGGTACCCATCATTCCATGAAAGCTCTAAGAAAATCTCTTGACCTTATTTGCCACAAATCCTCCACGAATAACTATACTTTTCCTTTAAAATGCTACTCTTAGCCCATGAGGATTGACCCCCTAAAGTTGCAAATCTAAAATCTCCATCTAGAAAGTAAAGACCCTTAAGTACTTTTACCTAGGGGTGTAAAGGAACTAAGCAGGTTCTCAAACTACTCGAGTTTGACTCGACGTTTACTCGAATTCGATTAAAACATAATTGTGTCAAGCTCGAGCTCAAGCTACTTGAGTAATTTATTGAGCCGAATTCGAACTTCATATGTTTAGCTCTACTAGTTCGTAGGCTTAATTGAGCTCGAGTCGAGTATATAAATGTTAATCGAAATTCAATATAATATTATATTAATTAGAATTAAAATCTTACTTTTAAATATAAAGCCTAAATGAGGTTAATTAAGTCAAGCTCAAGTTTATATAGTATTACTTCAAGCTAAGCTCGAGCTGAGTTTAGCACTGTATTGTCTCAACTTGACTCATTTGCAACCCTACTCTTGTTGATAATTCTAAGAATCCATTCTCTAGCCTTTACACTAGTTTAGTCAATAAAGCCACATAAAAGGAATATAGCTCTTTAAATCCTAAACCCCCCGTAGTCCTTAGCCATAAATAACTCATCCCAACTTTTCTAATGAATTATGTGTTCTCCTTTCTTCTGACCCAAAAAAATTTATCTATAATCGCATTCACCTCATTACACCACTTCATTGCATAACAAAAGCAGGAAATTGCATAAATGGGTATAGCTCCAACCACGGATTTAATGTTTAACTTCTATTAATAACCTTTGTTACCATCCTTTAAGTTTCTTCAAGATTTTCCCCTTATTATAAATTCCATATTTGGAATGTCCCCAAACGATTGGTAAACTTAAATACATACCAAGATTTTCAGTAATAGGAATCCCCATAATCCTTCCAATATCCTATTTCAATTGTTCCTTATTATTGCAATTAAAAAGGATACTTGATTTATCAAGATTTGCCTTTAGACCTGATGCTTGACAGTACTTATCCAAAAGTCCAGTAAGCTTCTCTCTACCTCCATCTGAGCTTCTAAGAAGAATAAGGATCATTTGCAAAAAATAGGTAAGAAAGAATAAGACAAGTAGACTTCATCGTCAAACCAGAAAGATCCCCACTTCACATACCTTTTTCTATGCCTCTTAACAAGACATCTACAATGAGGATAAATAAGTACCATGACAATGGATCGCCTTGTCTTAATCCCCTGTGACGTTTAAAATGGGCTACTTTATTACCATATAAGATAATATTAAACTCAATAGTTGACACACACACTATCATTTAATCTACCCATCTTTTTATGGGTAAGTTTCATCGACGATACCTAAACTTTTTTATTTGTAACAGTTTGATACCTAAAAAACTTTTTGCACGAAGATGGTACTTAAACTTTTTAAAAGTTTCTCTGAAGATAACTCTGGATGAAGTTCGCCCATTTTTTCTATTAAAAATGCCAACGTAGCAAAAAAAAAAAAGATTAATAAATTATTTTTTTATCCATGCAAGCAATTTATTTTTCACTTTCCCCTCTATCCCTCATTCTTCCTCCTTCCTCATTCTTCTCTCTCCTCTCTCTCTCTATCTCCCCCTCCCTCCCTCCCTCCCTCCACAAACATCACCACCGCCACCACTAACACTATTACCATTACCATGATGCTGTTGCCACCCATCTTTACACGTATTTTGAAAATTTCCTTCAACAGTACTCACCTACAGTCACAATAAAACCATTAAAGATCTGAACTTTGTGAAATCCTAATAAAACGATTGAGATAAAAGATGATTCTTCAATAATGGATAAATGATGGGAATCATGAGAGATTTACCACCAATTTCTCCAAGAAACGTGTGTGCATGTAGCTTCGTACGTATCACTTTCGGAAGAATTATTGACCATGTAACGATTCTAACATTTCTGATGTTCTTTGATTCTTAGGTTATTTCCTAAGTAATTCATTATCAACTCTTGTTTTTTTTTCATTCACATTAATATGGTTTGTGATATCCCTCCATAAAGGCAAGGTAAGATGAGAATGAAAGACTACGTACATAACAAAGGGAAAGGCATCTTGACACCCATGGTGGCTATGTGTTGTTGGTGGTCGTTGCATGGTTTGGTGAGGGCAGTGGTCATCTTGACATGCGTGGTTCAGCGGTTTGCTTTTTGTGGTTTAGGGTATTCGATGGAGGTAGGGTTAAGTAGGTTTAGGTTGAAGTGATTATGGATTGTGTTGGTTCAAATGAGATGGTGGTTGTGGATGCATCAAAGGTGGTTTTGGGTTTGTTGCAACAGCATGAAGGTACGGATAGGTGATTGAGTCGGGGGTTAATGGCCGAGAGAGATAGGGTTAGTGGTGATGCGGTGGTTAAGGTTAGTTATTTGAGATAGGGTATTGAGATAGTGGCTGTTGGCGGCTATGTTGATGGATGAGTTTTAGCTATGGAGTATGTAGGTTTGCATTTAAAAAGAGAGGAAGGCGGAGAGAGAGACGTGGTGAGTAGAGAGAGAGGGAGAAGAGAGAGAGGAGAAGTGAAAAAATAAAAATAAAAAATTGTTGACATGAATGAAAAAATAATTTTTTAATCATTGTTTCTACTATGTCGATGTTTTTAATAGAAAAGTGGACAGATTCAGTCTAGAAGTACATTCGATGAAACTTTTAAAAATTTTAGGTACTAAACTATTATAGACAAAAAAGATCAGGTACTATAAATGAAACTTAACCCATCTTTTATCAAAACCATACTTGATAATTACATTTTTAAGGAAAGTCCTCTCAATATGGTCATAAGCTCTATTGGTGCACTTATTTTCAACTGAGTTTTACTAATTAGGTCGTATGATCTGTTCCTATAGATTGGTTAATGCTAAGTATATCTATTAGATGTAGTACAGGAACAAATTATAGAGTCGTATTCCTTGGGGCTGTCGCTAAGTACTATTATTTACTTTATTGATTATTATCTAGCAGATTAAATTGACTTAGACAATTATGGTTAATCAACTAAACTGATTACTAACTACAACTATGTTTACTACAATAATCAGCGAATTAAGGTTACTCTAACATTCAACAACACATTAGACTTGATTCAACGATGAATTAACATGTACTACAACATTATTACTTGTTGTGTCCTTCCTAATTGTGGGATTCCACTAATTAGGTTAATATCGCTCTCGAGTCTATTAAACTCTAATCCCAGCCTTATCGAACTAAAATCTCTTCTTAGTTTACAATCGACTAAGATTGCATTAAGAATACAATCCCAAGGTAATTTCCAATTATATGCAGAAAGTTTCACAGTTCTATCTCTAGACATCATGAGCAACCCTCTCTATAGCCTAGATCTATTCCGCAAGTAGATTTCTCATCCTGTGGAAATCTGATCTAATCTAAGTTGTGCACTATTAGAATTACAATGCTTTAACACACTACATAAATTAGTGAATTCAACAACAATTGGCATTTATTCTATATATATACATGTTAAACACGGCTTTGCAAGCCCTGACTACTACTCGTGCATGATGTAGAGAAACAACATACCACAATGAAGGTAAAGCTTAATAGAATAGAACATGGCAAACACCACTTAATAATGGATTCACGTGGTGAAGTTGATACAATAATGCTCCAACACACTCGTATAATACACTCTTCTATACACAATAGATACTATTCTAAGACTACAACGATAACAGATGATGAATGATCAAAAGTGGGGTCTAAAATAATGATTCGTATGTTCATCCATGACCTTTTAGAATGTCTGGAGAACTATTTATATGATTCCTCCATTGGTTATGTTTGTTTGGTGAAGGGTTATGTTGTTTGGTGAAGGCGTATATCAATTGGCCTTTGTTCCTCTTCAAAAAGGTGTTTAGATCTGAAATGTCGTAAAGATATCCCATAAATAACCTCCATCACGGATCATTGGAAGCAATTATCCTAGGTAAATAACAGCCGTGGTAGAGGTCGTGATCTCCTCATGTCATAAATCTTCAATTGATGACGCCCGTAAATGGATCTTCATGTAGCTCTGCAATTAGGTCCTTTGATGCTCATGGCTGTATCACAGACCGTGATCTTCACCTTGACTTGTTGAATCCCTTTGAATAACAGCCATATCAAGATCTTATAATAGGTTAACGAAGATCATCACCTTGGTAACGGCTATAGTACATGCCATTATCTCCGCTGTGGTCCTCTCATCTTCAACAAATAACGGCCATATCACATGTGATTGCAAAGTTTGAGAAGATCACCACCTATGTCACGGTAGTATCAAGGCCTGTGATCAAATTTCTCTTCTTTTCTCCAATGTTATGCTCGCTATTACTCCTTCAATAAAAATCCAAGACGATCACTGGCTTCATAACGGACGTGACCATGCCTGGACTATTTTCTCCACTTTAATCATTGCTCAATTTGATCCAAATGTTGGTGTTTCTCCTTTGTAAACCTAAAATGAATATATTTTCTAATTAAATACGGATTCTCTTAAATTAAGTATGAATATAAAGTATTATTCATTCATATTCTGACTCTAATAAGTATGTTAAATTGCCCTTATCATTTATTCATACCAACTTTTAAAGTGTAAAAAACCTGCCTAACCTTCTTTTTATCTTTTAAGAAATGAAAAGCTTCATGTGCAATGATGATATTATCACGAATCATTCTTCCCGAAATAAATGCACTTTGATTTTCTAAAATGAGCTCCCGAAGAAAGGGTTTTAACCTATTGACCAAAAATTTGGAGATAATTTTATAAATAAAATTGCACAGGCTAATAGGATGAAAATGAGAGACATTTTAAGGATTATGAACCATAGGAATGACTACTAAGTCAGTAACATTAAGAGTTGAAGAGAGGATACTTAATAAAAAGAAGTCTTTAACTACATCTATTATTGCCTCCCCAATGATAGTCCAAAACTATTGAAAAATATTCCTAAAAAAGCATCTAGATGCGACACTTTAAGACCACTTAGCTAGAAGACAGTAGATTTGACCTCCTCCTCATATACATCGCTACAAAGTACCCTATTTATATTCTCACTAACTTTATTATCCAACCAGTTCAAACATTCATCCTCTCCACTAACTCCATTGAGGTATACAAATTGTTGAATTGAGATACACTCCTATGCAATTAGCTTTTCGTCCTTCAGCCAAACACCATTCCTATCCATTAACATTAGCACTTTATTCTTAGTCTTACAATTTAGAGTTGATTAATGGAAGAAAGAAGTATTTCTATCTCCAAACTCCAATAAGTTGCTCCTTGACCTTTGATGCCAATATTTCTCTTCCTTTTTCCTATAAATCATTAAGAACACCAAACAATTTTTACTCCTCTTCCACATCTAAACCATTAGGATCACTTTAAACTAGAGATAGATTTCATAGTACTTTATCAATTTACTTTTTATTATTAGGAAAACTTTTTATACTCAAACTAATAAAGTTTCCTTTACAAGTTTCTAAATTATGTAGAAAACCACTCCAATTATGCAACTTATATTGCCGATTCCAAGATCTTTCAACCACATCCTTGCATTCATGTGAAGATAGCCACATATTTTCAAATTTAAAACTTCTCAAACCTTTGCTATTTTCATTTAATAATTGAACGATTGGAGCAACATGATCCGAAGCAAGGGAAGGAACATGCTTAATATAGTAATCGGGGAATTGTTCAATCCATCTAATTAAAGCCAAGCCTCTATCAATCCTTTCCTTTACTAAAGTTATCCCCTTGTTCTTATTACTTTAAGTGAATTTAGGTCCACAAGACCATAATCTTGTAACTGTGTTTCGTCAACAAGCTCCTTAAAACTTACCATTGTCCTTTTATCAACACCTATTGCTCCTTCCTTTTCATGTTCAAACAATAAAGCATTAAAAATCTCCAATGCATAACCAGGAGTCTTGTCCTATAGACAAACCTTTTAGTTGTCCCCATTAAACCCCCAACCCCACCTCCCCCCCCCCCCCCCCCCCCTCTTTTTTTTTGGTAAAAATTTAGTAGAAAAATGCACCCATAAAACAAAGCTAACCTTACTACCATCAATCCAACAAACTTTCGAGTCAATATAAAAATCATTATATTATAAAATTTGCAACACCATTCTATCATTCCACTACAAAGCTAAACCTCCTACCAACCCTCTTTGTTCAACATAGAAACAACCACTATCTTGTCACCAACATCTTATCCTTCCTAGAAGACTTTCTTTATTTTTAGTTTCCATTAGGAAAACCACTCATAGGTTATATTTATTTATAAGGCCTTTTAAGTTATGAATTGTCTTGGGAGGCGCTATCCCTTGACAGTTCCAGCATAAGAAACCATGGCCTTTATGTGGTTATTGAAGGCTAGCCACCACTGCATGCTATGTCACAACGATTAATAAGAACATCGAACCATTCATTCACTCTAGTAATAGCAGTTACTTTCACTTCATTATCTTACCACGACTTCTCTCACCCTTCCTATCTTGATTTACAACTTTTTTAATCTCTTTTCTACATGCTTTTTCATTTTTTTTTTATTTCTACTTCTTATTTCTACTATTTTTCAAGTTTTTCCTCCATCACCATACATTCTTTATTCACCACAGACTCCCTATCAGCTTCTGTTTTCAACTTCTTCATCCTACACATATCCTCCACAAAGTCTCCAAATCATTTTAAGGTCAAATTATCCATAGCATAAATGTTCTAAGTAAGAATCACGAGAGGTAGGTTAGACTTCTACAAAGGCATACTAGGCATTAAGAAACTCTCATTCCTTAAGGTTGAGGAAAGATTAATCTTCAAATCACAAACCAATGTAGTATTCTCCTTTGATGCAGTAAGAGAAAAAGAATCAAAATTATCAAAGAAGGTAGGGAGTTTAAGGCTCGAAAGTTAGTTAGTTCAGAATGTGGAATAGTGGTTTTAGGCTTATCAGAGAAAAGCTTGGAATCAACATGATAGTTTGAAGGGTTAGAAATATGCTTTAAGGGTTTAACATATGGCTTTAAGACACTAATATTCTAGTAAGGCAAAATGCCAAGGTTACTAAATAAGTTGGGATTAAGGTTCTCCTTCACACCAACTTTGCCTCTTGTAACCCTCCTATCTTTAGCCCACTTCCTTACACTACTCACACGTAACCCTAGCCCATCCCATCCCAAATTCTTCACCCTTCTCATACTCACAATTCTTACTCAGATGCCCCTACCTTCCACAATTAAAACACCAATCAATAAGTCTTCCATACTTCAAAATCACCCGATATCTCTCTCCTTTCCCATTATTAATCCGTATATTTGGTTTTAGAGGTTTGTCAATAGGAATTCTCACTCTAACCCTCAAAAGGCTCTCCGATCTTCTTTACTAGAGGACACAGGTTCAGCTTGTACCACACCACCTACCTTTGAGCCAATCATTTTAGCTACCATTGCTGACATATGATGTAAATAAAGATCTTGTATTTGTACCAAACAGATCATAGAGGTTAAAGGGATATCTTCTAACTTCAAATTCCTAATCCATTCCTCAATAATGATACAATGTCCTTTAACAAACCAAGGACTCTCATCTAAGACCTGTGCCAGATAATTACAAGAACTAAAATGTAACAAGTACTAATTAGTCTCAATATAAGTAATGGCACTGACTCCATACTCTTTCCAAGTATTCCTCAGCACATTGATAACTGCATTTCTATTGAACACCTTGTCAACAACTACTTTTGCAACTGCTAAAATCTCCCTTCCTTTTTTGTTTGTAGATTGATGATCCTTGGCTAGATCTCTAAGAATTACTTCACCAATTGGACTATCAATAGAAATAGAATTAGATGACGATGCCATAGATCTAATGACAAAAGTCAAGAATAAACAAACCAAACAAGCATGGAAACAAAATATCAGCTTACAAAGGATCCAAAAAACCAAAGATAGATCAAGAAGCAAAAAGCTAAAAGGAATTAAACAAGAGATGCAAAAAGAACCATAGAGCTAAGAGGAAACAAAAAGAAAAGATGATATGTATTGATTTTTTAATTTTTTTCTTTTTTCTTTTAATTTTTGTTAAGATTCAAGATGTTGATTATTATTTTTTTTTATGAATGAAGCCTAAGAAAAACTAAAGAAAAGAAAAGAAAGAAATGAGAAGAAAGAGCTCAGAAACTGTTGAAAAAATGTATAAAATTAGTTGAATGATGTTAATAGACCATTAGAATGCACAAAAACCATGAAAAGCAAAGCAATGTGATCCACACCCACATGGTGTAAAGGCTCTCCTAAAGAGAGGAAATTCTCACTCTAGAAAACTAGAGAGAGAGTAACTATTAATTATGGGTTTGTTTAGATTGTTTAATTTTCACTTATATCTTATCTATATTTGATTTGCATCCATATTTTATCCGTATTTAATATATTTGATTTATTTACGAGTAAAAATGTTTATTTTTCATTTAAATCTATTTCTTAACAAACATCTATTTGAAAAAGATAAAAACTAGATGTTAAAACAATAAGAATAAGATGAAACAAACAAACCCTATCCAAAATAAATCAATTTTTCAATAAATCCAAATAAAGTATCAATATTTTTTATAGTTAAAAAAAGGGGGATAATGACAAAAATGGTACATGAACTTTCATAAAAAGAATAATTAGGTACTTGAAGTTTGATTTTGAACAATTTGATACGTGAACAAAATTTTTGTTAACTTTTTTTATACATAAAGTTTGATTTTGACAATTTTGATACCTAAACAATTTTTTTGCAAACTTTTTTTTATATCTAATTGAACTTGCTTTGGGTATAAAAAAAAAGTCAATAGAAACTTTCTTGATATACCAAAATTTTCAAAACCAAACTTCAGGTATGAAAAATTCAATAAAAAGTTTATTCAAATATCAAATTATTTAAAACTAAAATTTCGGTATTTAATTGTTCTTTTTATGAAAGTTTAAGTACTGTTTTTTTATTAAACATTAAAAAAATGAACATTGTATGAGATGGTGAAATTGAGATATTAATATTTTAAGTAGTTAAAAAATAAATAAATATAATAATTAAAATATTAACTATTTTAATTATTTAGTTACGATTAGATATGGAGTGAGCCGTTAGATAGTGATCAGACCAATCCAACCAAAATTAATAACAAAACCATGAATTTCCAGATTGGTAAATAGCCTCAAACATCGTTTTAACTTTCGGATTTATATAAACATTTCCAAGGCTGCTTACTGCGTACTTATTCTCTTGATTAAGCGCAAGCCTGACATCTTTTGGAGTTATTAGCTATGATTTGACTGCTTTACAATATAATTCTTTTTGCGTTATATTTAAATCATAATTTGAGATTATGCACAATGTATCTTCGTTTCATGCCTGTTTTCCATTATACTAGGTTGCTTGTGAGCAAAGCATAGCTAATGGTTGCAAAAGTTTTAAGACCTATTTCACTTTTAAATGTAAAGTTTGGAATGTCCATTTAGTTTCAAAAGTGACTTACCTTTTAATTTATATGGATAATATCACGATCCTTCATACGTTACAAATGGGACGATTTTCGGTATCTTTTATAGTTGTTTCGTAGCATATGCATTTTAAGAATCAACATACACTTGGCATCTTTTCATATTTGTGTATATTTTATGTAGACATCTCTTTGGTACAGTTTAAGTTTGACCTATGGACTCGATCTATTAGGTTTGGGTCTGAGTTCTTAGAATCCATAACCACCTCGATAGGAGATGGGATAGGTCAGGGACGGGTTTGATCGGTCCATTTTTAATGTGTATATTATTTTTTTATTATTTTTTTAATGAAGGACCTGTTCAGACCTGCCGGATTCATGGGTCTAGCTAATGGACCTGCAAACCACGATAGGTCTAGATGGACTAGCCTGGCTAGGTCAAGTCCAATCCCAGTTCGAATCCGACTCAGATAAATATTTAATTATATGTGCCCACACATAACATAGGTTTTTTTTATTTATTTTTATGAAATGCTACATTTGTAATTTTTATTTGTTTGAAATCCATCTCATTCGAATTTTCTTAAATAGTTAAATAATTTTATCATTCCTTTTTCTGCACAGATCTAAGTATTGCTTGTCTTTCCACACATTCACACTCGATATACTTCTTCAATATAAACCAGAACATTATAGAAATTTGCTGAGGAGCCTAGAATTGGATCAGTCCAGAGATTTTAGTCCATACAGAATTTCTTGCTGTTGACTAAACGTTGTTAGATAAATCTCTTTATAAAGGAATAAAAATAAATATCCTCATAAATGCTTAGGGTGATTATGTTGAAGTGACAATCACTAGTCAAATGTCAACAAATTCAAATTCTTTGTTCGATATAAGAAAATGCTTAATATTGCTTTATCATGGGCCATAGATAGTCATGGGACATCCTTTGTTGAAAGAATAGTAGAAACTAAGCATGAATATGGTATATGGATGATGTAGAGCAAAACTTTATCCTGTGTTTTTTTAATGCGATTACATAGTCTCAAATTGGTGCAAATGACCCAGTTAAATTTTGAAAAAGTTGAGTTGGTTGAAGTGTTATTCGTTGATTCCCCAGTATAAGAGTTAGTGAATATTAATGTGAATATCCCCATAAATGTAAAACGTGGATATCTAAAAAAAAGTTATACATCTTAAATTGAGAGCCTTCCAAATGGAGTCTAGAACTAAAAATATGGGAATGCATAAAGAAGTCTTTTAATATTAAACCACTTGAACTTAGACCTTGCCACCACCACAAACACACAAAATCCTAATAATTAGTCTAATAGATAGCACATCAAACCAATGTCCTATAAAATGTCCTAAATATTAGGTTTACACTTTATAGTAATTTTAGCCTTTTACATGCTAATAAAAAAAGATGTAAAAATTGAATGTTGAAGGTACCACAAAACACTATGTGTGTATGGCCTAGACATGTCCCCGGATGGGTCAGGTTCAACCTGTGACCTTCCGTCTGGTCCGGATCCAAAAGTAAGGAATCCGAAACCGCCTTGGGGAGGGGTTCGGGGAGGGTCAGGACGGGTTCGACTCGTCCCATTTATATTAATTTCTCAATTTTTTTTAAATTTTTCATGGGCAGACCCGCCTCTTCGCGGGTAAGACCATCTTGCCGGGTCGAATCCTCACAAGTCAAATCCGTGGCGGGTCCCAGTTCGGACCGGAGACATGTCTAGTGTGGCCTTTGCTTATGAAAATGATGAAATATTCGTTGATATTATACATGCCACATGCTATATAAGTGATGTAAATACCAGTAAAATTTAATACATGGAGATTGTACAAAATACAAGTAGTATTTATCTTATAAGCTTTTTATTCAACTATCAAGTTAAAATTTTATTAGTACTTATATGCAACGTAATACTATAAGTAGCATGTAACATCTAATAAATCTTTTTTCCTTGAAAAGTGATATATTAAGGATTACCATGCCCTCCAAACTATAATGGCCTATTGCACATTCAAATGGGTTGAAGAGTTATCACATCCACTCCATATCGATATATTATTATTGTATTCAATTGCATATCAAACACCAAATATATCAATCCTATATTGTTGTTCCACAAAATAACCAATATCTAATCAAGTTTCACCATGATATTGAATTACTATTAATAATTTATTTATCATCTTCTCAAAAATATCTTTGCCATGAAAACACCACCATCACCACTAGACTCATATTTGTCTATCTAACTCAGAAAAAAAATATATATATATATATATATATTTTTATTATATTAAATAAATAATAATTATTATGCTTTACATTCTTATTAAAATAGAATTCAATTTTTCTCATAATTTTTCTCCGATGAGATGAACAAACTGTTATTTTCATGATCTTGTCTCCTAATCGGAGTCTGAGAACCGATACCGTGTCTTCTAAGAGACCAAGCTTTTAACTTGTAGAATTGAAGGACTTATTTTAATCGCCAAATCATGGAGCACAGAAAATTTTATTGCTTGAAACATGAAATTTATCTTTACATGTCGCAAGACAACGTCTGGCTGAGTCGAAGTTACTTTCCACTAGGCATTGTCAATTTCAATAAGAAAAGTTCTTGGTACCAAGCATTTTCCAATAGAACTAAAAAAGTGACGGCATTGGCATCCGCCGACCCTCACCTCATCCATCATCATGAATGCATTATCTATGTACACGGTACACCCAAAATACGAGTGTTCGTTTTCTTCGATATAAATATATTTTATAAAGACAACAGATCTACGATGTTATTATATTAAATACTTGAATATTATATAATTCTGATTGTCTTTCATTGTGCATGTATTTTGTAATTCATTGATTACATATTATATTAGGTTAAAATCTGAAAAGAATAAAATGATTCTATATGATAAACGTATATCAATTACAAATAAGACATAAGGAATTATGATTTATAATTGGACAAGGTTTACGATATAAATTATCTAGTTTACTAATAAATTTTTTATAAGAATAAAAAGAATAAATACACACAGAGAGAGCCCATGTTTTCAATTTTTAGTCATTTAATATCTAAATTTTATTTTTAACAATTTTGCTAATAGATGGGCATCTTCATTCGTTACCCTGGAGGTCCACTTCAAAATCCGAGCATTGTTACTTCATTTGCTGCTTTTGCATCAAATCCCTGCAAATATTAATAACATAGGGAACAAGATTAGCTTGTATACTTGGCTTAAAGATCCAATCAATGGCTTCTTTGTAATCTGTTTCTATACAGCTTTGTCCGTTGCAAGTGTATTAGCCATGGCTAAGCTGTGATAAATGGCCTAAAGTTCAAATTCTAGAGGTGTTGGTGCAAGTGTTTTCTTGATGGCTCTACCTTTAACTGAGCCATTATGGTCTCTAATCAGAACTACGGCTCTTGCAAAGGATTTGTTAGGTTTAAAAAGATCCATCACAGTAACCGTGTGGTGGTTCAGACTAGCTATCAACCTCTAAAGAAGGATCTTTTCCTCTTACAGTATTTATTGTCTGCCAGAATTCATGAGCATGAGCTATCGCCATAGCATGTCATTCATATTTTTCTTGAGCTACATTAAAAATTCTCCGGTTTCTTTCATTCCAAAACGCCCACCATGTATATGCTAGCAAGCATTGTTTTGGGCATTGCTTCATTTTCTTTACTTTCCTATTGCAGAGGGTGTTCATTTTCATCCAGCTTGCAAGGTCCAGGTTGCTAACTTTAGCACAATGCCTAACCTTCTCCAGGCTCCAAGCTTGAATTTCTATATACTCCTTATTAGAACATGCTCAGTTGTTTCAGGCTAGTTACAAAAGACACAATAGCTATCCATCTACATTCCATGCTTAATTAGGACCTCTTTCGTTGGTAACCCATTATTAACAGTTCTCCACATAAAGAAATGTATTTTAGGCACGACAAGTATCTTCCATATTCATTCATTGTTTTGGCAATCATCAGGGTTCCTTTTTGCTAGTTTCATTCCATGTATCCAAGTCTATCCACGCATCTGAGAAAGTGACATTTAAGGTATCAGGGTGGAAAGAACCATAGATAATCTTAGACAGCACACCAATGTTGGCCCACTTATCATTCTAAAAGAGGATGGTTTTCCCATTACGCGGTCTCCATTCACAATAGCTATCTAGTGATTCGCTGCTGCAACTACTTCATTCATCAGTTTACTTGAGCTTTTATTAGGAAACTTGCCATTTTTATATGGTATAATTTTGGTCTAAATAGCTTTCTTCTGTCTCAGTTTCCAAGCAAGTTTCATGACACATGCTTCATTCCTCTATCTTAAGTTCCAAATATTCAATCCTCCAAGACTTCATGGCCTGGCAACTTGCCTCCAACTCACTCCTTGGTAATTCTTTTGCCCATATTTGAAATTCTACAGAAAATCCCTATCAGCTTCTCGATACTATCCACAGCGCTTCCTGGGATGTACATGGCTTGCATATAATAGCCCAATATTCCTTCTATCATAGATTTCGGAGGGACATGTCTACCCTCTAAATTTAGGCATGTTGATTTCCAACCTGTAATTTTACTTCTAATTTTCTCCAATGGAAACATGCTATCCTAGCTTCAATGCTTCCATTCGAAGTTATTGGGAATCCCTGATAAGTGCTAAGATTAGGAGATTCTTTTATACCAATTAATTAACAGATTCTGTCCCGATATGCGGGCCAATATTTTTCATGAAATAGATTTTTTATTTATTTGCATTCACTTTATGTCTAGACCAGCTGCAAAAAGTTTAAAAGCTTCCCACATTGAAATCGCATTATCTGTCAAAGCATTGCCCATTAGGACAATATCATCAACGAATAGAAGGTATGAGATGGATATCTGTGTGTGCAGAGCTTAATAGGCTTCCACCATTTATTCTCAACAAGTAACGCAATCCATCTACTAAGGATTTCCATTGTAAGAATAAATAAATATGGAGACATAGGATCTCCTCGCCTAATTCCTTAAAAGATAAAAATTGGAGGTTATCTTGCCATTACGAATTGTCAAGAAAGATGAAGATGCAAGACATGAACTAATTAAAGTTATCCACTTGTCAGGACTTCTAAAATATTTCAAGGCATTGATTGTAAAATCCCATTCTAACCTCAAAAGCTTTCTAAAGGTCAAGTTTCCACACCATCCATCCACCTTTCCCTCTTTTCCTATTCATTCTCTTCATGATTTCTTGCAAAATTATAACGTTTCAGAAGCATTTCTACCAAGAGCAAATCTAGCTTGAAAAGGACTAGGGATCTTAAATTGTTAACAAAAATTTTGTAATGATCTTGTAAGCAGTTGTACAGAGACTAAAAAGTCTAAAGTCTTTTAAATTGTTTGCACCAAGTTTTAAGGGATGAGAAAAATGAGGTTTGGTTTATAGGTTCTGGAATAGCCCCTTTGATCTAAATACTTCGAATTTCCTCGCAAACCTTGTCTCCCACAATTGGCCAGACATCTTGATAGAAAGCCGAGTTCAAGCAATTAATACCTGGAGTTTGTTCTAGCCAATGCCTTTAAGCGATTGCCAGATTTTTTCTCTGATAATACTTCTTTCTAAAGCAATCTTATCTGAAGTCAAAAGAACAGGTCCAAGTTCATTAAAGGTCATTATTGGGTTATAAACAGCTTTCATCAGTATTGAATAAAGACATATAATATCTGCAAATAAGCTTTTCCAATTCAGTTTTATCTTGAATCCAAACACCCACACAATTTTATGGACCCTAAATTCTGGATTTTGCCCTTCTAACCATCGTGGTTATGTGAAAGAACCTGTTATTTCTTTCTCTACTAATTAACAATTTTGATCCAGCCTTTGCTGCCCAAAGGGTTTCCTCTCTCCTGAGGATATCGTTAAGTTTTGTCTTAGCAAAAGTTAAGGCATTTATTAAGACTTGGGAGGGTCCACTCCTCAGTTCCGATATAACTTAGTGATTGTGCTAGTGATTTTCCATCTTTTTCCTAAGAATAATTCAAAGACCTCTTTATTCCGGACTCTAAAATCATTCTTAAGCTTATCCAAGGAATAAGTTAAAGGGAAGGCATTAGACTAGGACTTCTGGATGCAAGACATGAATAAAAGGTGGTCTAACCACATATTTTGAAAACGAAAAGTTCTAGTGGCTATATAAGGATTGCTAAACTCAGGGTTTGTATTCAAGAGAATTGACCTGTGATTGGAGTCAAAAAAATTTAGATGAAAAAGCTTTATTTCTAGGAAATGACTTAACCAACCAAAGTTTGCCTAGGCTCTATCTAATCTACACATGATAAGTTTAGACGCCCTAGTCTCTTGCTCATATTACTCCAAGTGTAGCTAAGGCCTATGTAGCCAATATCTGATATTCCACATATATTCGCACATTCTTGAAACCTATTTGCCCTGCTTTGATTTACACCATTTCCACCCCATTTTTTTGTCACTTGAAATAATCTCATTAAAATCTCCCATTATTGCCCAAGGACTCTTAAGGATATTAGAGGCATTGTCCGGGTTAGTCCATAACTGTTTACGAATGGCGTAATGCGTACTAGCATATACAACTGAAAGAAAGAAAGGTGAAAAGAGGGGACTTACCTGAACCTTCGGATACACTTCCAGGTTTGAAGAGAAAACGACGTCTACAATGGTGCCTTGATCTTTCTAGTATATCACAATAACCCCACTAAACCGACAGGTTCAACACAGAAATTATGATCAAACCTCTGCGGCCTCATCAGTTCGCCCACTTCTACCTCATCAGTTTCCAAGCCTTACTACATCAACATCAACCATGTTCATGTTAATCATTGAGACAAGTAACCTATGCCATGATAAAAGATCAACTTTAGGCCTGGGGAGTCGAAGAATCTCCATTCGAAGAAAAGACAATAGATAGTTTGTCTACACCAAAAGCGTTGCTCCCTCCTCTATACTTAGTACCCAGTTCTAAAGCTCTTCTTCTCATATGAACTCGTTATTGGGTATATTGGAATGTCTTCTGGGATGTAGCTCCTTATTATTATTCCCCTGGGTATTTCCTTCACAGTGTCGTCCCAGGTGTTCAGCAATCTTGCCATGTTCAGCTACTCTCTACTCCTCAAGGTGATTTTCCTCATTTCGCATTCCTTGATCGTGTGCAGGCGGAGAGCTGCATGGCTCGAAATAATTCCCCTCTGAAAGAATGTCAACCTGAATTGCATCTTCAGAATTTGATAGGGCCTCCTCGGTGCATCTATTGATTGTATTTAAGTTATCTCCATCAGCATTCTCGTAAAGTTTTTTGGTTTGTGGATATACATCATCCGCGTTCGCTCTGTTGGCCATAGTGTGGACGAGTCCTTGCGCAAGATTTTCACTGATAAGGTTATTCTTATGCAAACTGGCATTGTGTCTTGCAAGTTTTTTTTAGTTTAGACAACCTAACTTTAAACGGGGAGCAAGCAGTGAGGCTGTTTGTGCTTTGAACTCAAGGAAGGATGGTGTGGACGGTGACGAGGGGCTACACGTTTGGGTGTTAGATTGATAACTTGACATGGGAAGTTTGAAAGACAGCGGTCTTGCCGCCAAAGTGTCTTTTCAAATGACATTATTTTTGCCTCGAGAATACGCTGTGTCTAGGTGTAACTTTTTCCCCAATTCTTCGTATTCCATTTTGTCGTTCTAGACGGAGGAAAAATAGACCGTAATTTGGCCTACCTATAATAGTCTTGTCTACGGTATTGCATGCGGTATACTTTTTTCATACGGCAAACCCTAAATGAAGGGTCTACGTTTACTCATTCTAGAGTGTGGTTCTTGGAGGAATTCTGTTCCTTCTCTGGACTTCAATCCAATCACCATGCTCATCATTATGTTTTGTAGAATTATGTGGCCTAAGTCAAAGTTACACCCAAAGTTTCCTTTGTTTGTATCTGCGCTTGATCCACTTTTTCAGTGGTTAAAGTTGTATTATTTTCTTCGTCACTTCATGTACATCCAGATTCAGGACGTCCAATGCAAGTAGACTTGCTACATGGGGCAGGAAATCCTTCATGCTGAACTTTTAGTTCGATATCATCTACAATTAGTGTGTTCATAAACATAAAGAATTGACATCTATTTAGACATATATTCTTGCAAATCTAGCTCTTTCCACTCTAAGTGCATATGCATCTTTGCAAAGTACTTTTCCAAGTACATTGCTAATAGCTTTTAGCGCTTGTGGAGAATAACATTCAATTAGTACACCAGCGATTCTAACCCAGACCGCTATAGCTTCAAATTTAGAAGACTTCGGTTTGAATTTAGGAGTCCATTTCCCTATGGCAAGGAAGTATCCAATTATGAACTAGGGACCCTCCTTAATTATATAGAAGGAATCATCTTCCTTATTAAACACCACTATATGATAGCCACATCTTACACTAATCAATTTAAAAGAGTAAATTCAATGCCACTATGTGGTAGCCATATCTTATACTAATCAATTTAGAAGAATAAATTACACTAGAATGTTCCAACATTTAGGAGTAAGTTTATTTAAGGTCCCAACATTTTGAAAAGTGTCTTTTGAGATTTAATTAAATATTTTTTCTATTGATACATGTCAATAGAGATCTTAGAAGAAAGGTTTTTAGAGTTTTAGTTAAATACCTCTCCTATGACATGTGTCAATAAATACCTCAATCGGCCTCTTCTACAAATATTGAGACATCTTTTTAAACCACTAAAAAATGTTAGGATCTCAATTTATTCACTTCTCTAATCGTTATGATCTCTTTTGAATTTTTCAAAACGTTAGGATCCCAAATGAATTTATCCCAAAGCATTGGGATCTCCCAGTATAATTTACCCTAATTTAAAATTAGCTTTGCTTTGCCATAGGTATATCAACTTTTCGCTCATCTTCATGTATCCAATGTATGGACCAATTAGTTTGCCAATAAAAGCATTGATCTATGGGGTACAAACTCCTTGCGCTGTTCTTTTGTAAAGTTGATTTTCCTTACTCCTCCTCACAACTTTAATTCTCTGTTTTTGTTGCTTATTTTGGTTATCTTCACTTTCCAACTCCATAGCATCTTCCTCTAGCAAAGTTACATCATTTACCGATAAAGCTTCCTGATAACTCCCCGAATGTTTCTCAGGACGGAATCCCTATATGAGGTTTGCTTTCTTACTTGTGCTTTTGCTTTGGGGACTATTGCTAACCTGATTTATTGGGGCTGGCTAGGCAGGAGTTGTCATCATCAATGGCGTCGCTTCACTCTTCTTCGAAAATCATCTTCTTAGTTAGGTGAGGCGATCATGAGAGAGTTTTAGAAGTCAATCCTTATATTTGATTGAGTTATTCCCTGAGTACTTATGCCATGTTTGGTACTCAAGAATGGATCTGGAATAGAATTGTGATTCCGAGTTTCATTTCATTTTTCACGTTTGGATCCACCTTCAGAATTCAAAATCGCAATTCCTTAAAATCGACAATTCCAACTTTGAAAGGAAATTCGATTATATCTTTGAGAGATGAAATCACGATTCTATTCTAGTTTTATTAATTGTATATAGTATAATTACTCTTTTATCCTATGGCATAGTCATAACTTGTATTTATTGCTAGGGATATCTCCAACAAATACATCCTATAGTCATTTCATTCTATATACACTTCCAAATATATGAATGGATTTATCATTTTGAAACCTATTCCATTCCAAATCTTATTTCTTTGGAAGCCTTAGGTGAAACACTAAATAAAAATTTGGTATAATAAATTTTTTTCTATAAAATAATAAATATAATTTAAGTTTTATCATCATGAGTTATTATTTAATTGTTTATTCATCTTGTTCTTAGAAATACTTTTATCTTACAAACACCACAACCACTACACTCATCTCAGTCTCATAAATAAGATAATAAATATTTTGATATTACTTTAAGGATATAGTAGATATTTTGTATAGAAGATTTTTGTATTTATTCTAATATAATTCTTTACCTTTCTTTCATGTTAGCTAATTTATCTAAGCGATGAGAAGAAAATAATATTTTGAAAAAATTAAAAAAAAAAATACCACTAGAGAAAAATAATCTAAAAAATAAGCAGGTGTGATCTTGTTTTTTTCATTGGATTCAAAAAACAGAACAACTCTATTGAAAAGACGAATTTAACTTGTGATGAACTTGTCTTTCCAAGAGATAATTTCGTGTGTTGGGTCTGTTTGGATTGTCTGTTTTTCATCTGTATTTGTATCTTTTTTAAAATGAGATGTATAAATATATCCGATTTGCATCTAAATTTTTATCTATATTTATTCTATTTGATCTTTTGATGAGAACTGTCAACTTTTTTTTATCTATATCTATTTCTTGATAAATAATTTGTCAGAAAAAAGCTTGAAGAGATGGGTACATGTGTTAATCTTTCTCTTTAATATGAGTTTAAGACAACTTCAATAAACTCACCTCTTTAACTGACTAGTCCAATACAATCTAAACTCGCATTTCAAAGAGACAGTTCAAGTTGCCCAGTTTTAGAATTATTTTTAGTCTAATGGCAATTTTTTAATTTTTCTTTAAAATATTATTATTTTTTTCTCTATCCATTTAGTTAATGATATGTAATAGCAATGATTTCATTACATCTTTGCTATCAATTTCTTCATTTTGATAGCACGAAGTTTGATCATAAGTCACAGCTATAGTTGTGGCATATAACACCATGAATTCTAAAGAGACCAAACTTTCACTTGAGCAATTTGAAGGACTGATTCCCTATCCCCCAAAACATGGAGAGCAGAAAATTTTACTGCTTGAGACCTAAATCCACGTTTGCATGTCGCAAGGCAACGTCTAGTCTAATCGAAGTCACCTTCCACTAGGCATTTTCAATTAGATAAGTTCTTATACCGAACATTTTCATTAGGATTTAGAAGAAAAAGGTGGGGATGGCATCCACCGACCCTTGCATCATCCACGCATGCAATATATGCACACCCACTATTAGTCTACGTTATATTGCAGTATAAATAATTAATAAGACGACACTACTTACGTCAATTTTAGAATAATTTGGGGGAAAGATACTGTTGTAAGATCATGGGCACCAATAATTTCATGACTTTGTTGCCAATAGTCCTCATTGGTCACTTGTTGTCACATGTGCAATGAGATGAGACACAACACTGTCTCTGTACATGCATGGTCCAGTATGCTCCACTATCATCCATATTTATTTTTCTGTGGTTCTCATAATGATCAATCCACCATGGTTCGTGAACGTAAAGCAGTTCTCTTCACGCCACTATAATTTGGGTTTTGTTAATAAGTTAGTTTTGTGTCATGTAAAATAATCCTATTTTAAAACTTTAAGTTGTGTTCGAATTGCTTATTTTAATTTGCATCTAAATTTATATATAATTTATTTATATCTTATCTGTATTTCATCTGTTTAATTTGTTTATAAATAAAATTATCTATTTTTCATCTATATCCATTTTTTGACAAACTATCTTAATCGAAATGACAATATACCATTGCATGCTAAGAAAGCAAACAAAGCCTCAAACAATAGCATAAATTATCACAAAAAAATTTATGTGTTATTTTTTATTATTTATCAACACTTCAATGAATGGTTTACATGATGGATCATTTTAAGTAGAATCTTTTCCGTCTAACTTATACAAAATTTAGGTAATGTAATCCCATTTAATTTTCTTACAAGTTGTATTAGAGTAGTAAGCCTTCACTTAAAAATTATTTGATCCTTTTTCATGTGGTAATTAATAACAGAAACCTAATGAATCATCTATATTCATACAAGTTCAAACTCCTCAACTCTCTATTCGAACCAATCGGTTTCAAGACCAAGAAATTGCATGACCAATAGTGGCCTAGCTACATGCCAGACCCAAGCTAGTTTTGGTTCCACCAATTACAATACAGACTAGATTAGGTACACAAATCTATCTGATAGACTATATTTTAATGGTTGCAATCTAACTCCGCCCCTATTATATGTCCACGATTAGGTGAACTTAGGCTTAAATTAATCAAGTCCATCTTATTGTCACTTTGTTTTACTAATATAAGACCGTGTATTGTTAAATGGTTTAAAGCTCCAATTTCTTATTAACTAACCTGTTGAGTTAGAATCATGCTTCTTGATAAAACAAAACAAATAATAGTGGTTGTTTTGTCATTGTTGGCCATGATGGTAAACAACAGTGCATAGATTTAATATTCAACATCATTCTACGGTTGAAATATGTGACATGTATAGGCAATGAATCTTTGAGTATGTCAAATATACAATCATTTCAAATTCACATATAAAAATAAAACCAAAAAAACTATAATAAAAAGCTAAAGCAACATTAAGCTCATCTACACAACATTTTTCTTCTTGAGTTTTGAAACACACATCTCGGTTCCACTACTAGGTTTTCCTTACCATGACACCCATTGCTTTCTTTTTCTTCTCTTGGTCATGCAAAAAACTAGTCTTCTTCACTTGCTTTTACAGCATATTTTGTATTTTTCTTTTTGAAAGACTAATCATATGAATTATGATTCTTGCTGTATCATAGTCAATAGCTATAATTTCATGTCCCACAAGTGTCTCTGAATGTATGACTTATTGTGTTTTTATGATTATTAAGAAATGGGTTCTTGATAATTGAGCCTTTTGTTATATATTCTTCTCTTGTTGATCTGCTTGGGAAAACGGGCCCTTGTCTTCTTCTACTGTGCTCTCTTCATTAATCTTGGATATGCACTTTCTTTCAAGTACTTTTCTTATATTCCAAGAAAAAGTTTGACTTTCAATTTCTCCTATTCCTCCACAAATTCAATATGGCATGATTATTATTGCTTCTTCGAGGACGAAAAAAAAAAAACATAGGTTCTGTTCTTACCAGGTTTTCTAAGACATGCGGAAGGTAAGTATAGGTAAAATTTTGGACTGCCTTAGTGTTTCATATGGCTGTTCGAGCTCTTGTCTTTGCATCAATTCAATGGACACGAATCAAGTGGAGATTGAGGAAAGGCCATTGGTTCCTAGGGATGGAGGGCAACCGATGAGACTTAAGGATGTTCTTTCTGGAAACCAAACTTTGGCATCTCAACTTAAGCCAAAGGTATAGAAATTTTATTATTGATGCCCCAGTACCATCTGGAATTTTTCATTTTCATTCTTCTAAAAATAAAATTACATGAAAAACACTGAGTTTTTTGTAATTTGACATTGTATATTCGCGTTATGATCTTTGTTTTTTTTTTTTTTTTGGGGACTGCATATTTTCTGCAATTTTTTTTTTATTTGTATACCTGTCTTGTTATTATTTGATTATATAACATGTATTTTCACAACTTTGTGTACCTGAAGTATAGTGTTTCTTTTATTTTATTTTTTTCCTTCCGATTGTGTAAAGGCTAATTAAATCAAAATTTTATTGAACATTTAACAAAATTATGTAAAACAAAAACAGGACAATAAATCAAATTATGAAGCTGAAAAGTGAAATATCATTAGAAATTCTATGTTTGGTGCTTTTTTTTCTTACCAATATTGGTTTTGTAAGGCAGCTAAATTGTATATCTAACTATCATTAGTATATAATGATACTTTTTATATTAACTTTATAATCAATTTAATAGCAGAATGGAATATACCGTCCCATGCCGGGACAATAAAAATTTCTGAGGAAAAAGTTGAAATCTTAGGTGGTGAAATTGAATAAAGAATTCAAACATGGGGTTCTTATTGTTTTTAATATTGTTATTATTATTTTGGTTACCTAAAAGGCTAATTAATGCATTTTGCTATTATTTCTGTTAAAACAGATGGTGACTTTAAGGGTGTCAATGCATTGCATTGGTTGTGCGAAGAAAGTTGAGAAACATATCTCGAAGATGGATGGTATGTCCTTTTGTCCCTCTTGTGCATGGAGAACACAAGGCAGCAACCTAGTAATCTCTGTTAACACTGAACTTGCACTTTTTCTGCTCCCACCTTGTAAAGTACTAAAGTCCTGATTTCATCAACACCCAGAATGACGACTGTCTGGAATATATGCCCATAATTACATCCAATCATACTCCCATTTGTTATTGTTTCATGGGTTATTTGCACGCTTATCTTTTTCTATTATTTCTTATCAAGTGTTTAGTAGGATACTTATGCATCTCTCTTCTTAGCATAATGTTTTTATGTAGTCCCACTTTATTAGATTAAGATTACCATAAGGTCACACGTTAATAATAACGCAGAATTTAGATTTTTGGAGCTTTTTATTATAAAATTCGAATATTTAAATTTTATGGATTATACCATATTTGGTAGTGGAATTTTATCAATTTGTATAATTAGCTATCTAAAATTTCAAACTATCAATTTACAACTTACGGACTTTTTGAGTTTATTTCCACTATCAAAATAGTTAATTGAAAAAATAAATAAAATTCAAACAACTAATTACAAATTTTAATTATGTTTAGATAGTTAATTACAAAATTGGATAGAGTTTAGATAACAAATTAACAATTTTATTGTTCAATAATTAATTGCACAAATGGATAAAATTCAGGTAGCAAACATGCATCCAATTTTTAATCTTAATCTTAATTTTTAATAGAGATTGTCTAGATTAAAAAAAAATTGTGACATCATGACATTATCTTCTTTTCAATATATCCAGCTATTAATTACATTTGGCAGAATTTTAAGGGATTAAATTAATTGAAATTGAAAGAAGATAAATCGAGGATTAGCTGTTATCGACTTCAGTCTACTATTGTCACCGTTTTTGTTGTAGAACCACTTTTTAATAGGTTTCTGTTTTGTTAAAAACAGGGGTTACCTCGTACAAGATAGACTTGGAAGAAAAGATGGTGGTAGTGATCGGAGATGTAATCCCTTTTGAAGTGTTGGAAAGTGTATCCAAAATAAAAAATGCCCAGCTCTATGAAGTACTGCAAGCTGATGAAAGACAATTAGCTTCTCTATGAAGTTCTGAATTTACACTAATTGTATAGGTTTAGCTTATCCTTAGATCAATTTATAGTTTTGTATTTCTACCTCATCTTTAGTTTTGGTTTGTAATCGCATATTGTCTCGTCGGGAAGAATAGATCTGCCTAAGCACTTGGTAGTTTTTAGATGCCCTTGAAGTAATGCTCAACCAGATTCTAACGTTGTAATGTTAGCTTTCAAGCTGAGTACGAAATCCGCTGGTACTTCCGGTTATGTTTTTCTTGCTCCACATGGCCTTAATACGTGAACCTGGTCCTGGACAAGGCAGTAGTATGGCAGTAAAAACCTTTACTAAGGGATATTATCGGCGCCAATCGGTATAAGTTGGGACGGTTTGGTTTTTCCTCCAGACTAAAGAGAAAAGGACCAAATTATGACTATATTAAAAAACATGGGAGCTTCTGTAATCTTATTGATGAGACCATTTATTTAATCATCTAATTATTAAAATAAATATAATTTAATAGTTTGATCATGGTTGGATATAGCATTAATCGTTGCATAATTGATCGGCGCCAATCGTATAAGTTGGGACGGTTTGGTTTTGCCTCCAGACTAAAGAGAGAAGGATCAAATTATGACTATTGGCTAAAAAATATGGAGAGCTTCTGCAATCCTATCATGAGACCATCTATTTAATTATTTAATTATTAAAATAAATATAATTTAATAGTTTGATCATGATTGGATATAGCATTAGTCGTTGCATAATTGATCGGATCAATCTCATCAAAATTAACGACTGACCATTAATTTTTTCAAAAACATAAAACATCCATATCATGATTTATGTAATACAATATCTCTAAGCAATGTTGGACGTACATTTATACTGTATTTGGCATTGATAGACTGAATTAGGAAGACATGATGGAATGACTTTGGAAAGAAAGATTGTGGAAAAAGAGAAAGTGAAGGGAATGAATTATTAGAGAATTTAAATTCTTTTATGTGTTTGGATAATAAAAATGAGGAAAATTGATGAAATATTAATTATTATAAAACATAAAAATACATTAAATGATAAATTATTTATATATCCTTAAAAAATAATAAGTAATTTCAAAAAGAATGGTAAGTGTAATTTTTTTAAAAAAAAAATCCTTTTCCTTCAAATTCTCTCTTTTTGGACGGGATAAATAAGTGATGAGATGTAGAAAAAATATTATATCAATTTTCCTTTCCCTTATCTTTTCTTCTTAAAACAAACAAGGAGGTGGAATTTACAATCAGTCCCCTTTTGTTTTTTTTCCCATCCTTAATTATTCCCTTCCAATTCCTTTATATCGATATGGTGTTAAGAATTTCCTTTCTTTTCTCTTTTTATTTTTTATTTTTGAGGAGATTAAATTAAATAGTTCAACACGTGAAGTACCAATTTATGCCTTTTTTTGAGTTGATAGATTTGTTGAATTCGTTTGGCTTTTTTGTGAATTTCAAAACCTGGGAGATCCTGTAGAATTATAGGACAAAATAAGTCTTCAAGGAATCAACTTAAAAATTTGATATAAGCTTTATCTGTGCACATGATTTGGCGAGGATCCGTCCAGTATAACAATATTGAATAAGGTAATAAATGAGTTACATCTATTTGCAAATCACTGGATATTAAGTTAAGCTCATTGATTGATAAGTCTAATTAAATTTGAATTGAATATATATATATATATATACATATATAATAGCTGATTTTGAGTAAAGTTTAAATACTACTTTAACTAAAGAAAAAATTTTGAAGAAGTTCGAGTAAGGTTAATTAGGTTAAGTTTTAGTTCATTGAGCGTCACTTCAAGTCAAGTTCAAACACAAATTTCTAAGTTTGATGAATTTAAAATTTTAAATTGAATTCAAGCTCGATATTGTATCTTATTGACTTGATTCATTTATAATCATATTATAGAATAACGAGTGGCGTAACTATATGATATGTTTTTCATTTGAATAAATTAATTTTTAGTTTAATATATGTATATAATGGGGTAGCTACCAAGAAGTATTTCCTCAAAAATAGAAACTTTATTTACTTACTAGCGAAATGCGTGTATTCAAAATAACAAAAATTTCAAATCTATTTTGATTTTCAATCAAATTGTAAAACTTTTAATTTCAATAATTAATTTTTAAAAATTTTCAAAATTTCCAACCATAAAAAATTATTTCATTTTAGCATTTATGTTGTGAAATTTGGAATACCCCAAGTTTCCATTAATCTAAATAAGAGTTCATATAGTTAAAATAAAATAATAGATAGCTAATTTTGAACTTGAATTTAAACTTAATTTAGAATTTGATCTTAGATAGTTAACTAAAACAAGTAAATTAATATATAAGATATAATTAGATAGATCGATATAATCAAGTAGTAAATAGATTCAATTAAAATTTAAGATTTTAAATATTCCTTTCCATTTATCTAGTTGTTTCAATTACCTATTTCATCAATCAAATTCCTTAATTATTTCTAACCATGAAATTTGAAATCTATTCATTTTCAATTGGTTTATTCATTTTAAGTATCTTTTCCAACAAATCAATTTTCACCATCATCTCAACCAATTTTTTTTTTTAATTAGAGCTTTTTTTTTTTGTAATTATCAAATAAACCAAAATTTTTGAAATTCAACTGCCTAAATTTTATAGGAAACTCTATTTAATCATTTTGAACTAAATCCTTTTTCAATGAACTAGTATTAAATTATTCCTAATCATTCATTTGAACTTCTTTTCTTCTATTTTAATTTCTTAAACCTTTAAACACGTAATTTAAGTGTTTTATAAATTTCTAAACCTTTACCAATTTCCTAATCCCCCATAAGCTTTGAATTTATTTGCTTGTTTAAAAATATTAGATCTTATGTCTAAACCCAAACTAAATATCAAATTTTTACAGATTAAATTCCTATTCGAGTATTTAATTTCTATTATGTAAAATCTCGTTTTACTTTCTAATTATTTTTTATACTTAAAATAAATATGTGAAAGGTTTAGCCCTAATCTGTTACTAATAAATATCTTTAATGCTAATCTTTAATTCCTTTTTTCCTTTTTCACTTTGGGCTACCTTATTTTTTTCTTCTTCTTTTCTTTTTCTCCTTTCTTCTTCCAATTCTACTTTCTTTCTTCTTCTTCTCTTCATTTTTTCTTTCTTTTCACAAAAACCAACTTAAAATCTCAAGTTCAAGAAGATTAAGGAAGAAATTGCAGATAGAAAATAAAAATCAAGTATGTAGTGGCTTCGTCAACCATGAAGTAATAATAGTGGTGAAGATCAAGCAAGTTAAATTTATAAAACAAGTAAGTTTGTTGTTTTTGTCTTTGTTTTGATTATTGTTTATGTGTGAGAATGATAAATTAAAGTTAGATATAAGTAGGATTTGTGATAAAAATTGTGAACTATGGATGCATGAACTTGTATGCTAAGAACCTAGTTTTGTTATGCATGTGTAGATTAGAAGATTGATGGCATGATTTGAAGATATATGAAGTAGAAACATGTTTAAGAATGTTAGATAATGTAAGATGGATTTGCATGCTGCTTTTATTATGTTTGGTATGAAGTATGTTGAGTTTATGAAGTTGAATTTTGAAGAAAAGATGAAGGAAAAACATGAATGTTCGGCCTAAGAGAGTGACCACGGGCGTAATATGACCCTTACTAGCCTTGGCTTAGAAAATTTTAAGCAATCACGGGCGTGATTCAAACCGTGGTGGCTCTTCCTTAAAAACTCTAAATAATCACGGCATGATAAAGGACTTAGTAGCCTCGGATGTTTGACAAATGTATGATCATGGCCATGACAAAGGATGTAGTAGTCTAGGATCAAATATTTTCTACTAATCATGGGCGTTATTGAGGCCGCGATTCAAGCCGCGGTTCATAACACAGCCTAGATCCTGGCTATGAAGATGAAGTAATCTTCTTTGTTTTCTTTTGTAAGACGAGACACCTTTGATCATAGGTGTGGTCCGTTCCATGGTTATCTCTATTTTAAAAATTTTAAGTCAATCATGGGCATGACTTAACTCATGATCGTACCTAATCCTTGTATTTTCCTTTATCATAGGTATGACCAAGCCCTTAGTGGCCACTAGGTGAAAAATTTATACACAATCATGGGCATGACTCGTGTTTTCCCTACTTCACCCAATTTTAAATAAATAAATAAAATAAAGATAAAGATAAAGATAAAGATAAAATGAAATATATAAATGATATAGGATACAATATGTCAGTACTTGAATAATTAGGAATGAGGTAAGTAAATTAATAGGCTTAATAACTAATTAGACTTGATATAAAAGTTAAGTATAAAATGAACTTAGTTAATCAACCTGAGTTCGATTTGGCTTCATGAATCTAAATGAGTTAAAATAAAGTAGATTAATTAGGATCTTATAGGACATATAACAATGTTTTGATAGAATAAGTAAATATAACTTAGTAACTAAATTAGATTTAATATGGATTTTGAATGAAAAGTGGACTAGTTAATAGACTTAAGTTTAATTTGACTTAATAAACTATAAGGAGCTAAAACGAATTTGATCTAAAGTACGATACATAGATTAACTAGGGTCCTAATAGATACATGATAATGATCTAGAAAGATAATTGAGTATGATTTAATAAATGGATTAATTAGTTAAATTTAATCGAGTTGATTAAGTTAAGTTAATATAAACTTAATTTGTAAATAATTTAGATATGATTGCAATATGTTAGACTTTAAATGTATGTTACTAGAAATGAGTTTGATGAAAGTGAATGATAAGACAATGATTTGTTTCGATAGAAATTAATTAAGTGAATATGATGCATTATGTTATTGAAAATGTTTTAATAAAAATTTGTATATTGTATGTAGCATTAATCATGAGTGTTAATGCATGTATTGTGTGAAATTCAAACTAATAATTGATAAATAAGGTTAAGCTAATAAAATAGATTTAAATTCAACTTAAGTTAAAAGACTTAAGTTTAATTTGACCTAATAGATAATAAGGAGATGAAGGGTAGATTAGTATAGAGCATGGAATTTATGAATAATAATTATTTTTTTCATAGGAGAAATAAATAGATCAATCTTCAGAATTATTAGAAGATTACTACAATTTAGCTAGAATAACAGGCGAGTAACTTGATCCTATCACAATGTTTGTGTATGTAAAGTAATGGCATAAGATTTAACTACAATGATAATTGACTGAGCATAAGGATGGGTACAATACATGCTATATGGTGATTGAGTGAATGACAAGATTTCATATCAGAAGCGAGAACTATTTGGTTGGTATTGATTGTGAAATGTGCATTGTTGATTGTTTGAAAATTAACTAGTCATCAAGTAATTTGATATAAACCTTGGTTGACCTTAAATAAATTAGGCATACATTGCATGATAGCATAACTTGCATTAATATGATATTCACGTCACGTATTAGCATCTCGACCCTAGGATAATGCTTTGAATGTCCAGTGAATCTAGCAAGATTACCTCTAAGTGTCAGCCCTACAGGAACTAAGTAGGAACTAAAGGACATTGCCTAATGAGAGTTGACATGAGATAGCTAATACTTAGTAGAGTTTCTAAGTTCTACGGTGAAGTTGAGAGAATGTTTCTTATATATAAAAATATATATATAATTAATAAATGAGTTTAAAATGGAATTCCCCTTCCTTAGTTCTTTGTCTCTCCTAGACGTGAATCACTAAAGCTGGTCCTTTTAACCCGCAAGAGAGGGCATAAATCTTTATTGGTTTAGACTTCGGTCATCCAAACTGTGTATTTTCATATGGTCAAGTGTTGCATTGCATATATGAAATAGCCATGAATTCCTTAAATTACATATTAATGTGTTATTGGAATGGTATATATATTGTGTGTGCTTAGTTAATATAATTAGTAAATGTGTTATTTTATATGTGAATAGTATTATGAAATTAATGTTATTGTTTGATATGTGTAAGTGTGCATATAGTGTAATGAATATGTGTGTCTTTTTCAAATTAATATGCATGTGTTATGTTTAGAATCTAATCAAATTATTTTTGAATTTGCTTAGATTATGAAAGAATTTTGGTAAACTTTAAAACCACTTTTTGAGCCTAAATACAACTCAAATGCATTTGAAATTTTCCCAAATTAATCCTAGGACAAATATACCCCTAATGGTAAGATTTGGATGACAAATGATTTTAATTGGATAAGTTAAGCCCTCCTTTTTGGCAACCCCATTTTTTATACGAATTTTTACTTCTTTTCTTTCTTTCTTTCTTTCTTCTTTTCTCATCCCAAAATCTTAAACCCTAAGCTAAGATTTATTACAAGCTTTAGGATTTGAACATCATTCCAAGCCAAGATTTAGTCATGTGAGTTTAATGCAAACTTTATCTTTTATTTTATGTTCTATATTGTATTGTTTATAAATGTTAGAATAGAAATGATTTTGATGTGATAATTGGTGTGGGATTGATTTTGGTGCATTGATGATAGTTTGAATGAGATTATGTGGCTAATGGAGTGGTAGTATATATATCTTATAAGAGTGTGGATGTGTGGGGATGGGTATTTTGGAAGATTGAAGATTGAGTAGTTGAGATGTGAAATTGAAGTGTGATTAGTGTTTTGATGACTAGAAGTAGAATTCATGTTGTTAGGATAATATTTGGATCATATAACAAGCTTTAAAAAGTTTGGACTAAGTTTGAAGAATTTTTGAAAAATGAACAAGTTGTAATAAAATAGGGGAAATCAAAAATATTTTCATATAGGCTAAAATTTGAACGTACGCCGGCATCTAGGGTTTCTACGCCGTAAGCCTATAGGCGGTGTTGGAAGACCACAGAATCAAATTTCTTAAGGCCGATCGAACGCCGCCGGCTTTCGTTGGAAAATTCAGCCAGCGTTCATCCTTTCACATTGTACGCCGACTACTGGGAATCAAAGCCGCCGGCGTATAGTGAGAGGCTGCCAGCGTATCTGCGTAAGCGGCCGGTTTGCACCTCTCTGGACGTTTTGAAAAATTTTGGATTTGAATTCTACGCCGGCTCAAAGCCGCCGGCGTAGAATGAAGGCAGTCGGCGTACCCTTAAGCGCTGTTAGCGTTGGCAGTGTTGATTTTCATAGTGTTGAACACCGGCTCAAAGCCGCCGGCTTTGAGTGCCGGCGTATCCCCTGCGCTTTTGAATTTTAAAAACTTTCTTCAAAATTTTCCAAAGTTTGATATATGATCAATTACGTATTTGTTAAGTGTTCTATGATATAATAGGGTGTTTAAATGCTTTATTATGACTTTGTATTAATTTATTTAAATTTCTTTGATTTATTGTATTTTCAATTAGTTAATTAGTACTTCGGCTAAATGTGAAATTTAATGTTGATTTAAACAGTGATAGATCCTCGCCTAGTCAACACCGTTAATTCCCAAGCTATCTCAGGTACGCAGTAACTTGCTTGTCTCCTTGCTAGGATAGGCATCAAAATCAAACTACTTTAAAATAAGAAAATCCTATTGATATATGAGTGTTGATTGTCGTTGTTTGCCGTTGAATCTGGTTCAGAGAGCGGCACCATGCTCAGATTGGGAGCAGGGTACTTTCTCGTTAATGGATAGAATTGTTTAGGAGATATGAGTATCCGAGCTGCTCATATCAACCCCCTGAGCGTCGTGATGTGTTACTCAGGAACCCCTAGTATTATGGGCTACGCCAGAAGGTGGGGCTGCCTAGTCTGTATGAACAGTAGGGACCACTCAAGGAGGCGGGCGTAATACTAAATCCTCATTGTCCGGAGTTTGAATACTCCCGTGTTGTTTTACTAACTAAAGACTTAATAATAAACAAGTGATTGTTGCATAATGCATTTAGCCTAAGAATGTGTGATCCACTTCTCATTTTGTATTCGTTACTTGTGTACTGGGCCTTTGGCTCATATTTTATCTATTTCAGGTGATGATTCCGATGAGTTCTATACGAGTATGGGGTACGAACCGACTTTGAAGATTTTCTTGATGGGTTGGAGGATTAGAGATGACCATGGACTCAATGGACCCCTATGAATATAATAGATTAGATGTGATTCTTTTTGGTTGATGATGTAATTATAGTGTTAGTTGAGTTGTGTTTTGAGGAGTTATGCTAAGGCTTGTAAGAAGCCTTTGGATGTAATATATATGCATATATGTATGTGTTTAGCTATTTAAAAACTAAGTTGTACTCTTTTGCAAAATGTGCTGGTAGTGTAGTAGTGTAGTTTTGTTTAAGGTTAGAAAAAAAAAAAAAAAACTATGTCTCCTATTGTATAGTATCTTTATGGAATTAGATAAACAATTACTCAAACAAATCCTTCAGGAAACCTTACATATAATCTTAGGGGTTATATGTGGTTGGGGAACCGTTATCTCCTATTCCAAATATAGAGGTGATAGCGAGTCCTTACAATATATTTGATAATTAAACTTGCTTGGATTTGTTTGAATTGAGCTAATATTAAGTTATTCGCTGAGCTAAGTTGTGCTCACGCTCCTATAGATTTTTTTATTTCATGAATCAAAGGGACTAGTTGAAAATCAGAGATAGAAGCTAGAAAGAAAGGAATATGAAGAGTAGATATGGGTTGGAGAAAGTTTTAAGTATATGTAAAGAAGTTTTTGAGTTTAGTAGTAGATAAAATTATGATGTAATACTTAGAAACTTAACGAAAGTTCTATGAATTGCAATTTTTTTTTTTTTTTTTTTGCATCTTATATATATATGCAATTTTTTTAATTCTAAACAACCTTCGTTTCTATGAGTATTCTACAAGTTCGATATTCATGTGCCTCTCTGGGAGCCTCAGATGATTTAACACCAGTGTCTATGACTCCAGTTCAACACCTATCGTATCGATACTTCTAAGGTATCATGTGGTGGTATGACAAAATTCTTCACAATTATATATTTGAATTACACCACATTATAGCAATTTAAGTATATACATACCTATTATCTTTTTTATGTAATATATGTACACGATATATCATCTTGATAGTAATCAATATTAACATTGCTTGTAATTTAGCAATATTGCTTATAACCTTATGTGTGTATATAATTTAAATTCCTTCCATCCTATAATTTGTGAGGAACTTGAGTGTGGGTATGTTACAGAATAGGGGCTAAACATGAGAGTTGAATATGCTAATTTCACGAGACCTAAATGTCTACTCTTTTTTTTCATTTGAAGGTAATTGTAACTATCACAAACTAACAAAAGCAAGAAGTTGAAGAAATTGAGATTTAATAATTTTTAAGAAAAGGAAGATGATTTTATTTCAAAGGGTAATTGAATCAATAGTACTTAAAGGATAATTGAAGTAATAAAAAAGGTTTTAGTCATTTAAATGAAATTAAATATTTATAACACTAAAAGCTTAAAACATTCAATTCAAAATTTGTATTATTGATGGAAATTAATGTTAATTCAAAATGTATATTATTGATGAAAATTAATATCAATTGATATTGAAACGGTTAACGAAAAAAATTAATTATATTAATAAATATGTAAGATAGCCATGTTAATTAAGGTAAATGAGAATTAGTATTATTAATAACAAATGTGACATTTAAATATTAAGTTATTAATGAGAGTGATGTTTGTAAAATTTTTTGCTTATTCTTAAGATGAATGGTAATAAATAACAATAGCAACAATTGCAAATGTAAAATACTAAAATACACTATATATAAAAGTAGTATTTTGGCATGTTTCTAGTTTTAATTCGGTAAAGGCTACAAAGAGTATATGGGATGGACCTGTGTCCATAGTAGATATGCAAAACAGAACATAATTGGTGACACACTAGGATTAAGCATGGCGTAGCCACTCTAATCCTTGACCTAGAAAACATGTTGATTTGGGGATAATTAATGGATATAAAAAAGAGAGTCCATACGACATTATCATCTTCCATTGAATGGAAAGAGATATTTATAGCAGGTGGATCCCTGGGTGCACCGTGGGATCATTGGTGAGTGGGCGGTTGATGATAATTACGGTGAATGTTAGTTGGAGCCACTAATCCATGTTCACTCATGTCGAGCCTAAGTGAGGATAGAATGCCAAGAGATGTTGGGTTAAGTGCCATTTAGATCCAATAGGAATCAATTGGTACTTCGAGCGAAAGTGAAACACCTAAGCAAAGCTTTGGACTTCTATCATTATGAGTTGAACATTAGCCCTTGGGTCAGCCCAAACGACTAATGAGCTAAACTAGGCTTAGGAGGCTCATGGTTTATATTAGATAATTAACATAGTGTAAATGATGAATTATAGTAGTTGATGGTTATAACTTATAACCTTGAAAATAACATAAAAGGCTTGTATTATTAAATTATAAATGCTAAATTAATTGAAATATATCAAAAGGGTAACATGGGTATTTTTAAAAAGACACCAAAATATTTGACATATATTTATATAATTGATACTTATGGATATATTCTATTTACTTAGATAAGAAAATGTGCATTGAGAAGGCTTTACTAGATTTTAAAAAGTTAGAAATGCTAAATTAATTTTAAAAAGTTTTTGTAACCGTTCTAGTGGATTATATGTTAAAATTTTATAGAAAATCATATGGTTTGATTGTTTTTTTAACAGGACTAATAATGTCGGTTATTTAAAGGCTTAGATTCATAATTATTATATTTATTTTAATAGTCAAATGATTAAATTAATCATACCGTTGAGGAACCATAGAAGTTCCCAAATTTTATATTGCTACTTAGTTTCATGGTATTCAAAATGGCATATATTGTTAGTAGTAGTTGTTTCAAATACATAAGTGAGAATTATCAAAAAAATTACTAGAGGATATTAACATCTAGGAGCTTCTAAGATCTTGTCCCATAACAGCAATGTTCATTCATTCATTTAATCATTAAAATAAATGTAATGATTAAAATATTAAGGATTATTTCAATTGTATGATTATGGTTGTGTATGAATCTAAATAGTTAAATAACTGATGGAATTAGTTACAAAAAAAAAAAAAAAAAGATGGCACCATATAATTTTCTATGACATCTAATCTAACCTTGTGGTTGAAAGATACTTACATGTTACAACAAACTTTAAATTGAAATCGTTGGTACAATTTAATACCTCCACGAGATGGTGTCAAGAAAAAACTAACACTATCGACCAAAGACAACAAGTGATTGTGTTTAGTCCTTTTTGATAGAAATATATTAATTCTTAGATATAACAATATGAAGAAGATAAAATTGTTTTAACAACCAACAAAACCAGAAACCCCCCTTTTTCTAAGAGAAAGTGTTGGTTGGTTAATTAGTCATAATTTATTCATTAGATGTATTCAATTGTTATTAGCCTAAATAGAAAATTCTATGGTTTCGTCGATGAACATCTACTAAAACATTTAATCATCAAAATAAATATATTAATTGGTATATTAGCTATTAATAATGTAATTATAATTAAATATAAATCTAAATTGTTAAATAGTTGATCAGTTCAGTACTGTTAAAGTTATATAGAATTTTCCTAGCCTAAATACAACAAGATAATTATAAAATCTCATATAATTATTTGATCTAATAAGTGCCTTGTCTCGGAAATAAGAAATTATATGGCACAAATATTAGCACTCGCTTATATATTACCCGTGTAATTATGTTTACTAAGTAGGCAGAATATCATCATCCATTATTATTAAAAACCGAAAGAAATCATAGAAACTGAATACCGGCGTGGGAGTTTTGGAATGAGGAACAAAGAGACCAAACAACTTTCTAAAAGATGCAAATGTAACAGGTTTAAGAGGAATTTACCGGAGGGTCTTTCTTGTTTTAGAAGAAAAGGAGGATTTTCCTAGCAAATCTATAAAAACTTGGACTATTATTATTATAGTATAAGTTTTATTTATCGAAGAACATCTCCCCACCTCATTAGCTCATTTGTTGTTTGTTAATTGTGGCTTGAGAGTACCTAATGTACTTGGATTGAATTTTGAATAAATAAATCTCATTGGCCAAAAGACAAAGAAATATTCTTGCATAATTGTGGAATGAAATTCACCACATTAGTCAAGAAATTAAAAGTGCTTAATTGACTTTATATTTTTTGGGAAGCACTCTCTTTCCCTTCTTCCCTCTCAACTTTCCTAAAAACAAAACCCCTCCCAATTATCTTCTTTTTCTTTTTTCCTCTTGCTAACCTTTGCATTGAAAAAAAAACAACAACAACAACAACCCAGAAAGGCCATTTATCTACGGTTTTCAACATCTCGTTTCCCATTTGGACATTTCTAATGGTGGAGCCACTAATAACATGGAAATAGTAAGTGTTTTGAGTATTATTTTTTCCTAGATTTTAAATGAAGAGCATTTTTAGGGTGGAAAAGACCATCTTCACCATTAAAAGCTTTATCGAGTGTGAATCTGTGTGCGTCCCTTTCTTTTCTATTATTTTAGTGTCTTATCCTGTGCGGATATTTTCTTTAGTTAGATTATTGCATTTCCTATCTCATATAATTTTTTTTTTATTTTTTTGACTTTGTTTCAAGGGTTTAATGTAAAAGATGTAATCTTATTAATTAGGATTCGGGATCTAATCTCTTTAGTTTATTTTTTTTATATTTTATATTTATGGTTAAACCTTTATAAATTAATAATTTTGGGATCATTAATGTTATTAAGTTGGAGCGATATTAATTAATCTATTGGTTTCTCTCAAATGATGATTTTGATGATAACAAAAAGAATTAAGTGATTACTTATATATTTGTTAAGTTTGCAGCATTTCATATTAGTATATATATCAAAAGGATGGAAATATTTTTTAAAAAACAAATCTACATATCAGAAAGTTAATCAAAAGGTTTTTCAATGGAATACAAGTTTTATTTTAAACCGTCAGAAGGAACTTCAGAGAGTTTATATGTCTTATTTGTAAAAAGCTACTAAAGAATGATCGACAGATCTCATATCTCAACTAAATTAAAATATTCGAAATTTGAACACCTAGCTCCAATGTTGAGTATAATTTGGGTAATATACTCAATGTGTTTCACAAAGTTGGTTCAATATCTACAGGGATTTAATTTTGAATTAATGATCAAATTTTTGGAAGCTCATAAACTGCATTTTTGAAGAAAGACGATTCAATCTTGGAAATTTAATTTACAACGAATTACATTTGAGAAGGAAGTTAGTGTGCATAATATGAAGTAATTACAAAACATGTTTGAGATTTTTAAGGAGGTTGTCCAAGGAATTTTAAAGTTCGAAAATCATGGAGAATTCGAATGTAGCATGAACAGTATCAGACGGAGGATTTGGTTAACAATGGATGTTTTCAAATTCGAAATTCAAGATCAATATAAACATACAAGTTGTTAGATAGTTGGGATTATCCTTTAAAGCAGAAATTTCAAGATTACTTCAAGAAATCAAAATTCAAATTGAACAAATTACAAGATAAACATGAGCTGATATGTTTGACAGATTTTGGATAAACACAAGCGGATTTCACGCACAAGATCTGGGACGAAGTTATTCATTTTCTCTTCTAGTCGTTGGAGTAAATAAGATTAAAAAGAGAAAAACAAGACGGAGAATAACAACATCTTTGCGAGAAAAACAAAAGAAGCAAACAATGATCAAAGCATTCTTATCATGCAAATACTGTCATATTTTTTCATGTTCTTTCTTGAACGAAATATTTGAGGAAATTTATTTTTTATTCCTCTTATTTAAGTTTATACAATTAGTGTGAGTTTGAGAGTTACAAGTAGGCTCAATATATTGATTGCTTAGGAGAATCAAGCTGAGTGAATTGTAGCAAAAGAAAATGAGCAAGAACTTCTTGTAACTATATTGAATTGATTGGATAGTGAAACACAACCGGTGTGGAATACCGGGATCCTGGTTTGGAGCTGGAAGAGAGGATTGACGCTCAAGGCGGAACCTCTATAATTCGACTTTGCACTCTCTACTCCCTTATATCTTTTTAATTTGTGCAATTTTATTTTGTATTTATATATGTGACATATGCTCAGAATGTTTATCAGAGAGTAACCTGTTTATATTGTCTTAATCAGAAAGTTGATCAGAAAGTGTTTAACATATTTTCTTGATCAGAGAATTAGTCAGAACGTTAATTTGGAAGTTAGCTTTTTATTTTTTATGAGCTTAAGCAAATTATTTTGATTTGAATTCTTGTTTAAGATTTTTATTTGTTAAATTTATTGTTTTAAAAAAGTTTCAAAGCCATTTTAGTTGAATAATTAAGTGGTGTGAATTTTGTTTGAAATTTTAAAAGTAAATTTTTTATAACCAATTCACCCCTTTTGGTTATCTTTTCGGGACCAATATAATCAATAAATTAATTATCATTAATTTAAAGAGTACTTCTCAATTCAGCAAATATAAATTTAATTAATTAAAAAAATCACTATATATCACTAATATATGTATCATATTTTATGAATTAATTTTTTTTTAAAAATCATTTTACATATATTTATGAATAAGTGCTATTCATTATTTTTAATATTTAAAAAATATTCATTCTAGTGAATAATTAGATGAAGTTGAATATAAGTTGCTTGTATATATGGATTCATTCTACTAGAAATAATTTGGTACTTTAGAACCAATCCACGAAAGGAAGCACATATAGCAACAATAATTCTTCGCATTTTTTTGTTGCAGTTCAAGAATACAAACACCAAAGTATATGGATGTAATGAGAAACGTTAGAGGTGGAATATACTTAAATTTAAATTTCAGGAAAAATAAACAATATTTTACTAAATTGTCTTAGTTATACCTGTAATTTTAGAGAATTATTAATTTATAATATTGATGGGACTATAGATTTATATAAGTACATTTCTAAATTATTATCTTATTAATTTATCAAAATTACTAATTTTATAAACTGGTAAAAGAACACTATTTTTAAAAAGTTATTAATTTATAAACGCAAAATGTATTTCGTTCCGAGGAAATTTTTTGTTGGAAAGGCTTTGTGTATTTTGGACACAAGCAAGAGTTCAGTGTAAATAGGCCCATAGGGACTTATCGCTTTGCACACTACTGGTGTCTCCAATCAAAATCATTGGTGCCAGTTGGGCCTGACAAAGACTTTGCTACGACAGCTCCCATAATCACGTATCCTATGTTGGAGTAAGTTGGACCCACTCTTGACTGGCCCAAAGTTGTAAGCTCCATTTCTTTTCCTTTACCAAACGAGTAATAGAATGGCCAAAAATTATCAATTATGGCCTAGTGGTTTAGTGTTGGTTTGGATTGTCATATCGTACGAGTATTGGATTTGTATTTATAATTTATTTTGTATCATATCTTTATAATATTTGTATTGTATCCGTTTAGTCAATTTATGAATAAAATTACAGTTTTTCATCGATATCTGTTTCTTGACAAACATCTATTTGAAAACCATAAAAATATGATACTAAAATAATCAGAATATGATGAAATAAACACAACCAATTTTTTTCTAAAGAGGCTACCACACTTTTTGGATTTGCTTTAGTCGAACTGGGAGAAGTATTCTTGAGGATGCCAGGTCAACCTTTAAGGATTTGTTTGGTTAGCTTTTTTGGGTGAATATAAACACTTTTTTTAAACTTTTTTTCTAATAAATTATTTATCAAGATATAGATACAGATAAGAAAAAGCTTATAATTTTTATAAAAAGATCAAATAGATTAAATATAGATAAAATATAAATATAAAACAAACATATTACATATATCATTTTAATACAAATACGGATACGGATGAAAAAATAGACCAATCAAACAAAATATTAGTTGGAAAAGAAATCTGTTATTTTTTTCATTCAAATTGTAATGTTGTTACACGATAAATTATTTTTAGTTTTATATAATGCTTATGCAGTACAAAATGAAAACAAAATGGGTGATGAGTTGAAATATAAAAGAAATCATAAAAAGCACACTCATACAAAAGACCAACCAGCATTGCATCGAAGCATAAACATTGCGAAACGAAAATATCATACTTAGTACAAAAGACCAACCAGGATAAGGATGTGTATTAAACATTACTATATATTGGCCCAAAAAAAAAAAAAAATTACTAGATAGGTTTTAACTCTAAGTTTTTAAATCTTTAATCATGAGGTAAAGTGCAAAGCATCAAGGATTACTCCCCTTAGAACATGCTACACAAAATATGAATATATATTATACTATTCATAGTACTATCTCGACGAATAATAATATGCCACAAATAATAAGTTTGGTACAAAAAACTCCAGCCTATATAGCAATGTTGCATGTATATTTTCTAGATGAAAATTTGTTGTCTTAACACGTTATCTCATTCTTGTCTTAGTCATTAAGTACTTATCGTATATCGTGAAATGATAATTATTGTTACTTAATATATTTTAAGAATTTTTATAATTTTAAAATTTATTTGACATTCTATTTGCAAAATAAGAATGAAACAGCGTATCGACAATAGCAAATTCCTCTCCCATGTTTTCCAGTGTAAACGTGTATAAAAATTACGTACAAACAATATTAAGGTTTATCTATCGAATTCTGGGTTCAGTCTTTCTCAGTACAGATCATGCCCTAGTTTGAAAGTGACGGCTAGGTAATTCACCTACAGCAGTCTCCAGGTGTCTATAGCTTTAGAGGAATGACGATGTTCTGGCACTTGTTTGAGAGATGATGGAGACCACAGTTTGGTGCTTTTGTTTAAGCAATTTCCCAATGGCTCCGGGGCAATTACTATGAATTTGCTTTGGAGGAAGTAACCCAACCATACTGCTGTACTAGTTCTTACTTAAGGAAGAACAAAAGAGAGGAAATGAATCTTCCTTTGAAAGGAAATGCAGCTTAAACTGGAAGATTTGGTTGGATGTTTTTTGAGTCGAAGACGTTTGTATCGAATGTACCTTAAACGGAAGTACATTTGTCAAATAATGGAGGACTGAAATCTCTGTTCCATTTCCTTTATTATGAAATGACTTTTATATCCTTTAGCTTTTGGCTATCTTTTCTTCTTCCTTTGTCTTTTTTTTCCCCCTCAATTCACCCATTTCGATATCTTACATGCTGTGGTCAAATTCTTATCTGTATCTTATTTATATTTTAACCATGTTTTTTTTGTTTGATCTATTTATAAGTAAAAATGTTTATTTTTTATTTATATTTACATTTTAACAAGCATTTTTTTGAAAAATGATAAAAATAAAATATCAAAACAACAAAAGACCAATAAAACGAACAAACCATTATCTATATTGATTCTATATTTATTTATTACTTGTTGTTGTTATGTCTGTTTCTTCTTTAAATTTTTCAATATTAAAGATGTATAGATATATAATAAATTATCAGGATCGAAATATAGCTTGCGACCCTCTAAATACCATAAAACTCATATTCTATAAAGTTACAGAATGTTAAGTTACACCATGAACTTGCAAGTTTTTCTATTTTAGATTCTTTTTTTCAGAGTTATAGTATCGTTAATTATTTATGTCCAAAATTAGAAAATTAAGATGGTGAGTTTATGATACTTTGGGATGTACTTATGACAAATATTCATTATATTTGTCAACTTAAATTATATGTATCTGCTATAACTTAGGTTCGTCCCACCTATACACATTGCAATATACCATGTGCCCCAAAACTTGGGACTTGCGATCTATATAGGAATGGGAGTTTACTGTACCAAACTTCTTGTCGCATTGTTGTTTCATCAAATAATGAGATGCTATGTTTTATTAATTTAGTTCTATATTTTTTTTTTGTGCAAGTGATATTGAATAACACATGAGACAACAAACACAGTACAACATATGTTCACCCATTGCTATGCTATGTTATAATTATGACCGAGAAATCTAATAGAATTGCCACAATAGTTGTATTTGTCCAGATCCAAGAGTTGAGGATCTAATGGAAGTGGTTAACTCGAGTATACAGTGTTGTGAGTAGCATCAGTAAGGTGGTTTGTTGGGGTATGAGTCAACTCTGAAGGTTGATTTGGCCTTTTGTGAACAAATTGGTCGGGAGTTGATGCCACTCTCCTCATAAGACTATGACAGCCCGAAACCAGTTGGAACAATTAAGCTTCTCAAACTTATGGAGGACTATGGCAAAGTCAATAAGGCGTTCCCAAAAGGGTTGATGGACTCAGAACAAACCTATGAATATTTGAGAAGAGAAAGCTAGTTCGATATTCAGAATAACAACAAACGATGATGTAAGAGATGATTGAACATTGCGTAAGTACCGTAGGAGAGGAAAACCTCCTATCTCATGACAATATTGGCTTGAGCAGTATAGAATTATCGTGTTTGGTAGAATCTATTTCAGTTTTAAATATAACAATTTGAATTTTTTTTTAATCTCATCATAATTATAATGGGAACAGTGTTTGAGAATGACAGTTGGAAAATAAGCATTTTACGTATTCGTAAATGAAAATTTTTCGATGATAATTTGTTAATTGAGAAATGAAAATTTTATTCATTTTATTTAATCTAATTAAAAAAATCTAATTTTATAGAAAATGTTCAAATGTTTGGTATCGTAAAAAAGAGAATATATATCATCTTATTTTTTGGCAACTTATTTTTAGAAGCACCATTTGAAAATAATACTACAATAGTATTAAAAATAAATAAAGAAATAAAGAAGGAGCCAACAAGCCGGACATGTGCATGAGTCTACATCGTATTCATGATAGGTAGCTCACCTTGGTTTTGGATCTACAATGCCGACCTATCGATGTGTTAGTCATCTCTTACTATTAACTAAATCCTCAATTAGTGTCAAAAAATCAAATAATATGATAGGGCAATTATTTATGCTTTATCTTATCTTTTTCTATTTACCTCTTAATACTGCCTACCATGTCTTTCCCGACAACCATCACTCCAACATGTTGCACATGTCTTTTTCCATATCCATTTTCAATGTTCGTTCCTCGCTTTTTGACATTTTTGTAAAAGCATCTCCATTTTCTAATCTAACTGAACTTTCTTCAACCTCTCTCCACCATTATTAGTCATCTCCTATCTTTTCCATTTTCCAACAATCAATGTGGCTGTTATAGGTAAACAATTTTAATGGAGAGAATATAGATATACACAATTTGATTAACCTGTTAATTGATTTTTCCTTATTTGATTTGTGATGGCAGATTTATTCCACTATCTTATTATCTATATCTTTTATATTATTGACTCAATACCTCTTTATTTTGGACTCCACAATTTGTATTCCAAATATTCTATTTTTACGTATTAATCAAACTATATGTTATCTATAAACGGCAAATTTTTTAAAGGACATTATTGTATTTTTGTTGCCTATGTTTTTTTATTTCTCTCTTCTTACTTCCATGTTTTCTCTCTCTCCCATGATCTTTTTTCATATTTCTACTTTTAACTAATATCTATTATTGTTAAGCAAAAATCAATTATTCGTGTCAAAAATTTAAAAGTATAGTATTGGCAGTTATCAATCACTATTATTAAAAGAGAATATCCCATTCAACTTTTTTTTTTTTTTCGGCCGTTGCCTCTATGATTTTCATGCTAAAAAATCTCCACTTTCAATTAATGATCTGGAATAGAAAAAATTACCATGTTCATAATTCATTTTAAATTTCAAACTTTATATATATCCATAACTAAAAATTACCATGTGTTTGAGACCGTTATATCCTGGAAATCATATTTTCCCGACGATCATGACCGTACAGTGGCTCGTGATCTCCTCTAAGTGCTTTCTAAAATGTGAAATAGCCTTGATCATGGCCGTTATCTCCTCTGATCTCTTTTTTACATGTGATACGATCTAGATTATGGCCGTTACATGAACTGTGATCTCCTTGGATGCTTTTTGGATAAACTTTTACAAAACAATCATGAGTGTATTGATTAGCACAGCCTACATCTTGACCATAATAGGGACCATAATCTCCTATCACAGGCATGATAAGGCATTATCATACATCACGGCCTAAGATCAAGGTCGTGATATCCATCACAGCCCTTGTCGCAATAGTGACAAATCCTCTGATGCTATTCATATAATAATAATAATAATAAATGAATGGTTATAATAGATGAATGAATAGTAGAATGTAATATGTATATGTAGATGAGACCATGAGATGATGTGAAATTTACTGAAATATAATGAATATCTAATAACTTAATATTTCATTGTGGATTAACGTGTTTTACATGAAATGATTTTCTTTGACAGATTCCCATACCCAGTTGGGTTTGAATATAGGTCTATTATCAGATAAATCCAATTACCCAGATATGCAGTAACTTGTTTGTTGAATGCTAGGTTAGGCATTATTAAATTAATTTTAATTAAAGATTGGCTTAAAAAATTTTTGAATTGTTTGTGCGTATGCCATTGAATCTGGTCCAGGGAGCGACAACTTTGTTAATGAGATTAACATGGTAGTTAGGTGCTTAGGTCATCCCTATCATGATGTAATGACTTTTATAAGTGGCTCAATAGGTAATTGATAGGAGAAACAGTATCAATGTAACATTTGCTTACTATTGAGAGGAAATAATATGATTTAGTTCACATTTATAAGGACGACTGAATTAGGTGATGTTATGGATTAAGTTAAGTAAAGTTGAGTAACGGCTGTGAATCCTAGATGAGATTATTATTTATAAAGTTATGTAGAAGATATAAGTATTCGGGATTTCTCTTATCATGTCATGTAACTTTACATGACCATGGTGTGAGTTTTCTAAATTTAATATTAAGGAAGCTACACTATGTTCATGTATTGTTCTTGTTCATGAAAATATATTTATGTATTTCTATATTGTTATTTTACTTTTGCTCATATTATTATTGATCTTATGTTTATCTCTTATATATATGTAACTAGATATAATTATGTACTTATATATAATCTTTAGAGCATATAAGCTCATTATTATTTATTTACTTCCAAGTAATGCAATTTATTTATTTATTTCATGTTATTTTAAGACTAGTCTCTAGTTTTAGACTTGTCCTCATCAAGTCAAAACAATATTTTTGCTTTCTTTTCTTATTTTTCTTTTGGGACTAGTCTATTCTTAGTCCCGGGATACCTTAATGAAGTTAAGGTTCCCAATACTTGACATATTTCTTTACTTGCTTATTTTATTACCCATTATGTCTTTCTTACGTTTTCATAATTTTATGATTTCATATTCATGATCATGCATGAACATATTGATTTTGTCTCAGCAAGATAAAAAAGGAAAAGTTTTCTTAAAAATAGAAGTTCATATCTAAAAATAAAATGTTGTTATGAAGGAAGTGATTTCTCATAAAAACTTAGGAAAATTATCTTAATAAATCTTTTCTAGAAATCTAGAGGAGTTCATTATAAACATAGGAATTTTTTTTAAACAATACATACATGCACTTTACAAAGTCATAAAATGGAAAGGAATTCTTGATTAAACAAAAGTTTTACTAAACTTCACTTTTTATCAATACTTTAATTTCAAATAAGACTAGTTTGATAAACACTAAGAAATCCCCTTTCATAAAAATAAAATAATCTTAAGAAATAAGATTAATGAACAACTTAAAAAGTCACTTCTTTGAATGTAGAGTTATTACCACTTCCAAAAGTATTGGGAACTAAGCTATAAGAAATTTAGAAAATGGAAATTATTCTTTTGAAATTCAAAACGACTAAGGAGATGGAATTAAGGAAAAGAAAATACCCCTTTCAAAATGACTTGAGAAAGTTTCTAGCAAACTAAGAAGAAATTTTCAAAAGTTTTACTTTTCCAAAGTTTTAGAAGACTTTACTTTTACCAAAAATTTATGGTTGAGACAACTTCATTAATTTCATGTATTTAACATGAGTAAATGCATATATATATATATATATATATATATACTTTTCAAAGGTCTTACAAACTATTATTATACCTATCTCTTTGATACAAGTTTTTGTAAAGAGAAGAAAATAGGTTTTATAAAATTCGTGGTGAATTTGATCATCACTATTTCGGAGCTCAAACGACTTAGTTTGATGAAATTAGTTTTAGAATTGGATAGATCTTTTTGAATAGATAGAAAATAGTATATTATATGCGCAATTCCGAGTTAAAATGATCAAGTTATGGCCATTTTAAATTGGAATTACTCTCTATACGAATTTTAATGATCTTATGATATAGTTTTTGATAAGTACCATAGAATCAAAAAAAAAAATACTCATATTGGGCATTCTTCTTGATTAGGGATCTCAAAGAGGATTTTTCATACCCAGAAGATTATTACGATTAATGGAAATTCCAACTGACTCATCTATTAGAAGAAAAGTGTCATCATGGCTGAGTGAGTCTACTCCCCTTTAATTCTCATACTTATGATCGTACTTGTAAATTTAGTTGCATCAGAATTTAGGCAAGATAAAAATGGAAATTGTATGATAATATGTTAAAAGAATATTAAGTATATCGAAGCATGAATTGCTTGTAATAAAGTTGTATGTGTTTTATTACATTGAAGTATTTGAAATTGGTTGCTCACTTGAAGGAAATTAAAATATAACGACTAGACTTTAATTAAGAATTTATGCTTACACTTCATATGTTAAGTCACGTTGCATTCGCTATCATATAATTGGTTAGAAAAGTGTATGATAGTGGTGGTAGGCATAACCGGCATATCATAGAAGTGGCGAGTAAGAGCCAGTAAAAACTACATAAATTGGTGGCTAGCAGAAGCCTGTAATAACCACATGTTTTTTATGGCGTATAGGAGCCGGTAAGATCTATAAAAATGTTTTAAAAAGAAATTGTGGCCTGAATACCCAACCCCGAATGAAAGGCGTAATTCATTCAACATATGATTCCCGGAAAGTCATATGTCTTGTATGCTCATGTGTTTGTTGTATTTCATTTGCTTGCCTAATAAACTTGGTTGATATTTTATTTCAAGTATGAATTTTCGGGATTTACTCACTAAGCCCGTAAGCTTACGCCCCTATAGATATTTGCATTATCAGGAACACCTGTTTTTGTACCCGAGGTTAGACCTCGGCACTGTTCGGGTCGGTTCCGGACCCGAATCGGAACTGCCAGAGTGGGGTGGTTCACGGTTCCACGGAACCGCTGGTTCTGGTGGTTCTAATTCCTGTTCCATGCAAACTGTGAACCAGGTTTTCTTTTTTTAATTTCCTTTTCAATACAGAGGCCGCCCCCCCACCCCCGTGGCCCAGTCCCTTCCCTCAATTCATTCGGTGAACCGGTATTTTTTTTTAATTTTCTATATGTGGCGAGTTGGAATCGCCGATTCTGCGTGGACTAACCGCTAGGACCCGCTGGTTCTGGCGGGTCCTTCGGAGGTTCAGAACCATCCCCAATGGCGAGGTTCGCGGGGATGGTTTGGGGCGATTTGCGGTTCAGAACCACCCCGTGCCAATGTCTACCCGAGGTCTCCTCATATCTACGTAAGTTTTCTTTTGGAGCTTTTAAAGGAAATCTACTTGAAAAATTAGATTAGAATTCCTTTGAAATCTTGATGTAGTACTAAATTATTGTATAGACTATTAGTTATTTCGATCTTTGGGATTTAGCGGGGGTATGCCCCTAAGAATCGTGTAATAGACCTTTGATTATGAATATTATGATCTATTTTATTTCTGGATTCTGTTAGACCACACTTCCCAAAAGTGTTTCCTATTACCGTACTAGACGTCTTACATGTAATATTAAGACTTTCGCATGACTAAGGAGGTCATTCTTGAGTCTTGATATTATAGGTGCCAGGCTACTACGTTTAGAGTACCCTTAGGGGCGTGACAGTTTAAGTTGGTATCAGAGCAACAAGTTTAAAGGAATAAAGGTAATAGGAATGAATCTAGAAAAGAAAAAGGTTGATAGACTGAAAATAAGTAGATAAATACCTAGATAAGTTAGATAAGATTAGAATTTTCAAAAAAGAAAATTAATGACCTTCCTTATCTTTTATAGCTTACTCTTGGTGAAGTTAGAGTTGAGGCCCACCGTTTGAACTTGAGAAGTGATGAGACTCTTGTAGACTACCGGTTGAAAGTAAGGAGCTTATGTAAGGAGTTTGCCTTAGTAGGACGACCTAAGTTTGTTCGAAAAATGTATAACATGTGGAGGAGAGGACTCCGTGACTCTATGTGGGATCATGTGATAGATGGGTTAAGATATGATGCCATAAGACGCACCAATTGGACTGACATGGAGGTTATTTATGGAATGGAATAGCTCATGTGCCACTACAACCATACCCCTATGCTCCAAGAGGCTACGTTCATTTTCTGAAATGATGGACGTCCAGTCTTTCCCAATTTTCAAACTTAGAATTCCATAGGCCCGTTATATATCTATGCCCATGACAAACTTGCGGATCATACCAATTGGGGATGAGCAGATGGAGAGCCTTACTTCTTTTGGTAAGGAGTTTATCGGAATTTGTGGCCACACCCTGATGAACCACCTCCACTACCATCACCAGAAGGAGGAATGCATGAACAAGTCGAATGGAGCGAAGATATGAGTCAAGGAACTAAATATGGAGAACCGCCAGCAAATCACGGATGGGATGAGGATATTTCTAACCACCAGGGAGTTAGCCATAATTTTGGAGGGCCTGTCGAACCAACCCCAGAGGGAAACATTGCAAGTAGAAGCCGATCTTACACTCCCCCAATAAGAGACCTAACCGAGGATGAAGTGATGGAAGTATACGATGGGGAGCATGCACCGCAAATGGGGCATGATCAAGGAGAACCAAGCACATCTAAGAATCGACCCTCCCATAAAGGAAAAAAGGATGACAGTTCGAAGCTACCTAAGGCAATTTGTAGCAAAAAGGCCAAGGATAACTCCTAGCCCCAACCACCATGACATGACCCCCTCACCATGAAGGATGACCGAAGAAGGAAGGAAAGAAGGATCCACCTGAGCAATCCCATATGTCCAACAAGAATTTTGTAACCAAATCGACTTAGGATTTAGGATCGATTAGTAGTTTAATTTATGTTTTCGAAAAGGTGTTTTAATGTTGTTGTACTTTGAATTTCTTTTGCAAGCCTTGACTTCTTTATGTACGGGTTCCATGCCCTTGATTGCTTTTTAATTTAATGAAGTATTTTGGTTTGAACAAATTTCATTTATTGATTTAATTGCTTAAATTTCTTCTATATGATGTTTCTCTTTACATGTTTATTTCTTTGATTTTTTTTTTTTTTTTTGCATATTCTGTAACTCAATATGTAAAAGACTTAATAATCTAGTATTTATGTAAACAAATTTAAAACAGCCGACCTAGAAGAGGACTACCGAGAGTAAGGCAGGCATCGAATAATCCAACCGAGGAAGTTAACCAACCAGAAGTACCCCCTGTGGCTCCGCCCCAAAATCCACAAGGCGATCTCCAAGCCACGCTTGGTCAATTAACACAGCTTCTTAATGTGTTAGTTCAACAACAATAGATGAACATGCCACCACCAACACCAGCTCAAGCACCGCCCCAATAAGCACCTCAAGCATCTGTACACGGTGCAGTACTTGATACTCAATCACATATAGCACCTTTGCTGCCTCCACCACCACCCCCACCATACAGAACTTCACTCTTACATTTCATCAAAAGTAACCGTTACTTAGATGGGGCTTTCGGGAAACCAGATGAAGCTGAGGATTGGCTCGCGCAGATAAAATGATCTTTTGTTGCTTATGAAGTTCCTCATCATCTACGAATAAGCTATCATACCTATATGTTGAGGTTTAATGCTCGAATTTGGTGGGAGTCCAAGAGTAGAGAGCTGCCACCTCCTATCACCTGGGATATGTTTCGAAATGAGTTTTTGGAAAACTATTTCCCGAGAAGTCTAAGAGTGAGGTATAGTGCGGATTTCTTGCACATGTCTCAGAAAGAAAGATCCATAGAACAATATGAGACTGAGTTCAGCCGACTCTTACAATATGCTCCTGATTCCTGTAAGCATAGAGAAGAGTTGAAACGTCAAGTGTTTCTAAATGGGTTAGATGAGGATTTGAGGATGCGGTTAAAAGAATTTGACATTCGCACCTTCAGGGAACTAGTTAAAAGAGCAAGAATTGTTGAAGGAGCCAAGAAAAGGAAAGCTGAGACTTCTGAGAAGAAAGTTCATGTGTTTAGAAGGAAATTTCAATCGGGAACCAACTCCTATTTCCCTTCTAAGAGGTTTAAACCTATGAGCCACTTTAAGGGAAATTTTAGTGGACAAAAGGATGTCCCTAAGGCACCAGTAACTTGTTGGAAGTGCAAAAGAGTGCACTACCCGAAGAGATGCCCCCTTCTCCAGAATAAATGTTATTACTGTGGCGACCCGAGTCACAAGATTCCAGATTGCCCAAAGAAAGCTTCTACGACTTGTTTCGTGTGTAAACAAACTAGACATTTTGCTAATGAATGTCCGCAAAGGAAATCTACGACGGATCGACCTGTTAGATCTTCAGGAGGACTTGTTCCGACAAGGAGTGAAAATGGAAGTGGAAGTCGCTCGGCATCATCTATGCACGGGCTGAGAATCTACAACCTTGAAGGGCAATGGATTTATGAAGATGCTGCTGAAGAAGGAGTGGAACTGGCTGCCCTGAACAATGGAGAGGAGTATGATTATAGCTTGGTTACAGGTTAGCCTCAATCCATAAATATCTGCTCATTTGATATCTGTTAAGTGATAAGATATGATACGTGTTGTGAAATAATAGATGCATAGGAAAACTTATAAAGATGATAAGGATAGTAACACACGCGTCTTGAGTGTAAGAACCATACAAATAGGGGACCCGACCGCTTATACCCTCTTCGATATCGGTGCAACATATTACTTTATCACCGCTACTATAGCCTTAAAAGCTGGTTTACCCATCACCTCGACCACAACAAGTTTTCGTATAAAAACCCCTACGGGTAACGTGGTGACTACCAGAGAAGTAATAAGGAATTGCCCCATGATGATACAAGGCCATGAAGCAACCACTGATCTTATAGTAGTAGAAATCAACAAGTATGAAGTGATTCTCAGAATGAGTTGGTTATCTGTGGTAGAAGCAAAGGTAGATTGCAGAAGTAAGAAGTATAATTCATGGGACAAGACGAGAAGAAAGCTACGTTTTTGGAGAATCCATGGCTTCTAAAAGATTGGAGTTAAGTTTGCTCGAGTTAGTCGAAGAAGTTAAGGAAGGAGTTGAAAGCTATGTAGGAAGTATTGAATAGCTATCGCATCTAATTAGATTTTACAGTCTTTTTTGTTAAAAACAAAACTTATACAGATATCAACTCTATATGTTATACTAACAATTAATTTTCAAGTAACATGTATACAATCTTTTACGAAATGCGCTAAATGCTCTTAATAATTGTGTAAATAAATTTTTTCATGAAGTTCTAAAAAAATATCACAATCAATTTATTAATGTAATTCTTATATATTTATAAGATGTAATATAAATATAATAGCATGTAGATATAATATAAATAAACAATTATAAGATTAACTTAATCAATGTCCCCCCTTCTCCTATAGTTTTTTTCCCCTTATTTTATATATAAGCATGTGTAGATGGATGAATTCAAATGTTGTGTGTACGTTATACCATTCATGTTTGAAGGGAGTAATGTAAGGTAACACGCGAGAGAAATTGATAAGAAAGACGAATAGGTAGTCTCAATTAGCCAAAATGCATTTTTAGTAAATAAATGAGCTATCAAGTAAAACTCCACTAGTGATGATGGCATGATTTATATAACTACTAAAAAATGTTTGATCTTTCAATACAAGAGTTCTATAGCATAACAATGTTTTTTTACCAAATTCCTCATACCCTGGATCAAAAGAGATTGTCAAGGGCCTTAAAGTTTAGTGGTATCACTTCTAGTCTCTCAGGTGAAATGTACTAAGTTCGATTCCCCCCTCCCCCTAGGCTAAATAAATAAAAAGAGATTAAAGATATTTATAAAGTTTAGTTGTTGGTGTTATTTATTAGATCTATATACCATTAACTGCCAAAAGGAGCTCTCTTAGTGCATGACTCCTTAGACCATGTCACTTAGGACATAAAGTCAAGCCTATGTCATTTAGCTTAAAGTTTTTAATCCAATTGTCTTTTATAGCATACGAGACACTCATTTACTTTACAGTATAAAATAAAGGGTGAATCAAATTGCAATTCAATAGCTATTGTGTAGTATTTTGCATCTATTATCTCTTAAGTTAGGCTCGATAGATTTTCTAGTGTGTCATGTGAGATTTTACTTATACAAATATCAAACATAATTTAAAAGTTGTTGGAGGTGAACCTAAAATAAGCATTTTGTCATTTTTTACTCTATATTTTTCATAGGATTTTGAGCTTAATTTGCTAAAAATTTTTTATAAGATCCTACAAAAATTATGTTTATGATAAATAATGTTATTTTAAAGCTCTTAGAATCAAATAAAGAATAATCGAGTGTTTTAATTCAAACTTGGAGCAAAAACAACAATTAAAGTCAAGAATGAAGAAGTTGAGTCCTGTAAAGTCATAGTCGAGGCCAAATAGAGAAAGAAGACAACAAAAATTAATCTATCGAGCCTCAATTACAAGCCCTCAACATGACCCTCGACTTCAATCGAAGTGATCGAGCATTATTCTGAAGAAAATACATTATCAAGCCTCAAATCTTGACCCTCGACAATTGTATTGAACAGACCAATTCTTCATCAGAATTACCTCGAGCCTCAATAATACGACGCCGACTCTCTCAATTTTACCCTCGATAGAGCAATGGACAAAAACGCATAATTTACTAAGGAATTTCCTGAAGTTGAGCCTGATTTTGCTTAATACGAGCCTTGATCAATAGATCAGACATGACCCTCGACGAATGTTTTTATAGATTATATGCACGCGTAAAAATTTATCAAATTTTATTAGAAAGAATCTACCGAATCTGCCACGTGTCAAATAAAGTAGGCCATGCTTTATGTGCCTAGTAGCCTATAAAAAAATATGCAAGCGTACTTTGTAAAGTATGTACCAACAGTGTAAATAAGTATTAACATAGAGTAAATTTTTGAAGGATTCTTGGGTAAAAGAATTTCCATTTTTTTACTTGAGAATTTCTTTTTTTTTCTGGGTAAAATCAATTTAACACAATGCTTGTAATTTTTATGAATTTCTAAGCAATTATTTGATTAATCTTTCAAATTTGTTTTTTTTCTTCTAATCTGTGCTTATTTTGACAAATCCATGGAGAAATAAACTCTTAGAGCTTAGGGATTACGAATCCAATTCCTGATTCAGTTTGATTTCAAATGCGCTCTCAAGTAAATTTGATTGGGTGTTTGTAATTAGTAACTTGAACTTAACTTGTGGTTTTTAAAGGAATGATGCATTCTGTTAGATCCACGATTGATTGTAATTGAATAGATCGAGAGATCATTCAATTGAATAGATCTGTGGTTACTAATAGAGTTGATCTTATCTACCACTTGCCGAGGAATTGATGAAAACTTTCTGTCACTTGTTTTAAAAATTCATTGAGTTTTCTTTTCAAAATAATGGATTCATATTCTTTATGTGGATCTAATTGAAACTTCATATTATTTGTTTTAGCTAGATCTAAGACTATTGACTTCGAGAGAAGCTTTAGTTTAAATTAGAGAATCCGGCAATATAAGCATACGATTCAAACAACTTTTAAGAAGTTTGTTGTTCTTAAGAAATCATTCTGATAAAGCATTGGTGAAGTAACCCTGAGCTATTATTTCATAGAAGTTACAGGCTTATTTCTCATTTTACCCATTAAACATTTGTAATATTCCTAACTTAGCATAGTTCATCTTTCTTTATGTTTTTTTCTAAACTTTTCTTTGGCTAGACAATTAATGAGCTTGAGAGTATACTAGTTGCTAACCATTCTCTTAGGACTAACCTAAAGCATTATCTATGCTACATTTGATGGGTGAGCTTGCCTTGTGAGCGGTAGTTATCGAACCTGATTTAAAAAACATTTATAAATTTGAAAAACTCAATCAATGATCAGTGAGAATTGAAACCAAAATTTTCTACTCCAAAAACACACAAACCACCATTTAAGCCAGTAAAAGACGCAAGAGAGTAAAATGTATAACACCAATTAATAGAGAATGAGTATAAGAAGGTAAAGTCATCTCAATTACAATAATGGAAATTAGGAAAAGAGCCCCTCGACTCTTGCATGTTCGAGGTTTTATATGAGAGAGCTTGCCAATCTAAGGGAAACATGTTCTTTAAACCTACTATTTCTTCATTGAGTGATGACTGAAAAGTGTCGATGGTATGAAAAGATATTTTTGAGTAAGAAAGTGGTTTTTCCCTTCCCTCTTATGTAAGGGATTAAATTATTTCATCTTGAGTTAAGAGGCCAAATTTAAAAAGTAACTATATACTCATAACATTGCTTGGTTGATATAAAAATAAATTATGTGATTATCAAAATGAAGGTAAAATATCTATTATGTGGAAACCTAGTAATAATTAAGGAATGTGGATAATGCACTAAATTTGATCTCTTCAAGAACTTAATGCCTAATTGATACAATTTAACAAATAAACAACAATAATATAAAGTGCAATAATAAAAGAGTTAGGAATAGAAGAGATAATATTGGGTTTAATATGGAGTTCAGTCCTCCCTCAGTCTCTACGGTCAATAACAATGTCTTGCTCAATGAGAACTTTACACTTCATTCAACACAATAATCACATAATGCTCCCCAAGGAGCTCTAACACAATCCCAAACACTTGAGTTGAGCTTTTACGAAAAGCTCTCAAGTACACAAGGCTTAAGTCAGGATTCCACTAAATCACTCACAACAAACTATAGTATAATGTTTTACAAGAGATAGCAAATAAGAAGCTAATATCACTATACTATGCCTCTCACTCACAAAATAACACTAATTACAAGACAAGCTTTGAAAAAGTGTTTATAATGATTTAATAGCAATTAATAGGGTGAATTACACCGAAAAAGTCATAATGTTTGGAGATAAGTTCATTTTAGGTTATAACATTTGAAAATATGTCTTTTGGGATTTAATTTAATATTTTTCCTATTAATACATGACAATGGGACTTTAAAAAAGGGTAAATTACACCGGAAGGTCACAACGTTTGGAGGTTAGTTCGTTTTAGGTCATAAAATTTTGAAAAGTTTAAAAAATGTCACAACTTTTGAAAATATGTCTTCTAAGATGGGGTCTTAAAAGAAAAGTTTTCTAAGTTTTAATTAAATATTTCTCCTATTGATATGTGTCAATGGTGACCTTAATTGACACACTTCTCTAAACGTTGTGACCTTTTTTTGAACCACTTAAAAATGTTATGACCTAAAATGAATTTACTCAATAAACATTGTGGCCACTTTTAAACTTTTTTGAAATGCTATGACCTAAAATGAACTTATCCGCAAGTGCTGTAACATTTTGGTGTAACTTTCCCATTTAAAAAAAAGGTTTTGTGAGTTTTAATTAAATATTTCTTCTATTGACACATGCCAATGGTAACCTTAATTAATTGATTTCTCTAAAAGTTGTGATCTCTTTTTGAACCACTCAAAAATGTTATTATCTAAAATGAACTTCCTCATTAATTGTTGTGAACTCTTTTAAACTTTTTTAAAACGTTATGACCTAAAATGAACTTAGCCCCAAACGTCATAACCTTCCAGTATAATTTACCCGCAATTAATAAGCTCAACTAACTAGCTTCGAGTCCCCCAAACACCTGTGTTTAAAGAGTCTTCAAGTTTTCTAGCCATTACCCATATTTGCACCAATTTCGACCAAACATTTAGTTTTCCAACGGATAGTTTTCCAATGCTAGCATCCAGAGGTGTCCTAACCTAGTATTTAGATGCCTCTAGAAATTGTACACTTTTCATCTAGCATTCATATATCTCCTATCCTAGCATCGAGATGCTAGTTTCCAAACAACTTGATAATGTTTCGTATTTTGGTTATATCTCTCTCATCTTGACTCCAATTCAGGTGATTCAAGATACTATGGAAAGTTTAAAGCGAGCTCTACAACCTTCATGTTTTGAGATTTAAAAAATTCTGAATAAAACAAAGCCTAAAATATGTTTGAATCAAATTGTAACAACAAACACAAATAAAATCAAAGCAAAACAAATTCAAATAAATCCAAATCAAATTGGGTACTTGTTTTATTAATTAAGTTCAGCTTATATATAATTGAGTGGTTCATTATGCATATGTTAAATACATAACTTCAACAATCTCCCATTTTTTATGAGGACAATCCTTATACAAGTAACTCTCCCTCAATTTGACACTCCCTCTTGATTAAGCATCCATGTCATAAAAGAATTCTAGTAAATAAGTTCAAAAACTTGATTCTTAACTAAACGAAAACAAAAGTTATGTATAATTTTCAAAACAACCTCATTATACACCAATATTTCTCTCTCTATGGACTCATCAAAAAGTTAGTTACAAAACATGTCATAGAAAAAGAGACATGCACAAGAAACTATCACGAGATATTTTTCAAAAGTGCACAAATTAATCCAAATGGTTTTCATGCATTCCAACTTATTTAAACGATAGATTATGAATTTGTGTATTTTAATATTTTATAAGACATGGATTTTCTCAAAAATGTACGCAAATTTACCTAAGCACATTTTCATGCTTTTTCACTCAGTCACACAATATTAGTTGGTAATATCAAGCATGACAAAATATTGTTTAAGCAAAAAAAAAAAAAAAACATGAAAATTCAATTTCATACATTTCAAAACAAAATTATAACACAAATTTAGCTTAAACCATGCACCAAGACACCATAATATCAAATTTTTCATATTTAAACATATCAAGACATTATCAACTCAACAATCAAGGACTCAAACAATCAAACTCAAGCAGGTTGAGATTACATGTCATTGCAGCCCTTAAGAACTCCACTTTGATATCTATAGATTGGTACCCATTTTTTGTTGGGTCATTTAGGGTTAGGTAAAGAAAGAATTTCTCTCTTAGATACCCACACAAACTTGCTTTTCTGACGCAAATTCATAACTTTTCTTATTGCACAATTGTGTATAATATGACCTAGCTTTCCACAATAATTTTAAGTGTCGCAAGTAGCTCTAACAAATTTAGTCTTATGAGACTTGCAATTATTATTCCTATCATAACCAATTTCATATTTATTATAATCACATTTCTTGCTTTTTTAGGAGAGTGATTGGATTGGTCTCACCCTTGGTGAATTTGGCTATGGTTGCATTTGCTTCACATAAGCTGGTTTTCAACATTTTTTTTCCTTTTTAAGTTCAATTAGCTCCTTGATGCAATCATCATCACACACACAAACATCAACTTTATTATCACTTTTCAAGGATTTTAATTTTAGATCAAGCATATCATTTTTAATTCTCAACTTTTCATTTATTTTGCTTAACTCATCATTCTTACATTTTAACTTCTCATTTTTATCATTTAACTTATTATTTTCCAATCTCAAGTATTCATTTTCTTCATTTAGCTTCTCATTTTCTACTTTTAACTTATTGAATTCATTTTTAAACACATCAAGCTCATCTTCTACTTTTTTCATTAAAGATTTAAGCATGCTATTCTTTTTCTTCATTTTAATCTATTCATTATATGTTTTATCATACATATCATATATTTCATCATAAGGAACATGTGAAGAAATGGAGCACACCTGATCATCAAGGGCCATCAAGCATAAATTTTCATCCAAGTTGATTAAGTCTTCATCGCTCTAAGTGGCACAAGTGCCATTCTCCTTTCTCTTTTGCATTATTTCTTGGCATGTAGGCAATATCATTGAACCTCGGCTTATTACACTTGAAGCAACTGATGATCTTCTTCTTCTTTGTGCTCTCATTCAAAAATCCTGTAAATTTCCTTGTATGCTTCTCCAGCTCCTTCTCATCATCATCCTCATTGCTTTCACCACTTGAGTCGGAGCAAGATGCCTTTAGAGCTATCTCCTTATTGGTTTACTCATCTTCTATGTAGCTTGATCATCTCATGGATCTTGAGAGTGCCAAGAAGTTACTCTTTGGAGAGTTGGCTCAAGCCGTATGCCTCCTCTATGGTGGTTCTTTTTGCTTCTTATCCTCTTTGTAAGAACCTAAGAATTTTAGAGCTAACCTCAAGTTATTATAACTCTTGCTAAGTGAAACAAATCAATTCAATATATGAATAAATCTATCGTGTATATCATATATTGCCTTAGTAGTCTTTATTTCAAATTCTTTAAAAAGAAAACTAATTTTAGTATCTTTTACTTTTATAGAACCTCATAAGTATTCTTAACATTTTTCCAAATTTCTTTTGTCGATATACAAGTGTAAAATCTATTTAAATCACTCTCATTTAATCAACAATACAATATATTCATAGAAATTTCATTTAGTTGTACTTTTTTCTTTTCATCTTTATATAGTTATTTTCATATTTACCCTTTATTTTTATCGAACCATTTTCAACAACATTCTATAAAGATTTATTTTGTGCCTTAATAAGGATTCTTATCCTACACTTCCAATATGCATAATAAGTGCTAATTATGATAGGTAGCCTATTGATTGCTTATGTCTCTATGAAACTTAGTGTGTTACTAGTCATTTTATGAACTCTAGATGCGGTTAAGAACTTTAAACTAGAGTTCTAGCTTTGATACCAATTGTAGAAACCTAATAACAATTTAAGAATGTAGATAATGCACTAATTTTGATCTCTTCAAGAATTTAATGCCTAATTGATGCAACTTAACAAATAAGCAAGAATAATATAAACTGTGGTAATAAAAGAGTGACAGATAGAAGAGATAACACTGGGTTTATGTGGAGTTTAGGTCACTCCTTAGTCTCCATGGCCACAAAAATGTCTCACTCAAGAAGAACTGCGCACTTCATTTAACACAATAATCATAAAGTGCTTCTCAATAAGCTACAACAACACAATCACAAATACTTGAGTTAAGCATTTATGAGAAGCTCTTAAGCACACAAGACTGAACTCAAAATTCCACTAAATCACTTAGAGCAAACTATAATATAGTATTGTATATGAGATAGAAAATACAAAGCTAATAGCGGTATATCAAGTCTTGCACTCACGAAATAACACTAATTACAATTCAAGTTTTGAGAGAGTATTTACAAAAATTTAATAGCAATTAATAAGCTCAATTAACCATCTTTAAGTTCCCAAACACCTGTATTTAAAGAGTCTCAAGTTTTCTAACCATTACCCACATTTGCACCAATTTTGATTGAGCATTCAATTCTCCAATGGCTTGTTTTCTGATACTAGCATTCAGACGTCTTCTAACCTAGTGTCTAGATGGATGCCTCTGGAAATTGTACACCTTTCTTCTAGCATCTGGACATCTCCTATCCTAGCATCAAAACATTACTCTCTTGTTAACTCCATGCTATTTCGTATTTTAATCATATCCCTCTCATCTAGACTCTAATTAAAGTAATTTAAGATGCTATGGAAAGCTTAGAAAGAGCTCTATAACTTTCATGTTTTGAGCTTTAAGAAATTCTAAATAAAATATAACCTAAAATATGTTTGAATCAAACTATAACAACAAGTACAAACAAAATCAAAGCAAAACAAATTCAAATATATCCAAATCAAATTGAACATTTTTTTTACTAATCAAGTTTAATTTAAATATAATTGAGTGGTTAATTATGCATTCCATTTCCTCATTAAAACACATGTTGAATACATAAGTTTAGCAATCTCTCCCTTGCTGATGAAGACAATCCATGCATAATTAACTTCTCTCAATTTAACATTCTCTGTCAATTAAGGATCTATGTTATAAAAGAATTTTAATAAATAGGTTAAAAAACTTTGAGATTAACTAAACGAAAACAAAAGTAACATTTAATATCCAAAACAAACTCATATTCATTCCCAAACATGTTAGTTGGGTACCAACATATTATACTCTTACTTTAATATTTAATAACAATTTATGAGTGCTCCAGACATGAACTGCTATTATTTATTTATTTTTCATAATAAACATTTAAAATATATTGGTAGTAGTTTTTTTCCTTTTTCTTTTTTCTCAATTGGCCAATTTCCGCGTTTTAACTTTTGGAGGGGGGAGTGAAAATTTTGTGAATCCGGATTTTTACGCCACATAATTATATAAGAGCATTAGCTCTATTCACCATTTAAAATACTTTTAAATATTATGATATAATGAAAAGCTTATATAAAACAAAGAGGAAATTGAATAAATATTATTTTTATGAAATAAACATTTAGCCAAATCTCATTTGCTTGAAGATCAGTAAAATTCTGTTGGAGTAAGGAAATATGGATACATGAAAATGGGGCGGAAGTGTGTCTACCAATCTTTTTGTTATATTGGTGATCCAATAAATGATAACATATATCACATGTTATTAATTTAGTTTTAATTATTTTATATTTTTTATATAAGTAATATTAAATAACCCGTGATATATTATTATTTATTAAGACAACAATATAAAGCAGTTTTATTAGAATTGCTAGCATAAGAACCAAAACACAAGCAACTCTTTATACGAATAAACTGAGTTGCTTCCAAAATTTTCGAAGGTCTAAAGTTGCTCTACCAAACCACTTGTGCTTTAGATTTTTATTAGTCCAATAGTAAATACTATCCTTTTGAACAGTAAGAGAAATAGTTAGAAAATAGGAAAATGGCCATTCTAGCCACAAGTGAAAAATGGCCACTTTGGACACTTATGAAAAATGGTCAAAATGGCCATTGTGGGCATTCATGAAATATGGCCATTCTAGCCATGCTCAGACGAAATGATCGTTCTAACCATTGTAATGATAGAAATATTTTTTTTCATTTCTTCATCTACAAATATATGAAAATTTACAAGTCTTTTACTCTTAAAATTCACTATATTTTTTTTCAAAAATTTCTCCATTCACAAATTGTGCTTATACATTCTCCATTCACAAATTGTATTTATACATAAACCCAAATAATTCTCAAAATTTTCTATATGTTGAGGGTTCACCGAACTCAGAAAATTTTCAAATGCCAGCTATTTTACAAGATGGATACCTTTCATTTGATGCATTTTTTCAAGGTCTCCTTAATTTGCAATGTCCTCCAGATTTTATAATTATGACCCAAAGCCCACAAAACGTTAGTCATAATCCAAGAAGCATGACTACACGATATTTTCAATACATTCCTCAATTTTTAATTGAAAACTTTCAACCATACATTCTGATTGGAAATTTTCCACCCCAACCGAATCAAATCAATTGCCACAAACTCCAATTAGTATAAGCTTACAACACCCACAATATAATATGCAAAAGAATTTAGAAGATGAGGATGATAATGAAAATGGAGGTGATCAAGCTCGTAGGAAAAAATGAGAGCAAAATGATAAGCTTTTAATTTACGCATGGTTGAGGGTTAGTAAAGATCCGATTGCTGGAAACAATCAACTATTATAGACATTTTGGCAACGAGTTCATAAAGAGTTTGAGAAAGAACAATCATACGAGAAGAAGAAAAATTCATTAAGACGAACATGGTAACAATGTAAAGCTCGATGGTAAAAAATCTCAAAAGATATCATGAAATTTATAGCTTATTATGATCAAGTAAAATGGTGTGGACAAAGTGAGAAAAATGAGCATGATTATATGAAATATGCTTATGATTTATTTATAAAAAATGAGAATAAATTATGCATTGTTGATCATTGTTGGGTTATATTGTATAATGAACCCAGATGGAGATCTGAATTTGGAAATGTCAAAAAAAAAAAAAAAACAAATAAACGTTCCAAGGTCAATAGCTTTATAGTATATTTCAGCTCATCATCAAACAAAGATATATCAGCAAATAATAAAGTAGGTGAGGCATGCTTTCGTCCACTAATAGAGCAGTGGCAAAGGGAAAAGGAAAAGAAAAGGTCCAGACATTCTTGGTAAGGTTTCAGAACGGTGGGCAGGAAATGAAGAGTTTCGATTCCAAGAGTTGTAGGAGGAAAAGATTAGGAAGAATAGGTAGAATCGGTGGTAAAATCAGTAGTAGAATCGTAAGTAGAATTATAGTAAAGTTGTAATTTTCATTTTTTTTATATTTGAACTTTAAAAATGAAATCAATTTAATATATTTAAATTTAGAGTTTTTGGGGTTGGTACTTGATATTTATCTTAATTTAACTTAATATTAGTTTTTTTAATATTTTTTTCCTTTTATTTCTTTTTTTTTTTTGTATTTTTCAGGGAGTTATTTTCTTGTAGGTTATATACTCTAATATATTTTGAACAATTTGAATGAAAATTAAACTAATATATATAGTGCTATATTTTTTTTCCTTTTTTAATAATTATATATATAATTTATTTGCCATAAACGCAATGATTTTTTGTGCAAATATATAGTGAACATGAAAATGTTTATTACTGCACAAAACTAGCTACTCACACGTGATAATTTAAATGATTTGTAATACATCTTGATAATTGTAGATTATGAATCATCATTAAATAAAAATAATTATTTTAATTATAAAATTGCACTAATATATTAATGGCAGTATGTGAATTATGATTGGTAAAACTTAAATTTTGGTTGTATGTAACTAATTTAATACTAAATTCTTTATTTTCATAATTTATTTAAAGTTTTATTAGTTTAGTAAGTACATCGATGGTTTTTACAAGCAGATTTATATTAGTTGTAGAATCTCACGATTCTACGTTTCGATTCTACCGACTCCTTAGCGATTCTAGGTAGAAACTCGAGTTTGACAATCATGCATTCATGAGATACAAGACTTAAGCATGATAGATCATTATAAAATAGAGTTGCTACATAAAATCAATGAATTGAAAGATAAAGAAATTAAAACAATAAAAGAGAAAGAATGTCGCAAACAAGAAAAAGAACATCGGAAGCGAATCGAATTGAAAAAAATCAATAATGATGGCTGATACATTATCAATGGATGATGCACAGAGAGAATAAACAGAAGACATGCGTAGAAAGATCATTAAAATAAGAAGGAATCGTTATTTCCAATAACTGCTGACCCAAAATTGTGGACAGAAATGATATTACAGCTACACGAGCCAAGACCCAAAACTGCAAACACGGTTGTGGCTATGGTATTGTCTGTGCTCAAGGTTTTAGGTTGTGATGTGATCAACAGTTATGGTCGTTGTTGCGATATCATTTGTGCCCTCGGTTTTGGGTCTACGACTATGGCCATGGTTGGTCTGTTTGTTTTGTTTAGATCAAAGAAGTATACACACAACTTATCTTCAATTAGTCATAACTTTTAGTGTATAATTCAAATTTTTTTTATTATATGTTTAGACGAAACTCATTTAAAGAGCTACATTAATTATAGGGATTCAAAATATCGTCTAGGGCCTAAACTCGGTCTTTTAATTATTTTCCCATTTTTTTTACAATTATTTTGTGTCTTTAGATGACCACATCATAATAATATTACTATTCATCAGATTTGGAATTTATTCAAATTAAAATAATTTATATTTTAATACTTATATGTTTATAATAAATTAAATATGATTATTACTATATGCAAATAAAAAAATTGTTATCATTAATTTTATTGTTTTTTTATTTATTTTCATATTTGTTTAACTTAAAAGTATTATCTAAAAATGATAATAACATGAGACCCATAAAAAATATTAAAAATTATAGAGTAATGTTGCTTAAGTAATTCATGTAGAATTATTTGAAAAGCAAACATAACATATTAAATAATTTTTTTAACAACTTATGGAAAAAAGTAGTTTAAAAGCAAATATGCTACAACAAATAATCATCTATCCAGGCAAGAAGATAAAAAAATAACAATGGATGTCAAATTCTAGTTCATGGAAGACATCATCGAAACCAAATTTTTTAATGAAGGTCAAATGCTGTGACCCAAGTCGGACATATGAAATCCTGGGGAATAAACACATAGCATATAATTAACCAAAAAAAAAAAAAAAAAAAAAGAACTCATAGCATTTCCAAATCCACGTACTAAGATCCGACGCCGTAGCTTTGTCCACCTGCATCCATCAAACATCCTCATCCTCTATGCCAAAAAATCTTCCCACACTTTCCCTCGTCAAAACCTCGAGAGTCGAAACCGAAAAAAAAAAAAAAAAAAAAACCACTCCAAAGTCTAAACTCCCCCGGAACTTTCGTCTCCTTCACCCGCACAGCAAATCCCATAAATAACACAGCCCAACCCAACAGCAATCGCATGACACAAATGGCTGTAGCTATACTCAGACCCCTCTTCTTTTTCTCTCTCTTCGTCTTATCCGTATCGTCCTTAACTTCCGACCCGACCCGGAAATCGCTTTCCTCCGCCCACGTGGAACTCACGCGCTTTGGCTTCCCGGTGGGTCTCCTTCCCACGAACGTGCGCTCCTATTCCCTCAACGCCACGTCTGGAGAGTTCTACGTGGATTTGCATGGCGCGTGTAAGATCAAGCTCCCTCCAGATAATTATCTGGCTACTTACAGTAAGAGGGTGAAGGGTAAGATTGTCCATGGAAAGATTGCGGACATTGATGGGATTAGTGTTAGGGCTTTCTTCAAGTCATGGTCGATTACTGGGATTAAGTCCAGTGGTGACAACTTGGTGTTTGAGGTCGGTTTGGTTACGGTTAAATACCCTTCTAAGAATTTTAATGAAAGTCCTGATTGTGAAGGAAAGCATGCTTCTTCTTGAGGAAAACAAGGTTTGTGTTTTACGCGGTTTATGTTTTTTTTTTTTTCCTAAGTTTATCTTTTTTTGCAACTGGGTTTAGAATAAATGTTGAAAAGTTGCGATCTTGATTATGGTTTGCTATCGAGCTGTCTCGTGAACATGCTTAGAGTTCTTAATGGAGATTGATTTTGTAATTTTTAATTCTTTCATTATGCAATTTTCTTGGGGATTTGATTTGATTATTGCTATATTGTTTAATTGAATTTACTTTGTGTGAACTAGTGAATTTTTGTGATTTGTGATTGGCCTTTTGGTAAATTACCCAGTAAGTTAAGTTTCAATACCTATACAATTACTGGCCAAAATAGAATAAGAATAACTTAATCAAAGTCTCATCATTATTAAACTGATATATCTAGCAGTCCGCACTGTATCTACAAGTTTAGTTTTTCAGATCACTTGGTTAATACTATCTTCAATCAATAATTGGTTGAAATTAGGAGTAGGATGGTTATTTTCATGAATGCTGTCAAGTATTCTGGACGTGAACAATCGAAATTATGACAAGCTATCGTCTTTGATAAGACGCTTCAGTGACCAGGAAAGACTTATCTCTATATTGTTTTTCAAAAGTTATGTGATTTATGCTAATTTTGGTGGATAATCTAAGTGATTAAACTGACATGTTGAACTCAATTAATTAGCATTTATGAGTTCCTTCATAGACGATTGCTAGGGACAAAATCATTAATTCACTGTTTGCTTCTTCATGAAGCACTATGAGCCAACCAGTTGGTAATGTTGTTCCATTTGCTGGAAGTTTATAACTATGACATCACATGTTCTGTTCTGCATGGTTTCTTTGACAATTTTGGCATAGAGGTTGTGTTGTTTTTGGACTACGTGGCCACTTGCAAAGTTCCTTTCTTTTCTAATGCAAGTTTTACAAAGGTGGGACTAATAAGTCCTTGTTGATTTTGATAATTTTGATGGACATGGATGTTTTGGGGGCACTTATGGGTTCTTGACCTTATTATCCATGGATATTAATGTGGCTCAGAATACAAGTATGTAAAATGTAAATAAGCAAAGTCATAAGTATGCAAAATAAGAAAAAAGGATGAAAACAATGACATGTTTTCTGGAATTGGGTCATTTTCATGCCTTTTATCCCACGGAATAATAATAAATAATATTCATGTTTTGATAGTTTTAGTTTCTAGGACGACCTGTCATGGGCTGTTTATGAAATATTTTAATTGTTAATTCAATGAGTGGACTTTGATCATCATGCATATGTGCATGTATTAATGTATTATCAACCCAATGGGGTGATTCGGTTTTATATTTGGCTGATAGCTGTTTCCTTCTTCTGACTTATAATGGCTTTATGTGGGTGTCATACAAATAATTAATTGATTTTTTTTTTTCAAATTATATTGGAGGATTGTTTGCCTTCTACAAGCTATCAGCTTATTAAACTATTTTAAGCTAACTTGTTAAAGAATGCTTATTTTTTTGTATATTTTCTGCATGAATACTTTATTAATTTGATCAACTGTCTTTCTTAGGGATTTTTCATTTAGGATGTGCTTGCTCTGCTTTAGATATTTATTGGCTTTCTTCATCACAATATTTTATAGTAAGGTTCATGCGGGATCTTTGGTTGTGCAGTGCAATGTAACTTCTGATGCCTTTACCTTTTCTATTTTAGTAATTACATGATTTTTTTCCTCTTAACTTTGAAGAAACTTAGTCAAAATTGGGCTGTGATTAGATTGTCTACCTGCTGTCGTATGAAGGGCTGACTTGTAGGGATGGATTTTGAAAAGTAAAGCCCTGTTTAGATTGCCTGATTTTCATTTGTATCTTATCTATATCTATATGTTATCCGTATCTTATTTGTATCTAGTTTATTTGATCTGTTTATAAGTATCCTTTTTTCATTTATATCTAATTTTTTATAAATAGTTTGTTTGAAAACAAGAAAAATAAGATGTCAAAACAATTAGAATAATACGAACCAAACAGATCCTAAATCAAAGAGCTGATGCCATCTGTCATGTTTGTTTTTGGGTCCAAACTGAAAGATCAGCCCCCATGTCTCCATCCAAAATCATGCGTCCTCAGCTGAATAAGAAAATTTGGATAAAAAAGAAGAAAACACACAAAAAGAAAAGGCTGCATGAGATATGAAACTGTTATAGCATGAAGAGTGGCTAGGTGCTTAAGATATATCGCATTAGCTGGTCTTCAAATGAATTTGAATGTGCCTTACCTGAGAGGCTATTTCAGTGACTTGGTATCGACCTTCCTATCACTACTAGTTTAGTAGTCACTGATACCATGTCAGTATACCTCTCTCAGTCCATCTCCATTTTCAATTTATTTCTTCCTTGCCACTCACCAAAAGCTCTTCCCTGTTCTCTCTGTCCATAGCTTGAATCAAGCCTTAAAAATTGTATTTTTGTAGACCTCACTAGTGTTGGTGCCTTGCAAACTAGGAAGAAGTACCTGTAACCACTGCATGATTCCACTGATATGATTGTTCTCGTGTCTCTAGGATGTCTCCATGGTGTGAATGATTTGCAATTCAAGAAATTGTTCTACACAGCATTTCTTTTCATCAAAATATCTTGAGTCTTTTTGAGAAAAGATATACAATAAATTTTCAGAATGTAGTAATAGGTGCTTTGGTGGCTGCCAATGTTGTTGGATAGCTATATCACTCTGTCTACTGGCTTGACTTTGGAATGTTTTATGGCTCTCATTTCTGTTCCCTTGGTACATTGTACACAGTGTCCTTACTATTTTTAGGCAATACCAGGAGACATTGATGAACTGTTTTTCTTCAAGCTTGTTCTTTTTTTAATGAATCGGATATAATGTTTGTTTTCAATTGGCTTAATTTCTGTAACTTTCCTTGAACTTTGAAATGTCTATTGGCTCAAGTACAGCAGCAGGACAATGTCGAAACCACACCTAATTGGGGGTGCTTTTTAAATTTTATGCATGAAATTTGAAGTTGCTAAGAGATACCCTCAGTCAATCAAGTTCAGACTTTTTCTAGTTTAGTACTTGATCTCTTATTGTTTGTACTCGTGCCTTTCGAGCAAGTACGGATTGTCACTAGGATAGTACATTTGCCAAGTAAAAGTTGGATCGATGATGGTATTTAGCAAGGCATAAAGTTGTAAAAACGTTCTAAATTGGTTTTGATACTATCTTTATGTTCACATCATGTGGGACATTCTAATCGTATTTCTTCCCCTTCTATGCAGGTATAAACGATCCTCTACTCTCTGATAGCTCATACCGCTGAATGGTTTTCGGGGGTAGACAGTATAGCCAGTTGTAGTAAGCAATCCTAGTTAGCTCGCTAGTTGTATCTTCCGTCGATCGGAAGTTCCTATGAACACTAAAGTAGACAACTTAGGGGATTCAGAAGAACTTGCAGTTACTTAGTTCCTACATCGTAGTGGTTTTCCAAATAATTAATGTCTCCATATATTGCGAATTCAAGGCATTTTATATTATTGGTCATCAGGTTTTTTTAATTTTTTGGTACTTGAATTAGTATAGCAAGTGGCATGGTGATGATCTTTCAACAAAATTAATGTGGTTCGTTTTTCTTTTTTGGTTTTTTAAGTTGTATGGTATAGTTATTGGAAGATAATGAAAGTACTAGAAGTAATCTTAATTCTAAAGGTCTAAAATACAGTAAAATATTGGAAAAGTTTAAATTTGGTATCATGAGCTTTATATGAAAATTTAATATGGTATTTAAACTTTGAAGTAGTTAATTTAATATTAATTAAATCTTTTTGGTTATTTTTATTCTTAATTAATACTGTTTATTCTAATTTTAATGTGGAAAAGATAACTTACTAATATTAGATGGTACTAGAAAAAGTAAAAATTCAATTACATACTGCATTTTTCAAGTTAGCAAATAAAGTAAACATGTTAGGAGGTTGTAAAATAGTTGAAAACTGTTTGATTGGATGTTAAGGGTTTGTTTAGGTTGTCAAATTTTTATATGTATCATATATGTATTTAATTTGCATTTGTAACTATTTGTATTATATTTGTTTGATTTGTTTATAAATAAAATGGTTAATTTTTTATTGATATTTATTCTTTAACAAATTTTTGTTTGAAAACAATAAATATATGATATCAAAATGATTGGAATATGAAGAAATAAATCGTTAACTAATTTTTATGCGAAGCTCACATATAAGGATGCAATCGGGTTGGTCATTAACGGGTTTTTAATCCATTCAATCTGATAAAAATCCTATAGGATGAACTTTATAAGGTAATAGTGTCGGGTTTGAACATAGGTAAAAAACCTGTAGGATATTAGGGTCATGTTTGGATACTACTAAAACATGATGAATACACACCTGCTCTGTTAGTCATAGTAAAAGAAAATTGTAATGTAAATACATTTAATAAATATAAACATAGTAACAGGCTAAATTTAAAAATAGGTTGCTAAAGAGAAGGTGAATTGCTATATTATTAGATTTTACTTTATTGGCTTAAGTCTATTGAATCTATTGGAAAAAAAAAAAAAAACAATAAGCAAGGCAGGTTTGGGTTGATAATTCGACAATTGATCAGAAAGGTAATTGGGTTGATAGTTAGGTGGGTAACTAGGTAAGTGGCAGGTTTTAGAGTAAATCCTGTAAGGCGGGTCTGGATATAGAAGGAAATTCCTACAGGATAATAGGGTCGGGTTTGGTATGCTCTATAGTGTAACGGGTTCGAATTTGGATTTATATGACCCATTCGAAACCCAACCTGATTGCATATCTACTCACATACTAAATTTTACATTTACCTAAAATGTCTCTGTAATAAGCGTGAATCCATTATACTCAAACGTTCCATATTATTCAAATGTTTGTGATAGACTAAAGTATTGCAAATCTGAAAGATAGGGACAGTCGTTGGCCATCTTTAAAAAATTTTTAAATTGCAGCAATTTTTGTAGTTTTAGCGGCACCGATGCATCCGTTGTAAAACATGCTGCAATTTCACAGCCGAATAACAACCCATAAATAAATTTTATAACCGTATAACTCTTTTGATAATCTTTTTATAAAGAAGGGTCTGATGTATGCTATGGCTATTGGCTAGGCTGTGAGTGTTGTTTTAAAGCCTTTTGATATTGTCGATGAATTTTACCTAGGAAGCTAGAAGTGCATGGTTGATCTTATTAGGATGATTTCAAATATAGAATGTTTATTACATAAACTAATATGTATATCAGTTAAATATCGAATACATCCATATAAGGTTATATTTAATTATAGTGTTTATTTATTTACTTTTTCTTTCTTGAAAAGTCTCATTGAAATTTTTTTACTGCACATAAAATACATCTTTTGAATTTTTAATTTCGCTTTTCAATTTCATAAGTTGATAATTATGTTATCGCATTTACTTGATAAAAATAAATTAAATGCAAATTAGATGGTTGTTTGCATTTTAGGTACCAAATAGATATAAATCAAATACATATATATAGGGTTAATGTCATGAATGGTACCTCAATTTTGACAAAACATATAATAAGTTATTTAAATTTTGAAATTGATCAATTTAATACTTTAAAAAACTTTTCGTATACGCTAATAATATTGTTGTCAAATTCTTTTAGGTACTAAATTGATCAATTTTTAAGTTTAGATACTTATTATATATTTTGTTAAAGTTCATGTATCATTCTTGACTTTACTCCTAGATAGATAGATAGATAGATAGATAGTAAAATGAATGCAAATAAGATATGGAGAGGAGAGGAAAAAATACACACAATCCAAGAAGGCACTTAATAAGTCAAAAGGGGAAAAAAAAACACGTTGATCATGTGAAATATGATTTCAGCTGTCTTCAAAATTCAATCACACTCATGGTAGTCCCTATTTTATCTTTATTGATTTATTTAAAATCTTATAACTTATCTTAATGATTTTATAGTCTAATGACATTACGTTTAGTCTATATTAGATCCAAGTCCTAGTTGTGTTGAGAATTTTGTTAATGAGCATTTTAGCATAAAACACTTGCTAATAAAAAAACACGATAGATATTTCATACACTTTTCTTTTATAACAAGTTGGATAAATATGATTAAAAAAATGTTGAATACAGTAGTGCATCGAATATAGGGAATTATTGTTCAATCCAAATACTGAATTTTGAAATTTTGAACTTAAGCTCGACTTAGATAATAGTTAATAAAGTCAAACTAGTGTTAGGTTAATTTATTTTTGCTCATTTTATTTAGGAAAAAAATATTTTTATCAAAATAATATTAGTTTATAAACTAGATTCAAATTAAATCCATACATAAGCTTAATTTGGTTTGATAATGACTTGTTGGTTTATTGAATCGATTGTTAAAGCATTAACATCTTTTAGGACCTTAAAGTGCCACATCAACATTTTAAGAATCCCTTTTTTTTTTTTTTTAATGAACCTCGTAATGTTCTTTATATCAGCTTTTTCATATCCTTTTATATTTAGTGAGTCCTATATACCTTTATATAATGCACAAAATAAAAATAAAAAGACGTAAGGGACATTACATTTTTAGATCCTTGATAGAGGATCCCAAAAAGTTTTAAAGACCTCTCTTATCTTATAGGACTTCACTCCATAGAATCTTAAAATTGCGAGGTCCTTCTCATATGGTCTCATGTTAAGAACGTAAGGTAGGGATGCTCTTACATGTTGAAAATCATACAATTTAGGGATAATGCCATGAATATTAATTGAACTTTTAAAAAATATTCAATTTATTACCTCAACTTCTAAATTGCTAAATTTGGTAACTAATTGAAACTTTTCGAGTTGTTGTTCATATCCTAGTTAAATCACACAATGGCCATTTGTGTATAGTCATTCATGGTGTGACACGTGTCACATGCTATGAATAAGAAAGGGAAAAACCCATGGATAAAAAACATATTCAACTTTCTATCTCTACTCAGTTTCTTGCTCAACCCTCTTCTTCCTTAATCCCTTTACTCTCTTTAAATCACGCCCTTATCTACCCAAACAGCCGGTGGTCATCTCCCCAACACATTTGACTTTTTCTCTCTAGGCTGAACACCAAATTGAAATTGATCATTCATCATCGAGACACCATAGCATCATCTTCCTCACCAAGTCATCCATCACGAGGTGGTTCGACCAACGAAGAAGGTCGAAGGTCAATCGGCTTCTATGGTTTCAGACACAATGGAGATCGGGACATGGAGATCGTCGATTTGTGGGTGTGGATTCAATGTGCTGAGGCTTTGAGTCAACTTGGCAATTTGGGTCCGTTGTTACTTGATGAATATGGGTGTTCCATTTGGGTCAGCTCTTACAGGGGGGTAGGGATGATTTTTCAAGAGAGAGAGAGTGAGATGAGTTTAGAGAGAAGAAGAATTTCTTAGAGAGAGAGTCATATTCTCTAGGAAGAAGATCCAGTCTTTTATTTTTATTTTTTACTTTTCTTTTGTCAATATTAGTGTAAAAAAAGTTTAAAAGAAAGAGAGACCATGAAGAACAAAGTTATTTCTATTTTGGATAGATGGTTTTCTAGTTCTTATAGGTATATAAATAAGCTTGTGCTCTTGATTCTTTTTTTATTTTTATTTTTTTGTCAAGATAGTAATTGAAGTTAGATGTTTGGATGTTGCTAGTGGTTCATCTTGTATCACATTCAAATTGTTTCATAGAAAGAATTTGGTAGAGGTGTTTATCTAAAAATGTTGAATTTGTAGTTTGAGTAGGTTTCACTGTTACTAATTACTTATGGATTTTTTTTTTGTCTAGATAAATTAAATAAGCGCTTTGCAATTTTAATGGTAATGGGTGGTTGTAAATGAACTTGTATGCAGTGATTAATTTGTCCATAAAATTGGTAGATTAACAATGACATGTTGGAATGCCATTCTTATCTGATTTTGAAAGTGTTGCTAAACATAAGTTTAAAATAAAGACAAGAGAGAGACAATGGAAGTTTAAAAGAGAGACAAGAGAGAAAGATGAAGAAATTTTTTTCTTTTTTGTTTTCATTTTCCACGTGTTATACGTTGGTTGGTTAGGTGATGTAACTGTATAAGCATTGCTGATGAATTAACTCAAGTATAAACAATGACTCAAAAAGTTTTGATTATGTACCAAATTTAGCAATTTAAAAGTTAAGGTAGTAAATTGAATATTTTTAAAAAGTTTAGTAGTATTCATGACATTATTGCTACAATTTATTCTAAACTAGAGTTTGCTTCGATTATGGAAAGGATGAGTTTTAACAAACAAGAGAATGTTTCTTTTACTTTTTTTTGCCAGCAAGTGAATGTTTTCTTTAAATAAAAATAAATGTATCTAATAAAATTAAGAAGCGTCTTTATTCCTAGAAATGAAATGACACGCACGATTCTCTATCTCCATAATAATCTGACTTTCAAGTTCTTCAAAATCCATCAATCTCTCTGTCATTCCCCATTCATCATGATGTAAAGTTTGGAACAAACCTGTAAAATTGAAAATTCTGGAATACTTGGTATAGTACTATGAGAGAAGGAGGTACCCTTTTCCTTTTAGTAGTCTTACCTAAGGAATGATTATAGATGAAAAATACCATAGTCATATTAATGGTTCATTCGATTCATTGGAATGGAATAATGATTCCTTTGTTTTAGGATTAGAGGCATTTTTTGAAAAATATATGCATTTCAGAAGGAATAACAATTTCTCTTACAAAGGGAAGAAATAAGGATTCATTGTCTATTCCATATTACATAGAATAGACATTTCTTATGGCAGAATTTTCTATAAATGAAATGTAGGAATAGGTATTCCACGATAATAAAGGCAGAACATCTATTCGATTCTTATTAACCAAATATGCTGATATAGTACACTACACTGATACATGAATAAAGTTGAAGTTGTAATATAGAATGCATAGCTACAATGTCCGGAGAAATTAAATACAAACCTTAAATTTTAATTTTAGTTGGATTGTATAGCAATTTATACATAGGATGATGATAATATTTGGAGGTAAATTCATTTGCGGTCACAACATTTTGAGTAGTTCAATTGTGGTCACAACAAATAGAAAAGTGGGTCAAATAAGGCTATCATTATCACTTGTCACGACGTGGCTAATTTTCTAACTTTTATTTAAATTTTTCTACTATTGATACATGTCTATGATGACTTTAATCGACCTACTTTTCTAAACATTATGGCCTCAAATGAACTTACCTCCAAATGTTGTGACATTCTAGTGTAATTTATCCGCAATTTATAGCATATATTCTAACATTCCTAACCAATTAGGGCATGTTTAATGGAGGTGCTTTGCACAATTTCATATTTAAGAATGAACCATTTTTAAGTTCTTTAACATTGTGGTAAAGCCATTTAACTTTTTTAGGATTTTTCATAAAATATCCCAAAAGAGTTGTCTTATACTTTTAAATTTTGACAAATGTCAATGGCCAAAAAAATATATGTGATGTTATGTATTTCTTTTGATTAGTTTTTAAATTAATAAACACAAAATAAGTTTACATGACTATTGGTAACATTAAGATGAAGGATGCTAAATACTTTGTCTAGAATAGGTTTGGTAAATTGGCCGTGCCGTGTCTTCTGCATGCTAAGTTTTGCGTGCTTTATGCGTTGCGTACTTTCATGTGTTGCCCAGCCATGCTCACGTGCCTCATATGTTGTGCTTTGCATGATGTATTGTGCCAACCCGTTTATTCGCATGCCTCCATGTGTCGGTTTGTATGCCTTTAATTGGGTTAGGTTTCATATAGTTTATTCTTTTTTTTTTTTTCAACTCGCGATTTTTTTTCCAATGGTTTTCAAAATTTTAATAAAACTAATTATTCAAACAAGTTATAATAAATTATACATTTAACATAAATAAAATTTAAATGATTAATGAAGTAATATTTTTAACTCAATTAACAATAATATGCATCACATTATTATTTACATTGATATTAAAAAAAATAATTAATTTAATTTTATAAAAAATAGTGCCAATGTGATGATTGGTTGCCTTGTGGACCGCTTTGACCACCAACATTGCTCGAGGATAGGGTTGATACGATGGTTGTGGGGGTGGTGGTAGAGGATGCATCGGTCGATAACCTGCCCAATTGAAGAACTGGTTCATTTGGGTACTTATGGTTTTGAGCATTTGCCCATGTTCTGATTGGAACTTGGTTATCTATTTTAGACTATCCATTATGTCATCAATGTTATATGTACTGAGTTGTTGTAGTGTTTGAGCTTAACCCCATTATTGTCTATGTCTGTGACTGTATCTGTGTCCGTGTCCGTGTTCATGTCTATCTCCGTTCCTTCATAATGCCATGGGAGGAGGAATGATAGATCATCCAAGTTGAGATCAAAGATCTGTTCATCTTATTCATTTTCTGTCTCTCGGTTGTGTTGCGTCACCTTGATATCTAAAACATTGGCTAGCTTCAAGATCATATCTGAAACCCAACCTTCTTGCTATGTCGGCCTTCGTGAATCTGGACCTTGTTTCTGCTTTTTTGTAATTTGAAAGGTTAAATCCCCACGATTATAGAATAACTGTGATGAGGCGGCATTATGCAAGAAGGGTGTCCTTTCTCCTAAGCACCCGACATATGCATTGTATCACCAAATGCCGATATCTAATGCTTGGCAATCAATCATTGCGTTTATCAGGAAAACATCTTCAACAGAAGAGTTATTTGAATTTGTCCGTGGGCATATATTGTAGCCAATCATATGATAAATTAGTCTACTAATTAGTAAGGGATCTTTTTGCTTTAGGTGCTTTAAGTTTGTCAGTTTCATGTTCACCAACACATATTGGAGTGCTAGCTCGGTCAAATACTTGGTGGAATAAGTTGGATATATCCCAATTTTTATGCAATTTATCACCCTCATTGGTTTGATGGAATAGACCATTGAGGTAATCCGGGGTAATGTGGAGAATACAGCCAAACATGTAAGTAGTGATAGAGGCCTGGGTTTAGCATCCACTGTCCAACTAAGGAATCATATTAACATCTTTTGTGACATCGTCTATAGTGGCATTCGAATAAAACATATAAACAAGATCGACGTATGCCTCGTTTGGAAGATCCATGAGTGTAACCAAACCAGTGGCACTTAAGGTGCCTGTGAAGTTATGCTATTGGTTTAACCCGTCCATGTCATAATATTTACCTAAAAGGATGGATCTAGAGTAGAACTCACTTTCATACTATGCTCTTATAGCCAAGGTGGGCAAATGGATTTTAGTATCACTATCATCATGTGGGTAAGGACTAGGTGGAGAAGCTGAGGATAGGAATATTGTAGGTGTTCTTTCCCAGTAGTGGCATTGTGCATTTATTTTAGTATGGTGGTGTAAAGTTTCCGGACGCTCCATTATTTATAGATTATCGTAGAAGTAACTTTTATTGCAATTTGCAAGTGTAAGTGTGATTGTGTGAAAGATGAGTAGGCACTAGTGAAGGGTCTGGTAGTGATAGCAATGTGCCTACGTCCTTGAAGATAATTATAAGACTAGGCGTGGGCACTTGTAAAAAACAAAAGGAAAAAGGTTGATGTGGGCACATCATTAGCCAACATGCCCATATCGGCCACTTTTTTTAAGTTGACCAGCAACGTTCCCATGTCTCTTAACTTAAAAAAAAAAATAGTGATCGACGTGGGCACGTCACCGGTCAACATGTTCACGTTGACTATCGGCTATACATGTTGAATTCAGATACCTAGTTATAAAGCTACCCATTTTGCAACATTTTAATCTCCAAGATTCGTTTCTTATTCCAACACATCTGATACTTTCCAATTTTATGTTTAAAATAGATGTAATAGCCATGCTTTTATTCCTAATATCATATTATATATAAGTGATTATAGTTGCTTATTAAAATAAATAAATAACATGTATATATATTTGAGTAGTGTAGAATAATTATGTTTGCATTAGTATAATAAATACTTAATATTAATTTACATATTGATGTTGTATATGGAATGAGTAATATTAGATATATGTATATATATTTTAAATGTAGTGTAGCAGATTTTTTTTTTTTTAGGAAACCAAAAGCTAAATAAATGCTTTTATTTTACTTAAATTAATAACATTAATTAATTATAATTATAAGCTACTTTATGACTTTTATGGGCTACCTTAAAAGTCAAACATTGGATAAACATTAAGCCAAAATACCCAAATTTCGTCCAAAATCATACCACCCCTAAAACAACCTTCCAAACAAACCCAAAACCCATTATTTTCTCTCCCAAAGCCACCCCAACTTCAAGACCAAGATCCACATCCAAATTCTTGCATGTTGGCCACTAAAAGATCATTCTAAAGCCTTGAAACCAAGCCCAAAGATTTGAGGTAAGCATGTGTTCTTGTTTTGAATTTATGCATGTGTGAACTTCTTAATGATAGGGTTGAGCTTGGATTTGTGTTTGATGATTCTTATGTTGTGATTGGTGTATGAGAAGTGTATGGGGATAATGAAGTTAGTATATGTCTAGTTATGAGTTTGAAGTGTTGAGGAATGTATATGGTTAATGACTAAGTGTTGGGTGTAGTGAATTGGGATTTGAAGTTGTTTGTGATGATTATAGTAATGTTTGATGGATTGAAGTGAGAGTTTGTGTTTATTAGATTGTAGTAAGATCAAATAACAAGTTTTAAGAAGTTTGAAATGAATTTGGAGGAGTTTGAAACAATTGGAACAAATGGTTTTTCCAAAATGAAAACAGAGGAAAATTTGACAGCAGCGAAATGCATGTACGCCGGCATTCAACGCTGCCGGTGTTGAATCCTACACTGCCGGTGTACGTTGGAAATTTGCCGGTGTTGAAGATGCACTCGGGGACCAGAATCGTCGACCCTTAACGCTGGCAAATTTTCAATTTACGCCACCGGCGTTGAAGTCCGGCGTTGGATTTCCAGTTTCGCAGCCTGTCTGTAATTTGGCCATAACTTTTTCATCCGACCTCCGTTTGAGGTGATTCAAGTTGCGTTGGAAAGATTAAAAAGAGATATACAATTTTTGTGTTTTAAGATTTTACAAATTACAAAAGTATCAGTGCTTAAATTTCGTTTCTTTCCAACTGATACACTTTCCAACAAAGTTTAAAACTTATTGTTATTTATTAAAAGTTGTCCAAAGCTTGATAAATGATCATTTAAGTATTTGTTGAGTATTGTATGATAATATATGATATCTAAATGCTATGCGATGATGTTATAATGATTTAAGTATATTTGTAGATTTAACAAATTATTGGTTGTCTATGAGTGTTAAGCTAAAACTAGTTATATTATCTATATAATTTCCTTTGCTTGTTTTAAGATCTTGTGATAACTTATTTGAATTTACTTGAATGGTTAAGTATGAGATTAGTTAATATATATATACTTGAACTAAGTGTGAGTTTGCAACTACTTCTTTTTACAGGGATTGATTCCCTTTCGGTTATTTCCATTGACTTTCGATCTAGTACAGGTATGCAGTAACGTGTTTGTTCTTTGCTTAGTAGGCATATTTTTAATAAATTTTAATATAGAAAAACTTAAAACTTTGTTTGAATTGGATGTCTCTTACGCTATTTAAATCCGTATCTGGCCTAGATGGCAGATCGGTATCCGGTTTGGGGAGTAGCACCTTGCTCAGATTGGGGGCACGGTAGATTAGGCGCTTAGGCCACCCCTGTCTTTTAATAAGACTTTCCTAAGTGGTACGGCGGGTAACTGATGGGGAGATGGTATCGGCGTAACGTTTGCTTAAGCTTAGAATGAAATAACATGATTTAGTTCAAATGTTTATGGGAACAGTTGGATTAAGTGATGTTATGGACTAAGATAGTGAAGTTTGTAACGGCTGTTAACCCTAATGAAGTTATTTTCTCTTTTATGGATATATCATTTAGGAGATATAAGTATCCGAGCTGCTTATATCAACCCCCTGAGCATTGTGATCGTTACTCAGGACCCTAAATATCCTTATTGTTCCGAGTTTGAATACTCCAGTGATATTTGACTAATTAAAGACTATCTAATAAATGATGATTGTCACATTGCATTATAGTTAAGATCGTGTGAGCCATTACGCATTTGTTTTTTTACTGTGTACTGGGCCTCTAGCTCATATTTTATCTTTTTCAAGTATGGATGATGAATTCTATACAAGTATGGATTTGATCGGATTTTGAGGAGTTCTTAGATGATTGGGAGGAGTAGACGACCTTGACGTTGATGGAACCCTTATGTAAAATATATGTAATACATTATACTTTGAAAACTTATGTATTAGTTTATAGGGTTTTTGTTATCTTTTGATGTATTTTGTAACTGGCTTGTTTACGAGCCTTGTTTGTAATGTATGTGTATATATATATATATATATATATATGGTTGTATTATATACTATTAGTAACAAAGTTTATTCTTATAAGACATCGAGGCAAATACCTATCCAAATTGACCCTGGATTACAACCTTACATATAATACTGCAGGTTATATGTGGTTGGGGAACTGGATTTACTTATTTTAAATACAAGGGTAAATTCGGGGCCTTACAATAGATATGGCCGAAAAGAGCAACAACCGAAGCAATCTTTCCAACTTCAACGAGTTTGATGACTTATGGCTTTTTGGTAATGAATTTAAAACCACTACTCAAGGATTCACTAGCTTGATGAATCAAATGGGGAACTTTGAATATTTGACACCCATGTCCTTCCACCGCCAATGTAGGTATATAACCTCGGACAAGAAATAATTGGAGCAAGGTATTCACAATCTCATCAGTAATTGCACAACCTCCTTACATGGCTAATGGGAGCATGATGGGGTAACTTTTCATTGTGTTTATTTATTTATTTTTTATTTATAGGCGACAGCTTTCACCCATCTAAACAGTTATTCCCAATGCAGAGTAATACTAACTTTGCCATGACTAGCTGTTCTTTAGATAACTAGGAAGAAGACAGTAACTGTCTAGAAATATTTTACAGAACTGAAGAATCCACTTCTAGTGGAGAACCTACTAAATATGATGTTTATTGAACTTGAAGCAATAGGTTGTCCTAAATCCTGCAATGGCACATGACGCTTGAAGCGACACAAAGTAGAACACATGTCTAAAGAGCATGTTTTGGTGGAGAACCCCACTACTGACAACCACTCTCATACCAAGCATATTGATCTTGCAACTTGGCAATTTGATCAGCAAGATGCATGAAACTGCCTAGTGGAAATGATAGTAGTTACGAATATATCATTTCATGTGCTGTCATGAAAAATTTGAAAGTTGAAGTAGGAGAGCCATACATCCCCTATACAAACATACAGGGCAACAAACGTTAAGAAATGATATAATAAACCCCTTTTTTTCATGAGAAGGCGTGAAGCTCTCATGGAGGTTTTGTCAAACATTCTTTCTAGGTATAATCCTCTAAAATAATTTATTATGCATGCAATTTTTTATATCATATGATGATTTGCGATATTTATTTTTTGGTTTAAATAATGCACTCGGTTTTATTTATGCAATATCTCCCTCACCTCAGGCATGTGGAATTCTTCAATTAATGATGTGAAGTCTAGCATTATATGCATAACCGTTCACTGGATAAATGAGTTATGGTTAATCCACAAGTGGATTTTTTCTTTCAAACTATTCTAAGAGAGACATATCGGCTAGACAATAGCAAATAACATCTTGGGAACCCTCCGACCGAATGGTATACAGACCATATATAGCATATCATTTGATATTTATCAAACAACACTACTTCCATTTGATATCTATAGCAATCATTAAATCGGTGTGTGACGAAAAGTTCTTTCATGTCTAATATGTCTATCATATAATGAATTTGACAGTAGGGAGTGTTGGACTTGAGAGTTTAATGTGAATTTTGATAAGATATTTTAATGCACAATTAACTATTTATTTGTTATAAATCGCACTCAATTAGTCATGTATATATATATATATATATGCATGCTTTGTGCGTATTTGGTGTTTTTCTGCAGATTGTTAGCAAAATAGCATCATGTTGAGGGCAAAACTAAACAAGTATTTAAAGGCACAACAAGAAGCTTTTAGACTTGTCAAGGGTTAAGTCTCGACACACCCAAAACCGAAAACTTGACAAACGAAAATGTCAAAGTGATTGTCAAGGTCAAATTTAGGCCTCGACATATCAAGAGTTAGGGCTCGACAGTTCATTTTCTGAAGCTGACAAAGCGCCATACAAGAAGCTGTCGAGGGCAAAATATGGGCATGATGAAGTGAGGCGCGACAGCTCAAAGTCAAAGGGTGATGTGGAAAGAAAAAGAGTTGTTGGAGTGCTTTTGATGTTTGACAGATTATAAACGTTGTGTTTAACATATTTTTGAATTTAAAAGGCTATTTATATACAAAGTCTAGGAGACCAACAAAGGGACCAAAGTGCTGAATTATTTTACGAGCTCATTAACTATGATCAAACAATTTTTTTTTCTTTGTTCTCTTGTATATAATATTTGCAAATTGTTAAGACAGAGAAAATACACTCTAGTGCTTAGTTAATATTAATTTCTATTTCTTTTAGAGCACTTAGAGACAGAGGAAATATTTTATTTCCTGTACATAATATTGCTCGTCTCGAGCTAACTTTTGAAATTTTGAAGCGATGGTAAAGACCTCGAAAGAGGCATTTGGTGGACCATGGAGAGTAGGCAATTGGCTGAACTCCACGTATTTATGGCTTGATTTTCTCTATCCCTCTCTTTTATTTTATACATTCTATTTATTGTTTATTTATCTGCTGCAAATCCATTTATTTTTAATTTATTGATCTCAAAATTAATTTTTTTGAAATTACCTTCCTCCCCCCTCTTGAGTATTCCTAGTATATTTTCAATTGGTATCAAAGCAAGTCTCTATTGTTTCTATGCTTAATCGCATAATAAAGTAAAGATCATGGCTACAAATGCACTAGGATTTTTGGAGAGGCAAGCGATAAATAGATCTCTGCTTCTATGTGGGGGTAATTACCCCTACTGGAAGTGTAGGGTGAATTTTTTTTAATTCCAAAATAGATTGATATGGAATATTATTAAAAACGGACTTTTAGAGTTGAAGGAAAATCAAAAGCTGATTTTACAGAAGATGATTGGAAAAAGCTTGATTTAAATGAAATTGCAATGAGTATTTTACACCTCGAATTAAATGAAAGTGATTTTAATAGAATTCATACATGTTCTTCCACAAAAGAATTTTGGGATGAGCTGGAAAAGACATATGAAGGAACATCCAGATTTAGAGATACTAAAATAAGTCTCTTACGTGGAGAGTTTGAAAATTTTAAAATGCTCCAAAATGAACTATTGATGAAATGCAAAACAGATTTATTAACATTATAAATTCTTTAAATGTGCTTGGAAAGAACTTCACTAATTTGCAATTAATTCTAAACTTCTCAGGCCACTCCAAATGATTGGGAAGGAAAGAGGACGTAATAGAGGAAGCATGAGATCTCAATGCCTTAAGCAAAGAAGAACTTCTTAGTGCGCTCAAAACCCATGAGCTCATTAAGAAAAAAGGTGAAGAAGGCAACAAAAATGCCATCTCCCTGAAGCTACAGGACTAGAATCAAGCAATGAAGAAGAAGATGATGAACAAGAAGATCATGTCTTGATGGCTAGAAGTTCAAAAAATTATGAAGACAAAATCAAAGAGGATTTAGGATGATAGCAGCTCATCAAAGCATAAGAGAAAGGATGTGATCACATGCTATAACTACAAAAAATAAGGACACATCCAACAGTATTACCTACTGCTTAAAAAGAACAAAGGAGGAGAAGAAAGAAAGCTTACATGGCAACATGGAGTGACGATGACTCATCAGATTGAAATGATGAAAACGTATGTTTCATGGCCTTGGATAATATGGTAACATCTCCTACTTCTCCCTCTTATGATGAATTACATGCTATGTATGAGAAAGTTTGCTACAAATTAGCTAAAGCTGAGAAAAATAATAAAATGTTAAAATCTTAATGACTAAAGTTGGAGAACAGTTGGAAAATTTTCAAACTGAGCATGAAGAAATCAAAATTGAAAATGAAAAGATACTTGATGAAATGAATCTTATGAAATTAGAAAATGAGAAGTTGAATAATAAGTGCAAGAAGTTGAAAAGCAAAAATAATGAGTTAAAGGAAATTAATGAGCAATTAGTAAGTGAAAATAATTTGCTAGATATTGAAGTTAAAACATTAAATAAAAATGATATTATTATATGTGTTGATAGTAGTTGTGATAAGATCATAAAAATGCTAAAATCTTTGAAAAATGAAAATAATGTTAAAAGCTAGCTTCGATGATTCAAGAGCTACTATGGCTAAATTCACTAATGGAAAAAAGAATTTAAACACACTTCTTAGGAATCAAAAGTGTATTCAAAAAAACGTGGAATTGGTTATAAAGAAAATAATTGCAAGTCTCACAAAACATGTTTTTAAAAGCACGTATGGGACATGTAATTATTGTGGCAAATCTGGCTATATTGCACATAATTAAGCAATAAGAAATCCAATGCATTTAAATCATTGAAGCATGCTGGTTTGGGTTTTTAAGAGAGAGGTTCTTATTCCACCTAACCAAAAAGAACCCAAAACTAAAATGGGTACCAAATAAATAATATTCTGTTTTTCAAGGATCCTTAAGTGGAAGCAACAAGTGGTATTTGGACAGTGGATGCTCTAGGCACATGACCAGAGACGCATCCAAGTTCACATATCTAGATTTGGACGATCATGGGAGTGTTACCTTTGAAGATAATAGAAAATCAACAGTTTAGGTGGATGTAATGTTCTTATTAATCAAGATTTATTTATTAAAAATGTTTTGCTTGTTGATAATCTGAAACATAATTTGTTGAGTGTTAGCCAATTGTGCGATAATAGTTTTAAAGTAACATTTTCTACCAAAAAGTGTTCTATTAAAAGACTTAATAATAACCAAGCATGTGTTGAAAGATATGGACAAGGAAATATTTACAAAATCAAATTAGATATTTTTAAATCTTCAACTAAAACTTGTTTATATTCTAAAAATGACAATAGTTGGCCATGGCATAAAAAACTAGGACATACTAGCATAGATCTCATTTCAAAACTTGTTAAAAAGGATCTTATCAAAGGTTTACCAAAGTTAAAATTTCAAAAGGGCAAGATTTGCAATGCATGTAAAAAACGAAAGCAAATAAGACTTTTTTAAGTCTAAGAATGCTATTTCTACATCTAGGCCATTAGAACTATTGCACATGGATTTATTCGGTCCTACACAAATCGTAAGTTTGGGAGGAAAGAAATATACTTTGGTAATTATTGATGATTTTACTAGATACATATAGACTTTCTTTCTTGCATCTAAAGACAAAACCAATCATGCTTTTTTAGATATTGCAAGAAAGTTTAAAATGAAAAGGGTCCTAACATTGTTACAATTTGAAGTGATCATGGGAAGAATTTGAAAATTATGAAATGGAAAATTTTGCAATAATTATGGTATTGAACACACATTTTCAGCTTCCAGAACTTCACAACAAAATGGTGTAGCGAAAGAAAAACATAACATTAGTTGAAATAGCTAGAACCATGTTGTTTGAAAATATTCTGCTAAAATATTTTTGGACTGAAACTATGAATACAACATGTTACATTTCAAATAGAGTTCTTATAAGGCCAATTTTAAAGAAAACTCCCTATGAACTTTGAAAAGAAAAAAGGCCTAACATATCATATTTTCATCTTTTTGGCACAAATTGTTATATTTTAAATAATGAACAAGAAGAATTTGCTAAATTCTACTCTAAAAATGATGAAGGAATTTTGTTAGGATATTCTTCAACAAGTAAATTTTATAGAGTTTTTAATAAAAAATTTAGTTGTTGAAGAATCTATTCATGTTGTGTTTAATGATTCTTTACCTGATGTATGCTCATATGATGATGTTGATGTGTATGTGCTGATTAAATAGAATTTCTCTTGAAAACAGTAATACAGAAGTTAATGAATAAAGATTGGATGTTAATATGCATGCATCTGATAATAATGATCTACATAAGGAATGGAAATGTGCTAAATCACATCCTAAAGATTTAATAATCGGAGAACCTTCTAATCATGTTCAAACAAGATCATCTTTAAGGAATTTAAGCAATATGGTTTTTCTATGAACTAAAAAATATTGACGAAACCTTAAAAGAAGAATTTTGGATTAATGCAATGTAAGATGAATTAAGTCAGTTCACAAGAAATGATGTATGGTTTTTGGTTCCTAGACCCGAAAATAGACTTGTTATAGGAACCAAATGAGTTTATAGAAACAAGTTTGATGAATTAGGTTTAATAACAAGAAATAAGGCTATATTGGTTGCTAAAGGCTATAATCAAGAAGAAAGGGTTGATTTTTATGAGACCTTTACCTTGGTTGCTAGACTAGAATCTATAAGAATGCTTTTGGCATTTGTTGTTTTTAAGAATTTTACTTTCTTTTTCAAATGGATGTCAAAAGCGCTTTCTTGAATGATTTTATAAAAGAAGAAGTCTATATATAACAACCACCGGGCTTTGAAAATAATAAATTTCCCAATCATGTTTTTAAATTAAATAAAGCTCTTTATAGACTAAAGTAAGCTCCTAGAGCTGGGTATAAAAGACTCAGTAGCTTCCTGTTAAATAATGGTTTTTCAAGAGGAAAAGTTAATATAACTTTATTTAATAAAAATCACAAGTCCGATACATTGATTGTTCAAATCTATGTTAATGACATTGTGTTTGAAGTTACAAATATAAATCTTATTAATGATTTTGTTGAGTCCATGAAAAATGAATTTGAAATGAGTATGATGGGGGGGCTCAATTATTTTCTTGGTCTCCAAATCAAACAAGTTGAAAATGGAACCTTTATCAATCAAGCTAAATATACAAGAGATTTGTTAAAAAGGTTCAAAATGCATAATTGCAAATCAAAACCAACGCTTATGAGCACAAGTATTAATCTTTATAAAGATGAAAAAGGCAAAAATATTTGTGAAAAGATGTATAGAGGCATGATAGGTAGTTTATTATATTTGACAGCTTTTAGACCTAACATCATGTTCTCTGTATGTGTATGTGCACGATTTCAATCTTGCCCAAAAGAATCGCACTTGAATGCTGTAAAACGCATTTTTAAGTATCTTGCTAGCACGATTGAAATTGTCTGGTGGTATCTTAAATTTACTTCTTTCAATCTTATTGGATACTCAAATTTTAACTTTGTAGGGTGGAAAGTAGATAAAATAAGCACAAGCTGCACATGTCATTTTCTTGAAAATTCTTTAATATCTTGGCACTCTAAAAAGCAAACCTCGATTGCACTATCAACTACCAAATCTGAATATATAGTAGTGTGTAGCTGTTGTACACAAATTTTATGGATGAAACAAACCTTACTTGATTATGGTTTAAAGTTTGACAATGTTCCAATTCTTTGTGATAATACAATTACTATAAATTTGACTAAAAATCTAATTCAACACTCAAGGACCAAGCATATCTAAATTAGACATAATTTTATTAGAGATCATATTCTAAACAAAGATATCAGCTTGGAATCTATTGATATAAATAATCAAATCGCTGATATTTTTACTTACCCTTGAGTGAAGATTGTTTCTGCACTTTAAGAAGAGAATTAGGAATGATCAAACAAGATGAGTGCTAAGTATTATTGAACCAAGTCGACATGGAATAGAATTTTGGGATAAATAAGCTACTAGATATGATATATGCCTTAAAATCTGATTTGTGCTTGTATTGGATCTATTTACATGCTAATGTGTGACAATCTGGTTTAATTGCTGCATATTTGTGAAGATAATGCTTCGATGTAATTGCAGATATGTAAGCTGGCTGATTGTTGTGAAGTCCTCATGAGATGAGGCAAATATGGTGAAGTCCTATTGTGTTTAGGCATTGTGATATAAAGTCCTCAATTATTGAGGCATTTATGGTGAAGTCTTACTGTATGTAGGCATTGTGTTGAGAAGTCCTCAAGTGTTGAGGCATTTGTGGTGAAGTCTTATCTATGTATAGACAAATGTGTGTGAAGTCCTATCGGAGTACAGGTAAGCGGTGAAGTCTTATATGTGCATATGCAGGCGGTAAAGTCCTATATGTGTATAGGCAAGCGGTGAAGTCCTATGTAAGCATGGGCAAGTGTGGTGAAGTCTTATGTGGGTGTAGGCATTTGTGGTGAAGTCTCATTGGTGAATAGGCATGTGCGGTGAAGTCCTATATGAGCATAGGCAAGTGTGGTGAAGTCCTATCCGAGTATAGGCAAATGTGAATTCCTCTGTTAAGGCATTTGTTTTGAGCTTATGTTGTAAACCCCGGAAATTTTCCACATTAGTACACGACTCTAAAGTAGAATCTATGAACTAATTAATAGACTTAGATTCCAATAAAAGTCTAAGAATAGATCAATACCTAGAATTTGGTTAGATAAAGGATTTATGAATTGAATAAAAAATTTCTTTAACCCTAGTTGATACTAAAAACGAGATTTCGTATCTTGAATTGATGATTCAAGATATGATTAAAAGAAAATCTAAATCTCAAACCCGAAACTTGTTTTAAAAATAGATTTAAATAGAAAAATATAAATATAGAGATTAAATGATTGTTTTCGAGCTTAACAATGATTCGATATTAGAACAACGAGTAGTAATGAGCTTAGATTTGAATTTAAACCCTAAATTCAAGATTCCTAGTTAAAATTAAACGCTACTAATAAGATTTCATGACGAGTACCAAAACTATATATATATTATATATAGTTTAGTCTCTTTATCAAGTGCGATATTAAGTAAATAATTATCTACGCTTCTAGACGGAAAACGATAACCTAAAGATAAACCGATAGGATTATAAATACACAACGGAAACATAAACTGATGAATAACTCAAGATCTGAATTTCAAATAAATAATCGAACCACGCTATTGTTCTAATTATGGTTTTTTTAAGCTATTGGAGCCTAAATAAAAAATTGACCGAATGAGCTTAAGAAACATTAATCGCGGGAGATAAAATTATACAAATAATTAATCACGTATATATAAAACTTAGATTTGTATTAATTGATAATCTAAGTGTTTTGTATAATTCTATAAATATAGTTTTGTACAAAAACTCTCAAATATTAGCTAATTTGAACCCGTATAACTTACTAAATTATCCTAAAACTAAACTAGATAATTAACTAAAATATATATATGTTTTCGGTGGAAATTGGCTTGGAAAGCTACGGGAAGAAGAGGAGCTGAAATTGTGCACAATAATCAACCAAAAAATTGTCAACAAAAACAACCTCTACACCAATCATTATTTGCCAACTCAACATACCATTAATTGCAATGAAAACAACAAAATAAACGTAGCTAAATGAGGAGAAAATTCGTATTAAATTCGGAAGGAAATGCAGCCGTAACCTCTTCTTTCTCCTTCTTCTATATATATGTTCAAAGCTTATTATGAAGAAACAAGCAACCCTCATTAATTCCCAAACTTTCCAGAACAAATCCACTCCTAAATAGCAAACAAAACGAACTGAAAACAGAAAACAAACAGATCAAAACATCCAAATATGATTCAAGAGAAAAGCAATACGAAAAACCCTTGGAAACGAGTTCAAAGGTAAGTTGAGGTAATTCGAATGATTTTCTTTCAAATTTAAGGATTAAAACTAACTTCTGTTAATCATAGGAACGTAATAAAGACAAATACAAGCTTCGAGTTTCATCGGATCGGCTCAACCGAGGTAAAAATCCGAAACCCTAACTATATTTTAGTAAGATCGAGATCTAAGTGTATATGTTTGAAGACCTGTTAAGAGTTGTTTTAAGTTCATATATTAGATATAGAAACACTTAGGATTGGTTTAAGAATGTTTTAACGTGGAAAATTTAACAAATATGAATCGGATCATCGAGGAAGATGATGAACAGTGCTAACACTGTCTAAAAGCCGGCAGTGTAGTCGTTAAAAGCCGGCGGCTTACAAGGATAGGCCGGCGGCGTAGAGACGACTTGCACCAAACAGAAGCTACGTAAAATATACGTTCACGTAAAAATGAATGTAAGCCGGCTATCTGGGAATATACGCCGACGGCGTAGGACCGGTGTACGTTGAAAGCCGACAGCTTTCAAAGCCGGTGCACCCAATATAAAATGATTTGCAAAACTAAATCAACACCGGCACTTGGGTTTCAAAGCCGGCGGCTTTGAGCTGGCGTATACCCAAATTTCTTCAACGAAAGCTTGTTGTGAAATAAACAGAAGATATATATATATATATATATATGAAGTAAACCTACTAAGAATATATTATAATATATATATATATATATGAGAATACATAAGTCATTAAATAGATAAGCAAATACAAATATTTAGAATATTTTGATTAATAATTCTTAAAGCCTTAGAATTAAATAAAATATTTAGTGTTAATAAAAGTTATAAATAGTCAAATATTTGTTCTAAGTAGATAAAATAGGTAAGAATGAAAATTGAAATAAGCTAAATTTTTGAGTAATGAGACTTCTAAAAATAACAAAATAATTATACAAGATAAATTAAGAGAAACACGACGACACTAAGTAATAATAAATTAAGTTCAATATAGAACAACAATAAAATTAGTATTAGTCACTACCAAAGCTTGATAAATATCAAGTTTAGGATACTAGCCACGTATAAGAATTTAGTTATATAATCTTTAATATATTGATAAATACTTTATTCATCTTAATAGGTGACTTTGATACACTAGAGGATCTTTCAGCTGATTATTACGATTGAGTCAGTATGAGCAGGTGAGTAATTCAGTCATATTATACTGTTTGTGCTTGTAAGTAGTTGAATATATAATGCAAAGATAATCAAACGAATGTTTTGTTGAAGGTATGTTGTGATCTGATTGTATGATTGTAATCTATCCTTACAAAAATGATAATGCAATGATTTGATGTTGTGAAGTAGTACGATGATGATTGTGTATAATGTATGATCACCATGAAATTGAATAAGAATTATTGACTTAATGAAATAATTGGATCATGCATTGCACAAACTGCATTATTGCATATATAAATGGATGACAGCCTGCTACGTATTAATATTTCGGTTCTCTGTTAATGCTTGGTTGTTCTAATGTGTTAGTTCTTCCAAGGTTTTCTTTGTTCCGTTGGTTCTACGGGAACTAAGTGGCACCGAAGAACGCTGCCTGTAGTATCACTTTGAAATGATTACTACTTAGGGAGTTTCTAAGGTTGATGCAGGAGATGGTCAGTTTAATTGATTATATTCAAAGTGATAACCCTAAAACGAGAAATCGTTGATTCTCCTGTAAACTTAGTCTCTCCTGGGCAGGTGGGTCATGGAGTAATGGTTCTTCAACCCTTAAAAAGAGGGCATAAATCTTTTTCCTGTTTGGATTCTAGATCATCCAAGCTTGTATTTGTGCATATAGTTGGGTGCTCGCATTGCATATGATTTGCTAATAACTTGTGTGATGTATGATATGTCTGGTTATTCACTGAGCTGTGGTTTCGCTCATACTCCAACAGTCTTTTTAGGTTTACCCTACGACCCTGGTTAGTCACTTCCAGGAGTATGGCTCCGGTAAGAGCTTAGGAGCTGGAAGTCTATGGTTATATTTGGAAATAATGGTTATGTTTTCTTAGAATAGATTAGTTAATACTAATGTATCAGTTGTGAACTTCAGGAGGACTACTTGGTTTGTAATAGTTCTATAATGTTTATTCACTAATTTATTTCTTTCATGTATTTGTCATTTCTTATCAAGCAACTAAAAGATCCTGTTGTTTTAAAAACCTGTCATTCTCTGAAGGTAATCTAGTGGCAGTATTCAAGTGAGACTTGTTTACTTCTACTAGGGTACCCTCAGGGCGTGACATATGTTGTATATCTGTGCATCTCTCGTTACTGGCATATATAAATCTATTATCATATTGTTTTTTATGAGTACAAAGGGAGAGAGAAGTGGATGCACAATTAAAAATATGCATGAAGTCTATTTTGATAGGGGAAGAAAATGACATATTAAGTGTAGTTTATATTTTCCTAAAATTAAGCATCAAAAATCTGTTTTGAAACTTGGAAAATTGAAAATTCTCTTAGAACCTAAATCCTTAATTGAGGGGGAGTAAGCTGATATGAATATGAGTTAATTATGCATATATTGTCATTATTAAAAATGGGGAGATTATTGGACTTGAGAGTTCAAAGTGAATTTTGATGAGACAATTTAAAACTATTTATTTGTTTTAAACTACTCTTAATTAGTCATGTATATATATGCGTGCTTTGTACGTATCTGTGGTGTTTTTCTACAAATTTTTAGCAAAACAGGAGCATGTCAATGGCACAACTAAGCAAGTATTTAAATGCGTGACAAGAAGCTTTTAGACCTGTCAAGGGTGAAGTCAATAGTCAAGTTTAGGGCTCGACACATCAAAATTTAAGGCTCTACATGCCCAAAACCAAAGACTCGATAAAAGCAAATGTCAAAGGGATTGTCGATGGTCAAATTTAAGCCTCAGTATATCAAGAGTTAGGGCTTGACAATTCATTTTTTGAAGCTTAACAAAGCATAGATATAAAAAGCTTAGAGGGAAAAATCTGGGCGCGATGAAGTGAGGCACGAAGGGTATTTGAGGCGCAACAGCTTAAAGTCAAAGGGTAACGTGGAAAGAAAAGATCCATTGGAGTGTATTTAATATTTGGCAGATTATAGATGTTGATATCTAATGGATTTTTGAATTTAAAAGGCTATTTATATACAAAGTCCAAAAGATCAACAAAGGGAACGAAGTGCCAAATTATTTTACGAGCTTATTAACCACAATCAAACAAATTCCTTTTCTTTATTCTCTTATACATAATATTTACAAATTGTTGAAAGAGAGAAAATGCACTTTATTACTCAGTTAATATTAATTGCTATTTCTTTTACATCACTTAGAGAGAGAGGAAATATTTATTCTATGAATGTAATATTGCTCATCTGGAGCTAACTTTGAAATTAAATGAAGTAGTGGTGAAGACCTTGAAAGAGACATTTGGTAGATCGTGGAGAGTAAGCAAAGGGCCAAACTCCACGTTCTATTTGTGGCTTGATTTTCTCTATCCCTCTTTTTTTAGTTTATACATTCTATTTATTATTGATTTTCTCTATCCTCCTCTTCTCTCTCTCCCAATCCCTCCCCCCCCCCCCCCCCCCCCCCCTTCTCGAGTATTCCTAGCATATTTTTAGGAGGCCTTGAAGCTTCTGGCCTTAACATACATGTCGAAAAAAGATATGCAATAAACTATTTTCATGTTTCGTGAAGATATAAGCAAATGTATATGGAGTTTGTCAAGGCGCACTATTTAAAGGAAAGGCTGCTTATACTTGATTATAAGATCATGTGAAATTCTACATTTAAAATACTTAATTGGGCATTAAGTGCAGAAGGGCTCTGACTCATTTGTACAATACCCTACTAAATCCTCCAATCATAGCATTGGTCTAATGGGGAGTTAGATTGACAAATAACACATAAACTTAAAGAGGTCATGAAGCATTTTTTTTTTTTTGCCTAACATACAATATTTATTGGATTGCTATTACCCCACTAGTAACTACATACTTCCCTACCTAGTTAGCATATTAGATGTCATGAGTAACTATAGTTAGATCTTGATCTGGTCGCATCTATGTCTATAATAGCTAGTAAGCTCCGGGATTATTTTTTCCTTCTCTCCATACTCTTCCATATTGCAACAATGTTAGATCCATGGTATAGGTTTTGTACGACTAAAGCACTCTTCAAGGAATTCTATAAGAAAATTGGTTTGGTCGATCCATAATCAGAGGCCACAAGTCTTCATACTAAAGCAACAAATTTACTTAAACATTTATATTGGCCTCATGATCAAATAAATCCACCACCACCCTAATCACAACGATCCAGCAGTCACTCATCTTAGGTTTTTCCGATGAGAAGTAAACAAATTGTCCAGGATGTTGGGAGTGGCCATGCGGCTTCCCAGTAAACTTTAGTGAGATACTAGTGTACAAGGTGTAGCCACTTGAGGAGAAGGAACTAGAAGAAGGAGGTAGGAATGAAGGGGATGATTTCAACATCTTGGCTAATGGAAGAAAGAACACACATGATGTCGGTGCTACCATAATGGCACGAGATGTTTTGGCTTCTCCAGCTTCAACAACTTCATAAGACTTAATTGTCAATTCGAGCAAATAGGTCCTCAAACTGTACCACTATAGGCTAAATGATGATATTATTGAAACATGTGTGTGTGTTTAAAAGATTGGTCTGATGCCATTGGTAGGAAGCAGGAGGACCCACAGTTTTGGTGGCCTAGGGACGACAACTCAAGATTTGGGGGGTCATTGTCACTACCGACTTTGCACCCGCAAACACAGACAGAGCCATGGGATGATGCTAGAGGAGGTTCATGGGAGGGTATATAGTTAATAACCTTTTTTTTTTCAACATTCTTGTAATTTTTTGTAGTTAAAAAATGTTACTAATAAAATTTAGTTTTCCACCAATCTTGACGCATTTATTAATTTCATTTATTTAATAATTTACAATTATTCTAAATAAATTGAACAAGTTTAACATTTAATGTAAATTAATTACTTTTACAATATTATTTGATAATTTCATTTTTTATTTCCTAAAAAAATTGAAGTTAAATGTTAATAGTAATACAATTGAAATCATTTAAAAAAATATATACTAAATATATTTTTTTAAGAAGAAAATATATTTAATTAAAATATAAAAAACAATTTATTTATTTACATAAAATTTATAGTAAATTAAAAAAATAATCACTATTTTTTATATCATTATTTTAAGAAAAAGGCCATGTGCTGGTTCGCATGCCTTGTATGCCATACCATATTGACCCACTTATTTTGCATGCAGCGTGCCAGCCTATGCGTGCTTGTAATTGTTTTTTTTTCCTTTACATGTCATGCGTGCCCTGTTTGGCCCACGTGTCGTAGCCCATTTACCATGTCTTGTCTAGAATGAGGGAAGAATAAGAATCAATGAATGAATACGGAAGAAAAGAAAAAAGACGAAGAAATTGTAGGAGTATTTCATTATGTGCTTAGTCAAAATGAGGGAATGAAAATGAAACAAATAGTAATTGCTATTGACTGAGGGATAAACTAAAATTACTAATATACTCCTATAAATAAGAAATAATGCTAAATGGTATTTAAACTTTTGCAAAAAGTTTAATTAGATACCTAGAGTTTGGTTTTGAATAATTCGGTACTTGCAACAAGTTTTCGTGGACATTTTTCCTACCTAATGTTTGATTTTGACAATTTTAGTACTTGAACAAAGTTTTCATAGATTTGTTTTGTAATATACAAGTAAATAATGTATAAAGAAGGGTAAAAGTGTCAAGTAATATAAAACAAGAGGTTAAAATAGTAAAAAATCTAATTATATTAGTATTTTGATCACGTGACAGATACATGAATGAAGATGAAAATTTTACTTTATACACCGGCTTCAACGCCGACGGCGTAAAGTTTAGCACTGTCGACGTATGTTGCTCTTGCTTAGGCAGTATAAGGTCGGTGTTGATTTGTAAAAAATGGCCAGAATCAAGTACGCCACCAAATTCGAGGTCTACACTGTCAGCTTATGTGTCGGCATACACGCGAGGAAAAATGACCCAATAGTTCTACACCGCCAGTTTATACTTTTACACCACCGACCTTCAGTCTACATTATCGATGCAGATTCAGAAACTACCAGCTATGTTGCAGAATTTGAAAAGTTCCACGAATTTCTTTATATCCTTCTCTTTGTTCCTTCTTCAAAAGCTACCCTAAAACCTAGAAATCCTCTCTTCTTGTGTTATCGCATCCATAGGAGTTTGAGAAGATTGAAGCAAGGTGAGTGAATTTCCTTCCTTATGTTTAGGATTTAAAAAAATCAGTCAATTTCATTAAGGATTTCATCTTTCTTTTGAAGGAGAAGTTCAAGGAATTTCTGGTCTTCTTGGGGATTTGAAGATTCAATTGGAATTCAGATCAAGTATAGGTAAGTGTTTAATGTTTTGATCATTATAAGGTTATTGTTATGAGTATTTGTTGATTTTTGGTTTGTTTGACATGAAATAGAGTTCTAGGGTTTGGAGATCCATTGAGGAGATTAGTATATTTTGGAGGATTGTTGTATTTTGATCAAGAGGAATTAAGGATTTGATTATAGGTAAATTGATAAATCCTTAATCTTTATTATATCATAGTTATAATTTTTTATAGTGACTCTTTGGTTTGTTTGGTATTGAATTGTGTACTAGCATTTGATTAGATTGTTGAGCAGATTGATCCTGTTGGAGAATTTTTACGTTGAAACCAAGGAATAAGGTGTGGTTTTGTAATTTTTTTCTATTTTGAGATTAGGGTTTTAGAAGATATTTGGGTTAAAATCATTATATGAAAGACATATATTGAAATCTATCTTGTTTATATGATCAGGATATTTGTGGAATTAGAGTCATGTTCCTTGAGATTAATACAGTTGACCATTCCTTGCTTGTTGTATGTGCTTGTAGGATTAGATATGATAAATGGATCTAATTATATCTAGACTTTATTATATTTTGCTTGCTGCTTGTGCTTGGTTGTTGTTAATAGAAACCACGCAGATTGTGATATTAATGTTGGCAACCTGATGATCTATGTGTGAGAGTGTCTCGAGTGGACTCGTGTACAGAAATGATTCTAGTAGATTAGGATTGTGCATTAATAGCACCAGGTGTGTGGGGAATACCCAAAATCCATATATGTATATATTATTTATTTTATATATTGTTTGTTTTTATGGAGTCATGAGTAACCCTAGGTCTGGGACTAGTGTACAATAGTTCTAAATTGTGTTGTTCGCAGGCTAAATATAAGATAATGATTATGTGTTTGATGCATTAGAATATGTTGTATGCGATTATCCCTAATATGTTCACCTATTCATGTGTATATGGTTTAGCATAGTGGGCGATTTCGCTCTTTCCTTTCATTTTTCAGGAATAGGTACAAATCCAGTTTATTATGATTTATTGGTTTTGATTATTTTGGATGATGGCGAGGATGATAGTGGACTGGACATTTCTGCAGATATTGAGACCACATGGACTGCTTTGAGATTAAGTTGAAAGCTTATTGAACTTTCTATGTTTTATGAGAGATTTCTTGTCTTATAACTTTAAGACTAAGTTATGAACTTTTCCTTTTTGTTTTAAGTTGTTTTAGAGTTAGTTTTGGTTTAAGCCAACTCGTTTGTTCAAGAGTTTTATTCCTATTAGATGTTTTGAACAGGTACCTTTTATGTGAGTATTGAAGAGTATTGTTATTGTTTATTTGTGGTATAGTATTGGGTAGCCTTGGCGTGTTCTTATAAAGAGAATGACACATTGCGGGTTGTATTACCTTTAATTTAAGGTGTTACATTTTTCATATCTGATTCAACTTGTTTTAGGTATGAAAAGATAACAACATTTTTCACACAAATACCAAATTTGTTAAAACCAAATTTTAAGTATGAAAAAAGTCAATGAAAATTTTACTCAGATATCAAATCATTTAAAATAAAACTTCAGGTACTTGATTGAATATTTTACGAAAGTTTAGGTACTATTTTGGCATTAATCCTATAAATAATTACCAGAAGAAAAGGTTTGAAAACACTTAAAAAAAGAAAAAATAAATCATGGATAAGTAATCATATTTTTTTTTACTCCATTCTTTTCATTTTGGAGAGGAGAAAAGAAATAAATGGAGCCTATATGGAATCATCTTTCCATATTCGTTTCCCTTCTATTTTCCTCCCTAAATAGTACAATAGAATTTAAATAATCCCCACACCGCCCACCCACCCCCCCTAATTCCTTCCCTCCCATTTTTTCTTTCCGATTTCCCTCATCCCAAACATAGTATAAAGGGAAGAGGTTATTAAGGAACTCACATGGCACCTAAAAATCTTAAATGAGGTCTTTAGCATTAAACATGCTTTTCTTAAGGATCCATGATATTGAAGGATGTTCGGTTTAAAGTGTTAAAACATACTTTAATAAATTAGGAGACTTCTCTTCCTTGTGTTAATATTCAAAAGATGTTAAAATAAGCTTTAACAAACTCACTGCTCGTTTGCTTTGTTGTAATTGCAATTCCATTACAATCTCATTTTTTATGAATAGCTATTACGATGTTTAGTTCACTAAATAGCGATTTCACAATGAATCCCTAGTATACAAAACATTGAATGGTCATTCTTTATTAAAACCTATGAATACCAATTTAATGCTAGAACTTTTTTTTTTTTTTCAAAATACTACCATTTAAATAAAAAAAATTAATAAAGAAAAATCCTATTACGACTTTATTCCATTTCTTTGTAATAAAAATTCTATTACACCTTATTCATTTAACGAAATGAACGAGCCAGTGTTTCATGCATGGAGGTTAATATTTAAGATGTTAATTTGCTTTCTTTTTCAACTCAAAAGAGTGTAAGGGTTGTTAAATATACAAATATACTCTTTGGCAAATAGAAATGACCTCATTTTTCGAACAGCAAACTCTCAACAGCTCTCTCATCAAAAAATTCACCGCTTGGCTCATGAATTATGGGCTCACCACAAGCGCCAGAATCCTTTTCTAGGAATTCACAAATGAAAACCTCATCCTCCATCAGTTATTAAGCTCAAAACCGATGCTTCTAAAAATCACCACACTGGACAAACTACCATGAGTTTTGTCATGCGATATGATCGAGGTCATTGGGTAGTGGGAATTGAGAGCTAAAAGATGAGCTTTAGGGCATATATTATGGACTCTACTATGCTTAGCTATTTAAATTATCACAGGTTATTCTAGCATATGAATCAGTTTAGATTATTTGATTTTTATTTGTATTATATTTGTATCAAATCTACATCCGTAACTCAGTTGTATTATATCTATATTATGTCTGTTTGGTCTATTTATTAGTAAAATTATCAGTATTTTATCATTATCTATTCCTTCAAACATTTGTTTGACAATAATAAAAATTTGATATCAAAATGATAAAAATATGATGAAACAAACAAACCCTTTACTCTTACAAAAGGACTCCAATGTCCATGTTAGTTATTATAACCTACCGTTAGCTTGTAGGCTCTTCTCTCGCCAATTTGACACATAGAAAATAGATTTTCACCACTGCAAAACTAATCAAGTTGCTAGTGCCATAGTAACCGTATGCAAGACAACTCTGAAAAAAGTTTCAACATCTCCTTGTTAGAATTTATGGCTCAATAGTTAACTTTCGTTAAGAAAAGTCATGACTTTTAATTTAAATGACATGACTTTTTGTATGAGAGATGTCTATTAATGGTTTATAAAGAGGTATGGTCTCCTCTCAGCCTTTTATATATATAAGTGAAAACTATAAAAAAAAAAATACTTTTCACATTTTTCACAATCACTCCATCACAAATTAAAAAGATAATAGAGATAAATTATACTCTCTTAGAAAAATAAGTTTGAATTGGAGGGATAAGGTGTCTATTAAAGAATTAAATCAATCTTGTTCATTGAAATTCAATACAATATTATGGTTATGGATAAATGTACGTATCTTATCCATTTATTCATTGTGAAAATCATGGAATTCGAAGATCCTAAAATTAATATTGATGAAAGAATCATATCATGTAAATCATAAAATCATTTTACATGTGGTATTAGAGCAAGGTTATAGATCACATGATTTTCCAATAATTATATTGAATTTTAATAATGAGTTTAACCCTTCCATTAGCATTGATATATCTGGCGTGGCCGTTATGCTGTCAAGAATTGCCAGAATTATGGATGATGGTATCATGTTTGTACAGTACAATAGGTAAATTTCTTGTTTCTTTTATGTTCATGATTGTGGCCGCAAGATAATTGAAAAATAAGCGTCACCGCCAGATTTACATATAACATTGATGACCGTGGATATTAAAACCATGCAAAATTGGTGATAGTGCCAATTTACTTTATCCATTAATGATTTACTTTTAAAAAAAAGACCAGCAAGGGACATTTATTAAAATTAGGCTTAATGAAAACATTGTTCGGAAACGGAACTTTGAAACAATACTGGCCATTCATTGAAAATGAACATAACCGTTGTTGCTTGGAAATTGTTTTAAGCATTCATTATTTGTCAGTTTGTTGAAGCATTGATTTGGTAATACTTGAAAATAAAAACAAATCAATATCTTTGGTATAATCTTATCAAAAGTGCGTTAATGGATGGACCAGAATGATGGTTCCAGTGTTATATAGAGATTGAAAGTTCTAATATGACACTGTGATTTTCTATTAAAACGGTTATTGACTGGTGAAGCATTATTGCTTTTATTGGGAAAATAAAGGAAGACAAAATTGGATAATATATTATAACTTGAAAATATATGACATAATGTTCTGTTTGATGAAATATTGCTATAAATCCTTGTATTTTAATTATTGTGGTATATAAGAAATTTATATAATGAATGGTTTGTTAGTCATCAAAGTGGCTCAATCATTCGATTAATAAATTTCATAGCATTATTATAATTTAAATTTTACCCGTGAATTTTATTTATAATTGACATAATAGAATATGATTTGGGTAAATTAAAGTTTGTTATTATGAGGCATTATAAATCATCCAAAGATTATTCTTATTCTCATAGTACATAATGCAAGTGTTCATGATAAGTATGTTTAATTTTATTTATTTATCTATCTAAAGATAGCAAATATATTAAATTGTATGTATACTTGTTTGTAATGATCAATGTTCATACATCTTAGTATCACCTAAAAGTAGACCTCAATGCATATAATTATGTTATTCCATGAATTGATCGAATCTAAATTTTTATGATTGTTCAAAGCATTAATGCATACCGTATCTTTAATTATTGCAGTATCCATTCCCGTTTCTCTACATTCTCATGCTTTATCTATTCTAGTATTCAATGGACTAAAATTCTCATATTGGTATGAGCAAGTCCAATTTCACTTAGTTGTTTTGGATCTTGACTTATCCCTTCAAATTGAGAAACCCACTATTATTACTAATAAAAACAACGATAAGGAAAAACATCTCCATAAACTTTGGGAGAGATGGAACAGATTAAGCTTAATGTTTATGAAGATGATAGTAGCAAACAACATTAAAGCTACTCTTTGAAAAGGAGAAAATGCAGTGTAAAATACTCAAGAGAGGAATGATGAATTGAGTATTTGCCCTAAAAATCAAATAATTAATTTTAATGGCAGATCAAATATAATTTTAATTGCAGTAGATAATATAATAACATATTACAATATTATATATAAAAAATATAGAGATAGAAAATATTAGTCCAGATATAACATGAAGTTCAGCCCACTTTCTACTCTACACGGTCTACCAATGCCTCTAATCGAGGACTTTCCCACCACTTTTATTAATCACAAAAGTACGCTCAAGCTGAGCAATTACAATTCTTATCTCTTTCTAGATACTCTTTAAAAGACTATATGTGTAAGAAGAAAGCACTAGAATGTTTTCCTTTCTCTTTGCAGATATTGCAAACTTAATGAACAAGAAAATAAGAAAATTAATCATTTTGTAGATCACAAATAAAATCTCTTTCTTCACTTCGCTTCTCTTCTCTTATTATTGAATTTCCCAAGGATGGAGTATACATATATAGCCTTAAAATATTCAAATGTCCGTTAGAGACAACGTTTTTAAGTCGTCAAGCATTAAATGCTGACTTTTTTTGCCATATCGGCTCCAATATTTAAATTGTCGTTCCCTAAAGACTTGTTACGCTATTTTTTTCCCTCGACAAGTCTTTACTCCATCAAGCCTTAAAAGACAAACTGTCGCACCCTATTACTTTGACACATCGAGCTTTCGATGAACCCCTCCACAACTGAATCTGCATATTTAAACTTGTCAACCTTTGGTCTTAACTTTGTTGCACCTCAACTAACTAACTTGTTGATACCTCGATGTGACTCTCACCTAATTTCTTTGCATTTTTGGCTTATCGAGTTTTGGTCTTGAGTTTGCCGCGCCTTGATGAATGAAGTATTCTAGCTCTCAACTGATACTGTTCCTACTAAAAACCTGCAGAAACTCCACAAAGACAACACACATATATATGTTTGAATAAATAATTATGCATTATATTACCTCATCAAAATCCACATTGAACATACAAGTTCAATAATATCCATTTTTTATGAAAACAATTATGCACAATTAACTCAATTTCAATTCAACATACATTCCCTTAACCTTAATTAAGCATTTGAGTTTCAAAGAAAATTTTTAAATTTGATTGAAAGATTTGATGCTCAATTCTAGAAAAATGTAAGCTACCTTTAATATGCCATTTAACTTCCCTTTTGTGTTTATCAAAAACATACTACATGCTTGTATATTAATTGTGCATTCTATACTTCTCTCCCTTTGTACTCAAAAAAAAAATAATAATAACAAACTTATGATATTGCAAATAAGGAGAGATGCACAGACAACATATAAGTTTCAGCAATTTGCCTCACTTAAGGAGGACTTCACGCACTTCATTCAACTCAAAATAATTGCCTCAAAGAGGACTTTACATTGCCTCAACAAATAACTTCACAAATGTCTATACAGATTTGTACAATCAATGTATCTAACTTGTAGTTTTTGATAAACAGAGTTGTATCAATTTTTCCTTTAGAAAATCCATTGTTTAAAAGGAAGCTACTGAGTCTTTTATACCAAGCTTTAAGAGCTTGCTTTGGATCATAAAAAGCTTTGTTTAGTTTAAAAACATGATAAGGGAATTCATTATTTTCAAAACTTGGTGGTTGCTCTACATAGACTTTTTCTTTTATAAAACCATTAAAGAATGTACTTTTAACATTCGTTTGAAAAGGAGTAAAAATTTTAAATACAGTAAATGCCAAGAGCATTTTTATATATTCTTGTCTAGCAACCGAGGTAAATGTCTCATCAAAACTATTCCTTCTTCTTGATTATAACCTTTAGTAACTAATCTAGCCTTATTTCTTGTTATTATACCAGATTCATCAAGCTTGTTTTTATATACCCATTTGATCCAACAACAGGTCTAGGACCCAATTTCCAAACATAATTTCTTGTAAACTGGTTTAATACTTCTTGTATAGCATTTATCCAAAATTCATCTATTAAGGTTTCTTCAATATTTTTAGGCTCAATTTGTAATAGAAAAATAAGATTACTCATGTTTCTTAAAGATGATCTTGTTTATAATTTATTCCATGATTCTCAATAATTAGATCTTTTGGATGTGATTTTACATATTTCCATTCTCTGGAAAGATCATAACTATTCAATTCATGCACAACATCCATTTTATATTCATTATTATCTTTATCATTATTTTTAAGAGAAAATCTATTCAAAATAGCATAAACAATATCCATATCATCATTTGAGCATAAATTAGGCAAAAAATCATAAAAAGCAAATATATATATATATATATATTCTTCAACAATTCATGTTTATTTATTAAACACTCTATATGTCTTACTTGTCAAAGAATAATCTAAAAAGATTCATTCATCACTTTTAGCATTAAATTTTGCTAATTATTCTGTGATATCTCTCAAATATAGATGGTGGAACTCAAATCATAGAGGCACCTTTTAGTTTAATGGCTTGGAGTTGTTGAAACTCCAAAGTTAAGTGTGCTCTATGCAGAGCAATCTTAGGATGGGTGACCTCCTGGGAAGCACTGGCACCAAAAGGACAAAACCATGTGGCGTATGGCCAAAGTGGACAATACCTTGATGGGCGAGTTTCGGAGCGTTACAGGTGGTGTCAGAGCAGTTCATCAATCGAAAGTAGAAGAGTGTGTCCTCATTATCTGGTGTGATTCTAGACTTGTGTAACGAAACTAACGAGGATGTAAGTTCTATAAGTAGGGGAGTATATGATACCCTCAAAAATAGATGGTGGAACTTTCATAGTAGAGGTGCCTTTTGGTGTCATGATTTAGAGTTCGTCGAAACTCTAAAGCTAAGTATGATTTGTGTAGAGCAATCTAAGATGGGTGACCTTTTGAAAGTGTTGGTATCAAAAGGACAAAATCGTGTGGCATGTGGCCAAACGGACAATATCTCAGTGGACAGAGTTCTAGAGCGCTACATGTTCTTTTCTAATGTTTGGAATGTAACATTTATTGCCAAAAGGATACAAATAAGATATGTTAGTTTTTTTTTCCTTTTCAAAGCTCATAGAGGGTTTTCTTGATAAATGGTCTTATAGAAACTCTATTTGATATATAGCAAGCAGTATTTACAGCTTTAGCTCAAAAATATTTTGGTAAATTATTTACACACAATATGATTTTAGCCATTTCAATTAAAGTTTTGTTTTTTCTTTCGGTTACATCATTTTTTTGTGGAGTTTTAAGTGTTAAAAAGTATGTTCAATGTCATATTTACTGCAAAAATCATCCATTTCATAATTTTCAAATTCTCCCTCATGATCACTTTGAATTGATATAATATTTAGACTTTTTCATTTTTGAATTTTTTGCAATATCTAAAAAAAACATGATTTGTTTCGTCTCCATGTATATCTAGTAAAGTCATCAACGACCAAGGTGTATTTCTGGCCTCCCAAACTTAGAGTTTGAGTAAAACCAAATAAGTTCAGATCCGATAATTCTAATGAGCCTTATAGTGGAAACAACATCCTTAGACTTAAAAAAAGTCCTAGTTTGCTTTCCTTGTTGACGTGCTTGATAAATCTTGTCCTTTTAAAAATTTATCTTTAGTAAACCTTTAACAAGATTCTTTTTAACAAGTTTTGAAATAAAATCCATGCTAGTATGTCCAATTTTCTATGTCATATCCAACTATTGTAATTTTGAGAATATAGATGAGTTTCATTTGATGATTTAAAATCATCTAAGTTGATTTTGTAAATATTTCTTTTTCTATATGCTTAAAAATAAGCTTAGCTATTATCAATTCTTTCAATAGAACACTTTTTTGTAAGAAGTGTTATTTTAAAACCATTATCACATAATTGACTAACACTAAGCAATTATGTTTGAGATCATCAACAAGCAGCACATTTTTAATAATTAAATATTTGTTTATGAGAATGTTACCTTCGCCAAGAATGGTTGATTTTTTATTGTCTCCAAAAGTAACACTCCCTTGATCTTTCAAGTCTAGATATGCGAACTTGATGCGTCTCCAGTCATGTGTTTAGAGCAGGCGTTGTCCAAGTACTATTTGTTGCTCCCACTTGAAATCCTGCAAAACAGATAGTTATTTCTTTGTACTTATTTAAGTTTGGGTCCTTTTTGTTAGGTGAAATAAGAACCTCTCTTTTAGGAACCAAAACCAGCTATCTTCTATGATTCAAATGCATGGTTTTTCTTATTGCACAGTTATGTGCAATATGACCAGATCTGCCACAATAATTGCATGTCTCATGGGTGGCTTTTACAAAATGAATTTTACGGGACTTGCAACTACCTTCTCTACTATAATCAATTCCAAATTTATTTGAATCACACCTTTGATTTTGAGAAGTGTATTCAAATTCTTTTTACCATTTGTGAATTTGGCTATAATTACCTTTGAATCATCTAAGCTAACTTTAAACATTATATTTTCATTTTTTAACTCTTGTAGCTCTTTTTGAATTTTATTACTACTGTTGGCATTCGATTTTATTGATAGTTTTAATTTCAATATCTAGTGAATCATTTTCAATTATGAATTTTTCATTAATTTCCTCAATTCAGTAGTTTTGATTTTCAAATTTTCACATTATTGTTCATCTTTTCATTTTATAGTTTTAATATATTTATTTCACCATACAATTATTTTTTTTATTTAATCTCCTCATGCTTAGTTTGAAAATTTCCAATTTTTTCCTGCTTCCATCATTAAATATTTAAGCATGATGTTCTTTTTCTCTACTTTAGCTAACTTACAGCATACTTTATCATACATATCATAAAACTCAACATAAGAAGGGAAAGAGGGGGAATTTACCTCATTGTTTAGTGCCATGAAGCACACATCCTCGTCCAAGTCACTTGAATCGTCATCACTCTAAGTGGCGATGAGTGCTTCTTTTCTAGATCCCTTTGAAGCCTTCTTGAGCAAGGACAGTATTGTGGATGTGTCCTAGCTTTTGATATTTGTAGCATGTTATCACATCTTTCTTTTTGTGTTAGATGAGATGCTGCCATCTTCCACTCTCTTCGACTGTTGTAGGGCCTCATGAACTTTTTAAACTTCTTAGCCATCAAGACAAATTCCTCATTTTCATCTTCATCATCATTATCGCTGGAATCTTGACTTATTTCATTCTTCTCTTGTTTTTTGATGAGCTCATGCATTTTAAGCGCTCCAATGAATTCTTTTTTGCTCATAGCACTTAAGTCTCACGCTTATTCTATGGTAGTTCTTCTCGCTTTCCAATCCTTGGGTAGTGACCTAAGAAGTTTAGAATTTATTTCCAAGTTAGAAAAATTTTTCCTAAGTACACTAAAGGGGTTTATGATATTAATGAATCTGTTACACATTTCATCCATAGATTCATTAGGAAGCATTTTGAAATTTTTGAATTGACTACATAAAATACTTATTTTTGAATCTTGAACTCTAGAAGTTCATTCATAAGTCTTTTTTAGTTCATCTCATATTTCTTTAGCAAAATTACAAATACATATTCTATTGAAATCACTTTCATTCATACCACAATGCAAAATATTCATAGCAATTTCATTTAATTCTAATTTTTTTCTAGTCTTCTTCATTGTTATCTCTTTCTTCTTTTTCTTCTATTTTTAAAGGTCCATTTTTTATAACATTCTAAATTAATCTATTTTGAGTTTTGAGAAAAATTTTCATCCTGCACTTCAATATGGGTAGTTACCCCCACTAAGAAGCAGTGGTCTATTTATAGCTTGTCCATCTAGAAACCGTAGTGCATTATATGCCATGATCTTTACTCTGTATGCAATTAAGCACAGAACAGATAGAGACGAGAATCTGATACCAAATGAAAACGAGAAAAATGCACTATAAAATACTCAAAAGGAAGGGGTGAATTAGTATTTGCCCTAAAAATCAAACAATTAATTTTAATAGGCAACTCAAATATAATTTTAATTACAGTAGATAATATAACAGTAGATTACGATAATATATAAAAGAGATAGGGATAAAAATATTAGTCTCGATATAATGGAGTTCGTCCACTTTCTACTCTTTACGGTCCACCAATGCCCCAGTTGAGGACTTCATCACCACTTTCATTAGTCACAAAAGTACACTCAAGCTAAGTAAGTACAATTCTTTACAACACACAGGAAATAAAATATTTTCTATCTCTCTCTAGATACTCTTTAAAAATTACATGTGTAAGAAGAGAGCACTAGAATGTGTTCTTCTCTCTTTGCAAATATTGCAAATTTAATGAACAAGAGAACAACAAAATTAATAATTTGTTAGATTGCAAATAAAATCTCTATATGCACTTCGCTTCTCTTCTCTTATTATTGAATCTCCCAATGACAATATATATATATATATATGTAGCCTTTAAAAATTCAAATATCCATTAAAGAAAACGTCTTTAAGTCATTAAGCATTAATACGCTTCAATAGATCTTTTTGCCACATTGGCTCCAATATTTAAACTGTCATGCCTAAAAGACTTGTCACACCTTAAGTGTTCCTGCCCCATTTTTACCCTTGACAAGTTTTACTCTATCGAGTCTTAGTCTTGAACTTGTCACTCCTGACTGATCAATATGTTGAGCCCTTGACGAACCCCTTAACAAATGAATCTACATATTTGAACTTGTCGAGCTTTGGTCTTAACTTTGTTGTGCCTTAACTAACTGACTTATTGACACCTAAACGTAACTCTCACCTAATTTCTCTACATTTTTGGCTTGTCAAGTTTTGATCTTGAGTTTGTTGCACCTTGATGAATGAAGTTGTTTAGCTTTCGAATGATACTATTCCTAAAAATCTACAGAAACTCCACAAAGATGTACAACATACACACATATATTTTTGACTAATTAAATGCAGTTTATGATAATTAAATAGTTAATTGTGCATTATATTATCTCAACAAATCCACATTGAGCATACAAGTTTAATACTCTTCTCTAAACTGATAATGCTAAGAAATTCATTAAATTTGTGAAAGAGCATTCCCAAACTATTGACAAGTCTCTTGCAAGTACATTGATGGGTACTTTAACCAACATGAAGTTTAATAGGTCTCATACTATGCATGAGCATATCCTTGAAATGACGAATGTAGCGACAAAATTAAGGACTTTAGGAATGACTGTAGATGAGTTATTTTTGGTACAGTTCATACTAAACTCCTTGCCTCTTGAATAGTATGGGCTTTTTCAAATGAATTACAACACTATAAAAGATGAGTGGAATATCAATGAATTGACCAATATGCTGATTCAGGAGGAAATAAGATTAAGGAATCAAAAGGCTCATTCTATTCATTTTATAAGTCATTAATAAGTTGCATCAAGTTCAAAGGAAAAAGATGGAAAAAGGCAAATGGAAAGGTTACACAACCTGAATCAATCTTCTAAAGATGCACAAATCCATAAAAGGGAAAGCAAGTGCCATTTCTGTAAAACGATTAGCCACTTGAAGAAAGACTACTTGAAACGTAAGACTTAATTCAAAAAGAAAGGTAAGTCTTGTGCTTTTGTTTGTTTTGAATCAAACCTGTTTTGAATCAAACCTTATATAAGTTCCTTATAATACATGGTGAATTCATTCTAGCTTGACAACTCATATTTCCAATACGATATAGGGATTCCTTACGATCCAAACTATAAAGCCAAATGAGAATTTTGTGTTCATTGGAAATGAAAACAAGGCTTTAGTTGAAGGAATCGAGACTTATCACTTGATTGAAGACTAGGCATCACTTGGATTTGTTCTAAACCCATTATGCTCCCACATTTTCTCGTAATTTAGTTCCTTTATCAAAACTTAATGTGTTAGTTTTTTTTTTAAGTCTGAATTTGAATCTTTCAATTTATATATAGACAATCAACTATATAGTTCATGAATTTTATGCGATGGTCTTTAGAAGTTTAAACTTAATGATTATTTTGCTGAGACCTTAATGACCTCGCATTATAATATTAGAACCAAACATAGCTTGGTTAATGATAGCTCTGCATATTTGTGGCATAAACACTTAAGTCACATATCTAAAGAAAAGATTGCATTGATTAATAAAGAATGGAATTTTCTTAATTTGAATTTTACTGACCTTAGAATGTGTATCGATTGTATTAAAAGAAAACAAACTAAACATACTAAGAAAGGAGCCACAAGAAGCACACAACTTCTTGAAATTATGTACAAATATATGTGGAACTATTGATGCTCCATCTTTTGGTGAAGAAAAGTTTTTTTATCACCTTTATTGATGATTTTTCACGCTATACTTACATCCATCTTTTGCATGAAAAAACTCAATTTGTGAATGCCCTTGAAGTGTACATTAATGTGGTTGAGAGACAATTAGATAGAAAAGTTAAAATTGTAAGATCTGATAAAAGTGGTGGATACTATGGGAAGTATGATGAATAGAGACAATGTCCAGGTCCATTTATCAAATTTCTTGAAAGGCATGACATATGTACTCAATACACTATACCAGGTACACAAGAATAAAATGGTGTTACAAAGAGGTGCAGTTGTGCATTATTGGACATGGTTAGGAGTATGTTAAATCATTCATCTTTACCTATATCCATGCGATTTATGATTTAAAAACTACAGTATTAAATAGGATTCCTAGTAAGCCAATTCCAAATATCCCTTTTGAACTATGGACCAGAAGGAAACCCAGTTTAAAACACCTACATGTGTGGGGTAAGGATTATAACCCACAGAAAAAAAATTGGACTTTTGAACATTTAGTGGATTCTATATAGAATACCCTAAAAAGTCTAAATGATTTAGGTTTTACTGTTCTAATCAGAGTACACGAATTTTTGAAACTGGAAACGCCAAGTTTATTAAAAATAGCAAGATTAGTGGGAGTAAAGAACAACATGATATATGCATTAAAGATGTTAAGGTAGAAGTTCTTATACTTGTGCCTTCCAAGACAATTGGTCCTAATGTTATAAAACTTTACCAAAGTGAAGAACAACAAGTAACAAATTAAACACATCATAAAATTATAAATGATGCCATTATAGTTGAAGAACCATAGGAAACGACATTAAGAAGATCTTAAAGAGAAAGAAGATCTACTAATCCTAATGATTCTGTAGTTTATCTACAAGAGTTAGAACTTGATATATAAATCAACAATGATTCAATTTCATTCTCATAAGCCATAGAGTGTAGTGATTCTATTAATTAGGTAAATGCCATGAAAGACAAGATGAAGTCTATGGATAAAAACAAAGTCTGGGAACCCGTTGAATTGTCGAAATGATGTAAAAGAATGACATAAAGCCAGACTTCTTGCCAAAGGCATCACTTAAAAGGATGACATTGATTATAAAGAAATCTTTTCACCGGTTGCAAAGAAAGACTCATTTAAAATCATTTTGGTTTTGGTTGCTCATTATGATCTATAGGTACACCAAATGGTTGTTAAGTCCACCTTTCTTAATGGAGATTTAGAAGAAGAAGTTTATATGAACCAACTTAAAGGCTTCTCAATTAAAGGAAAGGAGCATATGATATGTAAACCTAAGAAATCAATATATGTACTTAAATAAACTTCTCGCCAATGGCACCTTAAGTTAAATGATACCATAACTTCTTTTGGCTTCAAAGAAAACAGCATTGATCGATGCATATAAATGAAGATTAGTGGAAGCAATTTTGTTTTCTTAGTCCCATGTATTGATGATATTCTCATTGTTGCTAATGACCTTGGTTTATTATGTGAAACCAAGAATTTTCTTTCAAAGAGCTTTGAAATGAAAGATATGGGAGAGGCAACATATGTAATAGGAATTGAAATATTTTGTGATAGGTCCTAAGAATTATTAGGCTTATTCTAAAGGCTTATATCAATAAAGTTCTAAAAAGATTTAAGATGGACAGATGTTCTGCAGGTATAGTTGCAATTTAGAAAGGAGATAAAATTTGGTATTATGTACTGTCCAAAGAATGATATAAAACGAAAACAAATGGCAACAATTCCTTGTGAACCTATTGTTAAGAGTTTCTTGTATCTTTAAACATATACTAGACTCAATGTTTCAGTGTTAAAATATTGGGCAGATATTAAACTAATCCAAGATTAGATCACTGGAAGATCGCCAAGAAAGTTTTAAGATATTTGCAAGGAACGAAGGAACACGTGCTCACTTATAGAAGGTCTGACCAATTAGAGGTGATTGGTTATTTGGATTTGGATTATGCTAGATGTGTTAACACAAGACAATCCTCATTTAGTTACCTATTCCTATTAGCTAAAGGGACAATCTCATGGAAAAATACGAAGCGGTTTATGATTGTTGTATCAACTATGGAAGTAGAATTTGTGGCTTGCTTTGAGGTCATAATTCTTGGCTTATGGTTATAGAATTTTATTTCAAGGCTTCAAATTGTCGACACTATTAGTAGGCCATTGAAAATTTATCGTGACAACTCTGCAATAGTCTTCTCTTCAAAGAACGATAAATATTCAAAGTGTGCAAAACACATGGAGATAAAATACGTGGCCATTAAAGAAGAAGTTTAGAAACAAAGGGTGTCAATTAAACATATTAGTATAAAACTAATGATTGCAAATCCATTAACAAAAGGATTAACATCCAACATTCTTAGAGAGCATGTTGAAAGAATGGGCATTATAGAATGTATTGATTAAAGATTATTGGATTTGTTTGTATAACACTCTTGAGCTCAATTATAGTGTTTATGATATTTCTTGTTTTCTATATTGTATACATGATTGGAAAAGAATTATGTTAACAGGAATTGTCTTTTGTAAAGATATTAAAGTAAGACCTTATTTATCTCTTCATTAAGTTATGTCTGAATTATGAATTAATTATGTAGTGCATTGAAGGACTATGTCCAGATAATGACTTATAACCGTCATGACTCTAATTAATTTTTAATTTAATAATGTGGTATAATGGTACAATCAACAAAATGAAGACTTAGAATAATTTTATCGTGCACATTATGTTTATTCTAAGTTATTAAGGAACATCTATGAGTTAAGTAAGAGAATGTTAGAATTTATGACTCAGCAACTTTCATTAAGAAGAGTCGTGACTTTTAATTTAAATGGCATCATTTTTCATAATAGGATGTCTTGATACAAGGTATCATTAATGATTTAAAAAGATATATAGTCCTCTCTGCCTTTTATATATATACAAGTGAAAACTAAAGGAAAAGATATACTTTTCACATTTTTGACAATTACTCCATCATAAATTAAAAGGATAAGAGAGAGAAATTCTCTCTTGAAGAAATAAGATTGGATTTGATGGATAAGGTGTCCATTAAAAAATTAAATAAATCTTGTTCATTGGATTTCAATACAGTATTATGGATATGGACAAATGTACGCATCTTATCCATTTATTCATTATGAAAATCATGGAGTTTAAAGATCCTAAAATTAATATTGATGAAATAATTATATCATTTAAATTATAAAATCATTTTGCACTTCTCTTGCAGGAGATTAGTACCTTATGTATGTTTACGGAGCAAGTAACAATAGCTAGTGATTTTGATGTTCCTTGATCTCCCCTTTTTCTATAATCTTGTTTTTATGCTATTATATGTGAAATGATCTAAATTTAATTTCTATTTAACTTCCATGTATATGTTTTATTTGTCTTAATTATTGAACTAAATGAGCATGTTGATTTATGAGAGTTATGTTTGGTAATATTAATATTTGAGTAGATGAGTTGGTGATAGTTTAAATGTGTCTAAGTTAGTTAATTTGAACATTTCATATGTGTTATTTTGCATATGTAATGAAATTAATGCCATTGTTTTATATATATTAATATGTGTATAGTGTAATTAATATTTATGTCTTTTATACATTAATATGTTAAGTTATATTTAAATTTATAAAATCAACTTTTGATTTGCTTAAGCAAGAGTTGACAGAAAATTTCCTTAATTAAGCCCAATATTCATGCCTAAATTACACTCAAATGAGCCCCAAATTAACCCAAATTAACCCAAATTCAACCTAAAGTCTAATATGCCTTAAAAGTCAAATTTCAGATAATATTGAGTCCAAAATTTGCTTAATTAAGCTCTCTTTTGACAGCCCTCTCATTTCATACGAATTTCCATTTTCTTTCTTTCCTTTTCTCTTTTTCTTTCACTTCAAGTTCCAAGCCCCAAATCAAAGAATAACACCAAGCTTCTTGAATCAAAACTCTCTCCAAGACAAGGCTTATTCATGTGAGTTAATATAAGTATAGCTTTTATTTTATTTTCCTTTCTTATAGTATCTATGTAAGATCTTGGATAGAATGAGTTTAATGTCATATAAGTTGTTTTGTTCGTGCATTGAAATTAGGTTGGATGGTGTTTTGTTATTGTGTGAATTTGTTTATGTGTTGTGGTAGTTATATGGAGTGTTGGGAAGGAATACGGATAATTTGAGTAGTTGAAGTTGAGGATGAGTGGAAATGGGATTTGAAGTGATTTAGTGTGTTGATTTAATGTTCTAAGTTGCTAGGATTGATTAGTGTAGATAGGAGTTAGTATATGAAGCTAAAAATGAACTTGAAGAAGGATTAAAAGTGTTATAAGTTAGAAATTTACAATGTGAAAAACAAGGGAAATGAGTTCTGTTTGAATAGGTCTGTTTTGAATGTACGTCGACATCTGGCATTTCAACGCCGCCAGCGTAGAGGCGGTATTGGAAGTAAACAGAATCGATTTTCTTAAAGCCGTTTTGAACGCCGCTGGCTTTTGTAAGAAAACTTTGCCAGCGTTTATTTTTCAAAATGTACACCGGCCATTAGGGCTTCAAAGCCGCTGGCATATAGGCGGTGTTAGATTGGAACAGAATCAAAATATTTAAAGCCGAGTGAAACACCGCCGGCATATATTTCCCACGCTGCCGGCGTTCATTCAAATTTTGCCAGTGTAGGAAGGCTGCATATCCCTTGAGTTTTTCAAATTCAAACTTCTTCAATCTTCAATCTTTACTTCATATATGATCTCCGAATGAATATATAAGCTAGATAAACATGTTTTATGCATGAATTAGATATTAAAACTTTATGCAAAGCTTATTGAATCCCCTTGTATAATTAATTTAGGATTGTGATATATATATATATATATGGATGTGAAATCTATATTCAATTATTGATTGTTCTAATACTCTTATTTCAGTTAAAGGTTCTTCGGTTAGTTCCTCTCCAAGTGACTAGTGATATACTATCGGGTTCAGGTACGCAATAGCTTGTTTGATGTTTGTTAGGACTAGGCATTCCTAATTGGATTTAATTCGATTCGGCTTAATGTTTTGATGAACTGGATGTCTATTACGCTGTTTAATCTGGTCCGAGGAGCAGCAAACCTGTCATGATACAATGACATGTTAGTTAGGCGCTTAACCAAGTCATGATGCAATAACTTTACCATGATGCAATGGTACGCTATGATGCAATAGTGGTTCTTTTTGGTTAAGTGGGTAGCCGATAGGGGGAATAGTATGTGAGTAGCGTTTACTTAAACTTAGGGGAAAATACCATGGTTTAGTTCAAAGTTTGTGGGAACTTGTGAACTAGGCTCATGTTATGAACTAAGTTTAAGTAGAGTCAGGCAATGACTTTTGAACCCTAAATGAAGTTATTTTCTTTATGAAATAGATATAGAAGATATAAGTATTCGGACTGCTTATATCAACCCCCTGAGCAACTGCTGTTACTCAGGATCCCTAAATTCCCAGAGCGTAATCCCGGGGTTTGAATACCCTCCTGCTGTTTTGTAAAAGAAAACTTAATAAGATAATCAGTTGTCTATTGATGCATTCCATTTGATTTAAGTTTGGCTTGATAACTTGTTCTTGTATTTTGTTATTGTGTATTAGGCCTTTGGCTCACTTTTGCTGCTTTGCAGGTAATGGAGACGAGTTTTATGATGATTTGGGTTACGGGTCAGACTTTGAGAAATTCATGAATGAGTGGGACGAATAGGACTCGAACACCCTGGATTTTTTTAGAAGCTTTTGTTAAAGGAAAAGTCTTTGTATAGAAGGCTTGATAGATAAGCCTAAGATGTAAAGGCCTTAAGATCTCCTAGGGTTCTTTTTGCTTTAAGAAAATTTGTAATTTTTGTAGTGTCTTGTATTAACACTAAACATTGTACATATGATGTAAATATATGTATAGATTGCTTTTATTAGCAATCTTGTTTTGTTAAAAGTTTTTTATAATGTTTTAATAGATTTGATCAAACAATTTTCATAAACTGTTTGTTTTAGGATAATCCTACATATAATGTGAAAACGTTATATGTGGTTGGACTTTAAATCTCGGGATTTAGAAAGTCGGGTCTTTACAATATATGTATTGGTAAACTCTTTTATTATTAATAGTACCTTTTTTCCAATTAAAAAAAAAAACTTGATAAAGGAATGATTTGAGTATAGTTTACTTATTAGATGATGGATATTTAAATCACTAAATTACAAAAGTAATAATTTAAAGTTAGTGATTTATTTATTCCTTCCATGCTCCTACTTTTCCATTATGAGTAGAAATAGCCCCTGTTAGTGTTTTGACATATTTGTAAATACATGATTTGCATTGATTTTTTTGACAAATAATTGACTTGAGTTTAATTCAAAAGTTTCAATAATTTAATAATTTTAAAAGATTGCGTGTCAATATCTTACTAGTCTTAAAAATTCAATTTAAATTTTTTCCTTAGTTTGTTGGTTTTTAATAGTAATTTTTAATATTTTATTTATTTAATTTTATTTAGTAATATTTATTATTAAAATAATTTATTTAAACTAATAAGATACTAACATGTATTTTTCAAATGGTATTTAATGATATTAGCTTTTTTGCAAGAACTATTTACTAACCTATCAAAAAAATAACACAGATCATATGTTTGCATATAGATAAAAAACACACGTAAAGTTTTTGTAATTAACTTATACAAATAATATTTGTGAAAACGACTCTAATATATTAATATATACAAGTTCATATCATTTGATTTTTATGTGTTTGGATTGTTTGATTTTTATTTATATTTTATTTATATTTGATCTGTTTATAAATAAAAATATCTACTTTAATTTATATTTATTTTTAATTAATATTATTTAAAAATAATAAAAATTAAATATTAAAACAATCAAAACACGATAAGACAAGTCCCTCAACATAGAGGGTGCGTGATGGTTCTACTTCTAACTTCTAGGACATGTAAAGTAGGTCTTGTTCTATCTATCGAAAGGCTCCTCTTTGTGGGGGTCGTACCTTGATTTGCTACTAGCTTTTCAGCTACTGAAACGTGGTACCAAGATGAAACATCAAATCATGCCTTTTCAATTATCCCCCGTTTTATAACTTGGTTACAACGGCAACTCCTTGGCCCTTGCCATTGAAACGGATTTTTACATTAAAAACCTTATGTTTTTGAGATAGAGTGTTAGGGGGTTTTTAAATTTTAAGGGTTTATTAATTAATTTATTAAGTATTCTTTGTAAAAGGTATAGGATTAGCGAAACTCATAAACTTGTCAAAAGCTTCATGTAAAAGATTCTTTAAAGCAGTAACATGAGACCAAAAAACTTTACAACGGTTTTATTGAACGTGGACACAGTAATACTTTTTGTTTTTATTTTTTAAAAGTAGATACAATAAGTTAGACATCATTAAGGGTCGGTTTTGAATTGAAAATTGATCCGAATTGTCTTCGGCGTTTTTTGAACTAGAAACTAGTCTAGAGATGGCAGATCCAAACAGATTTAGAACCCTCCAGTGAATCTTATGGTTTTACCATTAAAATCGCATGACTTGGCAGTTTTAGAACCACCATTTCAAGAATTAGTTAGAGAACCGGTAAAACAGGTAGTTCCCACAATTTCTTAATACAAAAAAAAAAAAGGAAAATAGAAGAAGATAAAATTAAAGAAAAATTGTAATTAAAAAAAATATTTAAACATGTGAATAGCACAAATTTATTTCCCATCATGACATTTAATGTGTTGTTTTTTGGCCAATATTTAATGTGTTATTATTAAAACACAAGTAATAAATATACTTAAAATAACGTGTTGTTACATATACTTCTAACCAAAGTGGGATTTTACTTCTTAACAATGTGAGACTTGTTTTATGATTATGAGATTTATTTGTATCTTGAATATTTACTATACTATTAATATGACAACTAAAAAATTCAAATGATTGTATATAAATAAATGCATAAATTTAAAATTATTTTTAACTAATGAATTATAAACAATTATTATTAAATTTAATGTTATTTCAAGTTAAAGATTTATATTGCATTTTTTTTTTTTTACTTATATTAAGAAAAGTTATTTTTAAAAAATAAATAAAATTATTTAATTGATTTTTTTCATTTTTAATTTCATGGTTCCGATTTCAAATGAACTGAATTAAAACGTAATCAATGACTCTTAAAAATTGGGAACCGAACCGGCTCCACGGATTTGAATTCGGTCTCATTAATTTTGAAACCAGAAACTGATACTGTCAATCCAATTCCAGATCCAAACCGACCGTGACCACGTCTGCAGTAAATGACAAATCGATATTTGAAAAGTGTATTCACCTCGATTTGCTCGTGGGAATTATCAAGAACCTGATTGATTGGCCTGTACCCTATTATTTTTACTTGCGTACGTAGTCTTAGATGAAAGGGGTAGGATAAAACTAATACTAATTTATAAAAATTTTGTATCTCTGACCACGTAGAATCTATTATGACAATATGATAGGACGTAAGGGTACGAATTGCTACAAAAGATGAAAAAGAAAAAAAGTTTGGCAGGGATTATTGGACAATCCCAATATTTGGGTTTTTTTTTTTTTTTTTGGGGCCAAGCCCAATAATTTGAGATTAAAATACAAATGTTTGGTTCCGGTTCCAGAAGTGTTAAAATACAAATGTAATTAATTAGATTAATTATTTTACGATGGTAATGAATTTCAAATGATTAGGTTCATATTAATGATCATTTACAAAATATTGGAATATCCTTAATTTTAGTATATTTTTAGTAGACTTATTTATTTCGCATTTATGTGCAAAAATGAATCAAAATGCAATGGCTAATTTGGGAACTATCTATTCCTATATTTGGATGAGATTTATGCATGTTTACTTGAAATCATTAATTCCGACTATGGGTGGACAAAACAATTAATCAAATTGAATCAAGCCATAGACCGAATCAAATCGAAATTGTGGTTTTTTCTTAACGGTTCGAATTAGTCATTCTCAAATGGATTATAATTCGATTTGATGCATAATCCAAATTGCACCATTCGATACGAACCAAACAATTTGAAAAAATTGAAAAATTAAATTGACTAAAGAGTAAAGAATAGAAAGATAGAGCATAACCTTAATAATGTAACTCTAATACTATTTCTTACCATTTCTAGTTTCTCTCATTTACTCAATTTATTTATTCATAAATTTCACCCTTCTCTTCTCTTTATAACATTTGCTTTTAAATTTTCTTTCTATCTTAATCCCCATCTACGACAACTTATACCACACTTAAAGGTGAGGAACTTTTATTCAACATTTATCCCTCTTTTTATTCTTCATATTTGTTCGAAAATTTGTAACCTTTTGATGATATTTAATTCTTAAGATTCATTAGTTGAGTTGGGTATTATGAAAGACGATAAAAATTATTAATTTTGTTTTTCATTATAATGGTTTATGTGTCAAACTATGAATTATTGCAAATATGGATTTATTGAAAAAAAATTTAAATGGTCACATTTTAGAATAAAGTATTTTCTTTTTTTAATTACAATTTTCATGTAATTTGTAATTCCAGACCAAGCCAAACTATTTTTAATGGTTTGAAAAGTTTATAATTTGACACAAATAGTTATTAATGGTTCGATTTAAGACAAAAGAAACCAAATTGATATTTGCACACCCTTAGTTTTGGCTTTAAAGGGGAGTATGATTTCATACGATTATACCTTTGATGTCATGTTTGGTACACGAGAATCGTTTGAAATAAAATGGAATAATTATAAAATGTATTTGTCAAAAATGCCTTAGCAATAAATATAAATTACAAATATATGATGGGATAAAAGAGTAATAATACTACATATATTAATAAAGTTAGAATAAAATAACGATTCCACTTTAAGCTAAATCAAATTCTTTAAAGCTGAAACCATTGATTTTAAGGAATCTGATTCTAGCTTTTAAAAGTGTATGGAATGGAACTTAGAATTTTGATTCCATTCCGAGTTTATTCCCATCTATCAAACATGATATAAAGAGATTGAAATGGCGAATCTATTTGACTTTATCATTGTTTAATGAATAACCCTAAACTTGACCCTCTTTAATGTATGATAAAGAAGTTGTCTTTTTTTCATCTCTCCTTACTAAAAATAAAAGAATAAAAAAAGAACAAATAATGACGATATTTTAGGAAAAGAAAAAAGAACGAAACCATCAACACTAGTGGTAGTTGACGCGGACAAATGAAATCATGGTGGTTGTTGATTGAAGTGTTTTTTTTTTTATAAGGTAATATAATATTATAAAGTAGATACAAAAAAACTGACCAAGGTAAAAACATTCCTCCTTAGAATAGTACATGCATAACAGCCTGAAGATAGCTCGATTATATGTCTTATTGTGCGTTGAAACATATTATGTACATCCATGTACAAAAACTTCTAAAAACATGTTGGAGGGTCAAGCCAAAAAAATCCTTCTCCTGCATTTGCTGTGCATATTGTGCTATAGCATCGACTATTTGATTTGTTTCCCGCAGTTGGTAATTAAGGTGATACTTTTGCAAACACGATAGCCTTTCCCTGCATAAGGAAAGAACATGACTATATTTTATATGAAAATTCACAGTATAAGTTAGTAAAAATATGACAGCTTTGGAGTTTATAGCAATATCCAGAGAAAGTAATCATCTTTGCAAGCTGAATTTCAATCCATAAGCTACTACCCATAACTTTGCAAGTAAGATACCAATATTGCTCATTTTTCTAGCATATCCAAAGACCCAAGATCCATTGGCATCCCAGACCAAGAATCTAATTGATGTCTAATGTGCAGCTAATATGTAGGAGCCATCTGTGTTAAGCTTGGGATAATCGAGCGTTGGAGGAGACCAGTTTAGTCAAATGGGTGTTTGGAGATATAGTTTGCGTTTTTGATGATATGTCCACAATTCATGCATTGAAGCATGTATGATAGACTAGAGATCCGTTGAAGTACTTGTTGGTTAGAAAATTAATTTATTTTTAGAGAACCATATTTTCATATTAACATAGCAAACAAAAATCCATTAGGTGGATGCGTTTGATGTTTTTTTTTTCTTAGTGATGGCCCAATAACATTAGATCCATAACCAAAAAGCGACCATAAAGGAAAACAGTCAGGTTACGGAACTTGAAAATGTGAGTAGATGGAACTAAGGCAAGAGCAAGTAGCTAGTGCTAATTGAAGTGTTAGATTAAGATTCAATAGCATAGTAATGATATTATTGTTAAATCAAATACATTTTTAGCCATCATATCGGATTTCCTTTGAGCTCATGCATGTAAGTAAATTACATTAATATAATTAAAAAAAACTAAGATAGTTATTGTAAATGTTGTGCTTGGACCAACCCAACAATCACCAAGCTATATTTCACATTCGTATATCAATATCCTATATTCTATTAATTTATATATAGTATGTGGAGAAGGAAATGAATACTAATCTATTCTCTTATCCATTTTTTTCTAAAATATATCTATTACTATTAAGCGAATGTTGGTAATTGGCACATTTTCAATAATGAATGCAGGCAATCAATTTGTCATTCCATTTCAAATAAAGTATATTGGTAATTGATAAAATAATTTTATACTCACTTTTCATTGATTAAATCATACTTAATTATTATGGATTTTTAAAGAAATCATAAGGAAATAGTACTATGCTTAATGTGATATTTCAAGACTTGAAGGACTTATATGACAAATAAGCAAATAAGATGAGATTTATGCAAATTTGGAGATGAAACAAAACAAAACTGAAAAATTTGAAAAGTATACAACCAAACTTAAACAAATATAGAGCTAGCCTACATTGAAAAACAATGAACACAGCTGGCTTAGAAGTAGAAACGAACCAGCCTTCAATTTTGTCTGTATGCCGGCAAATAGTAGAGAGAAGGCCGCCAGCTTTCAAAAACATATTTCATCCAACCTTCATTATTTAGACCTGTACGCCAGCAAATTATGGATCAAGGCTGTCGCCTTCACGCTGGTGCAGAACCAAAGTTGCCCCAACATTGGTTGTCATCTTGTCTCGAAAATTTGTCAAACATTGAAGGCTGGCAAATTTAAAAGAAGGCCATCGGCGTACCGATAAAAATTGCCAGCCTATGTCTCCTGTGACTTTCCATATATAAATTCATCTCGTTAGATCTTGGAATGGAGAGAGAAACCCTTGACACAAATGTGAGAGATTATTTCCTTTGCTCCTTGATAAAGATTAGGGCATAGACTACTAAAAAGCTTTTTTTTTATTTGTTTAAGGATTCCACACGAGGATCAAGTTAGAAACATCATTTGAATTTGGATTCAAGAATGAGATTTTCTTGACAAGATGATTTCATTCTTTTCTTATGTTCATATTATGGATGGTGTTGAAGACTTGTTCTTTTGTACTTGAATATGGTTTTGAGTATATGATTGAATTGTTCAGTTAATGATTTTTGCTATTGATTGATTTATTGCTTGTTTTTATGTTGTTTCACTGAACATGTGTTTTGGATTGAATATGGAATTCATGTTTGATTAGGATTATAATTGGAAAATTCATTTCTAATTGATTCCGTAAATAGCTAATTCGGATTACATATCACATAGATATATGGATTTGAATTCAATTAGGTTTGGTAAATTATACAAATTAGTCAATTGATCACTTTCCTAGAAACAGGAATATTGATTGGTTAATTTAGGATAATTAATTTATTTGAAAAAATGAGTTATATCTGGTGCTTGATTGATTAAAAAAATAAACCTATTAACAATTTGGATTTGTAATCGTATTTCTGGTCATAACATACATTTGATTGATTTTAAGATTTGTTGGCTCTTAACCTGAATCAATTACAGGTGTTGAAAATCCCTAATTCTTTGTAGATTAGTTATATCTGAAAATCCAAAAATATTTTCTTTTGATTTTTCCTAGCCATAATTAGGACTAATAAGTTGAGAGCTAGTCCTCACTCCCTATGGACATGACTTAGTATTCACCGAAATTTTATTACTGCACATGCACCCAGTGCACTGGCCGTAAATATCTGCACATTTAAAGGAATTTTAAAAGGATTAAATAGTTTTAAAATCACATATAGAAAAGCGTGATCAATAATTGATTTTTTCCTCTATTTTTTCATTTAATAACTGCTCTCTCCTTCAACCCAAAAAATAATAACTGCTCTCTACCCTCCACATAATTCTCACAATCAAATTCTCATTCTATTTCAAACTAAGTAGATTGGTAAATGATTTCTTTCCTCTATCTTTCACTAAATAGATTATATTACTATTCTCTCCCTTTCTTTCTCATTCTATCCTTTCGTTTATGTAATTTTTCATATGTATATTAATGATGTATGTTTGCAGGAAACTTTCAATAAAATCTTCTAAATGCTGAGGTAAAGGAAGTAGCCATGGATGCAAAAATTCTATGTTGGCCAATACTCACTAAAAATTAGTTCTTCTATGTGGTGCCATTAATAAAACACCTTTCAAGACTAGGATTTTGTAAGATGAAATTAATGATAAAATTTTATGTCATAACCATGACAAATGCATGTTTTTGGTGACTACAGGACTCTAGATGTGATTTTCATCTCATCAAATTTTTTTGAACATCCCAAATAAAATCCTTTCACATGGAATTATCTTCTATTCATCAGCAATGGTGTTGACCTCATAAAATGTTACATCACAACCTGTGGATATTTATCTATTATATTATTAAAATTAAAGTATCATATGATATTTATATATTGTATTATTAAAATTAAAGATACCTTTGATGTATTGAAAAGTTAAAGAAAAATATGTAGTGTTTCATGCCATCATAAAAATTATTTTATGATTTAGTTTTATGAAACAAGATGTATATAATCCAATTTTGTTCATTCTTTACACTAGTCTTAACATAATAGAATAATTGGCGCTCGTATTTATCAGTACAAATGGGATCAAATAGATGAATTTGCTAATAGGCTAATTAAGAGTAACAATTTTAGCTAACCAAAAAGGAAAGAAAAGGTACTGTATTAATTTAGTTTGTTAACAACACAAAAAATACATCTTTCAAAAAACAAATTATTATTTTTTAAATAAAAACAAACAGTAGTCGTTAAAGAAAAGAATTACCAATTGTTTAGTGTTGGTCTTCTTATATAATTTAGTACCAGTTTTTTTTTTATGCATTACTTTATTTAAATTGTTGCCACAGGTTTTAAAGTTTTTGCATTTTTCACTTCAATCTTAAGATTTTTGTTCTAAATCTTTAATAAGAATATATAATAATTATTGTTGTCGTATATTCTCCACCTTTACTTATTTTAAAAATCATTCATGCATCATTATTGTTATCTTTTTTTCAAATCATACATTACATAACATTTAGTACGATAATTATATTGTATTTTAAATATTGTACTGTCATGTTAAATATTTTATTATTTAGTGATTTTCTTTTCATGTAAATAATTAAAACAAAGTTTTAATGTCTAATTATAGTTTAAACTTTAAATAACTATTTTTACATAGTAAAATTGGAATTATAGTTTGAAACAACTTATGAATAAATGTCTAATTAATTGCTCATGATCAATGTGGAAAAAAAAAATACCCAAGTGTAGTTTTTTCTTTCTCCTTTTAGTTGTGTTAGAGTTTTTAACTTTTTATTAATATTTTTTTTTCAACATTGATTACTTAATCCTTCATATTTTATTATAACCTTTTATTTTTAATATATATTAATTCAACTGATATAGAAAAAAAAAGACATATAATTTTCTTAGATTCTATATAATTTTAATATAACTCATCTTGTATAGAAGATACTATTTGCTAATTTATAACTTTTTTCAATAGATTGGTATACCAATTCTCTTTTGCTTCTGATTACAACATACTTAATGAAATCGTTGCATATTTCATTATTATTTTTTTAGCACACACATTGCATATGCAAGGACTGCTAGTATTTTCTTAGAAGTCCATGAGTTATAATAATAGTATAAATGCATCTCGCCATTCAAAATCTAGGGGGAAAAAAACTTCATTTATACTTGACAAGTAAATCAAATCCAAAATTATTATAGAAATAAAAAACAAATTATTTCAAGAATTATAACATTAGAATCAGGACAACAAAACCCATATTACAATTCATAGATATCAGAACCTTAATGAAAAATTTTATAACAATAGCTGTAACAATATAGATTTAAATATGTTTTTTAGATTACCAACCATGTCATTAAAAAAGTTTATCAAAAAAGGAAAAATTCACAAATATATAACCACTAGTACATGATTATTAACAAGTTAATGGGAGGAGATATAACTGGGTGCTTTTTGATACCTCGGGTTAATGGAGAAATATTGCCTATGGATTTATAAGAAGATGAAAAGGGAGTGCGACTGTGAGGTTTTCTAGAGTAATTCTATTTATTTTCTAAAATTATAAGTTATAAGAAATACTAATAATAATAATGAGGTACGATTACAATAATACGAAAATGTAATCTCAAAAAGGTATATTTTATATTGTAATTTATACCATTATTGATGGTTAGATATATCTATATAATATTATAATATTTAAAAAATCTATAGTCTTTTTTAATTATATAGAGAAAAAAAGGGATAATGATAGGAATAAAGCAGATTTTTTTTCCTTGATTTGAATACTATTAGGAGAGAGAGAAAAATGTGAGGAAAAAAAATGGATAATGGTGGGGGTATAGCAGTTACGTTTTTATTTAAAAAAAATTTAAAGAAAGAGAGAAAAGGATGACTAAAAAAGACCATGATGGAAAAAAACTTGGGTTAAGTTGTGTAAAACAACTTTTAAGGAAGATGCAACATTTACCGTTGGATTTTGCATAAAAGTTGTAGGTTTGTTTAAAATGTGATAGGTGTGGTAGGTAAAAAAAGTGGTAGGTGTGGTAGGTCGACGACTTGATCCAGGTTGGTCTAGAACTATGATTCTTCCTTTTACAACAAAAATATATATAGAATTTTCTTTTTAACCGAGGAATAATTAAGGAATGTACACGAAAAATAGTGTGGAGACCGAAGTGAATATTATACAACACATGTATAGTCCGTTCACTTGACATGAATAGCTATTTATTTCTTCCTCATTCCACGTAAAACTGATATTATGGTGTTTACTTCAAGAAATGGCAATCGATAATGAATTGTTATTACGTAAAATAATGAATAGCAATTCATGTTCCCAATCCATGAATTGCCATTCAATGCTCTATTTTTTAATTTTCTCATAAATACCCATTGTCTTGAAAATAACACTTATATAATTATTCTTTTTCTATAATAAATACATGGGGCATTATAAATATTTTACCTTTTATTCTAATAATTACTTGTTTTACTTTTAATATCAAATGAACATTGGAATAGCCATTACAACCCTATTACATTCTCTTTGAAATGGAATTCCATTCTCCCTTGATTTCATTCAGCGAAGTGAAAGGAGCCGCTACTGTACAGATGATATATAATTACCAATGATATTTTAACACGTGGTCATATGAGCGACTAAAATTTACCCATTACCCTGTCTATATATTAATGTATAATTGGTAGTTATATACTACGTGTAAATACACGTAGTGTGTATTATCCATTGAATATTTTTTCACTTACCCAGAGATGGAAATATGAAGGGACTAAAAATTTTTTTAGTAATGTATGGTATAATGAAGAGACCTAACTATGGTATTTGAAAACACAAAATATAACCATGACATCACTTTATTGGTAGTGTTGTGGTTAAAGTCTTCCGCAAGAAAAGGAGTGAGATCCTTGACGTTTAAATTTTTTGCTTCTAGTGGTCTAAAAGTTGCAGGCTCTATTCTTCAAAGTTCATAGTCTTTATCATTCTTCTATTATTTTTTCATTCCTCCCATATTCATTATATATGTTTTATAGTTATGAAGAGATTACTTCCAAAACTTTTTTCTTAAAATTAATTAATAATTTATCAGTATATCCACTAACGTTTTACTAGATATCAATATATAGATGAATTTATAGGGCACAAGAGCCTCTAAAAATCTATATAGTATTCTATTAATTAGTATTTTCAAAATTCTATTAGATATCCTTAACAATATGATTTATAAAATATTAATGACGAAATGTCTAGTAAATATAAAAGCAATTTCTTAAAACACCTCACTAAGAGATTTATTTATTTATTTTTTTACATTAATGAGTTATTCCATAATTATTTTTCACTTTCCGTATTATATATCTTACCTTTCACATTTCAATATTAAGTATGTTTTGTAAATGTAGGTACTCGTAAAAAATTGTCTCATGAAGCCTCTTCTAATGCATCCTATGATATAACCTATATGTATCTAGTAATTTAGTGAATATCTAAGCACCCATTCAAAAAAGTATTTTATGTTATTATGAAGTCAATATATATATATATATATTAATGGCATTACAATCTTATTTTGCTACATTTATAATAAATGATACCTCATTGTATAAACTATAATTATAAAGAGAAAAAATTATTTTATAAATTAACTTAATCTAAGGGACACCCATCCCCCACCCCACCCCACCCCCCAAAAAAAAATATTTATGTGTGTGTGTGTGAAAGATCTGCATTTGTCCCTGCACTTACCCCTCTTCCGGCTTAAATAATATAAGATACAAAAGATAGGTATAAATAGATAATATTATGTACCAATAGTTCATAATATACATTTACATAAAAGTTGCAACTTTTTCTACCAATGGTATTCTACATCAAATATATACTTTTGAGTAATGAAAAGATATAAATGATACGAGTAATAAAAAAAAAAAAAAAACCATTAACAAAAGAGATGAATAGTAAAATTTTTAGGAAAAAAAATCATAAACCCAAAAGGAAAATTAAAAATCCAAAAGTACATGGGACATTTAAAGTTAACACTAATGTGGTGATGTTGAAAAGGTGCATTTAAAAAAGAAAAACTTGGTTGCTTATCATTAAATTTAATTAAGATGTAAATAATTGATATTGAAGAGGTCGTAAACACTCCAAAATTATATGTTATAATTTATAATAGATAATAAATTGTTATAATAAGTCATATATATTGTAATTATATAATATATAGACTGAATGGTTACTTATCAATTTTCTTTTGTTTTATAAGTTATAATTATCGAAAATAATAGCTAAAATGATATGGTTTTCTCATGAGACCTGGATAAGATAATATGGAAAAAGTTACAAATGTGAAAATGTAATATTTTATGAAATGTAATAATATAAAAAGGTAATCTTAAAAAGACATGTACAAGGGGAAAGTTAATATTTCGTTAATTGTAATACTATAATAGATAATAACATATAGGTATAATAAAAAAAAAAGCTTCTAAAATTAAATATCAAAATAGATAGATAATAGATGCAGTGTTGAAAAGGTATAATTTTCTTTTTAGCAATTACAATAGGAGAGGGATGAATCAAACTTTGAACCTCTCATATGAGAGATCATAAGAGGTTCCACTAGACCATAAAGTCATTAGCATCAAAAAGTTATATGTGTATTCAAGTTAATAACAAAGAGGTATAAAATTGAAATTTTTTTGGATTATTATATAGGATTGTTACTAGATTCTAGGAAACGTTACGAACTAATGAGGTAGATTCAAATAATAGAAAACCCATCTCAAATCTATCCTAGTTGTATCCCTATGTGAGACTCCTTTTGCTTTTGTGTGAAAGCTTAATATTTCTCTTTTAATCATATCAACCATAAAAGGAATCAAAATTTTGTTTATAAATAATGTAACTATTTTAGTAAAAATTTACGCAATGAATAAATTTGAATATTGGTTATTTGTGCCTAAGTCTATGAAGCTATACTAGAGAGGATAAACAAAAAACTTATTAACTTGAAAGGACTGTATAGTTTTCATCGGGAGAAAAAGAATAGAAAAAATCATGCATAAAAAGTGGATGGAAAATTAAAGAAGTTTTTGTGACGTTTACTTTTACCAAAAATCACAAGTCAAATTATCTACTTGCATCTTTCAACATTATTCATAAATGTTCCCAATACTATATTTTATAGAATAGTTAATAAACATTACTAAAATAAATAGAATTAGTGCCGTTTATAATATCTACAAACATTATTAAAGATAGAAATTCTTGCTGTATTGAGAGCCTCTTAATACTAGGTATGCAATGATAGCATGTTACATTTTAAATAACGATAAATAATCTGGATAATATATAAACTCAACTAATTAATGAGTACTACTTATGCATGGTATTCTTGATCTGGCAAGTGACAACCTTGGATAAGCTTACATTTAATGATTATATGTTTTACGTTTATCGGTATAGTAACCTATTGTTATTAAATGCTTAAGTGATGGGTGGTGAATTGATTAGTAGTTGATATAGGGAACTATATTGGCATAATAGTTGGTTGAATAGAGAAAAATTATAAGAGGAGTTGTTGGTGGCTATAGGACTCAGAGGACGATATGGCATAATTGAATGTGACGATGGCATGCAAATACTACCTGAAACTTTAGATGAGGATATATTTGTTTTTCTTTTTAAGCAAGATTCTAGTTATTCTTATCCAGTCCAATATTGCCATGGTGGTATCGGAACTTACATACCCCATTTTAGTGTTTTGGAGTCATGAGTACTCTAGTGTTGCTTGCCCTACATCTAAGTAATTCACTAAATGGTTGGATGTTGCATTACGCTAGGATGATATGTTGCACATTTTATGTGGTTGTGTCATTGTATGCTATTCTTTGACTTACTTTTCTTCTTTTTTTGGGTGAGGATGACCCAGTTATTACTATGTTTTGTAAGACTTTTGATTGGGGTAAGTAGAACGAAGTACGGATTGGCTTATACCATACTATTATTACATACTATAATAAACTTTTATCATAGACTATACTAATGGTTTTTTGGATTCTTGATACCACTTTTGAAGGCCTACGTACTCTAATGGTCTTGGAACTCATGCTTATGAATAATCTCTTTAGTAACTAAAATATGAATTGTTTTCATAAATTCGAATAACTAGCATTCAAACAACCATTTTAGAAAACTTAACCAATGATTTCACAAATTAAAATTTGGTAGAAATACACTAGTAATTTTGTTTTGTGTAATTTACTAAAATAGATTGTGTGGTGAATTATCATCATTATGGACCATATAGGGGCATGGCATTAGAAAAAATTCTTCCCCTTCATTTTAGGTAAAAGGAGTATTTTGGACTGCTTGTAATTTTGGTATCGCTTGTCTCATATAGAATATCCCAACTACCCCATGCATGACAATTAAAGTCTTCTAAATCATTATTAAGAGGTATTCTTTCTAAACACTCTTGAACTAATGCATGTTAAAGAGGAAAAAAATTACCGAGAAAAACTTTCTAATGGTATGCATAAGAAGCCTTCACATATATACAAGCCATATCTATCTTATATAATGGCTATAATCCATATTTACTACTAAGCTTAACTATTTGCATCAATTGCCAATTGTTGTATATGCATGCATTACCAAAGCTTCGTAGAAAATGGACTAAACCTACCTCATGTGCTTTACATGTCAAAGATGAATGCATACAAAGAAAAGAGAATTGAGCTTTAGAGAAGAGTTGTAGCATGTGCTCGATAGCACAAAAGTGGTGTAAATATATATAAGTGTTTGGAGCTTCATGGTGGTTTAGATGGTACAACCCATTCTTACAATAGTGGCATGATTTCTACTTAATCATAGATAAGTGGTGATTTAATTATGCAGCCCATGTAACCATGGTTAATTATAAATCAGCATTAATCTTATTATTTTTAACTTTATAAATTCTATTGTTATATTAATGTTCATAACCAATGATGTACATGTTATAATAAATTTAAGATAAATTACACTAAGAGGCATTAGTGTTTAAGGTAAGTTCATTTAATGTATCAATATTTAGTAGTTAAAAAGATGTATAAATGTGTTTACGAAGTGAATCAAATAAGGTATCAATGTTTGGATTAGTTTTCAATTAACTTTCCTTAATTTTTAGTTAAGTTAATATCAAGATTGGTGCCCGAACAAAATATAACATTAGGTACATAACTTTAAAATTGATCAATTTACTACCTAAAAAAAGTTTCATGCAAGTCAACAATACCTTTATCAAGTTTTTTTAGATATTAAATTGATCAATTTAAAAATTTTTCAAGTACTAAATTAATCATAAAAATGGTATTGAATTGATTAATTTCAAGATCCAAAATACCTAATTGCATATTCTACTAAAGTTTAGGTACCATTCATAACATTATTCCATTTTCTATCAATGGTCAATTATTGAGACCTTATTTGACTTACTTTTCAAAGTGTTGATTCCTTTTATTAACTACTCCAAAGGCTGATACCTTAAATAAATTTATCCCTCAAACGCTGATACCTCTTTTGAACCACTTAAAACATTGATACTTTAAATGAACTTATATTTAAATATTAGTAACTTTTGATGTAATTTAACTAATAAATTTATGTAATGAATCTATTGATTCATCAATCCTAGACGAGTATTTTAATATAAACTAATTTCAAATAAAGTTTTAAAATCCATATATTGCGCTATCCAAAAACCCAATTGTAGCAACTTTAATGGTCAAAACCCTTGCAAATATTCAAAAGTCATTTCATGTAATCTTTGTAATTCTTTAAAAGAGAATAATTGTGTGTAGCAAGGAGGGGGGGGGTGGGTGGGGTGGGTGGGGGTTACAATTATATTAATAAAGGCTAATTATTTAGATTATTAACAAAATCCATGTAACTTTTGATTGGTGGGTTAGGAATAAGATATTATATCTGATGGTCTAATCTTGACCTTTTCTTAATATGCTTATGCATTTAGCAATCCCTTTAAAAGACTTTAGGCTTTTACTTATGTCAAATAGAAGAAGTGCATTTGATGGCTTGATCAAGTTTTCTTGATTATATCTAAGGGATCAAGATAAGTCAAGTAATTGTATTTTTAATTTTGGCAATTTAGTGTTTCATTTTTAGATTTTGGCATATTAGTGCTTGTATTTTCTAAGTGTTTGCAATTCAATGTCTATCTTAAATAGTATTTAACGAACGTTCATTTTAATGACAGGATAATGGCAAAAAATTAAAATATGCTATGAAAAATTTGTCAAAAATTGAAAGTACATCTTAGTTTATCATTGTTCTATCATCAAAATAAAAGTCCATTGACTATTATCTAACAAAGATAATGAATCGCACATATTTTGAAAGTATAAGTACTAATTTGCAAAAATCTAAAATGAGACACTAAATTTTAAAAAATGAAAAGGGTAAATTAAATCGGAAGATCCCAATGTTTTGAATAAGTTCATTTGAGGTCCTAAAATTCTAAGTCGTTCAAAAGAGGTCCTAATGTTTGGAAAAATGGGTTAACTGAAGTCTCCATTGACATAGTCAATAGGAGAAATATTTAATTAAAACGTAGAAAACCCGTTAAGTTACTACATATGTCAATAGAGGCCTCAAGTGATTCATTTCTCTAAATATTGGGACTTCTTTTTGAATTACTTAAAATTTTGGAATCTTAAATTAATTTATTCGAAAACATTGAGACCTTACAGTATAATTTATCTAAAATTAAAAGTACAGACACTTGATTTATCATTATCTCTCCTATCTAATGATCATCAACAATATTATAATGATAATTAATCACTGAACCTTATAAATATCATCTACTTCTTCTATTAATGACCTTATGATAACAATGAAAGTTTCTCTTGCTTCTATTGCACCATATTGCGTATCCTAGCTTTTGTAGCAGACACACTAATGAAGAGATTCATTGAGATTGGTCTTTTCTTCTCGTTGATTTTTTCTTTCTCATTTTACATAACACACCATTGAAAACAAAAGACCCATCAATTGCATTTGAAGCATACAACTTATATAAAACATTATTTACGCTCACTTCACAATCCCTCCCATTTACCTTTATAATATTATATACGCATCAACATCCTATCCCATCGAGTCCGCAAAAGAATGAGGCATACAAATTGAATTTTTAAACATATTTGCAGCACAAACTACCAATCATTTCCAAGGATGCCACCCATTGGTGAGAGAGGGAGAGGGTGTGCGTGTGTGAAAGGGAAAAAAAAAAAAAAAGAAAAGAGAAAACAGTAAAAAGGGGCAAATGTTGCAAAAGCTCAACGTGAAGACGACTCAAGGATGAGATGTTAATATGCATTTTGTGGCTGGCCTTGGATGGTGGCCATTAGATAACTCGCTCATCAATTTCATACCGCCCCCTTTTGGCCTTTTCTTCACTTTAACATCGGCAAGGCCACGCGGAGGGTCGGTAAATTGCCAATCGTAATCCGCGTACGAAAGCACATTTCAAAAGCCAAATAAACAATTACCTAAAAAGTACCGAACTCTTGCTTGGACATGGCAACATGGCATTCTTTAGTTGACTTGTTCCTTTCACTAACTTATCAAGATTCTACTTCCACACGTGTCATCTCCACACAACCTCAACCGTCCCATTCGTGTCTTTTATTTTAAGACTAAGAACTCAATTGTTGAATTCCATGGAAAATAATATCACGCTATCCAAATTTCCAAAAAATATTGTTTTTCTTTATCAAGTTATAAGTTTTACAAAACCCATATTCTTAAACTGCTAAATAAAAATAAGAATTTCATTATTGAGTCTCTAAAAATACTTAAAAACAAGATATAAAAAAGACAAAAAAAAAATCAATTTTTCAATGATGATTATTTATTTCACAAATAAAATAAGTACATAAACAAAAAAAAAAACCACTATATAATCTTTCAATAAATGCCATGTTCACTTATTACTACTTGCTTAAAAATAATTGGAATTTGAATTGTTTTTTGATGTAATTTCATGGACTTGACGAAGTAAGACCTACCATTATTTTAGGCACTTCAACGGCTTACTTATTAACAGACATACTCAAACACATATGCTTAAAATATATCAGATAACAAAAGCTAAATATCTAGTTTTTCATATCGCAAATTTTTTTTTTTTTGTTGGAGTAAAAAAAGAAAACTATGAAATTGCATGAAAAAATAAAAACTTTTCAAATTCTAATTGTGGTTTATGCATGGCTACCATAATTAATTTATTTTCTTTTAGGAAGTTAATCTAGTCGTTTTACCTGCTATACTAGCAAAGCTTTGAAGTTCTAACATAATTAACATATTTTACTTCAAAATGGTTAATTTGGTAATTTTAATTGCTATACAAGCAAAATAAAATTCCATACATCTTATGCATAACACCCTACAATTAATTTTATTTGGCATTTAATTTGAAAAAAAAATGTATGTGTGATATCTGTTGATAGACTTTACTTAATCATAGCCCAATATACTCAACACTAGCAAAATATACCAACAACAAGGTTTCCGAGCCCATTAAGAGTCTCAAATCACCTCGACCATGGGGCCAATCATTCAGCATGCTAGATTTCAATTTCCTTTTGTTAGTACACATAAGGATCCAAATGGAGACCCTCTTCCTCCAAACTCCTCCCCTAACGAGAATATCTTTTGGTACCTCACATCTCTTTCGAGGTACCACTTTAAACCTTTATGGTTCACCATATCTACTCAAAGGTACTCTAAAGATTCCTGATTTACCATATCTCCTCAAAAGTATAATAAACCTCCTTAGAATATTTCAAAAAGATTGCTCTCCATTTACCTAGCCACTCTCCTTGGATGATCAACACCACTATCTTGGGTGTAGGTCAGTTGCCATTGGAAATGTGCTACGTGGATTGAAAATATTCTATGGATTCCCATTTTGGCATGATCATTTCCTATAAATAGAACCCAAAACCACAATACAAAGGGATCTGATCTAATTGGTATATGGTCTTATTTATATTCTTTATTTATATACTTGCTCATTCTGTCTCAACTTGCTTACTATCTCTCAATCCACTCTTGACTTAAACCTTGGAGTGGTCGAGTTGTACCATCCCGATACACCATTATTTGTGTTTTCTAGTTGTAGTTTGTGGATCTCTAGGGGTAATTATCCAATTGCAACAATATTAGAACTTTCATTTCTTTATGGATATCACATGATGAATACATTTAATGTCTTGATTATTTGGATGATTGAACTGCCAAATGGAATGGCATTTTTTATGATTAATAAATTTTTTTTTTGTCGAGATTAATAGATGGTTTAATATATGTTAAATGACTTAAATAGTTGTTATATTCATTAACGATATAATAATACTCACCTTGAAATCTATACAAGAGCGAATGCCCTCAA